>JAPXFY010000031.1:13341682-13349182 GCA_030674185.1 Monoplex corrugatus | reverse complement strand
GAAATCCAAAAATGTGTACACACACACACACATTCAGGAATTTAGTCAGAAGGTGCTGTATATTCACTGCACTGCACACTGCCTGACTCTCTGCACTGTCAGAGACTGCTCTGTGCCAGCTGCAAAGAATATGCCTGCTGTTCTGAATGAGCTGTCTCTCCACATCATTTCTTCTTTCCTCAAAGTCAAATAATTAGCAATGGAATCATCTACCAATGCCTGCCACACTAGTGCCATTGCTGGAAGCATTAAGTGGACCTGGCTGGTCTAAGTCTCCACAACCTGCAGCCAGCCGCACATCTCCAGCCCCTCACCCCCACACCGGCTCCCCACAACCAACATATTCATAGTGAAATTTATATAAAAAAAAAAAAAATTACAAAAACAAAAGTCAACCTCACTACATACCACAACCTCTTTCGCCTCTACCAACCCCACAAATTTTCTGCACGATGATACAATACTGCAGTGCCATTTTATCTAAAAAAAAAAAAAAAAGTCAACCTCACCACATACCACAACCTGTTTAGCCTCAACCAACCCCACAAAATTTCTGCACGATGATACAATACTGCAGTGCCATTTAATTAATCGCCGGGGGGTGGGGGGTGGGTCTTACCCAGACTAAGAAAATGAAATCGATAGACTGAAAAAGGAAAACAAAAATCACCATTACCTCCTCTTTGCTTATGCCTGGCTGATTTCTCCTGTTCCACTCGGCGTAATACAGGCAGTTTCCCATTCCTATCGAAGAGGTAAAAATCGTAAACAGTCATGTCTATTATAATCGTAAGCAAATCAAACTTTTATGTCCGCAAAAATACGAAACTGATCTCGACTCTTCGTCTCTTCAGACTCCAGCACGGGTGACTCGTACGATAAGGTTGGCTGATGCCCCCGCCCACATCATGACTATGGAAACTTGAAAGACTCCTGCAGATTTTAACACCTTCTGTTTTGAATAAACAAGTTTTTAAACTAGTGTAAAACACAAACGCCACTGTTCTAGAGCAAGAAATGCCATCACACCATCATAAAATGACTGATACTTGTTTGAAGCAGACGTTAAACACATCGATTTACTCAATTATGCTGTGTTGATCTGTCAGAGTGAACGTTCTTGAAAGCTAAGGGAAACAACATCCACAGGAGCTCTATGTAAAAAAAATTAATGCTGATGTTGCTTCCCTTGCTTATTTGTCAGTTCGTCTGCAACTCTCTCTCTCTCCCTCTCCCCCCCCCCCCCTCTCTCTCCAACTTCATTTCCGGAACAGTTAATTACATCCTGACTTTTAACAATCATCCCTTTGATTCAAAAGATTATTTCAGAAAATCAGATTCTCTCTCTCTCTCTCTCTCTCTCTCTCCTCTCTCTCTCCTCTCTCTTTTTCCAAATCCATTTCAGGAACAATCAATTACATCTTGCCTTTTAATAACCACCCATTTTACACGAAAGATTATTTCAGAATATTACCGTCTCTGTGTCACTATGACCTTGCACAAGTTCGAATAAAATGAAACTTGATATGAAGCAAGGACAACGGTCGATTATTTGCCGGAAACAAAAAAAATCATAACTGTCTTGCTCGACTGTCTTGACACCATGACATCCAGACACACATATGTTGGTCTCTGCGATTCCTGTACGGTTTACATCACGTTATCCATCCAGAAGCAGCTGAAAAAATATTACTAACATCCCTCTCTCTCTCCCTCTTTCTCTCTCTCTCACAGAGAGAGAGAGAGAGAGAGAGAGAGAGAGACAGACAGACAGACAGACAGAGTCTAAGACAGAGACAGAGAGAGCCCTAGTTGTTATGAAAGCATATCACATACATCGTTTTAGTTAACATTTAATATGAAACACTCCTTGAACCCCGCCTCATACCCCCACCCACCTTTTTGTTTGTTTGTTTTGTTTTGTTTTTTTGTTTTGTTTTGGTTTGGTTTGGTTTGGGTTGGGTTTTTTTCCTTCCATGGACATTGAAGCAAAATTAAATGAATTCATATATGACCAACAACTATGCAGAGGATCAAATCAGGCAAGTGTCGATGGGCTGGACACAATGTGAGTAAGGTAAGAAAGACCTGTATGAGAACCTAATGCTCTGAACCAAATCCAGCACACTCAGCTGAGTGCATATTTATATCAACATTTCATCCAAAACATAAGGACCGTTCCTGAGATATCTGAGGCCCTCAAAAAAATTAGAGAAATGAATGGGGAGAAATTCAAAATGAAGGAAATATGTCCTTAGTTGACATTATCAAGTTTTGGATTTGTTTCGCGGCAACATTGTTTCTCTTGGTCTCAGTGCAGTATTTAATATGCTTGATCATTCAGATCGTGAGGAGACTAAAAACTACTAGAGGGATTCAGGCACCAGACCGAATTTAAAGTGATTTTATCTTTATGTCAGTGAGCACTCCCAAGCCATCAGTGTAAATGGTAGTCTGTTTGTTCCTTGCCCTCTCATGTACGGTGCATTACAAGAATCTGTTACAGTGTATTCACAGCTCCTGTCTGATGTAGGCTGATGTAGGCTAATTGCTCTACGTGAGCGTACTATATTTCTTAAATATGCAGATTACACAGAAAAAAGATGGGGGGGGGGGGGTTCACCTAGTGATTTCTCCTTCGCCCAATGTCAAGACATCCATCTATATTGGAGTAGTGATAGTAAGGTAAGATCAGGGGTGAGAACCGTTGTTCTTCACTACTGTAGTTTATGAATCCTCCACTATCCCCCGTGGGGATCCAGGGGATCTTTCAGTATAAGTAGTATCCCCACCTTCTGGAAATTCTGTGCTAGAAATTTCCTCTTTTCTGTCACTCTCTTTGTTTCTTTCTTCCTCCTTTGCTTTCTGTCATTTTTTCCAATCATTTATCTGTCTTGCTGGTCCATTCACCAGTTGTGTTTGATAAAGTCTTACGTACTTTTTCTTAGGATCGATAATTGGATACATGTATTAAGTGCATTTTTGGCTCTAGGGAGGTGAGATATGCGGAAGTAATTATGCCCGGTTTTATGTTTTGGTGCCCTTAGGTATGCTTAAATTTGTATTCAAGTGCGTTTTTTAATCCCCTGTCCGATAAATGGACGGTAATGGTCAACGCCAGGGGCATGTCCTTAGATTATGTTCGCGAGTGGACTGATATATGTACTTAATTTTCTTTTCGTCTTTTTCCTGTTGAAGTTTTGTATGTTTTGAGGCGGTATAGCCCTGATATGGCTCTACGCAGTCGGCTGGGCTTTAAAAACAATAAACAACTACAAAACATCTAATCACTAAGATTTGTCTCCGACATGAATACAAAACAATACATTCAACACAACACCCCAGGCTGAGCTATACACTCGTGAACAAGCCAGTAATTACATTTCAATTATTTATGAAAGGTTCTTAGACTGAAAAGGTAATAATTCTCAGAATCAAATCCGATAAAACCTCAAAAAATATGCAGATCTGAGCTTTAGCACACTACAGTTAATTAAGATTTACAAAAGGAAATGACAAATCCCCAAAACAAAGGCTAAGAAAAAAGTGTTAAGTCACAAAAGCGAAGTAAAGATATTTTCCTGTCACTTGTCACCTGTCAACATCATCAAGTTCAATGGTAGCTGTCAGCAACAGACATCACAGCAATTCTCCTCCCTTCACTCCGGGCTTGACTTCACTGTGCTATTTTGTAGACATTCAAACTGCTAATATTGGTGACCTTTTAATATGTGTGTGTGTGTGTGTGTGTAGTGTGTGTGTGTGTGTGTGTGTGTGTGTGTGTGTGTGTGTGTGTGTGTGTGTGTTGTAATTCCTGATGAAGACTTTATTAGAATACCAGTCGGCTGTAGCAGGGGATGCCGTGTCACGACCACCTTATTAGAATCAGATCACTTAGTTGTAGGGATTGCTTGTTTATTGAAATAATTCATCTGGTTGTTAGATCTCATGGTCAGAATCCCAGTAGCTGGGCATGCCCAATCTGAGCATCTCATGATGACTCATCAACATCAGATCTAGACTGATCTATATGTTTGCAAAGATTCTGTGTTTACCCAGCTAAAATGTTTTACTTTTTATGTTTCTTGCTTTTGAAATTTTACAGTTTCATTTTCTTTATTTGCCAATCACATGTGACCAGGAGACTATTCAGCACCAAAGTCAAATCCTATCATTTTTATTGATGGGTGTTCTAGCTTTGCGTACAGTACATTCTGCATATACTCATATCAGGCAGAAGAGACTGTAGAGAGTTTAAATGTCTTGTCCATTATTAATTATAAAATCTACTATAAAATTGTCAAAAATTTGCACTTGTTGACAATCTATACTCATGCATTATTTTAAGGTAATATTATTAGGCATTCTTTAGACACACAATTTTTGTGGTGCTTGTCATTGTGATTTTTAACTTTGGTTGAAAATGTTTGATTTTGGTTGAAAATGGTTGTAGACTATGCGTCCGTCTGAATGGCACAGTGAAATGCTTCATGCATGTGTGCTGGGTACATTAAGCTTTATTGTTATAACTATTATTATCATTATTATATTATTATTATTATTACTATTATTATTATTATTATTATTATCCAGAGTGTTTTTGTATATTACATTCAAGGACACAGTGATATTTTATGTTAGAATAAACATGTAATATCATTCGATGCTTGTGGATTTTATCGTTACTGTATTTGCACACATGTGACGCATTTGTGTATTTGCTGTCTGAAAGACAATGTGCGCACACAGTCACACACACACAAACATTCATATACAAACACGTACATACAACATGCATAATGTATAATTTGAGCATGTTAGTGGCAGAGAAAAATGCATGCACTGTACACACACACACGTACACACTATCATGGACATGCATACACAAACACACACTCACTCACACACACATAAATACATACACACATAAACAGAGACACACGCGCACACGCACACACACACAATCATGCATATGCATACATGTATATATTGAACAAGTTAGTGGCAGAGAATAATGCATGCACTGTACACACACACATACACTATCATAGACATGTGCACACTCACACATGCACGCACACACAGTCTCTGTCTCTCACACACACACATTAAAACACACACACACACAATAATGGATACATAGATAATGGATACATGCAGTGGATAATGGATACATGCAAATATAGAACAACTTAATGGCAGAGAAAAAAGCACGCACACACACACACACACACACACTGTCTCTTTCACACATAAACACACACACACACACACTCATTCATGCACAATAATGGATATGCATACACGCACATAAAAATGCATGCACTGTAAACACACACACACACACTATCATGGACATGCACACACACACACACACACACATACACACACACACTCTCTCTCTCTCTCTCATACACGCACAAACACCACACACACACACACCACCATGGACATGCACACACACACACACACACACTCTCTCTCTCTTTCTCTCTCTCACACACACACACACACCACACACACACACACACACACACACACACACACACACACACACACACACACGTTACACATATAGAGTTCAATTCAAAACCATTTATTGTGCCTGGTGAGAAATGTGAATACAGCAGTAAGTAATTCACAACAAAATTAGATAAAAGACTGAATATTATCTTGCTTATGAAGCAAATAGTACACACATAACCGTCTGTGATACCATGGGCATACAGGTAGCAAAGAAGCCAATAGTGTTGGAGATAAAATACGCTCAAAGAAAGACAAAACCACTCAGAAACAAATATTCTTTTTCAATGGTTTCTCTGACAAAATCAAAAACCATGCTGCCAAGTGAATGTTTAAGTGAAACAGGACACTTTGTCAAGTATAAAAAAAAATGTGGCTGAAGGAAGGTATTCTTTGACAAATCAATGAAAATGTTAAGGTGTGCACCTTTTTTCTTTTAACAATGTTTGATCGAAAACAAGTGTGACTGCCCGCATTCAAGCAAACAAGAACCAGAAAAAAACACACATGAAAATAGAATCAGAACACGTATTTAATACAACCAGACAAGACAGGTGCAAATTGTTGGCCAACTGGCCTTTGTCAAGCGTAAATGTAAGATCACAAACGAACAAACACCAAATGCAAAAATTGGGAGAAAAAGACTTAAAACTTCTCTGCTGCTTCGTTCAGTCCTTTTCTCCTGCTGGACAAAGCAGCAGGGAAGGTCAGTCTTTTTCTCCCAATTTTTGTATTTGGTGTTTGTTTGTTTCTGATCTTGTGTTTGTAAAGTAAATTTCATGAAATAGAAATCTTTTTATTGTTGTTGCAAGTGAACTTATTTGTTTTGGGTTTTTTGTTTTGTTCATTACCTTCACCAGGCGTGTCATAACAAGATAGATTAGTATAACTGATTTAACCCTTTGACTCCCGCACCCTATCCACCAACTGCAAAAACTCAACCCTTTGACTCCCTCACTCTATGCATCAGCTTCCTGAAGGAAGGGTTATGTTTTTGCTTTGCTAGCACGGTTGACAATGCAGGATGATGATGGACAGGGTGCTAGAGTTAAAAGGTGAAGACTGTTCAAACATTCAATGCAGATTTTGGGGGACATCTTAAATCATTCAGGCATGTCAAAACTTTAGATCATTAGGACTGTTTAAAGTCATTCAAACAAGATGTGATTTTATATCTGTATGGACATCTGAAATCAGGCGTAGAACTTTAGATGTTCATTCCAATTTTTGTATGTACAGGGGGTGATGTAAGGGAAGAATGGACTGTGAGAGAGAAAGTGAAGGAAGAGTGTTAAGGGAAGGGGCATATGGAATACATGTAGGCTATTACTCAGCGTTGTTGTGAAGAAGGGGTGTTGTGGGAAGGGGGATAGGGAATGTACGTATGAAACCCTGGTCATTTATCTACACAGATGGCTGTTACATGGTGTGTATGTCCAGCTGTTGTGAAGGAGGGATGGTAAGGGAATGTATGTATGAAACCCTGGTCATCTATCTATACAGATGGCTATTACATGGTGTGTTTGTCCAGCTGTTGTGAAGAAGGGTGTTAAGGGGAATAGGAAATGTACGTATGAAACCCTGGTCATCTATCTATACAGATGGCTATTACATGGTGTGTTTGTCCAGCTGTTGTGAAGAAGGGTGTTAAGGGGAATAGGAAATGTACGTATGAAACCCTGGTCATCTATCTATACAGATGGCTATTACATGGTGTGTTTGTCCAGCTGTTGTGAAGAAGGGTGTTAAGGGGAATAGGAAATGTACGTATGAAACCCTGGTCATCTATCTATACAGATGGCTGTTACATGGTGTGTTTGTCCAGCTGTTGTGAAGAAGGGTGTTAAGGGGAATAGGAAATGTACGTATGAAACCCTGGTCATCTATCTATACAGATGGCTATTACATGGTGTGTTTGTCCAGCTGTTGTGAAGAAGGGTGTTAAGGGGAATAGGAAATGTATGTATGAAACCCTGG
>JAPXFY010000031.1:13309182-13339182 GCA_030674185.1 Monoplex corrugatus | reverse complement strand
ACTACTACAACTACTAGTGACTACTACTACTACCACTACTACTACAACTACTGCTACTATTGCTGCTGTATTTCATAAAAGTAAGGGACATTTTGGACACTAAGGCAGCAAAGAAGCCTCATTCAGCTGAACTAAAAGTTGACGTGCATCAAAGACAGTGGTAAACTATCACAACAATGTAAGCACATGTTGA
Organism: Monoplex corrugatus; assembly: GCA_030674185.1. Classification (NCBI taxonomy): domain Eukaryota; kingdom Metazoa; phylum Mollusca; class Gastropoda; order Littorinimorpha; family Ranellidae; genus Monoplex; species Monoplex corrugatus. The sequence goes on along the minus strand of JAPXFY010000031.1, from coordinate 13,338,989 downwards.
ATGTTGTCAGAAATTCCTGAAATAGTGATACTTGAAACAGTGCTGACTTTTAACCCCCTGTTTTTTTTTTTAGACCCAGGGAAAAAGTATTGGACGGACTTGCAGGGTGGCTGAGTACAGAAGGGTGGAAGATGTGCTTGCGGCAACAAGGGATAGATACATATGGAGGGCCATGACCTCCAATGCCATGCGGCAGGGCACTTGATGATGATGATCACCCCGATGCATTGTCTTCCAAGCTTACGCATTTGTACCTCTTCATAACTGATTAAAAGTTGCTTAAAGTCCATCGACAAACAGCTGAGAAAATCTTGCCATCACATCTTTTAGTACACACACATGCACCAATACATACACACGCATGTACACTCGCATGCACACACAGACACACACATGCACGCATACACACACACGCACACACATACACATGCTAAATCCAAATGACTTAATTGCGGAAGAGTATTTGCAAACATTTGTGCTGATTATGCCAAAGATTATTTACAGATACATGTTGCAGATTATGTCTATGATTGTCCTCATTTGGCAAAAACTGAAAGATTCTCAGTCATTCGAACAATTGTATTCCCAGTGATGATGACGATGATGATGACGATGATGGTGACGATGATGATGATGACGACGACGACGATGATGATGATAACATGAAACCAGTAACTGTTAAAATGAAATCACTGGCTGTTATGCCAGGTTATTACGAGCAATTCGTGTCTTATAACCCTACCTTGGGTTCTTATGGCAAATGTGTTCTGAGAATTAAACTGCGAGTTCTGAGTTCTTTACACACACACATACATACGCAAGGGGGGGGGGGTGGGAAGGAAGGGATCAGGGGTGGTCACATAAAAGTAGCCACAGGTATGTTTATTCCATATATATAAAAGTGCCACAAATATGTTTTTCCACATATATAATCAAATGTAAAAAAAAAGCCACAGTATGTTTATTCTAAGTAACAAAAACAGTCACAGGTATGTTTATTCTATGTAAAAAAACAGTCACAAGTATGTTTATTCTATGTAACAAAAACAGTCACAAGTATGTTTATTCTATGTAACAAAAACAGTCACAAGTATGTTTATTCTATGTAACAAAAACAGTCACAAGTATGTTTATTCTATGTAACAAAAACAGTCAAAGTTTTTATTCTATGTAACAAAAAAGTCAAAGTATGTTTATTCTATGTAACAAAAACAGTCAGAAGTATGTTTATTCTATGTAACAAAAACAGTCAGAAGTATGTTTATCTATGTAACAAAACAGTCAAAGTATGTTTATTCTATGTAACAAAAACAGTCAGAAGTATGTTTATTCTATGTAACAAACACAAAAATATAAAAACAGTCAGAAGTATGTTTATTCTATGTAACAAAAACAGTCACAACGTATGTTTATTCTATGTAACAAAAACAGTCAACACGTATGTTTATTCTATGTAACAAAAAGTCACAAGTATGTTTATTCTATGTAACAAAAAGTCACAAGTATGTTTATTCTATGTAACAAAAACAGTCAGAAGTATGTTTATTCTATGTAACAAAAACAGTCAGAAGTATGTTTATTCTATGTAACAAAAACAGTCAGAAGTATGTTTATTCTATGTAACAAAAACAGTCAGAAGTATGTTTATTCTATGTAACAAAAAGTCACAAGTATGTTTATTCTATGTAACAAAAACAGTCAGAAGTATGTTTATTCTATGTAACAAAAACAGTCAAAGTATGTTTATTCTATGTAACAAAAAGTCACAAGTATGTTTATCTATGTAACAAAAACAGTCAGAATATGTTTATTCTATGTAACAAAAACAGTCACAAGTATGTTTATTCTATGTAACAAAAACAGTCACACGTATGTTTATTCTATGTAACAAAAAGTCACAAGTATGTTTATTCTATGTAACAAAAACAGTCAGAAGTATGTTTATTCTATGTAACAAAAACAGTCAGAAGTATGTTTATTCTATGTAACAAAAACAGTCAGAGTATGTTTATTCTATGTAACAAAAACAGTCAGAAGTATGTTTATTCTATGTAAAAAAACAGTCACACGTATGTTTATTCTATGTAAAAAAAAACAGCAACGTATGTTTATTCTATGTAACAAAAACAGTCAGAAGTATGTTTATTCTATGTAACAAAAACAGTCACACGTATGTTTATTCTATGTAACAAAAACAGTCACACGTATGTTTATTCTATGTAACAAAAAGTCACAAGTATGTTTATTCTATGTAACAAAAATAGTCACACGTATGTTTATTCTATGTAACAAAAACAGCAACAGGTATGTTTACTGTAGATGACATGTTTATTGTAGATGACAAAGACAGCCACAGGTATGCTTACTGTATATGACATGTTTATTCTAGATAACAAAAACAGCAGCAGGTATGTTTACTGTAGATGACATGTTTATTCTAGATAACAAAAACAGTCACAGGTATGTTTACTGTAGATGACATGTTTATTCTAGATAACAAAAACAGTCACAGGTAGTTTATTCTAGATAACAAAAACATCACACGTATTTTATTCTAGATAACAAAAACAGTCACAATTATGTTTATTCTATGTAACAAAAATAGTCACACGTATGTTTATTCTATGTAACAAAAACAGCAACAGGTATGTTTACTGTAGATGACATGTTTATTGTAGATGACAAAGACAGCCACAGGTATGTTTACTGTATATGACATGTTTATTCTAGATAACAAAAACAGCAGCAGGTATGTTTACTGTAGATGACATGTTTATTCTAGATAACAAAAACAGCAACAGGTATGTTTACTGTAGATGACATGTTTATTGTAGATGACAAAAACAGCCACAGGTATGACGATGATTGTAATGACGGTGGTATTACAGACCTCTCTAGCCGCCCTCTCCCCAGCCTGTATGGCCCCCTCCATGTAACCCGTCCATTCTGAGGCCGTCTCTGTGCCAGCAAAATGAACCAGACCCACAGGCTGACGAAGTTCCCTGAAAATCAGATGAAACAGTAAGCGTCACAATCATCTCTATTTTCACGTCGCTGTTTAGAGTTTGGGAGGTTAGAGGTGGAGTTTAGTCAAGACGGATTCATGCCCCACCCATATGCACTGACGCAATGGCAACACGGGAGTTGTTCGTGGCAAAACTGTGTACACTGTCATAGATCAACAGAGATACATGCATACAGAAGACAGAAGAACACACAGAGATACATGCATACAGAAGACAGAAGAACACATGGGTGGTATTGCTCTGTGGAGAGGCGGTCTTCATTGGAAGAGCAGCTCGAATTTCACATGGTAAATCTCTAGTGACTAAATAAATAAATGGACAGATAGAGATAAATAAAATAATATAAATAATGAATAAATATTTAAGTAAATAAATAAATAAACGAATGAATAAATAAATCAATAAATAAATTAAAAAAAAAAAAAAAAAAAAATATAAATAAAAAAATATAAAAAAAAGTAAATAAAAAAATAGACATATATGGATAGGTGGACAGATAGATAGATGTAGACAGACAGACAGACAGACAGACAGATAGATAGATAGATAGATAGATAGATAGATAGACAGACAGATAGATAGATTGTTATTGTTGTTTAAAACCCAGCTGACAGCGTAGAGCCATACCAGGGATATATAAATATATATATATATATATATATATATATATATATATATATATATATATATATAGATAGATAGATAGATTAGACAGTAGATAGATAGATTAGATAGCTGAACAGATAGATAAATAGGTAAACAGACAAATAGGTAGACAGATAGATAGACATAAAATAAATAAATAAGAAGAGGGACAAGAAGAATAAGGAAAAGGAAAAGAAGGAGAGGAGGAAGAAGGAGAAGAATAAGAAGAAAGCAAAACAGAGGTAGAGAAGAAAAAGAAGGCAAAGAAGAAGAGGAAGGAGAGGAAAGAGGAGAAGAAAGCGAAGAAAAAAAAAAGAGAAGAAGGAGAAGGAGGAGAAGAGGGAGAAGAAGACGAAGAAGGAGGAGACGAAGAAGAAGGAGACAAGGAAGAAGGAGACGACGAAGAAGGAGAAGGAAAAGAAATAGGAGCAGGAGACGAAGGAGGAGACGAAGAAGGAGGAGAGAAAAGAGTTAATATGAAGGTGCCTGAATATGAATGTTGTATGTGTGTTGTTTGAAAGTTGTTAGTAAAAAAAATGTATAAATTATCATTGTGATTTGTTTAGTGCCATTGGCTGAAAGGAGAGCGTGCGGTTGCGTGACGGACGAATGCTTTTTGCATGTGTTGATTGCGTGAGCATATGTAAAAAGCATGACAAGATGCTTGACGCAACAAGTGATAGAGACAGATGGAAGTCCATAATCGCCAACGCCATGCGGCAAGGCACCTGATGATGATGAAACAACACATGTGAATTCTTCATGACATACTCGTTAAAGTTTCTACTTATGTTTTCAAATTTTATGGCTGTTCATTAAGCTTTTTTTGGCGTATGTAAAATTTCAAATTTTACGTGGTAATGTCACAGTGCTTTTACTATTTTGTTTTGTTTTGTTTTCTGTCACGTTTTCTACGTCACCTCAAGGGCCACAGACGCTGGGACAGTTTTTTTCATTGCTATGATGATGATGAGGACGATGAGGATGAGAACCTTGATGCTATGGAGTTCCATGTCGGATTGAGACTACGTGACAGGGCTTACTATCATAATATATGTATATCCTGGCGTCAACCTGGCCCAGAGATACAGACACCTGCACTGTTGGGTCAGGAGATTTGAGCAACATCCTCAATGAGACATCCCATGAAGTGGATGACTCTTGACTGTGTGGTCCCACTCTTCCCAATGAGCCCATAGCACGCTCAGCTCTGGGTAGGAAACGGTTGGGGCCGAAAAATCCCACAGTGAGATTTGAAAGGATCGATGGGAGAATCGAACATACGACCTTCCAGTCTATAGTCCGTTGCGTTGACCACATTACCATGTACCATGGCGGCTAGTAGGCTTTGCTGTTACTGTCAGGTATTTGTGTGTGTTTACACCTAGTGAAATATACATTTACAAGAAGTTTAACAGAGAAAACAAGACAGTCAAGTTTCACAACAACACCCCTTCATGTACAAAAATCCAGATCTTGTACTTTTCATTGTTCACTGTTACTTTGAAGAAGCATCAGACAAAATACAACTTGAAGTGAAGAGAGGACAATGGTAGACTGTACAACAATAAAGACTGTAAGTATTGTTAAACGTTCCCTCATGAAGTACTGTTTATATACCTTCCTCAAAACACGGTGTTAGGCTTTTTGGTCTGTGTGACCTTGGCTTATTTTTACAGACTGATTGAAAAATTCGTCTGACAAAAAAAAGAGAAGGTAAGGAGCAAAACTCACGGTCCAAAGGTGGTCAGAAATCCAGGTGGCATAAAAACGGTGTAACCCCCACCAGACCACTCGTCTTCACACCAGTTCTTCTCCTCGTAGTGCACTGGCTGTATATATATACACACACACACACACACACATACACACACACACACACACACACACACACACACACACACACACACACACACACACACTCAGACACACACACACACACACTCAGACACACACACACACACACACACACGCAAGAATACACGCATGTACACGTACACGCACACACACACACACACACAGAGAAAATAAGAGTACAATCATGTGTGTAACACCACACCGTTGTAATCATTCTTAGTCTCTTAAAAAGAAAAAAAATTAAACCAAAAAGTTCCGAGGCACAATTGTTTCTTCCCTTTTATACACGCAGAAATCCTCACGTCAGCCATTAAAACGACACCTTACATTTGATTTCATCTCTTGAAATACAAATGGCAAGATAAGGGTGTTATGAATTTGCTCTTCAGTCGCTGAAGGAGTTAAAAACAAGATAGTGCCATCACCTGTTCCTCCTTACATCGACTTTTCTGTTCTTATTTTATTATATATATATATATTTAACGCTCAGCAAATTAGAGCGAACCAATCAACTGCGAAAATTGGATGCTGTTCATGTTCATGACAATTGCTGGGGAAACGTCGAGGAGGTCAAGATCATTCGTAACATCAGCCTTTAGAGTCAGGGTTCTGCCTTGTCCACGTCGAAGGTTGACACGGTCGCTGAGGTTGGCAGACAATATGTCACCCAGTCTGTTCTTAAAGAGGGACAGGCACCTACTTATAGCAGGGTGGACTGCTCTATGCTTCGGAAACATGGCAAATTGACTACAACATCGACTGAGAGTCACCACAGGGGCTTAGAAGAGAGTCGCCTGAGTGGTGGTGGTGGTCTTTGATTTAATGTCTATTCACTAAAGTGATTTTAGACCAAAAAAAAAAAAAAAGAAAAAAAGGATACATGAGGAGAAAAGAGGATTAACAATTGAAACAGCAAAACTGACTAACCATAACATTGAACATGAGAAGTAACAGAACGTTAAAGATAATTCGCTATAGGACTTTTTGACAGGCTAACAAAAAATTCATATGTTAAGGATGATGAGGCAAATATGTCAGAAATTGTCTTCGTTAATAGCGTAGGTATATGTCGTTTTACCCGAACACATGAAAGAATATGACTATGTGTTATCTTCTTTCCACACAGACACACTACATTCCTAGTGTATTTTGTTTTGAATGCATCAAGTTTCCACCTATACATAAGTCGCCTGAGTGGCTCAGCAGGAAAATGCTTATGACGGATCCTGAAAATTAGATGGGGCCAACAAGAGATGGCTAAACAGTCAGGAGTATTGTCTACGGGGTCAAGAAGACATGAAGATGACCGGTCCACTTTTCATTAGGGACAGAATCAGGGACCTTAACACCATCCTGTCGTGGGCACCAGAGACAGGGGCAGACCAGCAAAGTACCTGGCGACACACAAATTCAGCAAAAGACGAAAGAAGATCCCAAGATAAAGAACAAGCTGTCTTTGCTTCCTCAAGACTACCATGGCTGCAGGGGATTGATTGACCCCCATATGCTGTATATGGAGCAGAGAGGATTATACGACGATGATGATGATGATGATGATGATGACGATGATGATGTTCAAACCAAGATACAAATAAATGGTCACCCATTCTTTTTTTCTCAACCACGCTCGGGTCGAACACACGAAGATGACAAAAGACAACAGGAACGTACAACCTGAACACCGGTTGTGAGAACCACAACTTGGAAATCAGCACCAACAAAACCAGGACTATGAAGGTGAGCAGAAAATCAAGCAACTTTTAGCATTGACGTTAACGGCACTAAACACAGGCAAGTGAATAAATTCAAATACTTCAGCAGCATTTTCACAGAAGACGGAAGACTCAACAGACAGACGGAAACAAGAATCATGAAAATAAAACAGTGTCAGCTATCAACTTGCCCTACTCCTGAAATCCCCAGAATATTTACTGAAACACAAGCCAAGCACATCGGTTCTATTTTCATCTCCATCACGTATACGAGATCAGAATTAGACTGAAACTCAAGCCAAGCCCCTGGAACAAAACAGTTACCCTAATAACGTGAGATGAGGTGTCTGGGAACAGCTGTCAACTACATGTAGATCAGGTGGGACATGATCAGAAACACCAAGATATTGAAATAGTACGAACAACATCTGTACAATATCATAGTCATCAAGAGAGATTTAGCGTCATACATTCTACCACATCCAGCTCACGCAATACAGCACGAATGCTGTAGTTTTATATTTGGCCAGTAACGTAACGCCAAGATCAGAAAAATAGTGGGAACAACATCAGTACAGCATCATATTCATCAACAAAGAATTAAGTGGTTTGGTCATCTGACTGGAATGCAACCCCAACAGTTGGCTCAAACAAACGATGTCTGGATTTAAATCAAGAGGCAGACCAAGAAAGACCTGGATCAATGGCATGAGAGAGACCTTAACTTTACACAGCATTTTCCACACCAGGCCTTCCAGCCCACAGCTGATCGTTAGCTCTTTCTCCCAACGACACCTGTGATCGTACAAGCGGACAGACAGGAGAAGAAGGAAGCCATTCGGTCATGCCTGAACTGTTTTCAGGAGTGCATTATCCACTATACAATCCTGTCCTGTGCTATCTATCAACAATGCCAAACATTTGACAGTACTCACATGTAAGCTTGTTCTGACTGGAACATCTTGGTACACAATACTCACCATGTAAAGCTTGTTCTGACCGGAATACTCTGGTATACAGTACTCACATGTAAAGCTTGTTCTGACCGGTACACCTGGGTGTACTGTACTCACATGTAAAGCTTGTTCTGACCGGAATACTCTGGTATACAGTACTCACATGTAAAGCTTGTTCTGACCGGAACACTGTAGTGTACAGTACTCACATGTGAAGCTTGTTCTGACTGGAAAACTTTGGTGTACAGTACTCACATGTAAAGCTTGTTCTGACTGGAAAACTTTGGTGTACAGTATTCGCATGTAAAGCTTGTTCTGACTGGAACACTTTGGTGTACAGTACTCACATGTAAAGCTTGTTCTGACCGGAACACTGGTATACAGTACTCACATATAAAGCTTGTTCTGACTGGAACACTGGTATACAGTACTCACATGTGAAGCTTGTTCTGACTGGAACACTTTGGTGTACAGTACTCACATGTAAAGCTTGATCTGACTGGAAAACTTTGGTGTACAGTACTCACATGTAAAGCTTGTTCTGACTGGAGAACATTGGTGTACAGTACTCACACGTAAAGCTTGTTCTGACTGGAACACTGGTATACAGTACTCACACGTAAAGCTTGTTCTGACTGGAACACTGGTATACAGTACTCACACGTAAAGCTTGTTCTGACTGGAAAACTTTGGTGTACAGACGACTTATCCTTTGTTGCCTCTCCTCTTTGGTCAGGGCCGTACAACCTCGAGCCAGGTCAGATGATATGAATCTGTTACAGACATCGTTAAAATGCGATGACTTTGACCATTCTACGCATGCTTTTTATATAAAGAAGAAATGGTGGTAGTAGAAGTAGTAGTAGTAGTAGTAGTAGTAATAGCCATAGTGGTAATAGTTGTAGTAGTAGTTAGTGGTAGTAGTAGTAGTAGAAGTAGTAGTAATCGTTATTATTGTTGTTGTAGTAGTTTGAGTAGTAGTAAACTTTTTAAACCTACGGTAAGGAGACGGATACTCCCAACAACAGAGTCTGTACCTGCTCAGACCGTTCTACACGTGGCAGTCACCACACCTGTGGAACTACACCTGTGGAACTACACCTGTGGAACTACGAGCATCAGTAGGCCAGAGAGTGGGGAGAGGATTGCATGACCCTCCATACTTTACACACTGTCTGTACTGATCAGGTTTACAGACAGGACAGAACAACGAGACATTCACATTCAGTCACCAGTTTACGACAAAGCCTTACGTTTTCGTATTGGGTCCAAGACCGTGCCAGCTGGTAAGGCTTAATGTGTGACTACAGGCCTTTACCATGCGTGATCATTCTGCCACCAGTCGCCGCGGTGTAGTGGTTAGCACAACAAACTACCGACTGGAAGGTTGTGGGTTCGAATCCACATCAGTTCTTTCAAAATCGTTGTGGGATTTTTCGGCCCCAAATGTCTTTAAACCAGATCTGAGCGTGTTATGGGCTCACTGGGAAGACTGGGACCACACAGTCGAGTCTCATCCACTTCATGAATGCATCACTGAGGGTGTTGCTCAAATATTCTTACCAACACTGCAGGTGTTTGTATCTCTCGAGACTGGTTGATGCCAGGATATATTAAGATAGTAAGCGTAGAATACAGCCCTGTCACGTAGTCTCAATCCTTGATGGAATTCCACAGCGTCATGATTATTGTCGTGATCGACACTATCATCATAGTATTGTAAAACAGCTGTCCTGGCTTCTGTGGCCATTAAGATCACGTGGAAATTGGGATAAAAAATAATAAAGTAAACAAAAATGTGAGCAAAAAGAAAAAGCTTAAAAATGTGAGCAAAAAGAAAAAGCTTAAAAATGTGAGCAAAAAGAAAAAGCTTAAAAAAGTGAGCACAAAGGGGAAACTTTAAGTGCAATGATTCTAAAAAATGTGATTATCTTATCCATTACATGGCATCTGTGACGTCAGTGCATGCGGAATTCATTCCGAGTGAGGTGACGTCATCTAGGACAACTAACTGCAACTGACACCTAACAGCAAGTGTTATCGTAATCGTCACAATTCTTCTGGGGATAAGCTTAGTCGATGCAGCATTAATCGAAGCAACAGTAGCAACAATAACAACAATACCATCATGACCTAATCAACAATAACAAAGTCAATAACAACAACAACATTAGTAATAATAATAATGATAATAGTAATGATAATGGCACTACTACTATTACTACTACTACTACTACTACTACTACTACTAATGATGATGATAATGATGATGATGATGGTGACGACGACGACGAGGATGATGATGATAAATAAACATTAATAGTAATAATAATGATGATAATGGTAATAACATTAATACCAATATAAATAATCGTAATAACGACGATGATCATTGTCATCTAAATCATAACTCAAACATAATAACGAGCAATACTGGACACTCCATATATGGACCTGTGAGATCTCCAGCATGCACACACATCTAAGATGAAGTATGCAAACTATGCGGCAATAATACCACCAGAACAATGAGGGATACGCAACGCACATGTTCGTACACACATCATCATAAGCCATTCATTGTCAATGTTATTTTAATATGGTATTAGTTTAGAAAGAAGAAATGACTGCCTATGATTAAACAGTGAACAGGGTCAGTGTCAGAGCCTCAAACTATAAACTGAACTTCAGACAGCAAACGAGCCCACCAGTTCAAATTTTATAGAGAGTGAGTTTAACAAAATACAATTTAAGAAACTACATATACGTAAATAAAGGCAGCACAAGGATTGGAACCCTCGACTTTCAGCTGACTTAAAGACGCTCTAATCAACTGAGCCATGACACTGCAGATAACAGCAGCAATACATCAGACAACATGTACGTACCCCATAAGAGCTATGACCCTATCGATAACAGCAGTATACGTCAGACAACATGTACGTACCCCATAAGAGCTATGACCCTATCGATAACAGCAGTAACACATCACACAGTGTACGTACCCCATAAGAGTTATGACCCTATCGATAACAGCAGTAATACATCACACAATGTACGTACCCCATAAGAGCTATGACCCTATCGATAACAGCAGTAATACATCAGACAATGTACGTACCCCATAAGAGTTATCGATAACAGCAGTATACGTCAGACAACATGTACGTACCCCATAAGAGCTATGACCATATCGATAACAGCAGTATACGTCAGACAACATGTACGTACCCCATAAGAGCTATGACCCTATCGATAACAGCAGTAATACATCAGACAACATGTGCATACCCCATAAGAGCTATGACCCTATCGATAACAGCAGTAACACATCAGACATGTACGTACCCCATAAGAGCTATGACCCTATCGATAACAGGAGTAATACATCACACAATGTACGTACCCCATAAGAGCTATGACCCTATCGATAACAGGAGTAATCACATCACACAATGTACGTACCCCAAAAGAGCTATGACCCTATCGATAACAGCAGTAATACATCACACAATGTACGTACCCCATAAGAGCCGGATATGAGCCATCGTGCTGCACGTTGTCTATCGTTTCGCTTACCAGTCCTTCCTGATCGTAAATCCACGCTGTTCCACACAGACCTGATGACAGGCAGTTACATGTGTACTGTGACCACATCCAGTATACAGCTTACAATGAGCAGAGGGACGTTGGGTGTGTGTGTGGAATACGATACAATATGATATATGATACAATATGATGCGGTAATAGTAAATGATAGTGATGATGATAATAATAATAATAATAATAATAATAATATAATAATAATAATAATAATAATAATAATAATAATAATAATAATAATAATAATGATGATGATGATGATAATGATGACGACGACGACGACGACGACTACGATGATGATGATATGATGATGGTGATGATACTACTATTACCACTACTACTGCAATTACTACTGCTATTACTACTGGTGGTGGGGGTGATGATGATGATGATGATGATGATGATATTTATAAGGCGCCAAATCTTGATAGAAAAATCAAATCAAAATACGCACTCTCATCATTCACCAAAGCATACACTGGCAATGATCAAAATTCCAGAGCACAAAACACTGGCAAAGTGGGAAGGGGAGGACAGGGGTGGTTGAGACGAAAGGCTGGACACGTACAGACAGGAATCACTAGTGGACAAAAAACATGTCTTCAAGTTAGTCTTGAAGGAAGACAGAGTGACTAGACTATGCAACAGACAAGGGAAGATCATTCCAGTTGTGTGAACCAGACACAGAAAAACGGCGACCGACTGCAGAAAAGCTGTATTGAGGACTTTGTACACAAGTAGTAGGCCTGTCAGAAGCAGAACTGAGAGGTTGGGCAGGGGTGTACATTCCGAGGTGGTCACAAAGATAAACAGGTGCATGCATACCTTGATGCATTTGTAGCATAATGTATACATTTTGCATGAAATTCCTTGAAAAAAACAGGCAATCAATGGAGAAAGTGAAGCAAGGGAGTGACTGATCACACCTTTTTCTACAAAGGACAAGGGGGCTGCAGAATTCTGAATACGCTAGAGGCATGTAACACAAGAAACAGGCAAGCCCGAGAGCGATGTAATGTGATACGATACAATAAGCGATGTCATGTGATATGATACAATAAGCGATGTCATGTGATATGATACAATAAGCGATGTGATGTGATTCATGGGATACAATTCATTATATGATATGATACAATGTGATGCAAAACATATGATATTATTGGTAGCAAGAAACTTTCCCCATGTCAAGACCTTGCCAGGCATACAGTGTTTCGCACACTCAAGGAGAATGCCAGAACCGTTTTCTGTTCTCTTTTTAAAGGTCACTGAGCTTTCGGAGATTTCCTCTGTGCTCACTTTGTTTTTTCCTTTGTGTTCACTTTGTTTTTTTCCTCTGTGCTCACTTTGTTTTTTCCTCTGTGCTCACTTTGTTAATCACTTTTTAAAATTGTCTCATTTTCTATGCTATCTTAATGGCCATAGAATAAGGACAGTTTTTATGATGCAATGATGAGACGACGATGACGATGACAGTCACGATGCTATGGAAACAACGTTACAGGGCTGCACTCTACACTTTCTATTATAATATGTATCCTGGTGTCAACCAGGCTTGAGAGATACAAACACCTGCGGTGTTGGTCAGAATATTTGAACAACTCTCTCAATGACGCATCCATGAAGTGGATGAGACTCAACTCTGCGGTCCTGTCTTCTCAACGAGCGCATAGCACGCTCAACTCTGGGTAGGAGCCAAAAAAAACCCACTGATTTTTGAATGCACTGACAGGGATCTGAATCCACAACCTTCCAGTCGGTAGTCCTTGCGCTGATCACTACACTTGGCGAGTGGTTGGAAGACAGATTTGGTTGAAGCAGATATGGAATTGTCCAAGTGCGAAGAGTCCTTCTTCAATAAACCCCAAACACCATGTCTACGGTTAAGCTAAGCATCGTAGGATCACCAGAAAAGGACCATGTGAAGTACCCGCTAGTGAAGTACCCGCTAGTGAAGTACCCGCTACGTGTCCAATCCTCTGTGAGTTGTCAAAGGTCAAGTCTGTCCGTTCCTCTGTCTATTTATATTGTAATACAAATGCTGTCAATGCATGTGATGGAATGTGATAGCGAGTCTGGTTTCGTAATATCATGCCCGTACATGTTGACAAACTGTTTTTTTTCTCCTGTTATTCATGTTGTATTTTCTTTTACTAGTGATTGTGCTTCATGTAGATGCATTTCAAACATATAGAGATTCTGCGTGAATTCAAATTTGATTTCATGATCTTATTGAAATTGCGCTTTGCTTGTTGTTTTGAATTTGTATTATATCACTCGCTTAAAAATGATTTTAAAAAGTTTGCAGAAAAAAGTATGCCCATTCCTTGATTATCTATACATGTCTGTGGTCTTGACGTCTCCTCTTCTATCTCTTCTTCTTTTCACTGTACTGCAGTGCTTTATTTATTATTATTACTTTTTTTGGCGAGACTTCAGGATGTTGAAACATGGCTGTTCCGTTTCAACTTATACTTGTTGACAAATTCTGCAGGTAGTTAAGTTATCAGCCCCTAAATTCAAGAACGAAAATGTTTTCAATTTCATAATCAGTTTTGAAACAAAGTTCATACAATGGAATCTTCTTGAGGTATTGCAATTTGACACGTACAGATGATCTTTGAAATAAAGAAACTATTCTGACCAAAATATTAAATTCGCTGCTACATGGACACCCGACTGTATTATCAATAAAAGTGCGGGTTTGTGAATATATGCCTGTGTGAGCATTTAAGAACGGAAATGTTTTCAATTTCCATAATCAGTTTTCAGACAGAATTCACAGAAAGACATCTTTTCCAGAACCATTTGCTGTTGTATCGATTCCTGATTGTATTCCTAAATGAAAGTGCGGTGAGTGTGAATTTATACCTTTGTGTGTGTGTGTGTGTGTGTGTGTGTGTGTGTGTGTGTGTGTGTGTGTGTGTGTGTGTGTGTGTGTGTGTGTGTGTTGTGTGTGTGTGAAAGTGATTTATATGTGAACAGAATCAGCATGAATGGTTTGATTTAATTTTAAAGATACTTGTACTCTATTGGTGATTATCTGGCAGACTCCTCGAGCCGAGGCAAAATCCAATGCGCTGACAAGGTATTGAAATGGAGAGAGGCGGGGACAGAACAGGACATATGAAACACTAAGCTGACTGATCCATAGTGACTGGAGTATTTAGATGGGCACAACACAGGCCAGTGTATATGTGGACCTGTCTATGTATGTATGTATGTATGCATGTATGTTTGTATGTATCTATCATATCTATCTATCTCTCTGTCTGTCTATCTATCTACCTGTCTATCTATCTATCATTTATCTATCTATCTACCTATCTATCTATCTATCTGTCTGTCTATCTATCTATCTACCTGTATCTGTTTCTGTCTGTCTGTGTATCTGTTTATCTATCTATCTGTCTATTCTATCTACCCTATCTGTCTGTCTATTTATCTGTCTATCTGTCTGTCTACCTATCTGTCTATGTATCTATCGATCTATCTATCTGTCCGTCCGCCTATCCGTCCAGCTATCTGTCTGTCTGTCTATCTAGTGACGGGAGAGACAGAGAGAGGGGGGAGACAGAGAGAGGGGAGAGAGAGAGACAGAGAGAGAGAGAGAGAGTATGCCCTAACAGTTAAATCTTACATTCTAGCCTTGATGAAACATACCAGTAAATGATGCAAAGTACATCGCATCCAAGGTTATGATAATCTCTAATATACATGTACACAGTGCCCAAATCTTAGTAAACGTTCTGTTCTGACCTTTCTGTCTCCAGAAGGGGGTCTTGTAATACATGAAGGTCTTGATGACGGAACCCATGGGCATCCGTTGCTGCAACTGAGTCCTGGAGGCTGGCAGACTGGGGGACCACTGGATGCGAGACTGCATGCAGGGTGCCAGCGCCACAATGCAGTGCCCTGCCTGTGACACACGTAACGTCATCACGTCAAGATTATTATCATTATCGTTGTTTACAGTCCTGCCAACTGCACAGAACCATATCACCACTACAACCCCTCAACACCTCTTTTAACTTCACCACCACCACCACCACCACCACCAACAACAACAACACCAAGAACAACAGCAGC
The DNA here is from genome assembly GCA_030674185.1 of Monoplex corrugatus. Taxonomy (NCBI): domain Eukaryota; kingdom Metazoa; phylum Mollusca; class Gastropoda; order Littorinimorpha; family Ranellidae; genus Monoplex; species Monoplex corrugatus. The sequence goes on along the minus strand of JAPXFY010000031.1, from coordinate 13,323,101 downwards.
AACAACAAACCACGTGAAACTTAGGTACACGTATCCATGCATTTGCGCACATAATCCAAGGATATGCCTTGACGTTGACTACTCCATCCAATTTATCACCAGGGAGTTAAAAAAAAACCTTGAACGATATACATAAACATGATTAATTACACTAAAGCGTAAAAAACCCTGCCTAAACTGCCTGAAATTGCTTCAACACAACACATTTCCTTAGTGCCAAAATGCAATTGAGAAAATATGGAAGGTTTTATGGAAAACATACAGGTAATGGACAGGCAAGGCAGAAAATGAAAGGGAAGAGACGACAGAAAACAAAGGACAAAGGCAGACACTAAAACAGTATCATTACTTTGTGTCTTTTCACATACAAATGCCTATCATCAGGAAGAGAGTTCCTGAATGTTATATAGAACTGATAATGCTAGACGGTTGTGAGGCGTGGACAGTCAACAAGCAAAGCCAGAACAAGATTGAGGCAGCGGAGATGTGGTTTCTAAGAAGAATGTTGAGAGTTCCATGGACAGCAAAGAAAACAAACGAGAGTCTTGATGGAGGCAGACACGAGAAGATCATTCATAAAGAAGATTAGGAAAAGACAAGCAACATTTATAGGTAATTTTATGAGGAAAGGGGAATTAGAGCACCTGGTCACAACAGGAAAGCTGGAGGAAAAGAGAGCACCAGGTAGATCCAGGGAAAAATATTGGACGGACTTGCAGAGTGGCTGAGGACAGACAGGGTGAAAGATGTGCTTGCGGCAACAAGGGATAGATGCATATGCAGGGTCAAGATCGCCAACGCCATGTGGCAAGCACTAGATGATGATATTCACCTTTTGGTAATTAGGTAAAGATCCATCCAGAAAGAGTTAAGAAAATCTTGTGCACACATTTTTGTCACAGACACACACATACATGCTGCCATAGACAGAAACAGACATACAAACACATACATGTTTATGATCGATATGAAATAATCGACCTTTTTTTCTAAAAAGTCAGATTGAAAAACGATTACAATAAGGTGACATGGACAAAGACACAGAAGACAGACCAGAAGACAACTAAAGGGACAGAACCAAGGAGAACGGTGTACAAAGAACATATAAAGGGACAGAATCAAGGAGAACGGTGTACAAAGAACATAGAAAGGGACAGAACCAAGGACAACGGTGTACAAAGAACATATAAAGGGACAGAACCAAGGAGAACGGTGTACAAAGAACATAGAAAGGGACAGAACCAAGGACAACGGTGTACAAAGAACATAGAAAGGGACAGAACCAAGGACAACGGTGTACAAAGAACATAGAAAGGGACAGAACCAAGGAGAACGGTGTACAAAGAACATAGAAAGGGACAGAACCAAGGACAACGGTGTACAAAGAACATACAAAAAGGGACAGAACCAAGGACAACGGTGTACAAAGAACATACAAAAAGGGACAGAACAAAGGACAACGGTGTACAAAGAACATAGAAAGGGACAGAACCAAGGACAACGGTGTACAAAGAACATAGAAAGGGACAGAACCAAGGACAACGGTGTACAAAGAACATAGAAAGGGACAGAACCAAGGATAACGGTGTACAAAGAACATAGAAAGGGACAGAACCAAAGACAACGGTGTACAAAGAACATAGAAAGGGACAGAACCAAGGAGAACGGTGTACAAAGAACATACAAAAAGGGACAGAACCAAGGACAACGGTGTACAAAGAACATAGAATGGGACAGAACCAAGGATAACGGTGTACAAAGAACATAGAAAGGGACAGAACCAAAGACAACGGTGTACAAAGAACATAGAAAGGGACAGAACCAAGGATAACGGTGTACAAAGAACATAGAAAGGGACAGAACCAAAGACAACGGTGTACAAAGAACATAGAAAGGGACAGAACCAAAGACAACGGTGTACAAAAAACATAGAAAGGGACAGAACCAAGGACAACGGTGTACAAAGAACATAGAAAGGGACAGAACCAAAGACAACGGTGTACAAAGAACATAGAAAGGGACAGAACCAAAGACAACGGTGTACAAAGAACATAGAAAGGGACAGAACCTAGGACAACGGTGTACAAAGAACATAGAAAGGGACAGAACCAAAGACAACGGTGTACAAAGAACATAGAAAGGGACAGAACCAAGGAGAACGGTGTACAAAGAACATAGAAAGGGACAGAACCAAGGACAACGGTGTACAAAGAACATAGAAAGGGACAGAACCAAGGACAACGGTGTACAAAGAACATAGAAAGGGACAGAACCAAGGACAACGGTGTACAAAGAACATAGAAAGGGACAGAACCAAGGAGAACGGTGTACAAAGAACATACAAAAAGGGACAGAACCAAGGACAACGGTGTACAAAGAACACAGAAAGAGACAGAACCAAGGACAACGGTGTACAAAGAACATAATTCTAATAATTGATCTGAGTAATTCTCTTCCCCAGTCGTTTGGGAAAACGAGTGAAAGTTCACACACACGCACACACACACACACACACACACACACCGCATGCACACACACGCGCGCGCACACGCACACACACACAAACACATATACACACACGCACACGCACACAGACACATACACACACGCACACACACACACGCACATTACATACACACGCACACAGCACACACAAACACACGTAGATACACACACACACATATACACACACGCACAAACGCACACAGACACAATCATATGCACGCACACACATACAGACACACACACACACACACACATACGCGCACACACACACACACACGCACAGGCACACACACACACACGCACAGGCACACACACACACACGCACACACACACACAAGCACACAAACATACAGACACAATCGCGCGCACGCACACAGACACACACACAAACACACACACACACGATCCAGACTTTACCTTATACGTGTTTCCATGGACGTCAGTGACCCTGACACCGAGCGAATCCTGCTCTATTCTGTGGACAGCATGTCCCAGTAGCACATTTTCTGAAACGATATGTAATACATGACAGTAGATGACACATATCTATTTTATCTCTACGAAATGAAAGTTGTTCTCCCCGAGGAAACCACGACGCCAAACAACGTCGTCAAATTTCTACTGTATGTGTATAGTATTTTTTACCTAGTACTTAGGGAAAGTGTTTTTCCTTCAGAATTTCGCCAGGCACAACACTTTTATTGCCATGGAATCATTTATACATCGAAAGAACGTGTTTCACACTTATTCACTCTCACTTTTATGTTCTTGGCATGGTGAGGCAGAAATGAGGGTTCTCCAGATCTGTCTGTTCTGGGTCAGCCTATGTACATGTATAAGTACCCTAGCTGTGTGTCACGTCTCCTACTGTTCATCGCAAAGTGTTCGTGGTTCACAAAGTATTCGTGGGTCGCAAAGTATTCGTGGGTCACGAACTATTCATGGGTCGCAAAGTATGCATGAGTCGCAAAGTGTTTGTGAGTCTTCATCTATTACGTCTTCTTTTCGGTGTCTTTTCTATATTTTTTTTCCACGATGTTAATGCCTATATACCATTGACTGCATTCGGCAAGCGGCTTCTGATTGGAGATGCTGTTGGGCCAGAGGATTTGTGGAAGTTCTTTGTGTGGAAGGTTGACAGCTGCCATTCTCCAGCACTCTGAGTCTGTAAGGAGGGCGGTAAGGACACAGCTCTGATACATTCTCTGCTTTGTGTTGATGTCGTGCTTGGTGGGGTGGGGTGGGGTGGGGGTGGGGGCTCCACACACTGATCAACACTCTAAACGTGGTTCTGGCTTTGCCGAGAAGGATCTTGATGTTACTGGCTTCTCCTCTGTCATGTCAGACGGTACTGCCGAAGTACGTGAACTCCTCAGCTGTAGGTAAGTTTGTTCCATGTACCCGGTTTGGTGAAGGGTATGGGATGTTTGGTACCATCACGTCCATTTTCTTCTGGCTGATGTTTAAGGACTGTTTGTTGTGTGAAGACGTCGAGTCGGGAAGTGTTCTCCTGCAAGTGTTGGTGAAAGCGGGACACCAGCGCCAGGTCCTCGGTATCGTCAAGATCTTTCAGTGTTGAAAAGGAGATTCCATGTGAAGCCTCTTTGTTGGTCCTGAGTCATTTTTATCATGACCTAGTCTATGGCCATGCAGAAGAGCAGTGCTGACATTACGTATCTTGTCCTGTACCTGCTTTTACTTCGAAATCGTGTTGACCGTCTCCTACTTAAAGTGCAGTTGGCATAAAAGCTTTTGATGAGAAGGACAATTCGCTGTGAGATCCCGTAAGCTCAGAGTATGTCCCACAGATTGTCCGTGTCAAACGTTTTCTGAAAATCCACTAAGTTGACGCAAAGCTGCCTGTGCCATTCTGCACTTTGTTCCATGATATTTCACTGGGGGAATGTTTGGTCAGTGCATCTCCTTCCTCTTCCAAGGTAAAGTGCAAAAATCAACATCGCATGGAAAGAAATTAAAGATATGTGTTATATATATAATATATATTATTATATATTATATATATATATATATATATATTATATATATTATTTATATATATATATATACACATATATATATATATATATATATATATATATAAACAGAATAGAATAAAATAAAATAAATGAAATAGAGTAAATGAAATAAGATAAATAGATAAATAAATAAACAATATAAACAAACATAAATACAAATTAAACAAATAAACTTAACAAGAAAATTTACACTCATCATTTTTGATCAAGGTGTGTTATGAGAACTTTCACAGAAACATGTAAAAAATGAAATCCTATTTTACGCTTGTGACAGTCTACCACTGTCCTCGATACAACTCAAGTTTTATACCAGTCGAAGCTGAAAGGCCACAGTGACCCTGGGAAATACAACATCTGGATTTCTGCGATGAAAAGCGTACAACGTATGTACTACTAAAGAAATAAGAGGGAAGCAGGGAGAATTTTTATAATCTTAATCAAAGGACATAACTCTTGAGATGTAACTGTACTGTCAACCATGCTAGCAAAGCAAAAACTTAACCCTTTTGACCCCCACACCCTGTCCACCAGCATCCTGCATTGCCAACTATTCCAGTAAAGCAAAAACTAACCCTTTGACTCCCACACCCTGCATGAAGCTGGTGGATAGGATGCGGGAATCAAAGGGTTAAATGCTGTATTTCAGATGAGAAGAAAACAAAACAAAACAAAACAAAACAAAACAAAACAACCAACCAACCAACCACAACAAAGAAACAACCAACCAACCAACAAACAAACAAACCGAAAAACCGAGGTCCCGTGGGCAGCATGCACACAACGCACGGTAAAGATCCCACCCAAAATACCATAGAACAAAACCACTTTCATCAGATAAACAGAAATACGCACAAACAGAAAAACAAAACGAAGGCGCAGCACGAATTTTCACATCGTACATCCTTTGTGACAAGTTACATATAAATAAACAAACAAATAAATAAATAAAATAATATAAATAACCGAATTAAATGAACAAATAAATACACGAATGAATGAATGAATGAACGAATGAAATAAATAAATAATTCATTTAGAAATAAATGAATGAATGAATAAAAAAAATGAATGAATAAAAGGGTAAGCATATGAATAAGTAAATGAACAAAAAAGATGAGTACATAAATGTATGAATTACTGATAGACCTACGAAAAAATGAATAGATAAGTAAATAAAAGTAAACAAATAAATGAGTAAATAAAATATACAAATAGATAAAATAAATAGATCAAGGTAAAAATATAAGAATATAACAAATATAAAAAATCAAATAAATAAATGAATAAATGAATACATAAATGAATGAGCAAAGAAGGAAAGCAATGAATGTATAAATAAATGAACAAGGTAAATAAATAGACAGACTGATGAATAAATGAATAAATAAGTAAATGAATAAATAAGTAAGTAAATAAATAAATAAATAATGACTCAATAATTAAATGAACAGACAAATAAATGATTAAATAGTGAATAAATACGTAAAATAAACAAATAAAAAAATGCATGAAATAATAAAAGAAAGAATAAATAAATAAGTAAATGAATAAACAGATGAATAAATATGGAGATCGTTGCAATGGCTTGACCATCAGTTTACTATTAACTGTTCAGTTAGTTTTACCTACCTCTGCCAATGCTGTTGGCCAGTCCCTCGCTGATCTGTTGACTCCCTCCCACGAACTTCCTCTCCTGGAACACACACACACACACACACACACAACACACACACACACACACACACACACACACACACACACACACACACACACACACACACACACACACCCTGTACCTGTCAAATCTTCACTTAAACGAACGAGATGATAAGCAATCTTAAATCTATTTATCGTCATAATCTTTGTAATGAATGCTCTCTCTCTCTCTTTCTCTCTCTCTCCTTCTTTCCATATCTATCTTGCTAGTAGTAGCTAGCTAGCTATATATCTGTCTCTATCTTGTATGTAAGTAGATAGATAGATAGATAGATAGATAGATAGATTAGATAGATAGATAGATAGATAGATATGTGTGTGTATTACTAGTCATCATCGTCGTCATCATCATCATCATTCATCATCATCATCATCATCATCCACCATCATCATCATCATCATCATCATCATCATCATACTGCTCTAGTTGGTCAACATTCTGTGCAGACCCCTCAGTGTCTAAACCGAGTTTCGTGTCTACATGCACGCTGATCATCAAATATGCACATTAAAGATCCTGAAAGTCATGTCAGTGTCTGGTGGCATCTGGAAACACAAGAACACCCAGCGTACACGCCAACAGAAGAGGAGCATGCAACACATCGCCTGCACAGTGTGGGCAAAATAATGTGTGTAAATATCTCTGAGAAAAATCGTAATCTTTCGGAAACAAAGAAAGAAAAAAAGAAACAAATGAATAAACAAACAAAATAAAGTAACAAACAAACAAACAAAGAAAACTAATCATTATCATCATTATGTGCCCTGCCGCATGGCGTTTGTCATCATGGCCCTCCATAAATTATGCATTTATCTCTTGTTGCCTCAAGTACACCTTCCACCCTCTCTGTCCTCAACCACCTTGCAAGTCTGTTCAATGTTTTCTCCATGGGTCTACCTGGTGTTCTCTTTCCTTCCAGCTTTCCTGTTGTGACCAGGTGCTCTAATTCCCCTTTCCTCATAAAATGGCCTATAAATGTCGTTTTTTTCCCCTAATCTTCTTTATCAATTCTTGTGTCTGCCTCCATCAAGACTGTCTCGTTTGTTTTCTTTGCCGTCCATGGAACTCGCAACATTCTTCTCAGAAACCACATTTCGGCTGCCTCAGTCTTGTTCTGGCTTTGCATGTTGACAAAATAAAATAAGTAACAAACAAACAAACAAACAAGCAAACAAAACAAACAAACAAAAACAAGCAAAATGAATGAAAAAAATGTCAATGCAGTGAAGAAGGGGAACGTTGCCAATACTGCACTTTTCAAACGCCAGACAGAGCACGTGACCAAGGTGTAAGTGATCTGTCTGGAAATCAGGACTACAGAACCATCATCCTGCCCTGCTGGACACATTCCTGGACTACCACCAACCCCTGCACCTTCTGACCTACTCTTCTAAAAACTACCGTTGCACAAATCCCACATGGCTCGAGAAAACTGTATGCACGTGGCCACCATTCTACCCAGCCGTGAACGGGAACCTGATCCTATTCAGTGTTGGCGAAAGTGGAGCAACGATGAAGAGGAGATGGATTAGGCTCTCGTGATGCTGGTTCCGAGGAACTGATGATACCTCCTTACTAATAAACGACCTTGCTGGTTTAAGAGACAAACTCGACCATACACCTGGTTCATCACACGTGTAACACAACCTCGACCATACACTTGACACGTGTGACAACACGTGGTTCGTTACACAATTAACAGAAGTTATCTTTAGATTTCGCCGACAAAATATTGACAATGAAAACTAAAGCGGAGGGACAAACACTGAGGTCAAACACGACCTGTTTGGATGAGCGATCTTCAGTGACTATCATGGGGGACTGATAAGGCCTGCTGCTCTCATGTAACAATGATATAATGAAGATTTAATCACCTGACCTGTTGCTCTTATATAACAATGATATAATGAAGATTTAATCACCTGACCTGCTGCTCTTATAAACAATGATATAATGAAGATTTAACCACCTGACCTGTTGCTCTCATATAACAATGATGTAATGAAGATTTAATCACCTGACTTGTTGCTCTTTTATAACAATGATATAATGAAGATTTAACCACCTGACCTGTTGCTCTTTTATAACAATGATATAATGAAGATTTAATCACCTGACCTGTTGCTCTCATATAACAATGATATAATGAAGATTTAATCACCTGACTTGTTGCTCTCATATAACAATGATGTAATGAAGATTTAATCACCTGACCTGTTGCTCTTATATAACAATGATATAATGAAGATTTAACCACCTGACCTGTTGCTCTTTTATAACAATGATATAATGAAGATTTAATCACCTGACCTGTTGCTCTCATATAACAATGATATAATGAAGATTTAATCACCTGACCTGTTGCTCTCATATAACAATGATGTAATGAAGATTTAATCACCTGACCTGTTGCTCTCATATAACAATGATATAATGAAGATTTAATCACCTGACCAGTTGCTCTCATATAACAACGATGTAATGAAGATTTAATCACCTGACCTGCTGCTCTCATATAACAATGATATAATGAAGATTTAATCACCTGACCTGTTGCTCTTATATAACAATGATATGATGAAGATTTAATCACCTGACCAGTTGCTCTCATATAACAATGATGTAATGAAGATTTAATCACCTGACCTGTTGCTCTTTTATAACAATGATATAATGAAGATTTAATCACCTGACCTGCTGCTCTTTTATAACAATGATATAATGAAGATTTAATCACCTGACCTGTTGCTCTCATATAACAATGATGTAATGAAGATTTAATCACCTGACCTGTTGCTCTCATATAACAATGATGTAATGAAGATTTAATCACCTGACCTGCTGCTCTCATATAACAATGATATAATGAAGATTTAATCACCTGACCTGTTGCTCTCATATAACAATGATATAATGAAGATTTAATCACCTGACCTGCTGCTCTCATATAACAATGATATAATGAAGATTTAATCACCTGACCTGTTGCTCTCATATAACAATGATATAATGAAGATTTAATCACCTGACCTGTTGCTCTCATATAATGATATAATGAAGATTTAATCACCTGACCTGTTGCTCTCATATAATGATATAATGAAGATTTAATCACCTGACCTGTTGCTCTCATATAATGATATAATGAAGATTTAATCACCTGACCTGTTGCTCTCATATAACAATGATATAATGAAGATTTAATCACCTGACCTGCTGCTCTCATATAACAATGATGTAATGAAGATTTAATCACCTGACCTGTTGCTCTCATATAACAATGATATAATGAAGATTTAATCACCTGACCTGTTGCTCTCATATAACAATGATATATTGAAGATTTAATCACCTGACTTGTTGCTCTTTTATAACAATGATATATTGAAGATTTAATCACCTGACCTGTTGCTCTCATATAACAATGATATATTGAAGATTTAATCACCTGACCTGCTGCTCTCATATAACAATGATATAATGAAGATTTAATCACCTGACCTGTTGCTCTTTTATAACAATGATGTAATGAAGATTTAATCACCTGACCTGCTGCTCTTTTATAACAATGATGTAATGAAGATTTAATCACCTGACCTGCTGCTCTCATATAACAATGATATAATGAAGATTTAATCACCTGACCTGCTGCTCTCATATAACAATGATATAATGAAGATTTAATCACCTGACCTGTTGCTCTCATATAACAATGATATAATGAAGATTTAATCACCTGACCTGCTGCTCTCATATAACAATGATATAATGAAGATTTAATCACCTGACCTGTTGCTCTCATATAACAATGATGTAATGAAGATTTAATCACCTGACCTGCTGCTCCCATATAACAATGATATAATGAAGATTTAATCATCTGACCTGCTGCTCTCATGTAACAATGATATAATGAAGATTTAATTACCTGATCTGCTGCTCTCATATAACAATGATATAATGAAGATTTAATCACCTGACCTGTTGCTCTCATATAACAATGATATAATGAAGATTTAATTACCTGACCTGTTGCTCTCATGTAACAATGATATAATGAAGATTTAATCACCTGACCTGTTGCTCTCATATAACAATGATATAATGAAGATTTAATCACCTGACCTGTTGCTCTCATATAACAACGATATAATGAAGATTTAATCACCAGACCTGCTGCTCTCATATAACAATGATATAATGAAGATTTAATCACCTGACCTGTTGCTCTCATATAACAATGATATAATGAAGATTTAATCACCTGACCTGTTGCTCTCATATAAACAACGATATAATGAAGATTTAATCACCTGACCTGTTGCTCTCATATAACAATGATATAATGAAGATTTAATCACCTGACCTGCTGCTCTCATATAACAATGATATAATGAAGATTTAATCACCTGACCTGTTGCTCTCATATAACAATGATATAATTGTATATAATATGCTCTCTATAATTTTCCATTGCTTTTATTCTTTCTCCCCATTTATAGCCGTGTGTGCGTGTGTGTGTGTGCGTGCGTGCGTGTGTGTGCGTGCGTGCGTGCGTGCGTGCGTGTGTGTGTGTGGTGCGTGCGTGTGTGTGTGTGTCTGTTTCAGCGCTTAGATTTGATTTTATCAAGATTTTGCGCTATATAAATATTGTAATTATTATTATTATTATAATGAAGATTTGATCATCTAACACGACACCCCGAGTGACAAGTTCCTAAGAAGATGAGGACAAGAGTGGCAATATGGTTCTGACGTTCGCCTGCCAATAACAAAACTCGAGGTTCCGGGGTTCGTTTTCTGTGGAGGCCTCGAATTTTCTTCTCAGTTTGACCGGAAAATCGAACTGAACGTCTAGTTCTTTGGAAGGGGTCGAAAAAACGAGTCGGACCCGTGTGCCTTCTGTCCTGCGTACATTAAAGATCCCAAGGCAGTTAGAAATCGTGAAGAGCAGGGCAACTGCCAAGCTGTCCTGGTATAAAACGTTGGGGAGACTGGTTCATTTCTCATGTCCCTCCCCTGGAAGGCCAATAAGTCTTTCTGAAGTCTTGGTTATAAAAAAAAGCGGCGCTGCAGTGCGGCGATGCGCTCTTAACGGGGAGAGCAGGCCGAATTTCACATGGTAAATCCATTGTGTTAAAAAGAAATGGATATGAATGAATAAGCGTTAAGTAGTTAACAGGAAATGTCATGCAAAAGAAAAAACACACAAGTCAACAATGAATCAACAATGAATCAATCATATAAGCATAACATGTCAACAATAAGTCAACAATGAATTAATCATATAAGCATAACATGATATGAAACAAGAAAAAAAAACAACGATGTAAGCTCATCAGATTAAAAAAAAAAAAAATCGTAGGCGTACAATACAAGAACACGCTTCAGAATAGACGTACACAAATACACCCACCCACACACACAAAAGACGCACGCACACACATATACCTACTTACAGACAGTTGAAAAAAAACAAAACACACACACACACAAAGCACACAATCACACGCATACACGCGCGTAAGTAGGCACAGGCAGACGGAAACTGCTATACACCCGTAAAGAAAAGATACACCAAAACACCAGACTGATAAGCCGTCGTACTCGCAGCCTGTGTGACGTAACGCCAGCTTCACACTATCTGAAGTAGACTTCGGGTCAAAGTCTGTCTATCTATCTATGGAGGTCAAGAAGGTTTACACAGGAAGGTCGTGTTGGCCTGTTTGATGTGATGTCATTCTGGGAATCACACTTAGCTTCGGGTTTAGTTTTCTCATAATGGCATTGCCGCGCTCAGAACATTCCGCATGCGCTAACGCTGCAAGTGCCAGGTGATGAAAAAGATTCTAAAATAATTTGAAATAAACTGGAGAAAAAAAAATCGCACAAGTGCCCCATACCTCCCCCCCCCCCCCTTTCGTCCAACCACATTTTAGTGCTTCATCTCCCGACACCGCAATCCCATTCCCTCCCTGTTTGTACAATCCCACACCTCACAGTCCATCCCCTGTTTGTACAATCCCACACCTCACAGTCCATCCCCTGTTTGTACAATCCCACACCTCACAGTCCATCCCCTGTTTGTACAATCCCACACCTCACAGTCCATCCCCTGTTTGAACAATCCCACACCTCACAGTCCATCCACCGATCCATCACCTGTTTGTATAATCCCACACCTCACAGTCCATATACACACCGATCCATCACCTGTTTGTACAATCCCACACCTCACGGTTCACCCTTCTACACACTTTATCTATCACCTGTTTGTACAATCCCACACCTCACAGTCCATCACCTGTTTGTACAATCCCACACCTCACAGTCCATCCACCGATCCATCACTTGTTTGTATAATCCCACACCTCACAGTCCATATACACACCGATCCATCACCTGTTTGTACAATCCCACACCTCACAGTCCATCCCCTGTTTGTACAATCCCACACCTCACAGTCCATCACCTGTTTGTACAATCCCACACCTCACAGTCCATCCACCGATCCATCACTTGTTTGTATAATCCCACACCTCACAGTCCATATACACACCGATCCATCACCTGTTTGTACAATCCCACACCTCACGGTTCACCCTTCTACACACTTTATCTATCACCTGTTTGTACAATCCCACACCTCACAGTCCATCACCTGTCTGTACAATCCCACACCTCACAGTCCATCCACCGATCCATCACCTGTTTGTATAATCCCACACCTCACAGTCCATATACACACCGATCCATCATCTGTTTGTACAATCCCACACCTCACAGTCCATCACCTGTTTGTACAATCCCACACCTCACAGTCCATCCCCTGTTTGTACAATCCCACACCACAGTCCATCCCCTGTTTGTACAATCCCACACCTCACAGTCCCATCCCCTGTTTGTACAATCCCACACTTCACAGTCCCATCCCCTGTTTGTACAATCCCACACCACAGTCCATCCCCTGTTTGTACAATCCCACACCTCACAGTCCATTCCCTGTTTGTACAATCCCACACCTCACAGTCCATCCCCTGTTTGTACAATCCCACACCTCACAGTCCATCCACCGATCTATAACCTGTTTGTATAAACCCACACCTCACAGTCCATATACACACCGATCCATCACCTGTTTGTACAATCCCACACCTCACGGTTCACCCTTCTACACACTTTATCTATCACCTGTTTGTACAATCCCACACCTCACGGTTCACCCTTCTACACACTTTATCTATCACCTGTTTGTACAACCACACCTCACGGTTCACCCTTCTACACACTTTATCTATCACCTGTTTGTACAATCCCACACCTCACGGTTCACCCTTCTACACGCCGATCCATCAACTCAAAATCGTACCATCACTTCCCTCAGCATTCACAGTATTTGTCTTGATCGTCCACCCTCCGCCAGTATCTCTCTCGCACTCCTTTTATTTCTGTGACCTTTAAGTTCAGAGAGAGAAACACGGGGGAAAAAAACCCCTTCTATTCCACGTTGCAGTAAACCTGCGCTGTGAAGTGTTTATCTGACTGATGATGGTTCTTGTTCTTCCTTTCTATGATGGGTTTCTGCCCGTTACCCTCTGTCCATTCCCATTACTGTGCAATGATCGGTGGTTTGATAACCCAAGTTCGTTCACCAAGCGAGT
>JAPXFY010000031.1:13276682-13304182 GCA_030674185.1 Monoplex corrugatus | reverse complement strand
TCAGGATCGAACTCCTGACATGGGATCTTACGTCCACGGGTCCATTACAAGAACCAAAAAATAGACACAGACAGACACACACACACACACAATTGACAGACAAACACACAGCTAACAAACAGACAAACACGCTGACAGACAGACAGACAGACAGACAGACAGACAGACAGGCACACCTCTTCACACATCTTGTTCATCAAACGGATGATGTTATTCAGATCCAGCCAGGCCAACAGACTTCCTGTGGCAGGGAGATCCCCATCACGGTAACGGATCGTTTTGCGCTGAAACAACAACATCGTTATCACCATCACCGTCGTCATCGTCATCATCACTGTCATCATCAGCAACAGACACAGTAACACTGAACTGACAATGACGACAATAACGTCCTTAGCATAATCATCATCCATCACAATCAACATCGTCGTCATCATCAGCGACAGTCACAATAACAATGACAATGACGACAATAACATCCTTATAATCATCATCAGCATTATCATCGCCGTCGTCATCGCCGTCGTCAAGAACAACAGCATTACCATCTCCAGCAATAATCATCTTCAGCCTTATCATCAACATCACCAACATGAGGAGGATGACGATGGTAATAAGCAGTCCCCCTGGTGTACTGGTTAAGGCAACGTACTGCCTACTGGAAGATTGCGGGTTCGTTTCTCATCAGCCCTGTCAAAATCACTATTATGGGAGTTTTCGGCTCTGTTCGGCTCCTACCCAGAACTGAACGTGCTATGAGCTCACTGGGAAGACTGGGACCATACAGTCCAGTCTCATTCACTTCACAGATGCGTCACTGATGTTGCACCAAATCTCCAGACCAACGCCGCAGGTGTGTGTATCTCTCGGGCTTGGTTGATGCCAGGATATACTATGATAGTAAGAATAGAGTACAGCCCGATCATTCAGACTAAATCTTAGTTGGAACTCTATAGTATCATGATGGTCATCCTTGTCGCAATCATCATCATGACATTGTAAAGAACAGACCCAGACTGTTGGGCTGTTTTGGATTGACATATGGCCAGAAAGTTTCATGAGCATGCATAGACCTTTTACTATTATATAAACAAACAAATGGCATCACACACGTCCCCCCCCCCCCCACACACACAAACACACATACGAACATGTACACATATACACACATATGCACACCCACACATATACTCACAGTACCCCCCCCCCCCTCCAACACAGATATAAACACACACACATACGAACACATACACATATATACACATATACACACCCACACATATACTCACACCACTCCCGTCCCGCACACACACGCATGCACACAAACACACACATATACATACACACATACGCATGTATATAAACACACAGACAAAGACACAGAGCACAACGCACACCACACACACACACACACACACACACACGGACACACACACACGGACACACACACACACACACACACACACACACACACACACACAGCACACACACAGCCCTACCCGTGAGTACATGACCACGTCATCCGCGTTATGAGTCTTGAAGGTCTGCACGCCATACGTACGAGCCAGTCGGAGTAAACGGTTCTGTGTGGGCCCCACATAGGCCCCACCTAGATCCAAGATACCCGTGCGCTCATTCTGCCCACAAAAGGAAAGATCAATATCATCATCATCATCGTCGTCGTCGACGTCGTCGTCATCATCGTGATCATCATGATCATGATCATGACCACCACCATCATCATCATCACAGCAGCAGCAGCAACATCCGTTCATTCATTTTGCCCTCAAAGGAAAAATCTTCATCACCAACATCAACATCAGTATCATCATCATCGTCGTCGTCGTCGTAGTCATAATCATCATTGTTATCATAGCCATCATCATCATCACTGTCATCGTTATCATCATCATCATTCAGTAATCGGTAAAGAAGAAGGCTCTACAGGAAGCAACAATAGCCATGACCCTGAAATGCAGCAAGAAGCAGGACGGACATGCTGAGGACATGCTGAGAAAGAACTGGATAGCAGATTTCAGACTGCTAACTGGAAGTCTTTGTTATCTGCCATTCAATTCTTCCTCTGTTGACCTCGGCTGTGACCTTCCAGGTTGTTCTGAAAGATGGTCTAGGCCAGTGTGTATCGGGCAGGTGAGCTGACCAAACCAAGGAAGCCTGAGCTGCTTTTTCTTCAAGAAATTGCCAGAGTTCATCTTCACTTCTTCTTCTTGTTTTATCTGCCCGCTTGTACGATCCCTGTGGCGCAGATATATGCAAGAGGGACCTGCAGGCCCTGGTTATCGACCTAAAGCCGCTGCTTCAGACAGAACACAATGGAGGCAGTTTGAGAAGCAAGGCCTCTCATTATTTGAAGAAATGCTTATGCAACAGCAAAAAACGGACAAACCAGCGTCAGGCTTTATCTGTGCCATCTGTGGGACTGTCACTCCTGGATAGGCTTGTCCAGTCACACACAACGCTAGACTAGACCAAGACATGCAGACATTCAGAGTGTAACCCATAGTCTTTCAAGACTGACGGATACCACCAATGTACCATCTATACCATCTGTACCATCTGCAGTTTTCACAATTTCTGTTCGGGTTGGTCACGTCTTGCTAGCGTCTTTTTCCTTGTTTGTGTGTTAGGTTCCGTTGTGTGGCTACGTCCCGGGTTTGTTATCTGCCCGCCTTGCCATTCGGTTTGTAAACAAGCTAACTGATGACTGGGTCCGAATGGGTCATGCAACGCATGGACAGCCCCCCTTTGCTTGAAAAAATGACTGTCGACTGGCGTCGGGAGCTTGGGAGGTGAGTGTCCCGAGAGTGGCGGGGCATTGGTGCTCTGGGTCCCATCCGCACCCTCGTGGTGTTTCTTGTTAAATGAATCATCTGCAGACACCATGTCGTTTCAAAGATTCTGGGTCTGGGTTTGCTTCTCTGGTAACCTTGTCCATGCAAACTATAAACAATAACAGGACTTGAACGAAGCCCTGTCTCACCCCAGATGTGACTTCAAACTACTCGGTGAGTTCTGCGTTATATCATTTTCAACCACAAACTGCGTCAACCCAGACATATGCAATGGTTACTGCTCACTGAAAACGATCTGTTGTCTATGTCTGGTAAAAAGCCATCCATAAACAGTTGACAATTTTTAAGGCGCATTTACTTCACACACGCGGGCGCGCGTCCACACACACACCACACAGACAGACAGAGAGAGAGAGAGAGACAGACAGAGAGAGAGAGAGAGATACAGAGAGAGTGACACACACACACACAGAGCGCGAGAGAGAGATACAGAGAGAGTGACACACACACACACACAGAGCGAGAGAGAGAGAGCGAAAGAGAAAGACAGCAAGAGAGAGAGAGAGAGAGGGAGAGAGAGAGAGAGAGGAGAGAGAGAGAAGAAAGAAAGAAAAAAAAACGCAAGAGAGAGAGAGAGAGAGTGTGTGTGTGTGTGTGTGTGTGTGTTTCAGTCCAGCTCTTCTAACAATAATTCAAGCAATGACTTGACCAACACATGATACCTACCTGTATAGTGAAGGTACGTCCACCCACTCTGTCCCGTGCCTCCAACACCAACACACGTTGTCCTCGCTCTGACAACACTCGGGCAGCGCTCAGTCCTGTAAGATATATCATCATCATCATCATCATCATCATCATCATCAATCATCATAATCATCCTTGTCACTGTTGTCGTCGTCATTGCCGGCATTATCATCGTCATTACGCTCGATCGTCTACTGACGTTTGTGAGGGCTTAGTATTTTGTGTCTTTGCTCCAATATGATGATCCCAGCAGCAACGTAGTGTGTCTCCTCCAGCAGGTGATCTCGCAGCAGCCTGATTGAATGAATGTGACTTCGTTGGCTGAAGAGCCGAAACGAGTTGTGGGGGCACTTCTTGTTGCTTGTCCACTTGTACCATCATGAGTGTCACGGGGAGAAAGACTTGACACTCTACAGCCAAATCCACTAGACGAAGCAGCAGGAAAGTTTCAATCTTTTTCTCATGATTTTTGTTTTTGTTGCTTGTTCATTTGTGAGGGAGATGCTTGGGGCAACGAGAGAGAGATGGATGGAGGTCCATGGTCGCCAACGCCATGCGGCAGGGCACCTGATGATGATGATGATGATGTTCATTTGTGATCTTACGCTTGACAAAGGATTGGCCAAACATTTGCGCCTGTCTTGTCTGGTTGTATTAAACACGCGTTCTGATTATTTTTTCGTTTTTTTCTTTCTTTCTAGTTACTGTTTACTCTACAGCGAGCTGTAGAAATGCCGTACATGTATGAAGTCAAGGTTTCTTTCACGCCATTGGTACAAGTATTCCTTGGTATGCCTCTCGCTTTAAATCCATGCATCTTCACTTTACAAACATATCGGACCAGCTGGTGGAGTTGCAATTTGGTCAAATGGCTAAACCACTTTATTCTCTGCTGTTGAATATGATAGTGGGTTGGTAGTCCTCTCACCATTCGCGTATCTTGGTGTTTGTGATCATATCGCATCTGATGTTGTTGACAGCACTTCTCGAACACGCATCTCCCAGATGGTCATTTTGTGCGCTTGGGGTTTGGTGAGGGTCCAGGTCTGGCACTGGTATGTCAGGATGGGGATGAACATGGAACTGATGGGCTGGGCTTTTGTTTCAGAGAGAATGTGGAGTTGTTTCAGGGATGGGTAAGTTGGTAGATGACACTGTTTCCTTTGATTTCTGTTTCCAATCTCTCTGTTGAGTCTCCCATATTTTTGTGAAAATGCATTATCAATTCATTTATTTGTTTGAGTACGGTGCCATTGATGTTAATGATGCTAACGCTGCCTGAAGTTCTACTGATATTCGTCATCCCAGTTGCACTGATGCTGATTTTCATGTTGTATGTTCTCTTGTCTTTCTTCTTCTTCATGTGTTAGCTCTGCTTCTCTGAAACCAATATCTCGTTCCAAGATTTTGTGAGGACAATGACACTAAAGTAGTGTGGGAAACTGGGAAGCATTCCCTCCCCTGCAAAGAAAAATGTAAACATGAAAGAGATCATGGTTTTGTGATCATTATCATTATCGTCGTGGTGGTGGTCACAACATTTATCATCACTGTCAATATCAGCATCATTACAGCAGCTTGCGTCGACAACCTCTGAGCCACACTTCATGCACACATGTTCGTCTTTTCGTTTCAAAAAGTGCTCGGATATCTTGCTCTTACATGTACTGGAACTGTCAAGAATTTTGTTGCAAGTGTCATTAAATGTTTTGTTTTTGACTTCGACCTTTGTTGAAATTAAAATTTCAAGGTTAAAATCAAACTTTCACACGATTTCAAAGAAAGAGACCCATGCAGTGCTCAATCATTTACTTATGGACACAAAATGAAAAAAGTGCTAACGTTTGCCGAAAACATATGTACAAATGTTCTGCACATAACTGGAAATTATGACCTTTTCCCAGATCACCAGGAATGATAATAGTATCATTATCCTTAAGACAACCGCGTCCCAAAAACTACTCCTGTACGGAGAGCGATTTTTGGAATGCGGTTATCTGAAGCAAAGACAGTGTGACCATAGAATACTATTAAAGCCATGCAAGAATGAAGACCATTCCTACCAGTTCTGGTGTTAACACAATCCACTGGGAAGACACTGCCCACAGAACTGGCGATAGCAGCGCTCGTAAGGCAACAATCACATTAAAGAGTGCAGAACAACTTTTATTTCATAACATAAGGACGGAAGGCCGTAGGACGCCACCTCATCAGCACACGTGAAAGGTTAGGTAACTCCAGCACTGGCTTGTATCCCACATGCTGACCCATACCAGGCGACGAAGGACCAGAATGGTTGCTCATCCGTCCGATCCATCATTCTTACGGTCAAACTTTTCCCATAAGACTAGGACTGTCGGGACATGAGTGGACCCAATCACCCTAAGAAACTGACAGAAGAACTTGTATTCCTATCTCAACTTGAGGCAACTGAAATGTGGTTTCTGAGAAGAATGCTGAGAGTTCCATGGATGGCAAAGAAACGAGTCTTGAAGGAGGCAGACACGAGAAGATCATTAATAAAGATTAGGAAGAGACCAGCAACACTTACAGGATGTTTTATGAGGAAAGAAAAATTAGAGCACCTGGTCATAAAAGGAAAGCTGGAGGGAAGGAGAACACCATGTAGACCCGAGGAGAAAATATTGGACAGACTTGCGGGGCGGCTGAGGACGGAGAGGGTGGGAGATGTACTCGCAGCGACAAGGGATAGATTCGTGCGGAGGGCCATGATCACCACCATTCGGCAGGGCACAAGATGATAATGATGATCCCTTGCTGCTTTCCCCAACCCTGAGTAAAGTTTTCTCCCCATTGACAACCGGATGGACTGGGGGCTGCACAAATAGCTTCTTTTTTATCTTTTTCTTTTTACGTGTGTGGTGTGTGTGTGTGTGTGTGTGTGTGTGTGTGTGTGTGTGTGTGTGTGTGTGTGTGTGTGTGTGTGTGTGTGTGTGTGTGTGTGTGTGTGTGTGTGAGCCAGGACTGAATTTGCGCGGTCAGACTTGAAGGCCGAAGCTTCTATGAACACCCTCTGGGGTCTCAACAGTAATCCTAGTCCAAGTGATAACAATAACAATCACATAAACCGCGCAGTCCAGCAATGTGCAAACTGTCAGCACCCGACAAGATTATCGAGTAGTCCACGACCATACATTAAAGCTGATACAGTAATGATTTGAGCAAAATAGCTTTCACTGCAATTTTTGCTTGGAAGCGAAGGACAGCATCGATCACATATTTCGAAAGTGTTTATATGTCAACAGATTCTGGGAAAGGATAGGACAACTGTTGAGGTCATGTTGCGTGACTTGCGTAAACGTCAGATTAACTGAAAACTTAATTTTATTTGGTTCTGACGAAAACATGCGCACAAATTCAATATTCGACTTAACAATCATTTAAGAAAAATGTGTGTTTACAAAAGTAAACTCGAAAAAAATCTATCAAACACCATTTCTTTTACATATCTTATCAAAAAATACCAGATAGAAGAATTTAATGCAAATCTGAGCTGGAATTACACGCTTTTAGAGAAAAATGACTGTCATATCTGTCCCTGGTTTCAGATGGTCAGATGTGAGTTTTTGTTTCTTTATCAGATGTATGAATTTTGCTAGTCATTTCAAGACACAAGGGGAGACAACGAACACGATTTAGAACAAGAAAAATGCTACTCCTCGACCAGTCGCCGTGGTGTAGTAGTCAACACAACATACTGCCGACTGGAAGGTTGTAGGTTCGAATCCCCACCAGTCCCTGCAAAAACCATCGCGGAATTTTTCGGCCCCAACCGGCTGATACCCAGGGTTGAGTATGGTATGGGATCATTAGGAAGAGTGGGACCACACAGTCGAGTCTCATCCACTTCGCGGACGCGTCTTTGAAGATGTAGCTCAACACTTCTGACCAACACCACAGGTGTCTGTATTCCTCGGGCCTGGTTGACGCCACGGCAAATTATGAAAGTAAGCGTAGAGTACAGCCCTGTCACGCAGTTTCAATCCTAGATGGAATCCAAAGCATCATGATTATCATCCTGGAACTCCACAGCATCATGATCATCATCCTCATCGTCATCATCATCATTGCAGTGTAAAAACTGTGCCAGCTTCTGTGGATATCAAGATGGCGTCGAAAAAGGGACAAGAGAGAAAGAAAGGGGGGAAGAGAGAGAGAGACGAGAAGAAGAAGAAGAAGAGAGAGAAGAAGAAGAAGAAAAATTGAGAGACAGACACAAAGACAAAGAGAGAGGGAGAGGAAGAGTGAGAGTGAGAGAGAGAGGAGAGAGAGAGAGAGAGAGAGAGAGAGAGAGAGAGAGAGAGAGAATAAAGCTGCTACTTCCTGCTTCAGCCACTGCTGCTGTTACTACTGCTATTATTACCACGACGTCGACAACTACTTCTACTCGTGTTGCTGTTACAGCTGATATCAGTGGTGTTGCTGACGTTGCTACTGATACTGCTGCTACTACTGCTGCTGCTATTACGCTGCTAATGCAGTGAAAAGCTTCTAGTACTTAGACTACTGCTGCTGCTATTGTTGTTACTACATTTATACCTACTACAAACATACCCTTCTTATTGGCATATTTTGACAAATTGTGTGTGTAGCACTTTCGTGTATTTAACTTTTTGTGTATTGAAAGTTGTGTGTGTGTGTGTGTGTGTGTGGTGTGTGTGTGTGTGTGTGTGTGTGTGTGTGTGTGTGTGTGTGTGTGTGTGTGTGTGTGTGTGTGTGTTGTGTAGTGTTTTAATTGTCCTATGTAATAAATGAGGTCCATCTGACTTGTGTTTGCGTCGTTTGTTTGTTTGTTTTCCCCTCTGTGGTTCTGCATTTGCTTCCTATCTCATCATTTAGCTTGCCTTTGTACTGAGACGTATGTATGTATGGAGGTGAAGTTAAGTCATATCTATATTCATTTTTTTTGGTCACAACACATTTGCCATGTGAAACTCGGGATGCTCCCCGTTGAGAGCGCATTGACGAGGTGCAACACCGCCCATTTTCTTTCTTTTTTCTTTCTTTTTTTTTTTTAAGCAGACTTCAGAAAGACAAGAAGACCAATTGACCTTTAAGAGCAGGGATCTTGGAAATGAACCTTTTCCTCCAAAGTTTTACACCAGGGCTGCGGGGCAAACGCTATGCTCTGCACGATTTTCAACTGCCATGGGATCTTGAATGTGCGCAAGCATGCAAGAAGGCACACGGGTCCGTCTCGTTTTTCGTCTCTTTCCGAAGGACTAGATGTTAAGCTCGATTTTCCAGTCAAACTTTGGGGAGAAAAGTCGAGGCCTTAACGGGAAATAAAGCCTGGAATCTCAACTTTAG
This sequence comes from Monoplex corrugatus, assembly GCA_030674185.1. NCBI lineage: Eukaryota > Metazoa > Mollusca > Gastropoda > Littorinimorpha > Ranellidae > Monoplex > Monoplex corrugatus. The sequence goes on along the minus strand of JAPXFY010000031.1, from coordinate 13,295,291 downwards.
TTATTAGTATGATAGATGTACATGTATAACTTGTGACTGTAAAATGCCTTTTAATTTGTTTTGAAACAAACGATCACCAAACACAACTGACTCACTCACCGCTCAAGCCGGCCCCTACCACCACCACATCCAGTTCTGCCACAAAGTCCTTTGCTGACGCCATGCTGCTGGTCTTCGAACAGTCCACACGACACTACTGCTGCCAATAATCTAGACCTAGAAAGATTTCTGACTTCAATCGGTTTGTTAGGTTTGTTATTTTTAGTCCACGAATATTAATTCTTTTGGTCACAAATAACTAAACGAGGTAGTTCTCTGGATTCACCTTTGTCTTTGTGCTTGCAGTTTTAGTCACAAACACAAACACGAAATTTTTTTTTTTTTTTTTTCTTCTTTCATCTAATGAGAAGAAAACAACGAAGTTTTGCTACAGGAACCAAATCAAGACCGATTTTTATGCAGTCATCTTGTGTGTAGTTTAAGCTCCTAAACACAATTTCTTTCTTCGAGAAACACACACAAAAAATAGATAAATCCAAACAATAGAGTTTGATTTATTTCACATCGTTGTTTCGCTGTTTTGTTTCTAGCGCTTACTGTGCAAATTTGGGTCTTCTGCTATCGTACGAGAGCAGTCGATTGCTGGTAACAGCAGTCTGGTATATATGTGCATTAAACAATTTTGAACCACAAAACTCCACAGCCATTAGTTCAGTTCTGAACACGAACACTTGGGTTGCCAGTTTTCCTGCTCGATGTTAAGACATGATCGCGAATTTATACCTCCAGAGTCATCGTAATCTCGCTGATTTGACAGTCTACTTTCCATTTCTGGTAGCAAAGGTCAAAGTTCAGAACCGTTGTCAGTATATCAAAAGGTTGTTAAGATTCGCTAACAGCATGGCTCGCTGGTTTGATAAAGCACACTGGTCAGCCCTGGTTCGTCCAAAAACGTGAAAAATTGTAGTGTCAAGGAGACATTGTAGCAGTTCTCGAATACGCTTCGTGATGACGGAAACTGCCGCTATTTTTAGAACACCTCATCATTTATGTGATCCCAGCGCCGCTTTTGACGTCAGACTGAGCCAAACACAAAAATAAACCTTTCGGAACAATGACGTGATCGGCAGACATCTCCAAATCAAAATAGTTTTATTATTATCATCACTATTATCATGATGATTATTATTATATTTTTTATTGTTGTTATTCTTATTATGTAGTGGTAGTAGTAGTCAGGTAACAGCAACAATAATAATAATGATGATAATGATGATGATAACAACAACAATAATAATACTGATGATGATAATGACAATGATATAAATATTGATATTGATGATATTAATAACAAAAAAGTAACAACAATAAGAACCATAATGAGAATAATGATTATAATAATATTAATGATAATAATAATGGCATCACTACCGCTACAAATCATGCATACTTACCTGCCGTGATTTGTGACAGAATACAAATGAACAAACCAGCATAAAACCACTTTTAGGACAGATACTTGTACAAACCAACATCACCTAAAGAACACACAACAAGAGGGGATAGAGGAAGATTTCAGCGACCTTTTCATAATCATTGACAGTCGTTTCTTCTGAACCAAAGTGACTGCCAGCGTTCAAGCAAATACGAACCACACACACACACACACACACACACCACACAGAGGGGAATTAGAATGCGTTTTATTCATTATAACAAAATAAGACAGGCGCTATATTAGATACATGTTCTACTTCAATTTTGTGTTTGTCTAATCATTTATTCCATATATGAAAAGAAAAATTAACTACAGTTTCCGTCAAATTTTGGGCCAGCCAACTTCACCAAGGTGGTTGGTTACCCAGAGTAGAACGCGCTACGGGTTCGCAGAGAAGACTGAGACCACATAGTCGAGTCTCATCCTATGGTGAATCATAGAAGGTGTTTGTTTTATCTTATCATGAGGGTGTTTGTATTATCTTATCATAGAGGATGTTTGTTTTACCTTATCTCTCACTGGCTGTCCACCGGTCACTCTACGAATTATTCAATTCAAGGCTATTCAACGAACCTTGAAGAAACGGCGCGTGTGGAAGGTGACTGTGGTGTTTTTCTAAGTGAAACAAAAATGTGCACATCAGAAGCTAGACAACACGTTTCTGTTCTTAATGAATGCTGATAGAGGCCTCGGGTCCTGAGAAAGGGAAAGTAGGGTTGTCGTTCTTGCAATGGTATTCACACACACACACACACACACACACACACACACACACACACGCACGCACGCATGCATGCACGCACACACACACATACACACACACCACTCACACACATACATACGCACAGAGGCATAGAGAGAGAAAACGAGACAGAGACACAGACAGGGAGAGAGAGAGAGAGAGAGGGAGACAGACAGAGACACAGACAGGGAGAGAGAGAGAGGGAGACAGACAGAGACACAGACAGGGAGAGAGAGAGAGAGAGGAGACAGACAGACACAGACAGGGAGAAAGAGGGAGACAGACAGAGACACAAACAGGGAGAGAGAGAGAGGGAGACAGACAGACAGAGACACAGACATGGAGAGAGAGGTTGGAGACAGGCTGACCTGGTGATGGGTTGGGAGACAGGCTGACCTGGTGATGGGTTGAGAGACAGGCTGACCTGGTAATGGGTTGGGAGACAGGCTGACCTGGTGATGGGTTGGGAGACAGGCTGACCTGGTGATGGGTTGGGAGACAGGCTGACCTGGTGATGGGTTGGGAGACAGGCTGACCTGGTGATGAGTTGGGAGACAGGCTGACCTGGTGATGGGTTGGGAGACAGGCTGACCTGGTGATGGGTTGAGAGACAGGCTGACCTGGTGAAAGTGCAGATAAGACATGATTGAGGAACTTCATGGTGTACCTTCGTGGGTTTGCGTGTGCATGCGTCTGTTTGGGTGTTAGTTTGTCTGCGCTTGTTTATCGTGCTTATGATTGTGTTTTATAAATAAAACTTGACTTGATTTTATCAACCCCACTTTTGGGGTTTGATTTTTTTGTGAGTTATCGTGTCTGTGCGGTAGTAGGGTAGGATCAGATCTAGAGAGGATTTTTTTTTTTGAAGACCTTAGCATGGTCTGATATATAATGTAGTGTAATCAGAATCAGAACACATTACGAACATTATGCCAACACAGAATGTGTTACATAGTCGTTCTTAGATGATACATATTTCAAACATTTTGGGAATACAACACGAGTCGCACAGTCATTCTTCAGTAATACAATCAAAGGACATAACCCTTGAGAATTATCTCCTATGTTGTATAGAACTTCTCAAATCTAACACAGCTTGAGCTACCCATTCAGCTAGCATAGCAGCAGATACAAAGTACAAAAACAGTAAGCTCAGAACACTCCTCAAAAAAGGAGCGCCCAAGCCTACCTTTATACTCTGCAACTACCCTACGCACAACTATGAGAGAGGAGAGAAATACATACAATATATTGGTCTTATGTTCAAGATTGACATAGTCTTTTTATTCTTGAACTGACCAAACACACACACATAGACAAGACAGAACATATACAGGGTTGCTTCCAAGGCATATAGGTAATACCAAAGAAATAAGAGGGAAGCAGGGAGAATTTTTATAATATAATCAAAGGACATAACTCTTGAGAATTATCTCCCATGTTGTATAGAACTTCTCAAATCTAACACAGCTTGAGCAACCCATTCAGCTAGCATAGAAGCAGATACAAAGTACAAAAACAGTAAGCTCAGAACACTCCTCAAAAAAGGAGCACCCAAGCCTACCTTTATACTCTGCAACTACCCTACACACAACCATGAGAGAGGAGAGAAATACATACAATATATTGGTCTTATGTTCAAGATTGACATAGTCTTTTATTCTTGAACTGACCAAACACACACACATAAACAAGACAGAACATATACAGGGTTGCTTCCAAGGCATATAGGTAATACCAAAGAAATAAGAGGGAAGCAGGGAGAATTTTTATAATATAATCAAAGGACATAACTCTTGAGAATTATCTCCCATGTTGTATAGAACTTCTCAAATCTAACACAGCTTGAGCTACCCATTCAGCTAGCATAGAAGCAGATACGAAGTACAAAAACAGTAAGCTCAGAACACTCCTCAAAAAAGGAGCACCCAAGCCTACCTTTATACTCTGCAACTACCCTACACACAACTATTATATACAATAAGAGTATATAACTTTGTTTCGACAGTCGCACATCTAGAGGAACTAACTTAAAGATAAAGCAATCTCTCTTCTGTTAAGAGCTTTATAGATGTGCATAACCAGATTTCTAATTGTACGCTCATTTTTGAAGCCATGAGTATCATGAATCTGAAATAATGTGGACTATGCGGGTCTTTTGGCTGAATTGACTGACGTCTCAAATCTTATAGGGCTGGGCAATACAGAATAAAGTAAAGTTCATTTTCAGTGACACTTTTAAGTAATGGGTATTTTGCTGCCTCTTCCACATGTGCTTCATAACTTAAGCTATGCACTGAGAAATCAGACATATCAAATCCAAATCTTGTGAACACTTATCTGATAAATCTGTTGGAAGTCCAGCAACAAGTATGGTTCAACCTGGTGAGATCATTTAAACTTTCTCTACTGTTCTAAAACATCACTTGTATTGATATAACAATCCCAATTTTGACATCCACAATCAACTATTTTTGTTTGAACTCATATGAAAGACTTTATACAACCAACAACCTGATTTTTCAGACGTATGAAAATCTGTAAGTATTCAATATATCACGGAGTTTTGTGGCCCAATTTATTTTTCCTCTGTTGGCTAAATTTGATAGCATTTTATATGACTTATAAGGCGATCTCTCTTCACTCATTTTGATTAGTTTTAGTCAGTATCGAATACACTTGAGTTTACAGTTAAAGAAAATCTAGCTAACTCACCATATGTGAAATCATTTGTGTTCTTGTGTTAACTCCCAGATATTTTTTCAACAGAATCAATTGAACACTTTCAATCACCAAAGATGGTTTCTTTAAATCCCATACAGCAAAATCAGTTGAATTTATTTCAATGAATCGCTGTTCAATTTATTCGGTTTACTTAGAATACTGAAGGCAGCTCATTTTGCTCTCCTTGCAAGATCTTGATATGATAAATCAAAACTAAGTCTTGTTGCGAATAATATGCCTAAATACTGATGTGAGGTTATAACAGCCGTCCTTGTATAGCTGTAGAACCATTTCTCAGTATTTGCTAAAAAATCCCCTTTTTCAAAAGGCCATTACTTTACTCTTGTCCATGTTTACTTTAAGCTGTAACTGACATTCTGCTCTACAGAGACTGTTTAGTTGTATTTGTTAATCAACTGCAGTTTCTGATAATAAAACAATGTCATCAGCAAACAACAGACAATAAGAGAAACAGTTCAATCAGTTCATTACTCTGATTTCCACTGTGGCCGTCACTGTTGATTATTTGCAAATTCATTTATAAACAAAGAGAAAGAAATGGGACGTCACCTTGTAGAGTAGAGTAGAATAGACTCTAGAGTAGTGCAGCGCAGTGTAGTGTAGTTTAGTGTAGTGTAGAGAAGTGTAATGTACCGTGTAGCGCAGTGTAGTGCAGAAAGTTTAGTGCTTTGTCGTGTCGTATCATGTCTTTTGTATCGTAGTCTATTGCACTGTATTGTATTGTATTGTATTGTATTGTATTGTATCTACTGCATTGCCTTGTACTGCATTGTATCATATCATACCGTATTGGATCATATCATGTTGTGTTACATTGGACCATAATGTATTGCATTACATTGCACCGTATCGCATTGTACCGTACTGTATCGTAACATATTTCATTGTATTGCATTGTATTTTATCATCTCCCAAAGCCCCACCCTGGGTTAGCCCATCCCGGGAGGTGGAAACATGACAAAGCAGGGCATTGGTAGGTCCGGGCCTAGTACTGTGTGACTTTATGTCACTGAGACGTTACGACAGCCGTGAAGGCCGACCTGGGTCACTCTGAAACATCACTGACCAACAGGGCTCTGGTAAACTTCTGGCAGTAGGGGATAGATGATGTCAGAAGATGACTGAAGAATCTTTGGAACTGGCTTTTATTTTCACAGCCGCAGGCAGATGATTTCTTAGGAAACAAGGGTCAGATCTCCGAGCAGGACGTGCACGGCGCTTCCAGAAAGCAATGGCAAAGTGTTGGACGTAAATCTGCCAAAACCTGTAAAAGAGGTCACAACGTTAAAGAAAAAAAAAAACGATATAGATGTGCGCCTTCTGGGACTCCCAGTTGCAAGCGGAGAGGGAGAATCCGTGATTGCGGACAACAGCTGTAGTAACGATACAGATTTATCAGATGAAAGTTGAAAACAGCAGTCACATCGAGTCTCCTCATCAAAACTTACGAGAAAGAGAGGTGTCATAACTGTTGGTACGTGGAACATCAGGACTGTGAGAGAATTGAGCAAACTTAAACTCTTACTTGAAGAACTTGAGGGGCATAAAATGTTGGACTCTGTTAGGTCAGGTGGAGTAACAAAGGTCACTTTACATCATGTGAGCACAAAACTGTTTATTGCAGAAATGACAAAGGCTTATATAGAGTTGCTATTGTACTGGACAAGCGTCATACGGCGAACATTAACATTTACAACTTGATTAGTGATGGCATTGTAATAGTAAAACTAAAGACGAGGCCTGTCACCTTAAACATCATCCAAGCATGTGCCCCTCATCTACTAGCTCAGAAGAAGTGATAGAACAATTTTACAATGTCCTGCAAACAGTGAAAGACAAAATACCACATTGCACACATTACACTGTCTCCAAACAACCATACTGCAGACATTACACCGTCCTCAAACAGTCATATTGCAGACATTACACATGGACATCCTCTGAAGAGAGGCATAAAAATCAAATGGACTACACAATGATTGACAGAAACATGGAAAAAAACAGTGCTTCATCCAAAAAGAAGACCATTTGTGGATTGCGATGTGATTCAGACCACCCACTGCTGACCGCAAAACTCAGATTTAAGGCATGCAAGTAAAACAGGGCAAAACAACAAACCACTTGGACACAGACACATTCAATGGTCAAGAAACCACTGCTGCTTCCAATCGTTTTTTTCGGCCCTACTGGTAGAATGGCTATTTAACGAAAAATATCCAAATGAACTGTGGAAAGACATGAAACAAATTTGGACCGAAACTGCTGACGCAAAACTTGACAGAAAGACAAGAAAGGCATCAAAATCATAGCTATAAGAGAATACCAAGATAAAATACTGAAGAATAATAAATTTCGTAAAGGAATAATAACTGAAAGCAAAGTATGACAGATACTCAAAAAGGGTAACAAAACTGTACAGACAGCATTAAACAAATGTGCTGATAACAGCTGCGGTAGGGAAATGGAAATGAGCTCTATGATAGCTTACATTGAAAAAATATTTTCAAAAACGTACAGAGAACAACTAATGATACACAGCTGGGTTGGTTTCAGCTTCGGATCATACATCGGTTAATTATATCTACAAATAAATATCTTTTCAAATGTAAATTTGTGGAGTCTTCCCCATGAAGTTTTTGTAAAGAAGAAGAAAAAAACATCCGTCGTTTTATTTTGGGAACGTACGATAACATAAAACTTTCGGACAAATTTACAAGACCTCATTAAAACAATTTGATTAAGTCGCACCAGCTTCATTTACTTTCTGAAACACCGATTTTGTTTGGAGTAAAGTGCAACATAAAGACTGATGACGTATTCGATTTGATGATTTTATTGGAAAAAATATTAATATTGAAATGTAAACAACAAGGACATATACCAAATGCACCTGTACGTGTTCGATAAAGTCTTACATCGTTGATAATTAGGTAGGCCTACATATATTAAGTGCATTTTTGGCTCCAGGGAAATGAGATATACGGAAGCAATTTTAGGTAATTTAGGCCTCTTTTGTATATGTTTTAGTGTCCTTGCTTATGTCTAAATTTGTATTCAGGTATTTTTTTTAAATCCCTTAGATCATGTATGCAAATGCATTAATATGCGCGATTGCTTTTTTTCCCCTTTATTTCATTCCCGTTTTAAGTATTGGGTATGTTTTGAAAGGGTTAATGCCCTGATATTATTACTCTACGCAGCCGTCGGCTAGGCTTTATACAAAATAGCAAAAACAGTAACAATCTCCAACATCTTTTAAATTTATTATTTCGCTTCAGGGGTTATCTATTACTGTTTCTCATAAATGCAACTTTTATTACATGCTTAAAACTCAACATTTGGGGGTCTCATCCAATATTTACAGTAACAAATGTTTACAGTCTTAAAAACCAATATACATGTACACAATGTACAGACATGGGAGATGGACATACATATAGAAATCCATGCATTGCTTGCATGTACATGTATAATTATGTCTCACCTCACCTCACAAGTCTCACTTGTTGGCGTCACCAGGTTCGGTGTTGGCCGCTGCACACCTGGACACACCATCTCCCTCCAGGCCGCTCTGTCTTGATTTGTGCATAATTATGTGCTGAATATAAATAGACGTCCTACATATTCACAAATCTTATAATACTTTTCATTCGTCGACCGTTTTGTAGTTGCAAAGTACAAACATTTTCAGACTGTTACCTCTTCTCGACCTTTAAGCATAAAATATGAACATCGCCAATTTTCTGGAATGTTCTGAATTGTTACACTTTAGGGCCATACTCTATGAGGGATCAATGCTGTTTCCAATGATTCCTTGTAAATGCTTATTTCTGATGTCTTTATAGACTGGACAATCAAACAAAAAATGGGATTCATCTTTTTAAAATATTGGGACAAAAGGGGCAGCTTTTTCCAGCCTAATCTGAATCTGATCAGGCAATCACGGAATTTCTTTGACTGTTACGTCATTAACATATTTTTCTGGTTCGTGGAGTGATTCAAATTGGCGATAGGAAGAGTATCTATCACTATTGAGTGTTTTACAGTTCCATTCTTCTTTAAATGCCCTATCATTTTGCTTAAAAGAAGCCAAGAAATTTGACTCGTTAGTCACGCCATTCATCCATACTTTTCGAAATCCGTATTTTTCTGGACACTCTTTAATATTTCTTACCCAGTTCTTTTGCTTACTCCTTTGCTTCCCATCTAGGCTATTTAAAAGCATGGTGTAATCCTGTTTTGCTAATCTTGATGCAGGCAATTTAGTAAGTTTTAGCTAGTATCGTAGTGCTGCAATGGTACTGTAAATGTATAAAGGATACCTCCCGTTCTCTCCATATTTCATATAGTTTGGTGTTTTATTGCCTACACTCAAAAGATGTTGGCATCCAAATAATGGGCTGTCTCTATAACAGCAAGCTTGATGTACCGCATATTTCTGCAGCATATAACAACTTAGGTTTAACTTGTGCATCAAACAACTGAAAGAAAACGGGTAGCGTTCAAGGAGCCGAGGGACCGCATGGTTTTCATCAAATCTAAGATTTTGCTTTTTGCTTTGCTGAAAATTTTTTTTCACAAGCAATGGTAAAGGGCAGTTTTGTTGAGAGTGTGAATCCCAAATACTTGCAGCGATTTAGTATTTCAAATTAATTATTTTCATAGAACCATTTTTCTGTAGGTGCAATATGCCCTCCTTTTTCTTTCTTTTTTTTTTTTTTTTGACATAACTTTTAGTTTACCATGAGGCCGAAGATTTTGATGCTTTATGGAGATTGTCTATTTGGTTTTGTAATCCTGATGTTAGACAATACGAATGCAATGGCATCAGCAAATAATAGTAAGAAAATTTCATCGAGATTAGGAACCATCTGGAGACCATGTTTTCTGTGCTTTTTAACGAAATTAGCTTCCTCAGATATTAGAAGTAACAAAGTCAGGGGGCTTAAGAGACATCCTTGCTTTACTCCATTTGGACACTAGAAGAAATCTGAGATTTTAGCTTCCCATGTTTACACATGATTTGTACATAGATTTTTGGCATATTTCATCATTTTAGTTGATTTTGTAACTTTTGCACGATGTTCCCATAATTGGTCACGGTCACAGAATCAAAAGCGTTTTTTGTTTGAATCAATAAAAGCAACATAAATCTTCCCGTGATGTCTGTTATCAAAGGCATTTCTTACTATAGAAACTAAAGTGAAAATATGATCAATATTTGAGAAACCCTTCCAAACCCTGCCAGTTCTTCACTAATCTTGCCCCCTGTCTCTGTCCCATGTTACAGTCTCTTGTTTAAATTAAAGATGAGGACTTTGCTTACGATGCTCAATAAGGAAATGCCTCGGTAATTATGTGGATTTTGCTCAGCTCCTTTTTTTATAGAGAGGTATTATTACAGATTTACACAGGGAAAAGACTGGACTCATACAATCTAATGAAAAGCTTTGTAAGAAAGGGTACAACCACATTTTCAGCATGTGTAATAAATCATCCGCAAATTTCATCAAGCCCAGGAGCTTTAACCACACTTAATGTTTCTGATAGACTGTTTTACCTCTCGTTCACAAATTGAGTCATCTAACTCGGCGACATACATTTCCTGCGTCAGTGTGTATGAGCACTGTCTATGGTATTTTGTTCACCAATTACGCTGTCTTGACTTTTTCCGAGAATGTTTTGAAAATGTTTTTGCCGTATGGAAACGTCTATTTATGGCTGTTTTCATTTTTGTTTTCTTGCGCTGCATATCGTGTCCCAAAACTGGACCCATTTCTTTTGTTATCTAAAAGTGCTTGAGGCACCGCAGTTCTGTATGCTTGTTTCTTTTGCTTGTTTATAGCTTTGTAGTGTGCTCTTTCTGTCAATTTTCCAACTTATCCTCAGATTTGTTGGTTTTGTGAAAACGATATTCAAGGCGTGGTGTACTGCACTCATATTTTCAGCGCATTCCCTGTCATACCATTTATTTGTTTCTCTTTCTTGGCCTCTTTTCAGGCATATTTTTCGTCTCATACATTCACCTTCTTTGACCAGGATGTTGCTGAAAACTGGAGTGCTGATTCAATATTAGAGTCTAAGAGGTTACATGTCTCTTCTAATTTAGTTTTGGATTCAGAGAAATGAACTGCTTTTTCACATTCTACAACTTTTTGGAGATCCCATCTTATGACCATATCACTGTCTTCAGTTGTGTTGCGTTTGTCATGTTTACTGTGGGGTATTTTGTTGATGGTAAGGTGAACAGACCCTATGATAGGACTCTATTCGTTTGGCCACTTCAAAATAAATGTTTGATTTGATCATGAAGTAGAAGAGACAATAAAACAATGTATTACACTGCTACCTTGGTCAGAAATAAAAGTGAAATGTCCCTGGATCACCAGCATTGTTTCCATTTAATGGGACGCACTGAAAGGTAATACGAAAATCTTATTAAAATTCTACCAAATTGAGTTGAACTTTATCGAGTGGTCTTCTAGTGTTGTCCCCTTCTCTTTCACAAGCAAAAATACTGTCGCTGTTATCTGGTAAATTCCATTCCCCAATATGTGCATTTAAGTCTCCCCCAATTATTAAATGAACGTGTTCTCCACGTTGATACATATTTACCAAATGATCTTCTAGGTCATGTAAGCTACAACTCTTGCCAATATGTTTATAATAAGTGCTCGTGATAAGGTGGGATGTGGTAGATATGAACAAAAGTCTAGATCACTTCCAACGGTATCTTTGGATATCTAAGACATATCATATTATCGTTCGGACAGTCCCTATGTTTAAGAAATGGCATCAGTGTTCTGTTGACGACACTGCTACACCACCGGACCTTCCACCACGTCTGGACAGTTTAATGGCGGAACAGTGGAAACAACAGTATTCAGGAAATAATGTGCTGAAGTGTAACTTGATGTGAATGTCTCAAGAACACAGAATATGTCAAATGTTTTAAAATAACTGATAATATCGGGTTCAGATAGTTTTGTCAGTAGGCTTTCAACATTAAATGATAAAATTTTGATTAGGTCGTGTTTGTCAAAAGTGTGGACTTACTGAATCATGATTTTTTGTATTTACTGATGGGTCTTGGCCTATTTGTTACTGTTGTGTTTTGTCCTGAGGAGTGTGCCAGGCTGACTGCAAACTGATTTGTCCGGTACTACCTGACTGGACCTGGTGCGTGTTGAGTGAGAAACTGTCGCTGATTTCTCGTTTCGTCTTGATTTGGACGGATCATTTCGCTGGGCAAGGGGTGACTTCTTTCTGGTCTGCCTTTGGGGGTCTGTTGAGTCGTCTTGTGTGCCTGTTTCTATGTCAGCAACAGAAGGTGCATTTTGATGGGGGGGGGGGGGGGGGGCTCTTCATGGCGTCAGCGTAAGTGAGGTCATCCGTTTCAACATCCGTATGCTACGTTCGAGTCGTCTGCGTATCGTGTCATTTTGACGATTTTCTAGATGGTCAGTTTCTTCCTGCTGTGCACTGTCGGATTGTCCTCTTCAACTAGACTCCTCTCTTTCGTCGGTGGCGTCACATCTGGCATCATTTCTCCCTCCGTGGTGTGTGTTCATCAGGTTTTGTCTGTTTGAGATGTAAGTGGTTTTCTGGCCTTGTCTGTAGTTTTCCTTGCTGGATCTCACATTGTCGTCATTCGTGGTTGTCACAAGAGAGGTTGTGTCCTCACAAGACGTCTGGGTATATTGTACCCTTGTTTCTTTCTGTGACCTGTCTATACGACTAGGAGGAAGAGAGGTGTGGAGAGAGTGTGTTATTTCGTCAATATGCTGGTTTATTTGCGGACAGTCCGGGATATGGTAATCAGCATAGGGACCAGCAACGTCAGGTGTTCTGTCGTAATCGGATGACGTCTTTGATCAATGGTAATGTTTGACAGTTTTCAGAGGACCTTTCCTGGTGAAAGTTGTAATCATGTTGAGGACCATTTTGCCCTGTGATGGTCGGGATTTTAGAGCCAACAACGTAATTACTGCGTGTGTTTGAAATGTCACAGCTTCCGTCCCATGGCACTGTGTAATCAGTTCTTGGATAACGCCAGGATTGTCTGCGTTCGTGGTCATAGTCAGCCGCTGCAAAGTCCGTGCTGTAGTTCTGATGTGCTTCTGTTTCCCGATATGAATATTGACTGTAGTCCGTATTACTGTCTTCATATCTCTACCATGGGTGGTCAGTTTGTCTTGGCCGATCGTTTTCTGTGAATAACGTATTTATTCTTGCCTGGCTATCCGTGGAAAGGAACGATCTCCGATGTTGTCCCTCTTTGTCTGCTAGTGTTTGTAATTTCTGGTTCTCTCGTGACTGTATCTGCCATGGCGGCTTCTGATTTGGTCATGGTCCGTTGGTCTCCATCTGTTCTGTTGTTCGTGAGGGCTTCATGTTCTGATTGTGGTGATTGTAACCGTGATTTCTTATTTCAACGTGAAGTCTTCCATTTAAGAATAAGTTTGATTCATGTAACAGTTAATCTCTTCTCTTTGTTGTGGGGTGAGGTCGGCTGTAGCTGTGACTTGTGCGCCAAGCTGGGAGACCCTCCCGAATGTTTCTGACTCAGAGAATACGTAGCTTGTCTTCCATGCGATAAAAAGTCACGATCAATGGCCTGTACGTCTGTCTGTTGTTTTGTGTTTGTCCTAGCCGATATGTTCTTTCAATATCGCTATTTTTCCACGTTTTGCCAGACGAGAAGTAATTTAGTGTTGCAACCAACTCTTCGACATCGCTGGAATTGTCACCTCTTGATGTTCGTGTATGCCGAAAAATCTAGGGGTTCATTTTTTTCGATGATGACTCGTCTGTCCAAGTTTGTTTTTAGCCGATCTAGTCGTGCGTTTGTGGTTTTTTTTTCCATTTTGTTGCAGTATGCTAATATCATTGCTGTTCTTCGTTATTGCCCGAGTCATTCTAGATATATCATCGTCGATTTTCCGTATAGAGTGGCCAAGTCGCCACAGCTGGTCCTCCATTTGTTTTCCGAGTGTGGCGCTCTGTACACCGAGATACTGAAACATTTGTGAGAATCTTTCTCCGATAAGATCCCGAGTTTCAGTCATGTACGTCTGGCAATTCCCATCACAAGGTCCTGGGTTTTGTTCGACATCCATACTTTCGTATGGGTAGCAGGACGCAGAAAAGTACAGTGCAGACAGACAGACACATGCTACCACGATCTGGATTCTTTCTTTACACTGACCTTGTATTTGATGCCAGAGTTTCCACTTAAGGCAGCCTTCTTCGCAGGAGATTGAGCAGCGTGGGATGAAAATTCCTATTCCTATCCGATGGGCATTAAATACATTGGCATTTTCTTTCTTTTCTCTTATTTGCTATAGTTAACTTTGATTTTCAAAGATCATTTTCTTTACTAAAAATAGGCAGATCAAACTGATTACAACTGACAGGAAATACCTTTGATGTCCTGGCATTTATATCTCCACTTAGAGGAGAATCCACGTTATCAATTTATATCATAATACGTCTTCTAAACACACAATACCATTTTCAACATCAAAAGTCGTATAATAAGGAATATTAATAGGACAAATATATATACACACTTATAAAGTGTACTTTTTCAAAACCAAATAGAGTTTTATCGAGCAAAAAACATTTAAGTTCTCTAACACATGGAACCAAGTAAGTTTAACTAATAAACAAACCACACACCCTGACTGCCTACCTCGTTTTGACAGCTTCAAAGCTGGTTTACAAAATATTGTATAGCTTGGGAATAAATCGCTTTTCAGGTGCCCCACGAAAGTTTCCACAAACAAAGTCTCAAGAGATAATATACTTGATAAACATTCTATCGTTAAGTTTAGATAAGAGACCTTCCATAATCCAGTGAAGAAAAGATGACGAGAACAATTTTTCTTCCTGTTCTTTGAACATGTGGTATATTTTCACATTTGCTTTTGCTTTGCTTTATATATATTCACGCGTTTTTCAAAATTATCTTGAACTGATACACCCCCCCCCCCCACCCCCGCAACATTTATTTTTCATTTGTTCACTTTCTTGAAGGGGACCGTAAGGGAGGGGGTAGAGGAAAAGTGGAGTGAGTTATTACGACATGCCTGCACGGTGTCTTGGCTTTTCAACACACTACTGACCATATCTGAACATTCACTTAATTTTTTGAGAACCCGTGTTGAGGGGGAATTTGTGACCTCTTGGTATTTGCTTAAATATTTTGCTTTTAGGTTATAGGACAGGTTTGTTTTACATTGGGCCGGCCAGACACCTATTTGATTTCTTTCAGTTTATCATTGTCATCTAATCCAAACTTCTTACCCTCATAAGGAGGTGATCATATATCATGGTGGCCCTTTGTTGCTTATCTCTAGCTGCTTTCAAGTGAGGTCCCAATCTTTTCTAATGTCGAGTACTCTGTGGGTAAAGTCTTCCCCTATAAATATTTGATTGTTTTTCATTTTTTCTTTGCTTTGAGGATTTCTTCTTTATCTTTATAGAAAGTACACCTGGCAATGATGGAGAGTTTGGTTTAGTGTTCAGGCGATGCACATGGTCAATCTGTATTCTCTTTGGAAGCTTTAATTTATCAGTTAGCTTGTCCTTACACACTCTTCACAGTCCTTTGTTTCACCGTCTCTTTTTTGAAATCCGTAATAATAATATGATTCCTTTTGGAACGTTCTTCAAAATCATCCATTTTCCTTTCAATCTGATCAAGTTTAATACTATGTTCTCTGCTTTATGAGTGTCAGTTTCTGCAGTCAGATTACGAACAGACTCTCTGATATTATACATTTCACCTCAGTTCAATGAAGGTTTCATGTAGACTTTTCAGTACATTGTCATATGGTCAAATTTGGTATGCATACACAAAATAGAAGTCATGATATCCTTCAGTGTTGGGTCGTTGTGTCGGGTAGTTAGACAATCCATCATCCGATGAAGAGCGGACATGATTTGGAAGTGAAGGGCGGGGTCAGTACTGGCACGGCGTGTGGCACCATCACTGGTCGAACCGGACTGCTTCAGGGTACTACTCAGATTGGACCTAGGCCCAGGGTTCTGCTCCACATCGCCACAACAAAGTAAAAGGTCGCTGAAGAAAAAAAAATGGTGAGGACTAAGCTATTTATGACACTGGTCACACAGCTCCTAGCTTTCAAAACATGATGTATCATGACTAACAATTCAATCCACTTGGCCATGAAATTGACATCAATGGCGACAAAACAACCGCAGCGCATTCTAAATTCTACTCCAGCCAGAGGCATGGTGATTTACGTCAACTTGCAGAGGTCAGACTCAGTCACGTTCTGTGTAATTAACACAATATTGTTAACTGGGTGCAGAGGTCTGAAAAATATGAAACCGTTTCACTTTTTTTTCGCTAACTAAAGTTCACCCGAGAAGAGAGAGAGAGAGAGAGAGAGAGAGAGAGAGAGAGAGAGACAGGAGAGAGAGAGAAGAAGAGAGAGAGAGTGGGAGAGAGAGAGAATATGAAATGTTTTATTGTGTTAGGCCTTTATACCATTTCACAGAGGACACATGGAGGATGGGGGTGTGACATGAAACAACCAATGGAAGATAACATTAACAACAAATCACTCAACAGTTCTTCGTGACATGGAAATCCCCGATCACGGTACCGAACAGTTCAATGTTATGTACAGGGCAATGTTGATTTTACTGTCTGATCACCGACCGATCAACGACATTGGTTTCACAATCATTCACAATATTGCTATAGACTGTCTTTAAGGTGGATCCTGGTGATGATTTTCACGATGACCATCACTGGTGCTGGAGGTGACATCGGAGAGGGAGGGAGGGAGGGAGAGAGAGAGGTGCACCTTAACACACTCAAAGGCAGAGAGAATCAAGTACAAGAACACAAACGTGCATGGATATACATGTATGCGCCGTGTGCACATGACGTCACCCAAGTCCGGGAGGAGTTACTTTTTCTTCTCTACGGTACGGGTCGGGTTGTGTCTGCGAGTCTACGGATGTGTCCGTGTCGGTACTGTCGGTTCCATGCTTTTGTACTGTTTACTACGTTGACATCAGAAGGAAAAATCAATGAAAAAGTGAGGAAATAAAAAGTCCGAGATGGTAAACAATTGTTGTGTGAAGGATGTCACAACAATCGAGAAAAAGTCAAAACTACAGATCACAACTGAATGTGTGAACGAGGTGAAGAGATGTGGCGGAGGCTGACATAGCAGGGATGGAGACAATGGCTGGCAGTTTCAGTTCAAGGGCCTTATGTTAGATTCAAACACGACATACAGATTTATTTGCTCTGACCACGTTGAAAATTGTACGTTATTATGTGTGCTACAGATCTTTTTATTTGTTTTTGATGCATGCATTATCTTGAGAGAGATCTACTTTCTCTTTTACACACACACACACACACACACACACACACACCACACACACACATACACACACACACACACACATACACACACACACATACACACACACACAACACCACACTCTCTCTCTTTCTCCCCCTCCCCTCCTTCCGTCTGGGTTATCGTCATAAACGGTAGTGGGTATAGAGTTCGAGATGTGGGTGTATTTGTGTATTTGAGTTACATCTTGCTTTCAGTCACTGATGAATGAACAGGGCATGTAAATCACTGATGTAAACAGATAATTATTTTCATTGGCAGATGTTAGCTTCCGTCTTCGCTTTAAGTTTGTACGAACAGACACACTCACAAACACACACGCAGATGCACATGTATGCACATACAGATGTACACACGCACACACCCTCTCTCTTTCAAACACTCCAATACAAAATCACACCATGCTTGTAGGTCAGCAACGGCAGATAGGCTAGGTCTATGAAAGTTGGTCAGTGTGCTGGTATGTAGATCTATACTGCTGGAAATAGATTTAGAGATTCGTTTCATTTCATGCATTCAGATTTTTTTCTCTTTTTTAAAAATATTCATTACTCATTTCATGCATTCAGATTTTGTTTTCATATTCATTCCGTTTCATTTCTCGCTTCCCTGTTTCCCTACTAATTGTTCGCATTATTTTTGTGTGTGCCGTTATGTATGTGTGTGTGTAGGACCGAAAACTAGATCTAGATCTAATTGAAGTCAGTGGTAGGGCAATCATCTCGCAAGCGTGCACACATTGCCAGACGTGACTTTCGTGAACACGAAGGTCACTGCCAGTCAAGGTTACCGCTACACTCCTGTGACGTATCTGCAGTGCTGCACATGATGCTTGTTTAGTTTAATTAATCCCCTTGGCACGATAGGCTAGGCTACGTTATTAGATCTAGAAGTGTACTGTAAGACAATGGCGTAAAATTACGGAATCCAACTTGTCAACGGGTGCTGTTTTTCATTTTTGCTGCTCTCGCGTAAACATTTCTTTGAAAAGTACATATACAATTAGGAGAAATCCTGAACTGCACAATAAAAGTAAAATTAACGCCTGTTTGCAGGTGAAAGCGAAATCACAGAGTGTAAGAATAATAAACACATCCGCGCACGTGTGATAAGAAGTACAATGTAAACAAACCAAACTGAATGACAACCCCCATTCCAATTTCCATCAAATTGATCAATGACTGATGTGCTAAAAATACCCTTCATCATGTGCT
>JAPXFY010000031.1:13254182-13271682 GCA_030674185.1 Monoplex corrugatus | reverse complement strand
GTTCGATCCTCAGACGGACCACATCATTTTGTGTGTTGGTGAAGTGGGGGTGCGGGGGGGGGGGAGCACATTAGCTCAGTGGTCAGAGCGCTATACACATAAGGCAAGGAGTCGTAGGGTCAATCCTCTGACAACAACGTGCTAATTGCAGAACATGAAAAGACCTACAAAAAAATGTGGAATAAAATAGAAATAGAAAGCAAAATAAAAGAGCTAAATAACAAGAAGACTGAAGTCATAGTAATCAGTAAAAAAACAAAAAATCCTCTCATGCAAAATAACAGCAAATGGCACAACTTTGAGACAGGTTGATAAGCATCAGAGATGCAATATCGTACGGTCATCTTCACCAACGCAGATGCACATCAGAAAAAGCAAGAAAGTTCTTGGATGTTATATAGAAACGATACTGTCGTAAGGTCGTGAGGCGTGGACAAATATCGTTTCTTAGAAGAAAGTTGAGAGTTCCATGGACAGCAAAGAAAAAAACGAGACAGTCTTGAAGGAGGCAGACACAAGAAGATCATTAATAAAGAAGATTAGGAAAAGAAAAGCAACATTTATAGGACAATTTATGAGGAAAGGGGAATTAGAACATCTGGTCACAACAGGAAAGCTGGAGGGAAAGAGAACACCAGGTAGACCCAGGGAGAAAATATTGGACGGACTTGCAGGGTGGCTGAGGACAGAGAGGGTGGGAGATGTACTTGCAGAGACAAGGGATAGATTCGTATGGACGGCCGTGATCGCCAACGCCATTCGGCAGGGCACATGGTGATGATGATGAGCACCTAGTCACAACAGGAATGTTAGAGGGAAAAATGCACCAGGACGGACTAGCGGAATGGATGAAAACAGAGAGAGTGGGAGATATACTGGCAGAAACAAAGGACAGATTCGTATGGGGGACCATAATCGCCAACGCCATGCGGCAGGGCACCTGATGATGATGATAATGGTTGGCAATGCAGGATTCTCAGGGTGCGGGGGTCAAAGAGTTAAAAGGTCCACTAGCTCCGTTGTTGAAGCACCGTGTGTATATCGCAAGAGTTGAAGGTTCAATACTCCGGTTGGCCATGCCGGCCACTACGTTTTGATGTCTTTTTAATTACACAGGTTGGTTGGTTCTTGTGATAGAGCCGTAGACTCATCATCTGATGTCTTGTGTTCAATCCCGGCCCGCAATTTTAAAGACTGGCCTGTTGGCTGCCCATCTTTAATATTTCCATCATTCTGGTGCTGTCAGCTTAGTGTTTAATAGGTCCCTCCCCCTCCTCTCCCTTCTCATTTCAAGACCTTGCCAACACGTAGGCTTTTGTGCAGGATCAGCGCGTCTGCCAGATAACTGCTGGCAGATTTGGGGGAGCGCATATGGAGTTCTCCGAGTGTGATGAATCCTTCTTGAACAACCTCCAAACTGCAAACTCAGTAACGTTGCTCGCTCCGTCTTCTTAACACACCACCAACTTCGAGCTTCTTCAGTTGAAGTCCCAGCGACAGGAAATCCACGGGATCCAGCAGTGTCACACCGCCGTACGGCCAGTTACCAGAGGAGTGCCTGCACAGCTGCCGGGTCACTTTGGTAGAGTTTAATAGTACCTGTTCCAATGTCATCCTAATAACGGCCCTTTATCTAAAACTGCTGAGACTGGCAGGAACAACGGGAAAGACATACTTACAACATGAGTGGAGTAATGCGATGACCTAGAAAAAAAGAAAAAAAAAAGATCGGTGGTTTTAAAAAGCGGCGATATTGGGAGCGAGGTATTTCAAGCTACATTCCAGGTCAGAGATAGGGATTTTTATCTACTGTCTATTCCCGGCCGTCTGAACCCCCCTCCCCCACCCCCGGTCTCTTCCTCTGATTGGTGATCTATGTGACAGTTTTGCTTGAAATCCCAGTAACTGACCCTACACGACCCTGGCTGATAACGCGTTGAGTAAGTCTGTGTGCTTTCAAGGTGTCCCGCTCCAAAAACAGCTCACATTACTTAACAGATCCAGCAGGAACAAGACGAAAAGGACCACAGTGGGAATGAAGTGGAAGTCGCTGCCCATCTGAATGTTCCCATCAGCTCTGGTGGTTTTCAGCTTAGTGTCTCAACGATCCCCTTCTGACCCTCTCTCCCCATGTCAAAACCTTGTCTTGCATTGGGTTCTAAACACAACAGCTATTAACAGATATGTTCAAGTTTTCGAAACTTTCTTGTCTGGGAAAATTTAAACAAACAAACAAACAAACAAACAAACAAACAAACAAACAACAACATAAACAACAACAACAAATAACAAAATAAAAACCAACCAACCAAACAAACAAAACAGAGAAAAACAAAAAAACAACAAAACAACAACCAAAGATGGAAAAATGTATCCTATGAATTCTAACCCCTTCAAACAGAGTTTGAAAAATAGGGTCCTAGTTATGTTTTAAATAAAGTCAGTGATATATAACTTATTCTGAAAACGCACTTTTACGACATGCAATCATTTTTGCAGTCATATAAATCAACATCGCCAGAATCATTTTAAATAATGAAGACATCACGACTGGAAACAGGAGATACTCATAAAACACGGTCATCATCATCATCATCATTCTCATGCCCGTGATGGGCGTAGAGGAGAGATGAGAGACACTCTTGAAGCCAGCCGTCGCCAACCGGTCCTGTCCTCCGCCTGTCGCACCAGCGTGGGGCCATCCAACCTGGTCCATTCTTTGATGTTGTCCATCCAGCATTTGGCTTGTCGTCCCCTTCGTCTGCCGCCTCCCAGTGTACCCTGGAGGACCGTTTTGGCAGTGAGTTGTGGCGTGTGACATGCCCGAACCACGACAGCTTCCTGTTCTTGACTGTTGCCAGGAGGGGTTCTTGTGGGCCTGCGAGTGTTGTTATTTGGCTCCACACAAAGTCGTTTGTCTTCCGATCTTGCCAAGAGATCCCGAGCAAGCGCCTGAAGCATTTAGTTTCAAACGTCTGGATTCTCTTGGTGGTCTCTGCTGTCATGGTCCAGCTCTCGCATCCATACAGCAGGATGGGGAGCACCAGGGACTTGTACAGCTTCATCTTCGATGGAAAGCCGATCTCTCTGCTCTTCCAGATCTTGTTTAGCTTTACCATTGCTGCTGTTGCGATCGCTAGTCTGGTCTTGATTTCTGTTGTAGAGCGACCGTCTTTGGTGAGAGTGGCGCCAAGGTATTTGAAAGCGTCCACTTCTTCAAACACGGTAGTGGGTTCCAAAGAGGGTTTAGTGTATTGCATACTTCATAGCGACGATGGCTCGTTTCTGTTGCATGGAGAATTCAATAGATAATATGAAATGAATATAAATTTCCTGGTCTTTGATATATGCACACAGTCTATGGATAAATATGTACAAAAGACACATCCGAACATATCAAATGAGAATGCGTTTGATATTCCTACAGCACAGAAAACAGTTTATTTTGTTTCAAAAGATACATGGTTATATTATAAAATATTAGAAAGACGCGATAAATTATCAAATTCTTGCTCTAAATGGACACAAAGTATTGGAACATATGCTCTATGGAACGTGTATTTATAAAAAATATATAAAAAACAAGATGTTAAACCAAAATGTCTATAAATACGCAGAATTCATGAATCTAATGTCATGCTGAAAGAAATGGGAAACAGTATTTGCTGTGATTTTTAGATGAAAACAAAAAGTTAGCACTGATCATATTTCTCTCCCATTATGTAACACATCAGTCCCAATTTCTGATTCAGCTAAAAACCTTGGTGTCTGCATTGACTCTACCCTGTCCATGAACAACTTTGTTTCTCAAACTGCCAGATCTTGCTACTATCATCTCCATCGTATAAGCCTGATCAGGAAGTATCTCTCTGTCGAAACAACTGCAAAACTCGTTCTCTCCTTCATAATGTCTCGCATTGACTATTGCAATTCACTCCTGTCTGGTCTTCCTGCCTCCACCATTCACATCCTACAGCGCATTCAAAACAATGCTGTACGCCTTGTACTCAAAAAGAAAAAAGCTGACCACATATCTCCTCTCCTGGCACAACTTCACTGGCTCCCTGTATCAAAGCGCATACAGTACAAACTAGACACCATGTGCTACAAAAGCCTCAATAACGCAGCCCCCGATTACCTGTCAAGCCTACTTGAGATCTATGTTCCCTCACGTACCCTCCGCTCTGCCTCCGATCCTCTGACTTTTTGCTTTCCACGCACTAAGCTCAATACCTATGGTCCACGAGCCTTCTCTGTTTCTGGTCCACTCTCCTGGAACAAACTTCCTCTCTCAGTCCGTCAGCAACCTACTTTTGCCTCCTTCAAGTCCGCTCTCAAAACTCACCTTTTCTCCTCTGCATAAAATCCTAACCTCACTCAACCCCCCTCTGCAGCCTGTCTCCGCTCGGAGGGGAATCACTTTGTTTTAATATATAATTGTATATGATGTGCTCTCTGTGGTTTTCCATTGGTTTTACGCTCAGCGCTTAGATTTGATTTTATCAAGATTTTGCGCTATATAAATAAAAATATATTATTATATATTATATTTTAGAAGTGTTTACATATCAAACGATACTGGGAAAGGACTAAAGAATGTTGAAATAAAAATCAAAATGTGTTACTTGTGCAAATCTTAGATTAGACGAAAACATGTTACTGTATAGCGAAAATTAAATACGTCAAAACAAACCATATTTGATTGGATTATCCTTGTAAGGAACATGCACATCTTTTCATGCAAATTTGATGACTTCCAAATACAATCTTCTTTAAAAACGTTCAGATTTCAAAGTACCATGCACAAAAATATAATACAAAATCGGTGTGCAATTTACAAGCTTTTGAAAAGAAATGGCTGCCATACTTAACATAAGTCACAACCGAAACTAGATATCAGTTCTGTTTTATCAATGTTTCAGTTTCAGTTTCTCAAGATGACGTCTCCGCGCTGGGAACGAATTCCATATGCACTAACGTCACAGGTGCCACGTGTATGGTGACCGTGGCACATGCCTTAATTTATATTAACTTAAGCCTGCACATAAACGCATGAGCTGGCCGGGTCCTGAGGCCCTACCTAGACTAGTATGATGTAAACATTATCAAAACACATCGGATTAATTAACACTATGTCTGAAACTGTCTCGCCTATCTGTGCATGCTTTTGATCTGTACATACCTTATGCCAGTTCATTTTGCTTTATCAAATGTATTTGTTTTGTTATATGTAGTTTTAATTTGCAGGTTTGTGAAATATCATACTGTGTGCTGAAACTGCTTTGTCGTTACAGGCGTGTATTTGTCTGTAATCGCTTTTTGTCCAAAGTTGATTAAGTGTTACATTACAGCGACTTTCACTCTCTCTGCCCTCACCGCCGTCTTCACTATCCCAACCACAGAATATACGCAGTATACATACAGTCACGTATAGAGAGAGAGAGAGGGGGAGAGAGAGAGGGAGAGAGAGAGAGAGAGAGAGAGAGAGAGAGAGAGAGAGAGAGAGAGACAGACAGAGATAGAGACAGAGAGAGACAGAGAGAGAGAAACAGAGAGAGAGAGAGAGATCACCCTTTCAAACGAGCACACACACACACACACACACACACACACACACACACACACACACACACACACACACACACACACACACAAACACACACACGCAAGTACACATGCACAAGCGAGCAAACGCACGCGCGCACACACACAAAAACACACTCATACACAAATACATGTACACACATATTCACGCTTTGCTATTAACACACGCACACACATCCACCTACATACCTTCCTCTCAACCTTAAACACACACACACACACACACACACACACACACACACACACGCACACACACACACGCACACACACACACAGAGCACGTATACACTCACCAACATCAACACCATGATCATTTTAAAGAACGCTGTATTCTGATGATACATATATAGTATACCGATTACACTGATTCCTGGTTACATACGGAACCCAGTAAAACTGCACACAATGTCAAGCATGAGTTAAAAGTTACATGAAGTAAACATGTACCACCAATCACTCCACAAATGTTGTTGCATCAACTTCTGAACATTCTCTGTCCGTCGATTGTCTCTCTGTCTGTCCGCCTGTCTCTCAATCTCTCTCAGAGCTATTTAGGTGCTAATTTTGCCGTAACAAAAGCGAAGAGAGGCACTGCACATCTAGGAACTAAAGGCAAGAAAGCGGTTGTTTAGCAGATAGAACGTTTCAGAAAAAAAAAAAAATGACGATGGGTATATTTTTTCAAAATGTTTGATGTTAAATACAACACATCTCTTGTAGTCATCTGATAGGGATTAAAAAGATTGCAAAACTAGGACAAGTTCATGTGATGGCATGTGAAAAGTTCTTGTGTGTACCTGTTACTACTCCAAATAAAGTTGAATATGGTGATTTGGGAAGATGGTCTTTTATACATAACCTCTCTGTTGCATGTTTGAAGCACTGCTTGAAGCTGTTGCAAATGTGACCTTCCAGCATGAAATCAGTCTTCACTAGCATTTTGGGTATTTTGAGATATACATATCACTGGAAGGTGTGCATTCTGCTGATTATTTTGGTACTTGAATAAAGCTTGTACTAAAAAAAATGCAGATGTTATGTATGTTTAAAGTAATTAGTTTGTATGACGGCCATTTTGAGAAAACGGCCTCTAAAGTTTTTATGTACTCTCCTACACATTTAAAAAAAAATTCATTATTTGGTATCTTTGATCCAGTTTGTTTCTAATTATAACTGTCATTATCCCATAGGTGCACACAAGAGCTTTCTGTCAGTATATTACATGTGAGGGTCTGTACAGATTACGGTTCATAATAAGAGACAAAAATAGGTACTTTTGGTAGGAAATTGCGTTCCTTCTGCTACGATCAGTGCATTAAAATACCATTTCAAACTGATTAATGACATTTTTTCAAGAAAGGGAGGGATAGATTATAGTCCACAGAAAGCAATTTTGAGAAAAAGTCAAAACACCCCTGATAGACCCTCAGTCACCTTTTCAGCTCCTTGTGCTGTTCGACTAATTGCGAGTTAAGACTGAATTGGTGGTGGGAGGTCACAAATGGATATCAAAAGATTTCCATACAAAGCTTCTAAAATGTCGCTTGAATTTGATAACGCTGTGGAAAATGTTGGGTAACAGAAGTAAGGACAGTTCTGTGTATAAACTAGTTTTAGTATTGTGTGGTTACAATAATGTGTGGGTGTTTAAGCATTCTTGAACGTGTTCAGATAGAGAACTATACAAATGTTTATATAAGAATAGGCTGGTGCTATAAGAGATCTTTACAGGTATCAGTGGTACAGGTCACTCAAAACCAATTTTGATAAAGAAAACTGTATTCATGATATGGATATGTATTGTTAGCATTGCCGTTACTTCGTTAAAAATAATTGATGATAACCCGCGGGTGTTTCTTGTTTATTTTGTTAACATCATTACATTGGTGCTTGACCAACAACAACCATGTTCATTTGGCAAAACTCAATTGTGACCGCCCGTGTTCAAACAAACAGGAACAAGGAAAACATGACAATAGAATCAGAACGTGTTTTCAAAACAATGAAACAAGACGGGCGCCATTGTTCGGCCTGCTGGCTTTTGTCAGATGTTAACGTAAGACAACAAAGAACAAACATCAAACAACAAATACAAAGACCAGGAGAAAAAAAGCCAAACGTCCTTGTTGCTGGTTGGAGTAGGCAAAAAGAATTATTTCTCGTGTGATTGCTGTATGTAATATAGATTCCAGATATGCATTCCTTAAAGACTCTGCCAGAACACCTATGAATATTTTGCTCCACATCTCGTGAGTTCAGCACAGGAACAATGTGTCCAGGGTTTTTTTCATGCCTTTAATAAGCAAAAGAAAACGATCATTAGATAAAAGAAAAAAGGAACTGAAACGAGCGTGACTGAAATAAGTTTATGCAGAATATTATCCGCCTCAGTAAATTGGCACACGTCACTACTACATTTTTATATATGCTGGAAAAATGGCTGTACCGATTTCTATTTATGCACGATATTACAAAATTCATAATGTTTTGAGTTGTATGGGAGTCACGTGCAATATGAGCTTTTACATTTCGCTGTAAACTTAGGAACATTATGGAGGCCTAATCCCTCCCCCCAAGCCCACCCCCGTTCTCCACTCCCCTGCCACCTATTCAATTGCATGTGTTGTGGACATAAGGCAGTTGTGTATTCAAACATTCTGAGTTCTGGGTTCTCTCTTTCTCTCTTATACAAAGGCAGACAGACAGACAGACAGACAGATAGACAGACGGACAGACTGACAGACAGACAGACACACACACACATGGATATATACACACACACATACCACACATACACACACCTCCTCCTTTGTCAATTACATGTAAACATCAATCTCAATTTATTAAAAAACAAAGACAGAGAAGGAAAAGAGAAAAAGGGGAGAGCTTGAGAATGAGCGCAAAAGGAAAAAAAAAAAAAAAAAAAAGGACACAAAATATTCCATATGCTGCGACATCATGGTCTACTACGAACCAGCAAAACACAAAAATATGATTAGAACGTATAGTTGACATAACAAAAAAGACAGGCGCCAATGTTTGCCTGTGTGTAACATGTGCAATTCACAGAGTACGTTTGTTTCATCCATTACCCAAATAAGAACGTGGACAAAGCGGCACTGCAGACCCAATTATGTTGAAGATATCTGCCTGATGAAGGCCTGAATGGCCTGGGTCAATCCGTTTCTTTCTCACTCTTCTGTGTCCTGGTCAATCGTTTCTTTCTCAGTCATTCTGTGTCTTGGTCAATCTGTTTCTTTCAATCATTCTGTGTCCTTGGTCAATCTGTTCTTTCTGTCATTCTGTGTCCTTGGTCAGTCCGTTTCTTTCTCAATCATTCTGTGTCCTTGGTCAATCTGTTCTCTCAGTCATTCTGTGTCTTGTTCAATCATTAATCCCTCAATCATTCTGTGTGATTGGTCAATCTGTTTCTCTCTCAATCATTCTATGTCCTTGGTCAATCTGTTTCTCTCTCACTCATTCTGTGTCCTTGGTCAATCTGTTTCTTTCTCAATCATTCTGTGTCCTTGGTCAATCCGTTTCTTTCTCAATCATTCTGTGTCCTTGGTCAATCTGTTCTCTCAATCATTATGTGTCCTTGGTCAATCTGTTTCTCTCTCAATCATTCTGTGTCCTTGGTCAATCTGTTTCTCTCTCAATCATTCTGTGTCCTTGGTCAATCTGTTTCTCTCTCAATCATTCTGTGTCCTTGGTCAATCCGTTTCTTTCTCAATCATTCTGTGTCCTTGGTCAATCTGTTTCTCTCTCAATCATTCTGTGTCCTTGGTCAGTCTGTTTCTCTCTCAATCATTCTGCGTCCTTGGTCAATCTGTTTCTCTCTCAATCATTCTGTGTCCTTGGTCAATCTGTTTCTCTCTCAATCATTCTGTGTCCTTGGTCAATCTGTTTCTCTCTCAATCATTCTGTGTCCTTGATCAATCGTTTCTTTCTCACTCATTCTGTGTCCTTGGTCAATCTGTTTCTCTCTCAATCATTCTGTGTCCTTGGTCAGTCTGTTTCTCTCTCAATCATTCTGTGTCCTTGGTCAATCTGTTTCTCTCTCAATCATTCTGTGTCCTTGGTCAATCTGTTTCTCTCTCACTCATTCTGTGTCCTTGGTCAATCTGTTTCTCTCTCAATCATTCTGTGTCCTTGGCCAATCTGTTCCTTCTCATCATTCTGTGTCCTTGGTCAATCTGTTTCTCTCTCAATCATTCTGTGTCCTTGGTAATTTGTTTCTCTCAATTATTCTGCGTCTTTGGTCAATCTGTTTCTTTCAATTATTCTGTCATACAGACTGAGAGTCAATCAACCATTCAACCAAGAACAATGTTATCAACCATAACAATAGTTTCAAACATACTTCACCTAACACAGAAGTGGGAACATTCTCATTAAATAAGATATCATCAATCAATCAATCAATCAATCAATCAATCAATCAATCAATCAATCAATTAACCATAAAGAACGGTTCGAACAAATTTCAGCCACCGCACATTGGAAACCTGATCACAAAAACAGATAACGTCTACACAGGAAAAGCCATCTCCAAATCTGATGTCACCACGCCATGCTGTCATTGGAAACGATGACGTCACATCAGACACTCGATCACAAAAATCGATGACGACATAACTTCCACGCCAGTGCAGACGACAGCAGTGTCACGACTAAGGACATGCGCAGAAAGGACGGCACAGAGGGCGCCATTCTCTCCAGCCACGACAGTTCCATGGGCCGAGCTATGACTTCCTGTAATCAGAAAAGGTCAACTAAGTAACATAACTCTTGAGAGTCACAGAGTTGTCTCCCATGCAGAATTTCTCAAATCCAACACAGTTTGCACTACCTATTCAGCTAGCATAGGCGCAGCCACAAGGCACAGAATTGCAAGCTCAGAACATTTGAGGAATGTTCTGAGCTTGCAATTCTGTGCCTTATGGCTGCGTCTATAAATGTTCTGAGCTTGCAATTCTGTGCCTTGTGGCTGTCTATACTAGCTAAATGGGTAGCGCAAACTGTGTTGGATTTGAGATATTCTACATAGGAGATAACTCCGTGACTCTCACGAGTTATGTTACTTAGTTAATATTTAAAATTCTCCCTGCTTCCCTCTTATTTCCTTTGGGGTTACAGGAAAGGTCAGTTCACTAACGGTGCTGTTTAGCGTCCTCATGCATTTTGTGTCAGGTCACTGGTAAACAGGTTGTGACATGACTGCACAGTGGATCTTAGGGTGCCCTTAGTGTGCTGACTGGTTAATTAACCCTTTAACTCCCGCACCCTGTCCACCAGCATCCCGCACCAGCATGCCAGCAAAGCAAAAACTTATTCCTTTGATTCCCTCATCCTATCCACCAGCTTCACTTAATCCTTTGATTCCCTCACTCTAATCCACCAGCTTCACTTAATCCTTTGATTCCCTCACTCTATACACCAGCTTCACTTAATCCTTTGATTCCCTCATCCTATCCACCAGCTTCACTTAATCCTTTGATTCCCTCACCCTATCCACCAACTTCACTTAATCATTTGATTCCCTCACCCTATCCACCAGCTTAACTTAATTCTTTGATTCCCTCACTCTATACACCAGCTTCACTTAATCCTTTGATTCCCTCACTCTATACACCAGCTTCACTTAATCCTTTGATTCCCTCACTCTATACACCAGCTTCACTTAATTCTTTGATTCCCTCACTCTATACACCAGCTTCACTTAATCCTTTGATTCCCTCACTCTATACACCAGCTTAACTTAATCCTTTGATTCCCTCACTCTATACACCAGCTTCACTTAATCCTTTGATTCCCTCATCCTATCCACCAGCTTCACTTAATCCTTTGATTCCCTCACTCTATACACCAGCTTCACTTAATCCTTTGATTCCCTCACTCTATCCACCAGCTTCACTTAATCCTTTGATTCCCTCACTCTATACACCAGCTTCACTTAATCCTTTGATTCCCTCACTCTATACACCAGCTTCACTTAATCCTTTGATTCCCTCACTCTATACACCAGCTTCACTTAATCCTTTGATTCCCTCACTCTATACACCAGCTTAACTTAATCCTTTGATTCCCTCACTCTATACACCACTTCACTTAATCCTTTGATTCCCTCACTCTATACACCAGCTTCACTTAATCCTTTGATTCCCTCACTCTATACACCAGCTTCACTTAATCCTTTGATTCCCTCACTCTATACACCAGCTTAACTTAATTCTTTGATTCCCTCATCCTATCCACAGCTTCACTTAATCCTTTGATTCCCTCACTCTATACACCAGCTTCACTTAATCCTTTGATTCCCTCACTCTATACACCAGCTTCACTTAATCCTTTGATTCCCTCATCCTATCCACCAGCTTCACTTAATCCTTTGATTCCCTCACTCTATACACCAGCTTCACGTAATCCTTTGATTCCCTCACTCTATACACCAGCTTAACTTAATTCTTTGATTCCTTCACCCTATCCACCAGCTTCACTTAATCCTTTGATTCCCTCACTCTATACACCAGCTTCACTTAATCCTTTGATTCCCTCACCCTATCCACCAGCTTCACTTAATCCTTTGATTCCCTCACTCTATCCACCAGCTTCACTTAACCATTTGATTCCCTCACCCTATCCACCAACTTCACTTAATCATTTGATTCCCTCATCCTATCCACCAGCTTCCTGCAGGGAATCAAATGATTAAGTTTTTGCAATTGGTGGACAGGATGCGGGAGTCGAAGGGTTAAAAATTTGGTTAAATTAAAGGGAGGAAATCAGTCAGCACAGGCTTACTTACCTTCTGAGTGTACGCATAAAGCTCTTCTTTTCTAAGTTTGCTTTGACCCTAAGCACACTTACCATCTAAGATCGGCCGCGCAATTGTCCCTGGTCCTAACCCTAGTCCAATCCCATACCTTTACCTTTGGGATCGCACCCCCCCCCCCCCGGCCCCCCACTCCCTATGAATAGATTTCCGATGCAGGAGAGTGAGGGTTAGTGTTAGGGTTAGTGTCAGAGCTGAATTTGTGGTAGTGGTAGTGAAGTCAAGCCATGTACTAATGTGCCAGATCTGCAGAAGTGAGAGAAACATTGACTGCACTCCTTCTCTTCTCTGTACCTATCTCGTCTGTGTGTGCGTGCGTGCGTGCGTGCGTGTGTGGTGTGTGTGTGTGTGTGTGTGTGTGTGTGTGTGTGTGTGTATGTGTGTGTGTGTGAGTGTAAGTGTGTGTGTGTATGTGTGTGTGTATGTGAGTGTAAGTGTGTGTGTGTGTGTGTGTGTGTGAGTGTAAGTGTGTGTGTGTGTGTGTGTGTGTGTGTGTGTGTGAGTGTAAGTGTGAGTGTGTGTGTGTGTGTGTGTGTGGTGTGTGAGTGTGTGTGTGTTGTGTTATGAGTGTAATTGTGTGTGTTGTGTGTGTGTGTGTGTGTGTGTGAGAGAGAGAGAGAGGGAGAGAGAGAGAGAGAGAGAGTGTATGTGTGCGTGCGTGTGTGTGTGTGCGTGTGCGCGTGTATGTGTGTATGAATGTGTGTGTTAGTTTGTCTGGTTCTTTATTCTTTCTTTGTTTATTAATTTTGTTTGTTTATGTGGTTTGCTTTGAACTGTAATTCATATCTGGGCACCATCGACATTTTTATTCTCAATTCTATCAAAGACCAAACGCATGGCAACGCTTTGATGTTGATGGGTAAAAATGTCGACTGTGCCCAATGCTTACCAATGCTTACATTACGTATATATATATATATATATCTAGATATCTATGTATATTATATATATATATGTATACATACACACACACACACACACACACACACACACACACACACACACACACACACACACACACACACACATATATATATATGTATATATATATACGTATATATATACATATATATATATATATATATATATATGTATATGTATATACGTATATATATATATATATATGTATATATATATATACATATATGTATATGTATATATATATATATATATATATATATATATATATATGTATATGTATATATATATATATATATATATATATATATATATATGTATGCATATACACACGAACACATATGCACAAACACACACACACACACAAATACACACACACAACACACACAAAAAACACAAACACACACACACACACACAGCACACACCACACACACACACACACACACACACACACACACACACACACACAACACACATACACACACACACACACTAACCGCATCTTCAGGTTCATCTTGCCATATCTCCCCAGCAGACACCAAACCCTTGTAATGCAGGATCTGCCGAAACATCACACAGTGGTCAGCTGTTTGCTTCAGGTAAAGGGAAATAACTGTCGGTCCAGTTAGTTGTATCATGTCGTTGAGTGTATGTGTTGTTAGGTTTGCAGTCAGCAGAATTACATACACATCAACATGTGGCAGCATGCAAGCGAGTCAATTATTTTCAAGATCACAACCATGCCAGATGAATGCAAAGCGAAGAGTCTGGAATTTTTCGAAACAAGTGTGACCAGCCGCGCTCAAGCGAACAGGAACCAGAAAAACAAACAAACAAAAACAGAAAAACATATAAACAGAATCAGAACGTGTATATGTATATATATACGTATATATATACATATATATATATATATAATTATATATATATATATATACGTATATATATATATATATATATATATATATATATATATATATATATACATATATGTATATGTATATACATATATATATATATGTATGCATATACACACGAACACATACGCACAAACACACACACACACAAACACACACACACACACACACACACAAATACACACACACAACACACACACAAATATGTGCAGCCTGTCTCCACTCGGAGGGGAATCACATTGCAATATATAATTGTATATAATATGCTCTCTATAATTTCCCATTGTTTTTATTCTTTCTCCCCATTTATAGCCGTGTGTGTGTGTGTGTGTGTGTGTGTATGTGTGTGTGTGTGTGTGTGTGTGTGTGTGTGTGTGTGTGCGTGCGTGGGTGCGTGTGTGTGCGTGCGTGTGTGTGCGTGCGTGCGTGTGTGTGTGTTTCAGCGCTTAGATTTGATTTTATCAAGATTTTGCGCTATATAAATATTGTAATTATTATTAATTATTATTTAATGCAACCAGACAAGACAGGCACATATTTTCAGCCACCAGGGAAATTCTGCTGTTTTTCCTCTTGATCTGTGTTTATGTTGTTGGATATTTGTTCTTTGTTGTCTTACTTTTACGCTTGACAAAGACCAGTTTTGGCCGAACATTTGCGCCTGTCTTGTCTGGTTGTATGACATACACCTTCTGGTTCTGTTTTTGTCGTTTCTTGTTTTTTAGTCTGAAGAGTTTGGAGTTTGGAGTGTGTTAAGTGTAATTCATCGTACTTGGACAATTCAATACGTGCTTCACCCAAATCTGTCTACCTATGAAACACTAACCTGACATCAGCAGAATGATTAAAAAAAAACAACACATTAAGACAATCAGGCAAACAGGCCAGTTTTAATATTACGGGCTGGAATTGAACTCGACATATCAGATCTCGAGTCTATGGCTCTCTCAAAAATAAGTGAATAAATAAATAAATAGATATATAAATAAACAAATAATAAATAAATAAATGAATAAATAAATAAATAAAAAGAAACAAACAAAAAACAGAACAAAAAACAAAACAACAACAACAACAACAACAAAAAACAGCCTGCGTGAAAATCTGAGGCAGGCCTTAGATTTGAACCCACAGCCCCTGGGTATGAGCATAGTGCTCTAACCAACTGAGCCATAAGCCACAAAGCAAAGGGAGGGGACATAACAATAATTGACTTTAATGACAAGGGAGAGAACTGTCTGCATCACTGAGTGACTTGCACACAAGTCTCTTCACTGGCTGTGGTGGGTTATCAGATAAAGGGAGATAAGTAATACATCGCTACCACTTTGAGCTGTAGTTTTGTTTAGCTGTTCACAGTGGTAGTGATGGTGGTGGTGGAAGTAGTAGTGGGAGGGATGGTGGTGGTGGACGCTAAATGATAAATGCATGCATGACGGTTGAGCGACAGAACGTAAATGAAGTTTCATTTCACCAAGAATGCATCAACTGAAAAACACGCAATCAAAAATGGCGCACCAATAATTGTCTGCTTCTTTTGTATTGCTTCGTTTGTTCAACTGATTGAGTGCTGTTGTTAATTACATACTGTTATACATTACTCTTTTGTTTCTATGGTTTGTTCAACTGATTGAGTGCTGTTGTTAATTACATACTGTTATACAGCACTCTTTTGTTTCTATGGTTTGTTCAACTGATTGAGTGCTGTTGTTAATTACATACTGTTATACATTACTCTTTTGTTTCTATGGTTTGTTCAACTGATTGAGTGCTGTTGTTAATTACATACTGTTATACATTACTCTTTTGTTTCTATGGTTTGTTCAACTGATTGAGTGCTGTTGTTAATTACATACTGTTATACAGCACTCTTTTGTTTCTATGGTTTGTTCAACTGATTGAGTGCTGTTGTTAATTACATACTGTTATACAGCACTCTTTTGTTTCTATGGTTTGTTCAACTGATTGAGTGCTGTTGTTAATTACATACTGTTATACAGCACTCTTTTGTTTCTATGGTTTGTTCAACTGATTGAGTGCTGTTGTTAATTACATACTGTTATACAGCACTCTTTTGTTTCTATGGTTTGTTCAACTGATTGAGTGCTGTTGTTAATTACATACTGTTATACAGCGCTCTTTTGTTTCTATGGTTTGTTCAACTGATTGAGTGCTGTTGTTAATTACATACTGTTATACAGCGCTCTTTTGTTTCTATGGTTTGTTCAACTGATTGAGTGCTGTTGTTAATTACATACTGTTATACAGCGCTCTTTTGTTTCTATGGTTTGTTCAACTGATTGAGTGCTGTTGTTAATTACATACTGTTATACAGCGCTCTTTTGTTTCTATGGTTTGTTCAACTGATTGAGTGCTGTTGTTAATTACATACTGTTATACAGCGCTCTTTTGTTTCTATGGTTTGTTCAACTGATTGAGTGCTGTTGTTAATTACATACTGTTATACATTACTCTTTTGTTTCTATGGTTTGTTCAACTGATTGAGTGCTGTTGTTAATTACATACTGTTATACATCACTCTTTTGTTTCTATGGTTTGTTCAACTGATTGAGTGCTGTTGTTAATTACATACTGTTATACAGCGCTCTTTTGTTTCTATGGTTTGTTCAACTGATTGAGTGCTG
Organism: Monoplex corrugatus; assembly: GCA_030674185.1. Taxonomy (NCBI): domain Eukaryota; kingdom Metazoa; phylum Mollusca; class Gastropoda; order Littorinimorpha; family Ranellidae; genus Monoplex; species Monoplex corrugatus. Next base: position 13,254,762 of record JAPXFY010000031.1, on the reverse strand, counting down.
TTGTTAATTACATACTGTTATACATTACTCTTTTGTTTCTATGGTTTATTCAACTGATTGAGTGCTGTTGTTAATTACATACTGTTATACATTACTCTTCTGTTTCTATGGTTTGTTCAACTGATTGAGTGCTGTTGTTAATTACATACTGTTATACATTACTCTTCTGTTTCTATGGTTTGTTCAACTGATTGAGTGCTGTTGTTAATTACATACTGTTATACATTACTCTTCTGTTTCTATGGTTTGTTCAACTGATTGAGTGCTGTTGTTAATTACATACTGTTATACAGCACTCTTTTGTTTCTATGGTTTGTTCAACTGATTGAGTGCTGTTGTTAATTACATACTGTTATACAGCACTCTTTTGTTTCTATGGTTGTTTCAACTGATTGAGTGCTGTTGTTAATTACATACTGTTATACATTAGTGTTTTGTTTCTACGGTTTGTTCAATTGATTGAGTGCTGTTGTTAATTACATACTGTTATACATTACTGTTTTGTTTCTATGGTTTGTTCAACTGATTGAGTGCTGTTGTTAATTACATACTGTTATACATTACTGTTTTGTTTCTACGG
>JAPXFY010000031.1:13239182-13249182 GCA_030674185.1 Monoplex corrugatus | reverse complement strand
TGCCCCTGGCGTTGACCACTCCGTCCAATTTATCACACACGGGAATAAAAAAACAAACTGAGTACAAATTCAAGCATAACTAAAAACATTAAAACATAACGTAAAAACGGGCTTAGATCACCTGAAATTGCTTCTGCACACCACATTTCATTAGAGTCAAAAATGTACAGGGGGGTGCAAAAGTAGGTATACAGTTATGAAAAAAGAAAACACGTACAATACTCATTGCATTTATTATACAAACAAATGAATGTTGCATATACATGTAATAACAAGCACAGCCTTAATCCCTCAGATACTCAAACTGTTTGCCGTCGGTATTCACACACACCTCTAATCGAGAGCAGAATTAAGCATTATAATAATGATGTGATACATACTGTATACCTACTTTTGCACCCCCTGTACTTAATACATGTACCCAATTACCAATCCTAACAGAATGTACGTAAGGCTTTACACAACACATACAGGTAATCGGACCACAAAGGCAGACAATGATAAGAAAAGATGACAAAAAGCAAAGGAGCAAGGGGGAAACAAAGACAACGACAGAAAACAAACTATAAGAGGAAACCTGTCGCCGTGGTGTAATGGTCAGCACGACGGACTACACCGACTGGAAGGTTGTGGGTTCGCATCCCCATCAGTCCCTTCAGTGTGGAATTTTTTGGCATCAAGTGGCACCTACCCCGAGTTAAGCGTGCTATGGGCTCATTGAGAAGATTTGGACCACACAGTCGAATCTCATGCACTTCACGAATGAGTCATTGAGGGTGTTGCTCAAATCTTCTGACCAACACCGCAGGTGTCTGTATCTCTCGGGCCTGGCTTACATCTGATTATATCAAGCATAGAGCACAACCCTGTGACGTGGTCTCAGTCCTAGATGAAACTCCATAGCGTCATGATTATTATCCATATCGACATCCTCCTCCTCAAAGAGAAAGAGATATGAGGACAACATCAGTGAATGGATTGGCCTCACATTGGAGGACGTCATCAGTGAATGGCCTGGCCTCACATTGGAGGACGACATTAGTGAATGGAATGGCCTCACATTGGAGGACGACATCAGTCAACGGACTGGCCTCACACTGGAGGACAACATCAGTGAATGGACTGGCCTCACATTGGAGGACAACATCAGTGAATGGACTGGCCTCACACTGGAGGACGACATCAGTCAATGGACTGGCCTCACACTGGAGGACGACATCAGTGAATGGACTGGCCTCACACTAGAGGACGACATCAGTGAATGGACTGGCCTCACACTGGAGGACGACATCAGTCAATGGACTGGCCTCACACTGGAGGACAACATCAGTCAATGGACTGGCCTCACACTGGAGGACAACATCAGTCAATGGACTGGCCTCACACTGGAGGACAACATCAGTCAATGGACTGGCCTCACACTCAGCAACTGCCTAAATGCGTCTGAGAACTAGGAGGAATGGAGGAAGCTTATTGCAAAGTCTTCTGTGGCGCCCCAACTCCGGGACAGCTGAAGGTGAAGTAAATGGGACACAAACAAACAAAAAAAACAAACAAACAAACAAAAATGGTGAGCGCGAAGGAAATCTCCCCAAGTGCAATTATCTTAAAAGAAACAACAACAACAACAACAACAACAACAACAAACTGCAAGATGGAGCAGCTCAAAGGTTAGTTGTGATTGGTATTGAGGACGACTGGAGAAACTACATGTATATCACTATACAGACACTCCATACAGTACAGACTACATACATATCACTATACAGACACTCTATACAGTACACACTACATGTACATCAACACACTCCATACAGTACACACTACATGCATATCACTATACAGACACTCCATACAGTACAGACGACATGTACATCACCATACAGACACTCCATACAGTACAGACTACATGTACATCAACACACTCCATACAGTACACATTACATGTATATCACTATACAGACACTCCATACAGTACACACTACATGTACATCACTATACAGACACTCCATACAGTACACACTACATGTACATCAACACACTCCATACAGTACACACTACATGTATATCACTATACAGACACTCCATACAGTACACACTACATATACATCACTATACAGACACTCCATACAGTACAGACTACATGTATATCACTATACAGACACTCCATACAGTACACACTACATGTACATCACTATACAGACACTCCATACAGTACAGACTACATGTATATCACTATACAGACACTCCATACAGTACAGACTACATGTATATCACTATACAGACACTCCATACAGTACAGACTACATGTATATCACTATACAGACACTCCATACAGTACAGACTACATGTACATCACTATACAGACACTCCATACAGTACACACTACATGTACATCACTATACAGACACTCCATACAGTACAGACTACATGTACATCAAACACTCCATACAGTACACACTACATTGTACATCACTATACAGACACTCCATACAGTACAGACTACATGTATATCACTATACAGACACTCCATACAGTACACACTACATATACATCACTATAGAGACACTCCATACAGTACAGACAACATGTATATCACTATACAGACACTCCATACAGTACACACTACATATACATCACTATACAGACACTCCATACAGTACAGACTACATGTATATCACTATACAGACACTCCATACAGTACACACTACATCATCATCATCATCATTCTCCTGCCCGTGATGGCCCTAGAGGAGAGATGAGAGACACTCTTGAAGCCAGCCGTCGCCAACCGGTCCTGTCCTCCGCCTGTCGCACTACACACTACATGTATATCACTATACAGACACTCCATACAGTACACACTACATGTACATCACTACACAGACACTCCATACAGTACACACTACATGTATATCACTATACAGACACTCCATACAGTACACACTACATGTACATCAACACACTCCATACAGTACAGACTACATGTACATCACTATACAGACACTCCATACAGTACACACTACATGTATATCACTATACATACACTCCATACAGTACACACTACATGTATATCACTATACAGACACTCCATACAGTACACACTACATGTATATCACTATACAGACACTCCATACAGTACACACTACATGTATATCACTATACAGACACTCCATACAGTACACACTACATGTATATCACTATACAGACACTCCATACAGTACAGACTACATGTACAACACTATACAGACACTCCATACAGTACACACTACATGTATATCACTATACAGACACTCCATATAGTACACACTACATGTACATCACTATACAGACACTCCATACAGTACAGACGACATGTACATCAACACACTCCATACAGTACACACTACATGTACATCACTACACAGACACTCCATACAGTACACACTACATGTATATCACTATACAAACACTCCATACAGTACACACTACATGTACATCAACACACTCCATACAGTACACACTACATATAATCACTATACAGACACTCCATACAGTACACACTACATGTACATCACTATACAGACACTCCATACAGTACAGACTACATGTACATCACTATACAGACACTCCATACAGTACACACTACATGTACATCACTATACAGACACTCCATACACTCCATACAGTCACTACATTAAACTACAGACACCATCGTACACTACAGATACAATACAACCATCAGCTACGTCCAAAGATATATCATCAGCTATACAGACACACTCTTCATCACATCTCTCCTCGTCCGTACACTGAACATCACAACAACACTCCAACAACACACCATTACACACACACATTACATACAAAACAACTACAAACACACAGACACCAACACACTACATCACATCCAATGTTCAAAAGACACTCCATACGTACTATTATCTAGTACAGCACACATTATCACAGACACTCCATACAGTCAACACATGTACATAACAGCACCCATACAGTACACTACATGTAATCAACAGACACTCCCAGAACACATGTAATCACTATACAGACACTCCATTATACCACTACTGTACTCAACAGACACTCATACAGTACAACTACATGTACATCAAACTACGACACTCATACATCACACTATAAGTATAATCATCATTCAGACACTCCACAGTACACCATGTATCACTTCAGCTCCATACAGTCAACTACATGTACATCAATATCAGACACTCCAACATACAACTACATGTAATCATATACAGACTCCTACAGTACAACACATGTATCACAACAGCACTCCATACAGTACAACTACTGTACATAACAGACACTCCATACAGTACACATACAGTATCACTATACAACACTCTACATACAACTACATGTAATCACTATACGACACCATACAGTACAACTACATACCAACAACACTCCAACATACAACTACTGTTATCTATCTACAAACTCATCAGTACAACTACATGTAATCACTATACAGACACTCCATACAGTACACACTACATGTACACACTATACAGACACTCAACAGTACAGACTACATGTAATCACTATCAGACACTCATACAGTACAACTACATGTAATCACAAGGCACTCCTATCAGACAGACACATGTCTTCTACAACACTCATCAGTACGACACAGTACATCACAACAGACACCAACATACAACTACATACATCACAACAGACACTCCATCAACAACTCATGTACATCAACACATACCATCAACATCACATACACACCACATACAGATACACTAAACAACACATACAACATCTATACACATGACCACAACACTCATCAGTCACACTACATATATACTATACATATCATACAGTTATGACACGTACATCACTATACAACACTCATACAGTACAACTACATACACTATACAGACACTACATACAGTAAGACACAACATCACTATACAATGCACTCCATCAGTCAGCACTCACGTCAAACGTGGTCTGAATCCAGGTGCATCATCACGTGTATGACAGCCACAACCCTGTCTTCACACATCTTTCCAGAGTGCTCTGTACACACACATCAAACGTGTCATGACACACACATCAACAGTTCATGACACACATCCACACGTTCCTACACAACATACAGTTACTTGACAATAATCACAACGTGTCATGACACACAACTCAACGTGTCATGACACACAATCAAACGTTTTGACACACATCAACGTGTCTGACACACATCAACGTGTTGACACACTATCAAACGTTGTTGACACACATAAGTGTTGACACACATCAACGTGTCTTGACATACATCAAGTGCATGCACACATAACACACACACATTGAACAACAAGTGTTGCACTATTAGCATGACAACGTGTTTGACATACATCAACGTGTCTTGACACACATCAACGTGTCTTGACATACATCAAAGTGTTTGACACACATCAACGTGTCTTGACACACATCAACGTTTTTAGACACACATCAACGTGTTTTACACACATCAACGTGTCTTGACATACATCAACGTGTCTTGACAACATCAACGTGTTTTGCACACATCAATGTTCTTGACACACATAAGTGTTCTGACACACATCAATGTCTCGACATACATCAACGTGTCCTGACACACATCAACGTGTCCTGACACGCATAATGTTTATGACTCTAGAAAGTGAAATGTCTTATTGTAGTGTTTACCAACATCATACCGCCATAATAAATATCATCACCGTCATCATTACTGGCATCTCCACCGTCATCATTATCATTCCATACCATCTAACCTCAATAACCAGCCACTCTTGACGACAACAATCATGGTCGTCTTTATTCAAAGTACGAACATTTACACTACCAGTCCACAGTGTAACAAAGTACCTACATGCAGGCCGTCATCGGACTGAAAGGCTTTGGCATACAGACGACTGATGCGTTGTTTCCGTTCTTCTTTGCTCATCTTGCTGCAGGCCCGGGCCGTTCTGGACAGCACGAATCTGTGTGACAACCAAAATATCACTATTGGCTGTAATCATGACATACAGCAACATTTCCTCTAAACAATGAACACAGAATCTATCAGTCTGTCTACCTAACTATGTGTCTTGTCTACCTGTATGTACACAAAATCAATCAATGTTGTCTGCACTGACTGTCTGTGTCTGTCCGTGTCTGACCACCTGTCTCTCTGTCTGTACAAAAAATCTAATCAATTACGCTTGTCTGTCTTTTTTCCTGTTTTGTTTTGCTGCCCCACTGTCTACACTGTTTTAATGGCACTGGTCTTACGCCAAGAGATCCAGCCCTTTAACACGCCACCAACCCCTTGTCCGGTCAATGAAGATCACAGTGCCAGGAAGCCATGGCAGTCACAGCCGTCAAGCTACAAAGGAAGTCCCCCAAAATAAGGTACAGACATTTACTGATCCAGCATATGTACTATCATAGACATAAAACATCGCGCACAGACACATAACCAGCACTACTCTGCCACATTTCCAGTAGTCATCTGAGACTGATGCACTTGTTCCTTCGGTGCACGAGCGCATAAGTACACTCCTCACAGAACGTGGCGTCAAGCGACTGGAGCCACCCCTGCACATCAACAAAAGCGTCACCTGTGTTGAATCACAACCCGGGAAAATTTCGTGTGGGTGGTCCGAACAGATGGTAGTCTGACAGAGACACGTCAGGACTATACATTGGATGCGGTGAAACATCCCAACCATCTCCCTGGAACCATGTTTTGTCAGCCTGGCCGGCGATGTTGTTGCGTAGTACTGCATGATGACATCCATATGCAGACGTCCTGGTCTCTTTGGACCACCAGCAATTCCCTCAGTCTACAGTGTTTCACACTATCTGACCACGTTAACTTTTTTCATTTTTAAATTACAAAAATGTTCTTTCTGACCATGCAGTAAGAAGTCCTGAGTAGCATAGTTTGCATTCCAGAACACAGTTGTCATCAAATTCTTTGTTGGTCGCTTAACTTTGAATTGTTCAGAGGGTCAGTGACAATGGATGCTTACAAGTCATGGAATCAACCTTCGTCTCTGCGGCAGCGTGATACATCCAGGTCTCGTCACCAGTGATCATGCGTTCAACAAAGTCCCCTTCGGATCCCCTACATGTATATTGTAACAAAAGCTGCAAAGAAATGACCATGCGGCGAAACTTGTGGTTTCCAGTCAACTGCTTTGGAAACCAACAAGATGACACATTCCGATATCCCAATTTCTCTTGGACGATTTCATGGACCAATGATTTCGGAAGATCAAGTTTCACAGCCATATTACGAATTTTGCACCGTCTGTCCTCTTGAATCAAAGCTTCAACACGCACAATGTTGTCTTCTGTTGTTGATAATATAGACGCCCTACACGAGGCTCGTCCTTCAGATAGGTACGCCCTTTTTGTGAAGACAGTACACCATACCGATACCTGCTTCCTGTTCATTACACGTTCGCCATACACAGTAACAAGTTCACTGTGAATTTCTGTTGGATTTTTGCCCTCGGCATGCAAACATCTTATCACACCTCGCACCTCAATTTTTGCCCTGGACACGCACAAATCTTATTACACCTCATACCTCTATTCTTGTCCTTGACATGCACAAATCTTGTCACACCTCGCACATGATTTTGTCCCTGACCTGCACACATCTTATCACACCTCGCATCTCTATTTCTTGTCCTTGACATGCAAAGTTCTTATCACACCTCGCACCTCTATTTTTGTCCTTGACATGCAAAAATCTTGTCACACCTCGCACCTCTATTTTTGTCCTTGACATACAAAGTTCTTATCATACCTCGCACCTCTATTTTTGTCCTTGACATGCAAAATCTTTACATACCTCGCACCTCTATTTTTGTCCTTGACATACAAAGTTCTTATCATACCTCGCACCTCTATTTTTGACCTTGACATGCAAAGTTCTTATCATACCTCGCACCTCTATTTTTGACCTTGACATCAAAGTTCTTATCATACCTCGCACCTCTATTTTTGACCTTGACATACAAAGTTCTTATCATACCTGCACCTTATTTTGACCTTGACATGCAAAGTTCTTATCATACCTCGCACCTCTATTTTTGACCTTGACATGCAAAGTCTTTCACACCTCGCACCTCTATTTTTGTCCTTGACATACAAAGTTCTTATCATACCTCGCACCTCTATTTTTGTCCTTGAGATGCAAAAATCTTATTAAAGCTCAATCTCTATTTCTTCCCTCGGCACGGACGAATCTTATTACACCTCACACTTGTGTTTGTCAGATACGCAGGCACTCAATGTTTAGGCTGTTCCGGCTGTTGCAACAAGTATTGATAACCCCTGTTGTTTTGCCTTACAGATTCCACAATGTTTGAATTCCGGTTGACTCGTGCCAACTGTATCTTACTTTTCGGACATCCTTACTACATGAGGAGACTGCACTGTTACCAGGTGAAATCGTTGGCTTCCATGGGCCTGTTCTGATCTACTTACTCACAACACTGTCTGTCTAGTAAGTCCCTTACAGTAAAAATGGAAAGCGAAAAGTCTGACCAAATGTACGAGATGACGATAGCACTAACAATAACAACAACAACAACAACAATACTAGAACAGTCCCCCCCCCCTCCCCCCCCCAAAAGCTTCTTAAAACCAGCCTCAGGTAGTCATGAGTAACCCTCTGGAACACAGTTCTAGAAACCACGTGTCAAATCTTGATATAAAAGTCAAACCAAAGCGCGCACTCCAACATTACCAAAGCAGTCACTCATAATGGCCAAGACCCCAGGGTACAAAGCACACAAAAACGTTACTTAAGTATTTCGTTGGTCTCGTTTTCTCCCCTCCCCCTCCCCATTTCAACAATTGTCAGCTTATAAGACCCTGTGCAGGACTGACGAATCTACCGGATAATTTGTTACAGGCTGAAACTGAGCTTGAGACATCGATGTCCAGTCCATGGCTCTTACTGGCAGACCCAGCCAGCGACAGACAAAAAAAAATCAACAATCAACAATGTTTTGTCTAGAAGCAGACACGGAGTCCTGGCAGGGAACTTGAAGAATTACCGTCCCCCACCCCCTAAATTATCTTCTTAAAACCAGCCTCAGATAGTCAGGGGCAACCCAGTGGAACACAGTTCCACAAAACACGTCAAAATGTCTACGAGTCACAATATTTAGGAAGAGGTATTTTGCACGGTTCCTGCAGTAATGAACTCTTCTCCTGCCTAGTGATCAAATCAATCACTAACATATTTTACACTGCTTAACTACTTAGTAAGATCAGTTTCACTTCAGTCTACAGCATCACTCCATGGAATGCTGCTGCCTGCACTGCTCTCCAGGTCTCTGTCCTCCTCCACATCTCTCTGTCCTCAACCAGTTGAAAAATCTCTGGACTGTTACGACCTGTCCACTCCTTGATGTTTCCAAAGTATCTGTTCGTGGTCTTCCCCTTCCTACTCAATAAAAACACTTCAAATCTATTTCTTTGACTAAATGTTTACTGCTTGCTTTGTTAGAATGTCTATGTTGTCTAATGTATGGTTTATGCATAGTGTAATGTTGATCCCCTTTGGGTGAGGGCTGGATGTAAACAAAGCATGTACTGTGCTTATTTCGTACTGTCGTAAATAAACTATGTTCTTGTTCTAGTTGTGGTCCTTACCCCATGAGGCCAGGAGAGGATCCATCATGCTGAACGTGATCGAGACAGATGCTCACCAGTCCTTCATCATCGTACATCACGGCTGACCCACTCAAACCTGACAACACACACACACACACACACACACACACACACACACACACACGCACGCACGCACGCACGCACGCACACACAAACACACATGCAGACACACACACATAAACACACAACACACACACACACACACGCACACGTACACACACCAACATGCACGCATGCACATACACACACGCGCACATACACACATGAATACACGTAAACACCCACATACACACATAAAACG
>JAPXFY010000031.1:13231682-13236682 GCA_030674185.1 Monoplex corrugatus | reverse complement strand
AATCAAAAGGAGGTCATCGGTATCCAACAGTTTTATACGGTAACTTCGCTTTCCCTGGTTCTGTGCCTCCGTTTTTCTTTCTTGAATACGATTTTGGTCTCCTGAAATACGATTTTTGTCTTCTGAAAATGCATGATTTTTGTCTTGAAATGCGATTTTTGTCTTCTTGAAATACAGGACCAGACAGGACAGGACCAGATCATGCTAAACCAAGTCCCTCTAGAAAATGTCAAGGACTTTAAATATTTAGGTTCAGTCAAGACACACGATGGAACATGCTCAAAAGACATAAAGATGAGAATTGGAATGGCCAAGAACAGTATGGTTCAATTGAACAATATTTGGAAAGACCACAGCATAACAGCAGACCTTAAGATAAAACTCTTAAAATGTCTTGTCTGGCCAGTGATGTTATACGGCTGCGAGGCATGGACAATGAAGAAAGAGGATGAAAGACGAGTGGAAGCAGCAGAGCTGTGGTTTTACCGAAGACTGCTGAGGGTCAAATGGACGGATAGGCGCTCAAATGAAAGCATACTGAATGAGTTGGGTACTACACGCAAGCTCCTAGTACTCATACAACGGAGGAGACTGAAATATGTTGGACACGCAATCCGTAATGAGAGAACAGACTTGATGTCCACTGTCCTCCAAGGTAAAGTGGAAGGAAAGAGAAACAGAGGACGGCCACCTGCATCACTTGCTAGAAACATCACAAACATCAGTGGCAGGAAACTCCAGGAGGTGGTCAGACTTAGCCAAGATCGAGAGTGCTGGAGGCAACTTGTGAGGACATCATGTGCAGCGGCCAACACTGTTCCCGGTGACGCCGACAGGTGACAGGTGAGGTGAAATACGATTTCCATTGGTCAGAATCGTGGTAGGTGTTTCTATTCCTGAAAATACTCATGTTGTCCATTTCTGGTTTTCTAAAATAAACTAAACTAAACTAAAGTGAAATAAAATACAATAATGGAAAATAATGTAAAATAAAATAAAATAAATAAAGAAAAAAGACGCAAAAGACTCACCTTGTAAACGTTTCCATGGACGTCGGTGATGAGAACATGGGAGGAGTCCTGGGCTATCTTGCTGACAGCATGGCTCAACAACACCTTGTCTGCAGCACGATACACGACACACTGTCAACATGACCTCACACCTTCCTCTCTCTTCTAACAAACAGTTCAATTAGCTTCTTCCTTTCATAACGCATATCATCAACACCTCGCTTTTCATTGGGTCTGTCCCATGCTTTCTCAAAACAGCCTTTGTTCGACCCCTGACAAAAAAAAAAGAAAAAAAAGAAGATAATCTCCACCCAAACACACTCAAAAAACATCATACTATCTTCAGTTTGCTGTTCTTTTCAAAGCTCCTCGAGAAAGTGGTTTTGAAATAACTGAACACTCGTCTCTCAGCCAACTAACGTGTATGGCCGGTCTTCTTTTTATTACCCTGCCATGATAGCAATCATACACCGTCTTCAGGGTGGAAGTGGAGGTGTAAGTTGAGTGTTTTGTTATTTCTGTAAGACGTCAATGAATTCTACAACCCTTCTTTCCTTCAGTTTGTGTACTTTCATGTTTAAATGTAACACCATGTACATGTACAGTCTTTGTCAACTGTGTACTTATGTAACACACATAAGCTGTACATGTACAGTCTTTGTCATTGTGTACTTATGTAACACCATAAGCTGTACATGTACAGTCTTTGTCATTGTGTACTTATGTAACACCGTAAGCTGTACATGTACAGTCTTTGTCATTGTGTACTTATGTAACACCATGTACATGTACAGTCTTTGTCATTGTGTACTTATGTAACACCATGTACATGTACAGTCTTTGTCAATTGTGTACTTATGTAACACCATAAGCTGTACATGTACAGTCTTTGTCATTGTGTACTTATGTAACACCGTAAGCTGTACATGTACAGTCTTTGTCATTGTGTACTTATGTAACACCATGTACATGTACAGTCTTTGTCATTGTGTACTTATGTAACACCATAAGCTGTACATGTACAGTCTTTGTCAATTGTGTACTTATGTAACACCATAAGCTGTACATGTACAGTCTTTGTCATTGTGTATTTATGTAACACCATAAGCTGTACATGTACAGTCTTTGTCATTGTGTACTTATGTAACACCATAAGCTGTACATGTACAGTCTTTGTCATTGTGTATTTATGTAACACCATGTACATGTACAGTCTTTGTCAATTGTATACTTATGTAACACCATGTACATGTACAGTCTTTGTCAATTGTATACTTATGTAACACCATGTACATGTACAGTCTTTGTCAATTGTATACTTATGTAACACCATGTACATATACAGTCTTTGTCAATTGTGTACTTATGTAACACCATGTACATGTACAGTCTTTGTCATTGTGTACTTATGTAACACCATGTACATGTACAGTCTTTGTCATTGTGTACTTATGTAACACCATGTACATGTACATCTTTGTCATTGTGTACTTATGTAACACCATAAGCTGTACAGTCTTTGTCAACTGTATACTTCTGTAACACCATAAGCTGTACATGTACAGTCTTTGTCATTGTGTACTTATGTAACACCGTAAGCTGTACATGTACAGTCTTTGTCATTGTGTACTTATGTAACACCATAAGCTGTACATGTACAGTCTTTGTCATTGTGTACTTATGTAACACCGTAAGCTGTACATGTACAGTCTTTGTCAACTGTGTACTTATGTAACACCATAAGCTGTACAGTCTTTGTCAACTGTATACTTCTGTAACACCATAAGCTGTACATGTACAGTCTTTGTCATTGTGTACTTATGTAACACCGTAAGCTGTACATGTACAGTCTTTGTCATTGTGTACTTATGTAACACCATAAGCTGTACATGTACAGTCTTTGTCAACTGTATACTTATGTAACACCATAAGCTGTACATGTACAGTCTTTGTCATTGTGTACTTATGTAACACCATAAGCTGTACATGTACAGTCTTTGTCATTGTGTACTTATGTAACACCGTAAGCTGTACATGTACAGTCTTTGTCAATTGTGTACTTATGTAACACCATGTACATGTACAGTCTTTGTCATTGTGTACTTCTGTAACACCATGTACATGTACAGTCTTTGTCATTGTGTACTTATGTAACACCATGTACATGTACAGTCTTTGTCAACTGTATACTTCTGTAACACCGTAAGCTGTACATGTACAGTCTTTGTCAACTGTGTACTTATGTAACACCGTAAGCTGTACATGTACAGTCTTTGTCAACTGTATACTTATGTAACACCATAAGCTGTACATGTACAGTCTTTGTCATTGTGTACTTATGTAACACCATAAGCTGTACATGTACAGTCTTTGTTATTGTATACTTATGTAACACCATAAGCTGTACATGTACAGTCTTTGTCATTGTGTACTTATGTAACACCATAAGCTGTACATGTACAGTCTTTGTTATTGTATACTTATGTAACACCATAAACTGTACATGTACAGTCTTTGTCATTGTGTACTTATGTAACACCATAAGCTGTACATGTACAGTCTTTGTCATTGTATACTTATGTAACACCATAAGCTGTACATGTACAGTCTTTGTTATTGTATACTTATGTAACACCATAAGCTGTACATGTACAGTCTTTGTCAACTGTATACTTATGTAACACCATAAGCTGTACATGTACAGTCTTTGTCATTGTGTACTTATGTAACACCATAAGCTGTACATGTACAGTCTTTGTCATTGTATACTTATGTAACACCATAAGCTGTACATGTACAGTCTTTGTTATTGTATACTTATGTAACACCATAAGCTGTACATGTACAGTCTTTGTCAACTGTATACTTATGTAACACCATAAGCTGTACATGTACAGTCTTTGTCAACTGTGTACTTATGTAACACCATAAGCTGTACATGTACAGTCTTTGTCAACTGTGTACTTATGTAACACCATAAGCTGTACATGTACAGTCTTTGTCAACTGTATACTTATGCCTGGTGCCTGGGTGTGCCTTGATTTGAATTGTCAAGATTTGGCGCCGTATGAATATGTAATTATTTGGTACTGTGATATGACTATCATTAGTAATTTTCTTCTTCTCATTATTATTATCAAACACTAACACAGCTTAGAGGATCTTTAACGTGCGTGTTTGATGTTCTGTGTACGTCTGCACACAAAGGGAGATTCAGGTATTTACACATCGGAAAAGTCTGCAGACTGTACGCACCAGGCAATACCCATGCAAATTCATATTATTCTTATCGATATTCATTTCTTTTTGTCACAATTGATTTACCATGTGAAACTCGGGCTGCTCTCCCCTTTGACAGCGTGTCGCCGCAGTGCAGCGCCAACAATTTTTCTATTTGACCAAGCCTTAAGAAAGGCAAGAAGTCCAACAGACCATCAAGGGGAGGAACATGGGAAATGAATTTATCTCCCTTATGTTTTGTACCAGGGCAGCTGGACGAATGCCCCGCTTTTCATGATTTTCAACTGCTGTGGGATCTTTAGTGTACACAGGCAAGAAGGCACACGGGTCTGACTCGTTTTTGGTTCCCTTCCGAATGACTAAACGTCCAATCCGATTTTCCAGTCAAACTGAGGAGAAAAGTCAAGGCCTCAACGGGAAACGAACCCTGGAACTTCGAATTTAGTTACTGGCAGGCGAACATCTGAACCATTCTGCCACTCTTTTCCCCAAACACAGGCTTTCCCGTTGAAGACCGCTGTCCATTATTCCACTGAGGTGAAAGCAGCATTCGTAGATCTTTTCCATCAACATTGAGTCTCTCCAATTGGTTGATCAATTCATCATGTCTTACCCGATCGAAAGCCTTGGTGTAGTCAACAAAGCATAAATACAAATCCTTATTCATCTCATTTGACCATCTCGTCAGACAGGGTTGTGTTTTGTCACCAGATCTGTTTTCACTTTACAGCGAAAACATCATGAGAAACC
>JAPXFY010000031.1:13226682-13229182 GCA_030674185.1 Monoplex corrugatus | reverse complement strand
AGTTTGATGAGTCATGTAACAAAAATCCTGTTAAGAATAATCATGATGAGGACAAGGAATAGAATCAAAAGAGAAATAGCAGATGAAAAGTGTGGATTTGTGGAAGGGAAAGGAACTATTAATGCCATATACATCCTAAGAACTATCATAGATAGGTCAAATGAGATGAATAAGGATTTGTATTTATGCTTTGTTGACTACACCAAGGCTTTCGATCGGGTAAGACATGATGAATTGATCAACCAATTGGAGAGACTCAATGTTGATGGAAAAGATCTACGAATAATCAGAAATATGTACTGGGAACAAACAGCTGCAATGAGAATAGAAAACAATATAAGCTCTTTTCAAAATATCAAAAGATGAGTCAGACAGGGTTGTGTTTTGTCACCAGATCTGTTTTCACTTTACAGCGAAAACATCATGAGAAACCTAGAAGAAGACCCTGGATTAAAAAGGTTGGAGGGAAAATGATAAACATTATTCGATACGCAGATGATACCGTGCTAATTGCAGAAAGTGAAAGAGACCTACAAGACCTTGTGAATATACTAGAAATAGAAAGCAAAGGTAAGGGATTGGAACTAAACAGCAGGAAGACTGAAGTCATGGTGATCAGTAAAAAACATGAAATCCCCTCCTGCAAAGTAACAGCAAATGGCACAACCTTGACACAGGTTGATAAATTCAAATAACTGGGAACGATCATTTCATCAGACGGCAGATGCACATCAGAAATAGCCGGCAGAATCAGCCAAGCCAAAACAGCATTCAAGAAGATGACAAGCATTCTTACCAACAAATGCCTGTCAGTTAACATCAGGAAGAGATTTCTTGAATGTTATATATAGAACCAATACTGTTGTACGGATGCGAGGCGTGGGCAGTCAACAAACAAAGCCAGAACAAGATTGAGGCAGCAGAGATGTGGTTTCTAAGAAGAATGTTGAGAGTTCTATGGACAGCAAAGAAAACAAACGAGACAGTCTTGATGGAGGCAGACACAAATAGATCACTCATAAGGAAGATTAGGAAAAGACAGGCAACATTTATAGGCCATTTTATGAGGAAGGGGGATTTGGAGCACCTGGTCACAACGGGAAAGCTGGAGGGAAAGAGAGCACCGGGTAGACCCAGGGAGAAAATGCTGGACGGACTTGCAGAGTGACTGGAGACGAGGAGGGTGGGAGAGATGCTAGAGGCAACGAGAGATAGAGACAGATGGAAGTCCATGATCGCCAACGCCATGCGGCAGGGCACCTGATGATGATGATGATGAATAACAACAGCAATGATAATGTAATAACATAACAACAGTAACGATAATATTACAAATACTAATAGAATTGTCTCAAGGTTGTGCCATTTGCTCTTATCTTACATGAGGGGGATTTTTTGTTTTTTTACTGATTACAGTGACTTCAGGATTCTTACTATTTAGCTCTACTCTTTTATTTCTGCTTTCCACCTTGATTATATTCACAAGATTTTGTATAATTCTTTTTCACTTTCTGCAATTAGAATGGAATCATCTACCTAACCAAGATTTATTTATCATTTTGCCTCCAACTTTTATCCCAGGACATTCTTCTGGTGATAGAACACATCCCTGCCTAACTCCTCTTTTGATATTTTGGGAAAGATCTTATATCATTTTCTCATTACTGCTGTTTGTTCCCAATACATATTCCTTACTATTCTTAGATTTTTTCCATCAACATTGAGGTTTTCCTGTTGAGTGATCAATTCTTCGTGTCTTACCCATCAAAAGCCTTGGTATATTCAACAAAACATAAGTATAAATCCATATTCAACTCAAATTGATCTTTCTAAGAGAGTTCTTAGGATGTATATAGTATTAATATTTCCTTTCCACGTCAACAAATCCTTATTGTTTTCCTGCTATTTCTGTTTTGATTCTGTTCCTTGTCCTCATCATGATTATTCTTAAAAGAATCTTCGTTACGTGATTCATCAAGCTGAATGTACGATGGAGTTCGCATTCTATAGCTCCTGCTTTCTTTGAAGTGCAATGAAAACTGATTTTGACATATCTTTAGGGATTTTTCAGGTGTCATAAATTTCATTTCAGAGGACTGTTACTTTTTCAATACCAAATTCATCTACACCCTCAATCATTTCTGTAGTAATATTGTCTGATCCTGGGGCTTTTCTCCATTTTATCTTTTTCAACGTTGCTCTAACTTCACCTTTTATTATTGGTGGACCTTCAACCTTCATTCTTATGATGTACTCCTCCTTTCTGTCTTCGCCAAAAAGGTCTTTGATGTACTCTCACCGTCTATCTAATATTTTGTATTTTTCCATGATAATCGTACCATTTTTAGATTTTAAACAACCAAGCTGATGTGCATGTCTTTTTCTGTGGGCAATTTGTTCATTATTTCTGTACATAAATTTAGGGTCTGTTTTGTGTCGGTTTTCCATTACTTTGCATTGTAATTATTTGTTTCTAGCCAAGCGTAACATCGTCATAGCA
>JAPXFY010000031.1:13199182-13221682 GCA_030674185.1 Monoplex corrugatus | reverse complement strand
TTTACACATACATAGTTATATTCACACATACATAGTTATGTTCACACATACATAGTTATATTCACACATACATAGTTATATTTACACATACATAGTTATATTTACACATACATAGTCCTATTCACACGTGCATGATTATGTTCACATAATTACGTTTACACATACATAATTATATTCACACATACATAATTATGTTCACACATACATAGTTATGTTCCCAAGTGCATGGTTACGTTCAACATCATAGTTATGTTCACACTTACATAGTTATATTCACACATACATAGTTATGTTCACATACGTGTTGTTATTTATTTTTAAGGACAATTGCGTTTTGGGAGATTTAGAAACGTTTTTAATTATGATGTAATTATCTTATCCATTTATTCTTCAACGCAAATTTTCATTGCAAAATTGTATTCAGCATGTTTAAATCATTACATTTACACCTGTTACACCGATATATTTTCATTAAAAAACTGCTTGTGGGGTTTACCGTATCGTCATCAGTCCTATTATCTGACCAAACTATTCTTCTACGCAAATGCTGATCTCTAAAATAAATTAATGAAATAAGGATGTTTAGATCATTACATTTATATGTGTTGCATTGATATACTTTTTATAAAAAAACACTCTGTAAAGTTTACAGCATTCTAATGAATCTGTCAAATGTTTCTATTTAGTGGTACATTTATCTTTGCCACTTATTCTCCAAGTTTGATCAGAATCATGAACTCACAATGATTAAATCATTACATCTACTTGTGTTTCACTGATATATTTCCATGGACAAAGTCTGTGACGTTGACTGTATTTTTAATGAGTCTTTAGAGTCAGTTATATTTAATGATGCAGTTATTTTAACCACTTATTCTCCAACCCACGTTTTTACCACAAAAATGAATTAAGGATATTGAAATCATTACATTTACATCTGTTGCATCTACACATTTTCATAAAAGACACCTTACAGAGTTAACTGTGTTTTAGTGGTCCTTACAATTCTTTGTAGTTAATGACACAATCATTTTGATCAATTATTCCTGTGCGCGAATTATGATCTCAAAAATGAAGTCACGATGTTTAAATCATTACATTTCCATGTTCTGCACCGTTACACTGTTATAAAAACAGCAAGTAAAAACATTCCACAACATTTCAATATTCTTATTATATTTTGTAGTCAATGACACAATTATCTTATCTGACTATTCTTCTACGTAACTTTTGATCATAAAAATGAATTCACGATTTTGATTGACATGTGTTGCACCGATATATTTTCATAAGAGAAGTCTGTAAAGTTTACCATATCTTATTGAGTCTTAGAATCATTTGTACTTACCGATGCAGTGATCTAGTCACTTATATTCCAACGCAAATTTGATAGCAAAAATGAATTAAGATGTTAAATCATACATTTACATGATCGTGTTTCACCCATATATTCATAGAAATACACTGAAAATGAATTAATTCTAATGAGTTTTGTAATCTTTTTGATTAAGAGTGTGCCTAATTAGCTACAACTTATTCTCTAACGGAAAAGTTTTTTATCAGAAGCGTGAATCGGATGTTTAAATTACATGTGCTTCATTGATGATATTTTTAGGAACAGCCTGTGAACTGACAGTATCTTTAGTGAGTCATTAATCGTTTGTAATTAATCGATGACACAATTATCTGACCCACTAATTCCCTATTGATGTGTGGGTGTATGGAACACAGCATGACATCATAAAAATTGACCAAAATTTCAATGACGACAATATTTGTTACTAACTTCGTAAGCTATGCTTTGTTGTAGTCGACATTCTGAGTTTCTTGAAAAGACTTAAATCGAAAATTTGACCCTCTACCAGGTGTTCGGCAATGTGTGTACATAGAATCCAGTATTCTCCTACGCAGATTTTGATGACTAAAATGAATTCAGGATAATTAGATCGATACTTTAACATTTGCATGCTGTATTTCATAAAAGAAAGTGTGTAGTAAGATTACCATTTTAATGAATCTTCAATACGTTTTACTTAATGAACGAATTATCCAGCATTTATTCTCCAACAGCAAATTTTGCTCTAAAATGAATTCAGACTGTTTAATCACTACAATTACACACGTTTTCACCATAAACTATTTAAATTTTTTTTTATAGAAAACCTAACGTTCTGTATTTTATAGTCTTAAAATCATTGTATTTAATGACGCAATTATCTTACACAGAAATGCTCTGCTTGATCATGAAAAGAATTGGATGTTAAATCATTACACCTAACGTGCTGATTCACTTCGCAGAGGGGTGGGGACAAAAGAAAAGATTCGTATGGAGGACCATAATCGCCGACGCCATGCGACAAGGCACATGATGATGATGATGATAGTATGATGATGATGATGATGATGAGATGATGGTGATGATGAGTCAATCTGTCACATGTATATACTACAATATCACGTATTTCCACCATAGCTTATTTTTCAGTCAGTCCAACATTGGACGTGACCACTCGGCAGTGACACACTACAACTTCAGCAGATCTTGGGGGTAAAGACAGCAAGAAAGGGTGAGTGAAACCAAATTGTCAGTAACAGAAGGAAGAGGAAAGAGAAAAGAAAAAGAGAATATGTTGAAACAGTGTGTTGTGTGTGTGTGTGTGTGTTTGTGTGTGTGTGTTTGTGTGTGTGTGTGTGTGTGTGTGTTGTGTGTGTTTTGTGTGCGTGCGTGTGTTTGTGTATGTGTGTATGTATGTGTGTGTTTGTTGTTTGTGTGTGTGTGTTGTGTGTGTGTGCACGTGTGTGTGAATGTATGTGTGTTTTATGTATGTGTGTGTGTGTGTCGTGTGTGTTTTGTTTGTTTGTGTGTGTGTGTGTTGTTTGTGCGTGTAGATGATGTATGTATGTATGTATGTATGTATGTATGTATGTATGTATGTATGTGTGTGTATGTGTGTATGTATGTGTGTTTTGTGTGGTTGTGTGTGTATGTATGTGCTGTGTGTATGTGTGCGTATGTGTGTGCGTGCGTATGTGTGTGTTTGTGTGTGTGTGTGTTATGCACATCTGTGTACGTGTATTTGTGCGTGCGTATGTGTGTGTGTATATGACTGAATGTATATATGTGTGTGTGTGCTTGTGTGTCGTGTGCGCGCGCGCGCGTGTGTGCATACATGCGTGCGTGGGTGCGTTAGGCTTGTATCTAGCCAAAGACTGACCGTGTCCAGACGTGCTGGTCAAAGAACTGTTGAACGGTCATGGTGTCCCACTGGGCAGCGTGTGGGGCCTTCCATGGCGCCTCAACAGGTACCTGTTACATAGCACACACCTTTATCCTCACATCCCTGTGACTAATAGCACCTGACATACACATCGTTTTCTTCAGTACTTTCTTGTGATAGCACCTGACATACACATCGTTTTCTTCCGTACTTTCTTGTGAATAGCACCTGACATACACATCGTTTTCTTTGTACTTTCTTGTGAATAGCACCTGACATACACATCGTTTTCTTCTGTACTTTCTTGTGAGAGCACCTGACATACACATCGTTTTCTTCTGTACTTTCTTGTGAATAGCACCTGACATACACATCGTTTTCTTCTGTACTTTCTTGTGAATAGCACCTGACATACACATCGTTTTCTTCTGTACTTTCTTGTGAATAGCACCTGACATACACATCGTTTTCTTCTGTACTTTCTTGTGAATAGCACCTGACATACACATCGTTTTCTTCTGTACTTTCTTGTGATAGCACCTGACATACACATCGTTTTCTTCTGTACTTTCTTGTGATAGCACCTGACATACACATCGTTTTCTTCTGTACTTTCTTGTGATAGCACCTGACATACACATCGTTTTCTTCTGTACTTTCTTGTGATAGCACCTGACTACACATCGTTTTCTTCTGTACTTTCTTGTGATAGCACCTGACATACACATCGTTTTCTTCTGTACTTTCTTGTGATAGCACCTGACATACACATCGTTTTCTTCTGTACTTTCTTGTGATAGCACCTGACATACACATCGTTTTCTTCTGTACTTTCTTGTGATAGCACCTGACATACACATCGTTTTCTTCAGTACTTTTTGTGATAGCACCTGACATACACATCGTTTTCTTCTGTACTTTCTTGTGATAGCACCTGACATACACATCGTTTTCTTCTGTACTTTCTTGTGATAGCACCTGACATACACATCGTTTTCTTCTGTACTTTCTTGTGATAGCACCTGACATACACATCGTTTTCTTCTGTACTTTCTTGTGATAGCACCTGACATACACATCGTTTTCTTCTGTACTTTCTTGTGATAGCACCTGACATACACATCGTTTTCTTCTGTACTTTCTTGTGATAGCACCTGACATACACATCGTTTTCTTCTGATACTTTCTTGTGATAGCACCTGACATACACATCGTTTTCTTCTGTACTTTCTTGTGATAGCACCTGACATACACATCGTTTTCTTCTATACTTTCTTGTGATATAGCACCTGGTACGTACAATCGTTTTCTTCTGTACTTTCTTGTGATAGCACCTGACATACACATCGTTTTCTTCTGTACTTTCTTGTGATAGCACCTGACATACACATCGTTTTCTTCAGTACTTTCTTCTTTTTTCCAATCTCTGTTCTTTACACTGTTCGATCCTTATGCTGTTCGATCTTTACACTGTTCAATCTTTACATAGTTCCATCTTTACGCTGTTTGAAACAAAAACTGTCAAAATTTCATGCAACTGATGCTCCCTTAAATGTTTAAGAACAAACATTGTTTTCCATAGTTTTAAAATGAGAGATTATTTCATATCATCTTGGAGAGTTGTCTGTCTGTCTGTCTGTGTGGACAAGGTTTTCTCAATTCTTTATGAAAAGATCTTTACCAAGTCTGGATCAAACGTGTGGACTGTTGAGGAGTCGTGAAAGCGTAATTTTTAAATAGATATGTACATATTAAAGGGCAAAGTTAATATTACTATCCCAAAACAATCTTTATTCTTACATTTGTACCGAAAAGCGTTTTTTAAAATTTCATTCCTTGGTTAGGGGAAAACAACATCTTCATTATCTCATCTCCCCTCTGAATCCGATTTCTGGGCCCAACACTATGTGACGTCAAGATCAGCAAGTTATCAAAACATGTATAAACATGGCCTTTCTATTTGGTCTTCATTTCGAAGCGAGATGACAAGGTGATGTTGTTTTGAAGATTCACTGCACCATTTCAAGTGGTGTTAAATTTCGGACTTTTTGTGGTGTTTGTTTGTTTGTTTGTGATCTTACGCTTGACAAAAACCAACTGGCCAAACATTAGCGCCTGTCTTGTCTGGTTGTATCAAATTCGCGTTCTGATTCTTTTTTCGTGTTTTTTTTTCTGGTTCATAGTTCTTGAACTTTAGGTAAGCGTAGATCTACACGATCCCAGACGTGTGTTGATACACCTGTATCAAAATTTGCTTATCTTTTAAAAATTTTTTTTTTTAATGTAAGCCTGTTCTACAATTACAACGATTTTTGACTGATGTGTAAAAAATTTAAAAAAAGAAAAAAAAAGAGAGAGATTGAGAGAGACAGATACATGCACAGAGAGAGATTGAGAGAGACAGATACATGCAGGGGAGAGAGATGAGAGAGACAGATAGATGCAGAGAGAGAGATTGAGAGAGACAGATAGATGCAGAGAGAGAGATTGAGAGAGACAGATAGATGCAGAGAGAGAGATTGAGAGAGACAGATAGATGCAGAGAGAGAGATTGAGAGAGACAGATAGATGCAGAGAGAGAGATTGAGAGAGACAGATAGATGCACAGAGAGAGATTGAGAGAGACAGATAGATGCAGAGAGAGAGATTGAGAGAGACAGATAGATGCAGAGAGAGAGATGATGAGAGACAGATAGATGCAGAGAGAGAGATTGAGAGAGACAGATAGATGCAGAGAGAGAGATTGAGAGAGACAGATAGATGCAGAGAGAGAGATTGAGAGAGACAGATAGATAGAGAGAGAGAGAGGAGAGAGAGATTGGGAAGGAGAGAAGAACAGATAGATGCAGAGAAGAGAGAGAGATTGAGAGAGACAGATAGATGCAGAGAGAGAGAGAGAGAGATTGAGAGAGACAGATAGATGCAGAGAGAGAGAGAGAGAGATTGAGAGAGACAGATAGATGAGAGAGAGAGAGAGAGAGATTGGAGAGACGATAGATGCAGAGAGAGAGAGAGAGATTGAGAATGACAGAAGATGAGAGAGAGAAGAGAGAGATTGAGAGAGACAGATAGATGCAGAGAGAGGAGAGAGAGAATTGAGAGAGACAGATAGATGCAGAGAGAGAGAGAGAGAGATTGAGAGAGACAGATAGATGCAGGAGAGAGAAGAGAGAGAGATTGAGAGAGACAGATAGATGCAGAGGAGTGAGAGAGATGAGAGAGAGATTGAGAGAGACAGAGATGCAGATGAGAGAGAGAGCAGATAGATGAGAGAGAGAGATTGAGAGAGACAGATAGATGCAGAGAGAGAGATTGAAAGTGAGGAGAGAGGAGAGAGGACAGATAGATGCAGAGAGAGAGATGAGAGAGACAGATAGATGCAGAGAGAGAGAGATTGAGAGAGACAGATAGATGCAGAGAGAGAGAGATTGAGAGAGACAGATAGATGCGAAGAGAGAGAGAGATTGAGAGAGACAGATAGATGCAGAGAGAGAGAGAGAGAGATTGAGAGAGACAGATAGATGCAGAGAGAGAGAGAGAGAGATTGAGAGAAGATAGATGCGAGAGAGAGAGAGAGAGATTGAGAGAGACAGATAGATGCAGAGAGAGAGAGAGAGAGATTGAGAGAGACAGATAGATGCAGAGAGAGAGAGAGAGAGATTGAGAGAGACAGATAGATGCAGAGAGAGAGAGAGAGAGATTGAGAGAGACAGATAGATGCAGAGAGAGGAGAGAGAGAGATTGAGAGAGACAGATAGATGCAGAGAGAGAGAGAGAGAGAGATTGAGAGAGACAGATAGATGCAGAGAGAGAGAGAGAGAGATTGAGAGAGACAGATAGATGCAGAGAGAGAGAGAGAGAGAGATGAGAGAGACAGATAGATGCAGAGAGAGAGAGGAGTGAGAGAGATCGAGAGAGAGAGAGAGATAGAGCAGAAGTAGAGAAGAGAGAGAGAGATTGAGAGAGACAGATAGATGCAGAGAGAGAGAGAGAGAGATTGAGAGAGACAGATAGATGCAGAGAGAGAGGAGAGAGATTGAGAGAGACAGATAGATGCAGAGAGAGAGAGAGAGAGATTGAGAGAGACAGATAGATGCAGAGAGAGAGAGAGAGAGATTGAGAGAGACAGATAGATGCAGAGAGAGAGAGAGAGAGATTGAGAGAGACAGATAGATGCAGAGAGAGAGAGAGAGAGATTGAGAGAGACAGATAGATGCAGAGAGAGAGAGAGAGAGATTGAGAGAGACAGATAGATGCAGAGAGAGAGGAGAGAGAGATTGAGAGAGACAGATAGATGCAGAGAGAGAGAGAGAGATTGAGAGAGACAGATAGATGCAGAGAGAGGAAGAGAGATTGAGAGAGACAGATAGATGCAGAGAGAGAGAGAGAGATTGAGAGAGACAGATAGATGCAGAAGAGAGAGAGGATTGAGAGAGACAGATAGATGCAGAGAGAGAGAGAGGATTGAGAGAGACAGATAGATGCAGAGAGAGAGAGAGAGAGAGATTGAGGAGCAGAAGATGAGAGATAGATGAGAGAGAGAGAGATTGAGAGAGACAGATAGATGCGAGGAGAGAGAGAGATTGAGAGAGACAGATGATGCAGGAGAGAGAGAGAAGATTGAGAGAGACAGATAGATGCGAGAGAGAGAGATTGAGAGAGACAGATAGATGAGAGAGAGAAGATTGAGAGAGACAGATAGATGCGAGAGAGAGAGAGAGAGAGATTGAGAGAGACAGATAGATGCAAAGAGGAGAGAGAGATTGAGAGAGACAGATAGATGCAGAGAGAGAGATTGAGAGAGAAGAGAAGAGAGATTGAGAGAGACAGACAGAGAAGAGAGAGAATGAGAGAGACAGAGATGCAGAGAGAGAGAGAGAGAGAGAGACAGATAGATGCAGAGAGGAGAGAGATTGAAGAGACAGAAGAGCAGAGAGAGAGATAGAAGCAGAGTCAGAGGCAAGAGAGAGGCAGATATGCAAGAGAGAGAGGACTGATGCAGGAGGAAGAGCAGTAGAGAGAGAGAGACAGATAATGCAGAGAGAGATTGAGAGAGAAGAAGAGACGAGAAGAGAGAGAGAGAGAGATCGTGAGAGAGAGAGAGATGCAAAGAATGAGAGAGACGATATCAATGAGCAGACGAGAAAAGAAGACTACGAGAAGACAACAGAGGAGAGAAGAGAGGAGAGAAGAGGAGAAGAAGAGAGAGAAGATGAGAGGAGAGAGAGAGTCAAGAGAGACGAGAGAATGAGAAAGAGAGAGAGTCTACATAACAGAAAACAAGCAGAGAGAGAGAGAGAGAGGAACAGAGAGAGGAGAGTAGAGAGAGAGATGATACAGACAGAGAGAAGCGATGAGAGAGTAGATACACAACACATACATACAACAGAGAAGAGAGAAGAGAGAGAGAGAGAGAGAGAGAGAGAGAATGAGAGTAGAGAGAGAGATATTATATGAGAGAGAGATGAATGGAAGAACGAAAGATAAGAGAGGAGACGAGAGAGACAGAGAAGAAGAAGAGAGAGAGGAGAGAGAGCAGAGACAGAGAGAGAGAGAAAAGAGAGAGAGAGAGACAAAGAGAGAGAAGAGAGAGAGAAGAGAGAGAGAGAAGAGAGAACAAGAGAGAGAGAGAGAGAGAGTGAGGAGAAGAAAGAGAGAAGCATAATGTAGCTTACTCAGTAGCTTAAAACAGCCCAGTCCATATATACACAGGGAACTATAGAATCATAAACCAGTTTTGTGTTCACGCTGTTACCAAGCTTTGCATCCTCGATTTTTCAGGAACTCATGCTGTTTCCATTGTTCCAACACTATCATGTAAAAACAGACATAAGCTTCATTTTGAAAACGTTTAGCGTCATAACCTGTGCTTAGGTCAAAATGACCCATTCATTGTTTGAAATCGTCAACAAAGTATGTCACATATATAATACATTTCCATGATGATTGTCGGCTTTTTAATTCCATTTTCTTCACGCAAAAGTGAACAGGAAAAACTGTGCCTTTATTTCAACATTGTAATACTGGTGTTTATAGTAGCTGTGTCGTTCTGGTTTCTCAGTTGTCCACCAACCAAACAACCAATCCGCCAAGCAATTGTTTAACCAACAAACCGCTCTACCAACCATCCCAACCTAACCAACCAATCAACCAACCAAATAACCAACCAACCAACCAAATAACCAACCAAATAACCAACCATCCAACCTACCAACCAATCAACCAACCAAATAACCAACCAACCAACCAACCAACCAAGCAAGCAAGCAAGCAAACAAAAGGGAAGTAAGTGACACCTCTCTACACATCCTGTTTATCAGACGGATGATGTTGTTCATGTCTAGCCAGGCCAGCAGACCGCCACACGGAGGGAAAACGCCGTCTTCCGATTGTATCGCCTTGTTCTGAAACAATGAAACAAGAAATTCATTTTCACAAATATCAATCTTTTTAAATTATTTGATGTTGCTCAAACCAGTTCTACTAAGCCGACACCCTCAAAATGATGGAAACATTAAGATGGGCAGCACACAGGCCAATGGTTAATGTTGCGCGCTCGGATTGAACTCAAGATATCGGATCCTGAGTCCACGGCTCTATCGTTAGAACCAACCAGCCCGCATGAAAAAAAACATGAAACACGTCATGAATTTGCGTGTCACGTGTATTATATGATTGCAATCATGTTTCGGTTTTTTTGTCTTGTATTACTTAATCCAAAACAAGTGTGACTACCTGCGTTCAAGCAAACAGGAACCAGTAAAAACACGAAAAAAGAATCAGAACGGCTTATTTTATACAACCAGACAAGACAGGCGCAAATTTTCGGCCAACTGTGTTAGTTCTTTTGTGATCTTACGCTTGACAAAAGCCAGTTGGCCGAAAATTTGCGCCTGTCTTGTCTGGTTGTATTAAATACACGTTCTGATTCTTTTATCGTGGTTTGTTTTTCTGGTTCTTGTATTACTTGTTTACATCATTTCTAGCATGTTGTTCACATAATTTCTAGCATGTTGTTCACATCATTTCTAGCATGTTGTTTACATCATTTCTAGCATGTTCACATCATTTCTATCATGTTGTTCACATCATTTCTAGCATGTTGTTCACATCATTTCTATCATGTTGTTCACATCATTTCTAGCATGTTGTTTACATCATTTCTATCATGTTGTTCACATCATTTCTAGCATGTTGTTCATATCATATCATTTCTATCATGTTGTTCACATCATTTCTATCATGTTGTTCACATCATTTCTATCATGTTGTTCACATCATTTCTAGCATGTTGTTCACATCATTTCTATCATGTTGTTCACATCATTTCTAGCATGTTGTTTACATCATTTCTATCATGTTGTTTACATCATTTCTAGCATGTTGTTCACATCATTTCTAGCATGTTGTTCACATCATTTCTAGCATGTTGTTCACATCATTTCTAGCATGTTGTTCACATCATTTCTAGCATGTTGTTCACATCATTTCTAGCATGTTGTTCACATCATTTCTAGCATGTTGTTCACATCATTTCTATCATGTTGTTCACATCATTTCTATCATGTTGTTCACATCATTTCTAGCATGTTGTTTACATCATTTCTATCATGTTGTTCACATCATTTCTATCATGTTGTTCACATCATTTCTAGCATGTTGTTTACATCATTTCTATCATGTTGTTCACATCATTTCTAACATGTTGTTTACATCATTTCTAGCATGTTGTTCACATCATTTCTAGCATGTTGTTCACATCATTTCTAGCATGTTGTTCACATCATTTCTAACATGTTGTTCACTTCATTTCTAGCATGTTGTTCACTTCATTTCTAGCATGTTGTTCACATCATTTCTAGCATGTTGTTCACATCATTTCTAGCATGTTGTTCACATCATTTCTAGCATGTTGTTCACATCATTTCTAGCATGATGTTCACATCATTTCTAGCATGTTGTTTACATCATTTCTAGCATGTTGTTCACATCATTTATAGCATGTTGTTCACATCATTTATAGCATGTTGTTCACATCATTTCTAGCATGTTTCACTTTCCTTGTCTTGTATTACTTGTTTACATCATTTCTAGCATGTTGTTCACATCATTTCTAGCATGTTGTTCACATCATTTCTATCATGTTGTTCACATCATTTCTAGCATGTTTCACTTTTCTTGTCTTGTACTACTTGTTTACATCATTTCTATCAGTTGTTCACATTATTTCTAGCATGTTGTTCACATCATTTCTAGCATGTTGTTCACATCATTTCTATCATGTTTCACTTTTCTTGTCTTGTACTACTTGTTTACATCATTTCTATCATGTTGTTCACATCATTTCTATCATGTTGTTCACATCATTTCTATCATGTTGTTCACATCATTTCTAGCATGTTGTTCACATCATTTCTATCATGTTGTTCACATCATTTCTAGCATGTTGTTCACATCATTTCTAGCATGTTGTTCACATCATTTCTATCATGTTGTTCACATCATTTCTATCATGTTGTTCACATCATTTCTAGCATGTTGTTCACATCATTTCTAGCATGTTGTTCACATCATTTCTATCATGTTGTTCACATCATTTCTAGCATGTTTCACTTTTCTTGTCTTGTATTACTTAATTACATCATTTCTATCAGGTTTCACTTTTCTTGTCTTGTATTACTAATCATTTCTTTTTATTAAAATTTTTTTTTTTAAATCCTCACTTACCCGTGTGTACAAGACCTGGCCCCCCGTGGTGTAGGTCAGGTAAGTCTTGATGCCATACTGACGTGCCAGGCGCAGCACACGGTTCTGTGTAGGGCCCACATAAGCTCCTCCCAGATCTACATTTTGTCCCCTGGGATCTTTCTGAGGAGGTCATAGGGAACAAACTGTTATGTCAGGAGGACAGAATGCGAATGTGTATATATGTGCACGTGCATGCGTGAGAGAGAGAGAGAGAGAGAGAGAGAGAGAGAGAGAGAGACAGACAGACAGACAGAGAGACAGACAGAGAGACAGACAGACAGACATAGACAGACAGAGACAGAGAGTGAGAGAGAGAGACAAAGAGAGATGGCAAGAGGGAGATATGTGTGCCTGTGCGTGTGTATGTGTGTGTGTGTGTGTGTGAGAAAGAGAGAGAGCAGACAGAGAGAGAGAGAGAGATGGCAAGAGAGAGATACGTTTGCCAGTGCGTGTGATATATATAAATAAATATGTATACACACTGTGTACAGAGAGAGAGAGAGAGAGAGACAGAGACAGAAAGAGAGACAGAGACAGAGACAGAGGAGGCAGTCACAGTGCAGAGTTCTGTGAAGGACCCAATGAAGCACCCTCCAGGTCCACACTGTGGCCTATGTGCCCATGGACAGTCTATAAATCAGGTCAATAGCTGACCTCGTCTATCAAGGACCTCTGTGTCACACAGACATTTCATGGAGACAGTCTATAAATCAGGTCAATAGCTGACCTCGTCTCTCAAGGACTTATGTGTCACACAGACATTTCATGGACACAGTCTTTAAATCAGGTCAATAGCTGACCTCGTCTATCAAGGGCCTCTGTGTCACACAGACATTTCATGGAGACTGTCTATAAATCAGGTCAATAGCTGACCTCGTCTATCAAGGACCTCTGTGTCACACAGACATTTCTTCACTGGCAATGGGGGCAATGCTGCAATGACATCCTCACATACTGACCACTCCTTGCATAACATTGTGTTAAAATGCTCAGCCCAGCGTGATATCAGCTGCCCCTGTCAGCAGAAGGGAGTGGTCAGAGATACAGATCAGTGTTGGGTCTTTGGGCATTACACTGTACGTAAGCCACCATCATGCAGTAAGTTCATGTCACTGGCATCGGCTGCAGCCTGGAGTTCTGCTGGTTCTGTCTTCCACAATTGCCGCAGGTTTTGTTGGATAAGCTACTTTGTTTGGTGGTGTTTTTACTTCCTCGTCTCACAGGTCTTGTCGCTGAGGTGTTCCTTGTGAGTAGCGTGGGATTGTTCAATCAGCTTGCTAATTTCTTCATCAACATGAAGGAATGCATTACCAGGATTGTGAAATTTCAACCAATTTGATCCGATATTTCTTCCTTAAAATGCGTTTCAATATAGTTTCCTTGTGCAAACATCTTTGGTAAAAAAGAACGTAGCATTTTGCAGTAAAACAAGCAGTGATACGGTGTCAATTGTTCACCGCAAATACATTCGACATTTTTACAGCATTTTGTTTTCAGAGCGTTTAGCTGAATACGAAAATAAACGGAAACAATCGATCTCAAATGATGTAGGGTGGAACACTGCAATTTATTACAGATATTTTGAAGTGAAAGTTTGATTTTTTTGTGACACAAACTTTTCATTTAAATGTTCATGAAATGGAAGCCATGGTGCTAAGGCTAGCGAGTTGTAAGCTTCTTTTACTGAAGTATTAACATGTAATGTTATAGAATTATCAGAATTTAGTGTACCTGTCTCAGCTACTCTGTCAACTACTTTCGTTGCCGTGAAGAGCAACGTGAAAAGGCACCCAGCAAAAACTAATTTCCGAACCGTTTATCCTTAAACAATGTGTGTGTGTGTGTGTGTGTGTGTGTGTGTGTGTGTGTGTGTGTGTGTGTGTGTGTGTGTGTGTGTGTGTGTGTGTGTTGTGTGTGTGTGTGTGTGTGTGTGTGTGTGTGAATATGTGAGTGTGAGTACTTGTGTGTGTGAGTATATGTCTGTGTATGTGTATGTGAGTATGTGTATGTGCGTGTGTGTGTGTGCGTTCGTTCGTTTGTTATTTCTTTTAACGTCTATTCACATAAGTGCTTTTAGACAGAAAAAAAGGAGTAGGTGGGACTTCATCATCATCATCAGGTGCCCTGCCGCATGGCGTTGGCGACCATGGACTTCCAACCATCTCTATCTCTCGTTGCCCTCAGCATCTCCCCCACCCTCCTCATCCCCAGCCACTCTGCAAGTCCGTCCAGCATTCTCTCCCTGGGTCTACCTGGTACTCTCTTTCCCTCCAGCTTCCCTGTCGTGACCAGGTGCTCCAAATCCCCCTTCCTCATAAAATGGCCTATAAATGTTGCTTGTCTTTTCCTAATCTTCCTTATGAGTGATCTACTTGTGTCTGCCTCCATCAAAACTGTCTCGTTTGCTTTCTTTGCTGTCCATGGAACTCTCAACATTCTTCTGAGAAACCACATCTCGGCTGCCTCGATCCTGCTCTGGCTTTGCTTGCTGACTGTCCACGCCTTGCATCCGCACAACAGTATTGGTTCTATATAACATTCAAGGAGTCTCTATCTCATGTTAATTGATAGGTATTTGTTGGTAAGAATGCTTGTCATCTTCTTGAATGCTGTTTTGGCTTGGCCGATTCTGCCAGCTATTTCCGATGTGCATCTGCCGTCTGTGAAATGACAACCAGGTATTTGAACTTATTAACCTGTGTCAAGGTTGTGCCATTTGCTGTTATTTTACAGGAGGGGATTTCATGTTTTTTACTGATCACCATGACTTCAGTCTTCCTGCTGTTTAGTTACAACCCCTTACCTTTGCTTTCTATTTCTAGTATATTCACAAGGTTTTGTAGGTCCCTTTCACTTTCTGCAATTAGTAGGTGGGACTTACAGATATAAAACAATCGGACTGAATCAAAAAACAAAAAAAAACAAAAAAACGACCTATGGGACTGTGCAGTAAATGCCTAGCAATGTGCAAATACAGAGTGAAATCAGTATGTTTCTGTTTTAAATTTGTAAATGATGCAGGGAAATAAGGTAGCATTTGCTGACAACACAAAAGGTGTTTAATTGTTATATAATCATTACATATACATTTGATGGTTTTACTGAATTTAGTTCGAAGTGAGTTGAGAGATAATCTGTAAGCTCATGTGTGTGTGTGTGTGTGTGTGTGTGTGTGTGTGTGTGTGTGTGTGTGTGTGTGTGTGTGTGTGTGTGTGTGTGTGTGTGTGTGTGTGTGTGTGTCTGTGTCTGTGTGTGTGTGTGTCTGTGTGTGTGTGTGTTGTGTTTTGTGCTTTTTGTCTTTACAGAACACTACAACTGTGACAGCAGTGGGCAACAGCTGTGTTGAATTCATGCCTGTTTCTGAGAGGGTACGATACTTTCCATTGAATGGAACCGAATAATGATAGCCTAAATAACCACGAGCTTTGTTGCTTCGCATAATGAAAAACGTGACACTGCAATATCTCCCCACACCAACCCCTCTCTCTCTCTCCCCCCCTCTCTCTCTCGCTTGCTCGCTCGCTCGCTCTCGCTCTTGTTCTCTTTCAAATTCATATGAGGTGCTTGTAATGCTCTTTTTTGTCAATGTTTTTATGAGTCGTAAAGTTTGCAGTGTCTTGTTCTAAACTCACTAAATCTTTCACCTCTTTCAGTTTAGGTCTGTGGACTGAATTTAATACAACAACTATCTGTCTGCCTGTCTCCCTCTGTGTGTCTGTCTCTCACTCTCTCTCTCGCTGTCTGTCTGTCTCTCCCTCCCTCTCTCTCACTTCTCTCTTTCCCTCCCTCCCTCTCCCCCTCTCTCTAACTGATATACTGAAAATACTCATATTCATTTCAATGTTGTCAGAATGGATTTACCACGTAAAACTCGGACTGCTCTCCCCGTTGAGAGCACGTTGCCACAGTGCTGCGCCACCTTTTTTCTGACCCAGACTTCAGAAAGGCAAGAAGATTCACTGACCTTCAAGGGGAGGGACCTGGGAAATGAACCTATCTAAGATTTTTATACCAGGGCAGTCGGGCGAATGTCCTACTCTTCACTAATTTTCAACTGCCGTGGGATCTTTAGTGTGCGCAAGCCAGAAGACACACAGGTCCGATTTCTTTTTCCCCCACTTCCGAAGGACTAAGCGTTGAGTTCCATTGCCCGGTCAAATTGAGGAGAAAAGTCGAGGACTCTACAGGAACAGTTTAGTTGCAATTCTGCCACTGTTCCCCTTGACATATGAACAATTGTTATGTAATTATTTAACATAATTTATCTCGGTGCACTTTTACTCATTTCAATATCAACTATTCCATGCTGAGAGTTTTCTTGTTTCAGCCATATAGGCGTTACTTAATTTTATGACCATTGTTTAGACGAGGGTTCGCTGAACCGATCAGGCCTAACAAAAAGTAAGTGAAATTCCTTGATGGATAATATTCGTTTAGGCGTGATATATGTGTAAATTATAATAAGATTGTGCCTATTATAATTTCACAAAACAATGGTCATAAATATCAACTATGTTTGAATCTAATTGTTGTTTAGTGTGTGTGTATATATTCCCTGAGGAAGGCCAAGGGCCGAAATATTGGAGAAAATAGTCAATGCTCTTGTTATATATATATATACGTATATATATGTATATACATACATATATAAACATACATACATATATATATACATATACACACACACACACACACACACACACACACACACACATATATATATATATATATATATATATATATATATATATATATATATATATATATATATATGCATGTTGTTACCATGTGGAATTCGGCTGCTTTCTTCGGTGACAGCCTGTTGCCACAGAGTTACGCCACCCATTTTCTCATTTGTCTGTACGCGTGGATTTCTCTTTACTGAGGGAAAGTGGTTATTTTGCCACCAAAATTTAGACCCCAAATTGCTGTGACAAAATTCTGGATATAAGACTGAATCGGGCGAAAGCACGTTATATGTTTTTTAAAATTAAAAGATCATTGAAATCGGAATGAAAGTTACTGAATGCATTTACGCAAATACAAACCGCAAAAAACACGGACATGGAATTAGAACGCGTATCTAATGTAACAAAACAAGACAGGCCCAAATTTTCGGCCACATGGCCTTTGTCAAGCTTATGTAAAAGACAAAAAAGGATAAATTCACAACACTTAGCACAAAAACAAACAAACAAACAAACAAAAAGAGTAGTAGACAACTTCCCAAACGTAGCACCCAACAGGAGATAATGAAAGATGTGTCAAAAGGATCATTATCAAAAGGCCAAAAGACTGATGATTTTTTTTTAGAAAAGGAAGCCTCATCCTGAAAGCTAACCCGAATACAAGCAATAGCTGTATGATTTTATAATGAATTATGCCCAAATAACATTGCATGAAAAATCATGCATGAACAAGACATAACACTCTTTATTCATTAACCCTTTATACACAAAGTGACAAGACATAACACTATTCATTAACCCTTTATACACAAAGTGACAAGACATAACACTCTTTATTCATTAACCCTTTATACACAAAGTGACCAGATGATTGAACATGTCAGGACGATTGGGAACTACAGAAATGACTTTTGAAGGTCAACAGAAAACACAATGAAATGTCCAAAAAGAAACCAACACTAATTCTGATCGGCAAACTAAATGATTCGTAAATAACATCTTCGTCCGTCACCTGTCAACATCATCGGTTTGATGGTAGCCGCGCAGTAGACACCACAACTCTGCTCAATTTACTGTCGTATTGACTTTTCTGTGCTACAGCGTGAAACGTTCAAACCACTCCTGCTGCTGCTGTTGTTCATATATAAGAGGTAATATATAGATCCGAACAATCCTCGTTATATTGATGCTTCAAGCCACCAAAGACCAAACACACACACACACACACACACACACACACACACACACACACACACACACACACACACACACACACACACACACCACACGCACACACACACACACACACACACGCACACACACTCGCGCGCGGCCGCGTGCGTAAAAATCAGAACATAATTATGTTTGCAGACCCATGACTCCAGTTACACATGTCAGTTTTATCGCTGATTATTTATCTAGCCTTGACCCATTTTTCGGTTAGTTTTTTTTTTTTAAACTAAACAATGAAATACATTTAACTTCTAAACCAGGGAATACACAGCACTTGTGTCACAAATCTACATCTTGTATCTGTGTTGACTACATTGCAAATTCTCTGCATCAGCCAATGACGATATGGAAGAATTTTTAATATTTACTCGCCTTTCGAAAACAAGGGCAACGTGTTTGCAACGCATGTTGTCTGTTACAGCATGCCTATTATCAGATACTTCCAGTGCTGACAAGACACAATCCATTCCTTTTTTTTACAGTTAAATGCTTCTTGAGAAAAACAGCTGTGTGTGTGACAGGGATCGCACAGAACAAAGGCACCTCATAATCGAGTCTGATCCACTTCACGCATGCTGTCATTGGGCTGTTGTTGGGTTTTTGTTGTACTGTTGTTGGGTTGTCATTATGCTGTTGTTAGGCAGTCATTGGGTTGTTGTTGGGCCGTTGTTGGGCTGTTGTTGGGCCGTTGTTGGGCTGTCATTGGGTTGTTGTTGAGTTGTCATTGGGCTTGTTGTTGGGCATTGTTGGGCCGTTGTTGGGCTGTTATTGGGCTGTTGTTAAGCCGTTGTTGGGCTGTTATTCGGCTGTTATTCGCTGTTGTTGGGCTGTTGTTGGGCTGTTGTTGGGCCGTTGTTGGGCTGTTGTTGGGCCGCTGTTAGGCTGTTATTGGGCTGTTGTTGGGCTGTTGTTGAGCTGTTATTGGGCTGTTGTTGAGCTGTTATCGGGCCGTTGTTGGGCTGTTGTTAAGCTGTTATTGGGCTGTAGTTGAGCTGTTATTGGGCTGTTGCTGGGCTGTTGTTGAGCTGTTATGGGCTATTATTGGGCTGTTGTTAAGCTGTTATTGGGCTGTTGTTGAGCTGTTAATGGGCTGTTGCTGGGCTGTTGTTGAGCTGTTATGGGCTGTTGTGTGATGGCTGTTGTTAGCTGTTATTGGGCTGTTGTTGAGCTGTTATTGGGCTGTTGTTAAGCTGTTATTGGGCTGTTGTTAAGCTGTTATTGGGCTGTTTGAGCTGTTATTGGGCTGTTTGTTAAGCTGTTGTTGAGCTGTTATTGGGCTGTTGTTGAGCTGTTATTGGGCTGTTGTCAGGCTGTTGCTGGGCTGTTGTTGAGCTGTTATTGGGCTGTTGTTGGGCTGTGTTGGACTGTTGTTGAGCTGTTGTTGGGCTGTTGTTAAGCTGTTATTGGGCTGTTGTTGAGCTGTTAATGGGCTGTTGTTGGGCTGTTTTGAGCTGTTGTTGGGCTGTTTTGGGCTGTTGTTAAGCTGTTATTGGGCTGTTGTTAGCTGTTAATGGGCTGTTGTTGAGCTGTTATTGGGCTGTTGTGCTGGATTGGCTGTTGTCAGCTGTTATTGGGCTGTGTTAGTGTATTGGGCTGTATGTTGACTTATGTCTGTTTCTTTGTTAGCATTTTGGGACAGTTTTGTCGTCAAGCTGAATTTGTTTTGTTACATTAACAGATTGTCGCAAGCCAAGGACATAACAGGAAGACAGACAGACAGAAGAAGACAGAGAGAGAGAGGAGAGAGAGAGAGAGAGAGGAGGAGGAGGAGCCAGACTGATATTTTGTTTAAAGCCCAGCCGACCGCGTAGAGCCATATCAGGGCTATAACTGCTTCAAAACATACACAACTTTAACAGTAAAAAGAAAGAAAAAAAGAAAGAAAAGAAAAGAAAAGAAAGTACACATATCAATGCATTCGCACACATAATCTATGACATGCCCCTGACGTTGACCACTCCGTCCAATTTATCACACAGGGGATTTAAAAAACAAACCTGAATACAAATTTAAGCATACCTAAGGACACCAAAACATATAAAAACAGGCATAAATTACCTAAAATTGCTTCCGCATATCTCACCTCCCTAGAACCAAAAATGCACTTAATACACGTATCCAATTATCAATCCTAAGAAAAAGTACGTAGGACCTTATAGAACACATCCAGGTGAATGGACCAGCAAGGCCAAAATAAAAGGTAGAAATGACAGAAAGCAAAGGAACAAGCCAGAAACAAAGAGAGTGACAGAAAAGAGGAAATTTCTAGCACAGAATTTCCAGAAAGGGGATACTATTTATACTGAATGAGGGGGAGCGAGACACAGAGAGAGACAGAGACAGACAGACAGACAGACAGACATACAGACAGACACGCATACAGACAGATAGACATAAACAGACTGACAGAACAAGCATCCATTCACGTTTAATTTTTACGGAAGACCTCGAGTCTTCATCGGCTGTACTTATTCCACATTACTGAGACCCCATACCCATATAAAAGTCTCAGCCCGACAGTTTAATGCTGTCTTGCGGAAGTCCTTGAAACCTTGAAAGCTTCTTGTAGTGATGATGACGATGACGATGATGATGATGATGATGACGACGACGCCGACGACGACGGGGAGGAGGAGGAGGAGGATAGTGTGGATTATGATGATGATGATGATGATGATGACGATGATGACGACGACGACGAGGAGGAGGATAGTGTGGATGATGATGATGATGATGACGATGATGATAATGACGATGACGATGGTGATGAGCGTTATCATTGCTAGGAGTACTAACACTGTCGTCATTCACAAGCTGACTCACTGGTGCAGTGAAGGTACGTCCGCCCACTCTGTCCCGTGCCTCCAACACCAACACACGTTGTCCTCGCTCTGACAACACTCGGGCAGCGCTCAGTCCTGTAAGATATCATCATCATCATCATCACCATCACCATCACCATTATCATCATCATAATCATCATCATCATCATCATCATTTTCATCGTCATCAATATCATCATCATCCTTGTCATCACCATCATTTTCATCGTCATCAATATCATCATCGTTGTCATCATCATCATCATCGTCGTCGTCGTTATCAGCAGCAGCATCACCAGCACCACCACCTCAACCACAACCACCACCACCATCATCATCATCACCACCACCACCATCACCAGCATCACCACCATAACCATCAGCATCATCGTCATCATCATCAACACCAGCAGCACCACCACCATCAACATTATCATCATCATCCTCATCGTCGTCGTCGTCATCATCGTCATTATTATCATCCTCATGATTTAAAAATGAATTACTTGACAGAGGCAACGAGGACAGTGTAATACGGTCACTCCGGTCAAAACAGACCGAAAACACGTTCAGAAGTTTACATAAAAAGTGCCAGCATGCTGTTCACAAACCTGCCTTCAGTAGTAGGCCTCCCTCGGTCATGGCTGACCATGGACAAAGTACATCCGTTCTAATGTCTAGATGGGCTGTCTGCTTGGTCCAAGCAGCGTCGCCTGTGACTGTAGAGATCAATGCGAGAGAGGCAGTCTCTGTCGCAGCGGTCGCATGTGTATGCCGATGCTGGCCTGTTGGCTGTCATCCCTTTTCTGCGAACTCGCTTTTCTGCTGCAGCAGCTGACAGTTTGTCCTCACCAATCTGCAGCTGTTTCTTGAGAGTGGTTCTCCAGCTGTTGCGGTCGTCTGCGAGGTCCTCCCAGGACTCAGTGTCGATCTCAAGCGCCTTCATGTCACGTTTGCAAACGTCTTTGTATCTCAGCTGTGGGCGGCCAATGTTTCTCTACCCTGTGGCAAGCTCACCATAAAAGATGTCTTTTGGGATGCGACCATCTTCCATACGGCGAACGTGGCCCAACCAGCGCAGCCGACGCTGTCTCAGCATGGTATGCATGGTTGGGAGGCCAGCGCGGGTCAGGACTTCCGTGTTGGTCACCTTGTCTTGCCAGGAAACGCTGAGTATGCGCCGCAGGCTTCTCAGGTGGAAGGTATTGAGCCTTTTCTCCTGATGAGCATGCTTGGTCCACGCCTCGCTGTCATACAGCAAGGTGCTGAAGACACAGGCGTTGTATACAGCCATCTTTGTCTTCTTGGTCAGCTTGGGATTTGTCCACACCCTTTGTGTGAGGCATGCTAGTGTTGTGGCTGCCTTCCCGACCTCTTGTCGATCTCTGTGTCAAGGGAGAGGTTATCGGTGATGGTGGACCAAAGATATGTTAATTGATGGATGGCTTCAAGCTCGTAGTCATCAATGGTGATGGCTGGTGGAGATGGCGTGTCTTGGCCCAGGACGTTTGTCTTCTTAAGACTGATGGTCAGACCAAAATCTTTGCAGGCCTGGGAGAAGCGGTCCATTAGTGACTGCAAGTCCCGCTGAGTATGGGTCACAACTGCGGCATCGTCAGCAAATAGCATGTCTCTGATGAGGGCTTCAACAGTGCTCATTTCAGGCATTCCTTCCGTGCCTTATCTTCCAAACTTATGGAAATCTGAATCTGCCAGCGTTCAAGAAAATCATCATCATCATCATCATCATCATCATCATCATCATCATCATGTGCCCTGCAGCATGGCGTT
>JAPXFY010000031.1:13126682-13191682 GCA_030674185.1 Monoplex corrugatus | reverse complement strand
CAGCGTTAGGGAAGGTTAAGCAACGAGGGAAGGGAGGTGGGTACCGCCCTGGCTGTGCAGGCCACCAGAAAAGTTGGGGTCTGTACGGCTGCAGGGTTATGGGACAACCTGGATCTTTACTTTTTTTTCCAGGTAGGGGGCTGAGTCCAAGGAAGAGCCAAATATAACATCGGTGCTAAACAAGAACTCACCACTCAGACCAGCTCCCACCACCACCACGTCCACCTCTATAGGTCCTTTGGTCGCCATGAGGGTCCCCTGTCTGCTAGTGTTCAGCACTCAGCGTACGATCAACACACTCTTCTTCCTCCTTCTGCAATGATCTGGAACAAAACAAGAAGAACTAACACCAATAAAGTCTCTTCTTTTACTTTCTTCTAACATGCGCACCTGCATGCGCACGCCAACAATGACACACACACACACACACACACACACACACACACACACACACACACACACACACACACACACACACACACACACACACACACACACACACACACACACAACCGTCTAATATCACTTATAGTGAAAAGACGTTAAATTAAAGAACGAACGAACACACACACACACCAAGTATGCATGTGTACACGAGCACATACACATGCGCATGCATGCATACAGAGAGAGATTTTGGAGTTTGTTAAAGGAGGAATTATCTGCCAGACTTCCTGAGCGTGTGCAAAACCCTATGTACTGGCAAAGTCTTGAAATGGGAAGACGTGACGGGGTGGGGGATCTATGAAACATAAAGCTGACACCACCAGAATGATGCAGACATTAACATGGACAGCCAACATTAAGCTGACACCACCAGAATGATGCAGACATTAAGATGAACAGCCAACATTAAGCTGACACCACCAGAATGATGCAGACATTAAGATGAACAGCCAACATTAAGCTGACACCACCAGAATGATGCAGACATTAACATGGACAGCCAACATTAAGCTGACACCATCAGAATGATGCAGACATTAACATGGACAGCCAACATTAAGCTGACACCACCAGAATGATGCAGACATTAACATGGACAGCCAACATTAAGCTGACACCACCAGAATGATGCAGACATTAACATGGACAGCCAACATTAAGCTGACACCATCAGAATGATGCAGACATTAACATGGACAGCCAACATTAAGCTGACACCATCAGAATGATGCAGACATTAACATGGACAGCCAACATTAAGCTGACACCACCAGAATGATGCAGACATTAACATGGACAGCCAACATTAAGCTGACACCACCAGAATGATGCAGACATTAACATGGACAGCCAACATTAAGCTGACACCACCAGAATGATGCAGACATTAACATGGACAGCCAACATTAAGCTGACACCATCAGAATGATGCAGACATTAACATGGACAGCCAACATTAAGCTGACACCACCAGAATGATGCAGACATTAACATGGACAGCCAACATTAAGCTGACACCATCAGAATGATGCAGACATTAACATGGACAGCCAACATTAAGCTGACACCACCAGAATGATGCAGACATTAACATGGACAGCCAACATTAAGCTGACACCACCAGAATGATGCAGACATTAACATGGACAGCCAACATTAAGCTGACACCACCAGAATGATGCAGACATTAACATGGACAGCCAACATTAAGCTGACACCATCAGAATGATGCAGACATTAACATGGACAGCCAACATTAAGCTGACACCACACAGAATGATGCAGACATTAACATGGACAGCCAACATTAAGCTGACACCATCAGAATGATGCAGACATTAACATGGACAGCCAACATTAAGCTGACACCATCAGAATGATGCAGACATTAACATGGACAGCCAACATTAAGCTGACACCATCAGAATGATGCAGACATTAACATGGACAGCCAACATTAAGCTGACACCACAGAATGATGCAGACATTAACATGGACAGCCAACATTAAGCTGACACCATCCAGAATGATGCAGACATTAACATGGACAGCCAACATTAAGCTGACACCACCAGAATGATGCAGACATTAACATGGACAGCCAACATTAAGCTGACACCACAGAATGATGCAGACATTAACATGGACAGCCAACATTAAGCTGACACCATCAAATGATGCAGACATTAACATGGACAGCCAACATTAAGCTGACCCCATCAGAATGATGCAGACATTAACATGGACAGCCAACATTAAGCTGACACCACCAGAATGATGCAGACATTAAATGGACAGCCAACATTAAGCTGACACCACCAGAATGATGCAGACATTAAATGGACAGCCAACATTAAGCTGACACCACAGAATGATGCAGACATTAAATGGACAGCCAACATTAAGCTGACACCACAGAATGATGCAGACATTAACATGGACAGCCAACATTAGCTGACACCACAGAATGATGCAGACATTAACATGGACAGCCAACATTAAGCTGACACCACAGAATGATGCAGACATTAACATGGACAGCCAACATTAAGCTGACACCACAGAATGATGCAGACATTAACATGGACAGCCAACATTAAGCTGACACCACAGAATGATGCAGACATTAACATGGACAGCCAACATTAAGCTGACACCATCCAGAATGATGCAGACATTAACATGGACAGCCAACATTAAGCTGACACCATCAGAATGATGCAGACATTAACATGGACAGCCAACATTAAGCTGACACCATCAGAATGATGCAGACATTAACATGGACAGAGCCAACATTAAGCTGACACCATCAGAATGATGCAGACATTAACATGGACAGCCAACATTAAGCTGACACCATCAGAATGATGCAGACATTAACATGGACAGCCAACATTAAGCTGACACCATCCAGAATGATGCAGACATTAACATGGACAGCCAACATTAAGCTGACACCATCAGAAATGATGCAGACATTAACATGGACAGCCAACATTAAGCTGACACCATCCAGAATGATGCAGACATTAAGATGGACAGCCAACATTAAGCTGACACCATCAGAATGATGCAGACATTAACATGGACAGCCAACATTAAGCTGACACCATCAGAATGATGCAGACATTAACATGGACAGCCAACATTAAGCTGACACCACCAGAATGATGCAGACATTAAACATGGACAGCCAACATTAAGCTGACACCATCAGAATGATGCAGACATTAACATGGACAGCCAACATTAAGCTGACACCACCAGAATGATGCAGACATTAACATGGACAGCCAACATTAAGCTGACACCATCAGAATGATGCAGACATTAAATGGACAGCCAACATTAAGCTGACACCACCAGAATGATGCAGACATTAACATGGACAGCCAACATTAAGCTGACACCACAGAATGATGCAGACATTAACATGGACAGCCAACATTAAGCTGACACCACCAGAATGATGCAGACATTAACATGGACAGCCAACATTAAGCTGACACCACCAGAATGATGCAGACATTAACATGGACAGCCAACATTAAGCTGACACCACCAGAGATGATGCCAGACATTAACATGGACAGCCAACATTAAGCTGACACCATCAGAATGATGCAGACATTAACATGGACAGCCAACATTAAGCTGACACCACCAGAATGATGCAGACATTAACATGGACAGCCAACATTAAGCTGACACCATCAGAATGATGCAGACATTAACATGGACAGCCAACATTAAGCTGACACCACAGAATGATGCATACATTAACATGGACAGCCAACATTAAGCTGACACCATCAGAATGATGCAGACATTAACATGGACAGCCAACATTAAGCTGACACCATCAGAATGATGCAGACATTAACATGACAGCAACATAAC
The DNA here is from genome assembly GCA_030674185.1 of Monoplex corrugatus. Classification (NCBI taxonomy): domain Eukaryota; kingdom Metazoa; phylum Mollusca; class Gastropoda; order Littorinimorpha; family Ranellidae; genus Monoplex; species Monoplex corrugatus. Next base: position 13,187,833 of record JAPXFY010000031.1, on the reverse strand, counting down.
TGACACCAGAATATGCATTAAGCATGACACCACATAAGCACACAGAATGATGCAGACATTAACATGGACAGCCAACATTAAGCTGACACCATCAAATGATGCAGACATTAACATGGACAGCCAACATTAAGCTGACACCATCAGAATGATGCAGACATTAAATGGACAGCCAACATTAAGCTGACACCATCAAAATGATGCAGACATTAACATGGACAGCCAACATTAAGCTGACACCACCAGAATGATGCAGACATTAAGCATGGACAGCCAACATTAAGCTGACACCATCCAGAATGATGCAGACATTAACATGGACAGCCAACATTAAGCTGACACCACCAAAATGATGGAACATTAAGATGGACAGCCAACATTAAGCTGACACCATCAGAATGATGCAGACATTAACATGGACAGCCAACATTAAGCTGACACCATCAGAATGATGCAGACATTAACATGGACAGCCAACATTAAGCTGACACCACCAGAATGATGCAGACATTAACATGGACAGCCAACATAAGCTGACACCATCAGAATGATGCAGACATTAACATGGACAGCCAACATTAAGCTGACACCCATCAGAAATGATGCAGACATTAACATGGACAGCCAACATTAAGCTGACACCATCAGAATGATGCAGACATTAACATGGACAGCCAACATTAAAGCTGACACCATCAGAATGATGCAGACATTAATATGGACAGCCAACATTAAGCTGACACCATCAGAATGATGCAGACATTAACATGGACAGCCAACATAAAGCTGACACCATCAAAATGATGGATACATTAAGATGGACAGCCAACATTAAGCTGACACCACCAAAATGATGGAAACATTAAGATGGGCAGCCAACATTAAGCTGACACCTCCAGAATGATGGATACATTAAGATGGGCAGCAAACATTAAGCTAGCTATCTATCTATCTGTCTGTCTATCTGTCTATCTATCTATTTATCTATCTATCTACCTATCTATGTACCTATCAGTCTACCTTCCTATCTATAGATCTTCCTACTTACCTACCTACCTACCTACCTACCTACCTACCTACCTACCTACATCTATCTATCTATCTATCTATCTATCTATATTATCCATCTGTTTATCTTATCTATCCATCTATCTACCTTATCTATGTATCTGTCTATTCATCTGTCTGTCTGTCTGTCTATCTATGATCTTTTAGCATCATTGCACTGAAGGAGATTTCCTTTGTGTTCACCTTTTTTGTCCCATTTTCTACGCCACTTTAATGACCACAGAAGCTGGCACAGTTCTTTACACTGCCATGATGATGGTGACGACGAGGATGATAATCATGACGCTACGGAGTTCCATCTACTATTGAGGCTGCGTGACAGGGTTGTACTCTACTCCTACTGTCATAATACATTCTGGCATCAACCAAGCCTGAGAGATACAGATACCTGCGGTGTTGGTTAGAAAATTTAAGCAACCCCCTCAATGACGCATCCGGAAAGTAAATGAGACTCGATTGTGTGGTCCCAGTCTTCCCAGCGAGCCCACAGCGCGCTCAACTCTGGGGTAAGAACCGGTTGGAGCCGAAAAGTTCCACAATGAAGGGACCGATGGGGATTCGAACCCATAGCCTTCTAGTTGGTAGTCTATTGCGCTAACCACTGGACTGCTGCGATTGGTGTTTCACAAGTTATTATTATTATTGTTATTATTATTATTACTGTTTTCTGTTATTATCATCATAATCATCATCATCATTATCATTATGATCATTACTATTATTATTATGATCTTTACCTTCGAAAACAGACTGCTCTAGTTTCCATACGCTAAATGCAAGTACCGTGCTTACTGAAGACATTTTCCACATACATCTTGCAGAATACGTCTACAACTGTTTACATTCAGGAAAACTATAAGACACTTAGTGACATCTTGCACTTACATTTCTACTGATGCTGATTTTGGTGCTATGTAAAATCATTCTGTTGCCTTTTTGTTTCCACTTTCTATAACAAATCTGTGTCTTGTAGACCTGGTCTTTCATGACAAATGAGTAAGTCCTCCTGTAGATCGTTGACTTGCAGAAAATGTTTTCAGACAGATGCACTGGACACGTACAACAACCTGTTTATCAAGTGACTGTTTGTTAAGAGAGCAAGAAAACAATAGGAGCTTTTACATGGAGTGTGTGTGCAGAACAATTCATGGATAGGAAGACCAGTATGCATGTTTCAAACGATATAAGCAGATAATCCTCCTAACGTGAAACATGATCGTTAAAGATGTATTAGCTGATCGTCATAACCACGTGTTAAAATCACTAACAAATTCAGTCAGGTTTGCCCTTGACAATGATACCTAAGGTGATCTTCTGGACAAAGTGCAAAAGTACTCACAGATGTTTACTGAGTATGACAAGTGAAACGGAATCCTGTGGATTTCTTTTTTCATCTTTGTTTTTGTTTCTTTGTTTGTTTGTTTCTAGCGTTCTGATGTTTTCTTTGTTCGTTTGTTTTTAGCGTTCTGATGTTTTCTGTTTTTAGCGTTCTGATGTTTTCTTTGTTTTTAGTGTTCTGATGTTTTCTTTGTTTTTAGTGTTCTGATGTTTTCTTTGTTTTTAACGTTCTGATGTTTCTTTGTTTTTAGGTTCTGATGTTTTCTGTTTTTAGTGTTCTGATGTTTTCTTTGTTTTTAGTGTTCTGATGTTTTCTTTGTTTTTAGCGTTCTGATGTTTTCTATGTTTTTAACGTTCTGATGTTTTCTTTGTTTTTAGCGTTCTGATGTTTTCTTTGTTTTTAGTGTTCTGATCTTTCCTTTGTTTTTAACATTCTGCTGTTTGTTTTTAGCGTTCTGATTTTTTCTTTGTCTGATTCCTTTTACCGTTCTGATCTTTTCTTTGTTTGTTTTTAGCGTTCTGGTTTTCTCGGATGCGTGTATTCACGCCCACACTGTGCAAACAATATTTGGCTGCACATTCTGCATACCCCATCAGTGGTGGTGTTTTCTTCTCTTTTTTGTATTATTTTTTCATGTTTCCGTAAGCCTCAGGACGTTTGATAGACTTCAAGAAAGCGTTTGATAGAGAATAACAGAAGGCACTGTGGATCACAATGAAGAAATTAACACCGGGCAAAAACTAATCAACACCGTCAATTATACTCCAAACCAACTAGTACACTGTGTACACAGCGTGCTGTTGGAGAGAAGGTCTTTACTCTGATTGGAGTTCGTCAGGGCTGCCTTCTGTCTTCCACACTTTTAAACAGGAACACAGCATGAATGACGCACTTGACAATTTTGTCAGCACAGTCAGCATGGAGGAAGAACCATTCACACTCTTCACTCTGTATAATTATGAAATGATGGCCTGAGGCAGTGAGAAAGAATTCGCCAAGCTTGTTAAAAGACTACACCAAACATCGACACGGTCAGATATGGCATAAACGTCAGGGCCGACAAGACCAAACTGATGGTAAGTCACGACACCACCGTTACTATAAATATAACTGTACATAGACTGAAGCTAGGAACTGTTCAGCCATTCATTTACTGGGGTCCATCATTAGCAATGAAGGATCTAAACCAGAAATCCTCTCCAAGGCAGCTAAGAAAACAATTGTTCAGGCTGTTCTGTGGGAAGGACAAGAACATCTCCACAAAACAACAGATCAGGCTGTTAGGTGCACAAAATCCATGGAAATTCAACCCATGGAAATTCAACCCATGGAAATAAGTTGTTATCGCAAGATACTAAACATCAGATACACTGATCATATCATCAATGATTAATGCGCCAACCATCAAGCACACTGTACCATATGAAGATCTGCTGACACCAGTTAAGAAGAAAACAAAAACTACGTTGGTATGGCCATGTAACACGATCCCATAGCTTAACAAATCAATCCTCCATGGAACTGTTGAGGGAATTGATGACACCATTGAGGACAGAGAAATTATCTGCAGACACGCAGGCTTTGGAATGCAACAGACATAGAGAGCTTGAAGAATCTGATGAACACTTGGTGAGTACGGCGCCCCAATGGCTCTTCGCTGAGAAAGTACAGAAAGAAGAAGAAGAAGAAGAAGAAGAAGAAGAAGAAGAAGAAGAAGAAGAAGAAGAAGAAGAAGAAGAAGAAGAAGAAGAAGAAGAAGAAGAAGAAGAAGAAGAAGAAGAAGAAGAAAAAGGAAAAGAAGAAGAAGAAAAAGAAGAAGAAGAAGAAAAAGAAGAAGAAGAAGAAGAAGAGGAGGAGAAGGAGGATGACGAAGAAGAAGAAGAAGGAGTACAGCCACACTACTGACACGATTCACAGAATCTTTAACGTATGTGTTAGATGGCTTGCATGTGTATACACACAGAAAGGTTTACGTTTCGAATCTTAACACACACCCAGACTGATGATATACCACAAATGGGATTCAAAAGTCTTTCTCTCCACGAAAATACATGCTTAAACGTTGACAAAATGACGTTATGCTCCATCGAGAAGCTTGATCAAGTACCAAATTCCCCGTTCCGCTGAGCAGACATGATTCAATATTTAGTGATTTTTCCAGACTAAAAAGTGCATGTTAATTCAAGTCAATATTCCGGAGGATTCAGTATAATCATTAAAGTTTACTGTTATGTTCCAAAACCAGCCAGATGGGAGATTTTGCATGTTGGCTAAAACTTCCGTTGTGCGTCGTTTTCCCCGCCAACAGTAATGTACCATAAACTTACATCAATATTTAAATTACAATGCTGAATTATACATCAGAATTACCAACCGACTGCATTCTAACACCAAGGAACAAAAATCTGCAACAAAACTAATATTTTCCCATTGCAATCTGAGGCGGACCTGACAAGCATTTGAAGCTTTAGCTTTCAATATGGTTCATACTTTGTCAGGAATTACGCTGTAAAATACAGCAACTACACAGTTGTGATACATTCCCTAACTTCTGGAAATGCATGTTCTGCACATTAAAGTTGACTTGAAAAACAACGCACCTGAGCAAATTGGTGTCCTGTAAATGGGAATGAGACATTCATACCTGTCTGTCCTGACCAACAGACCTAGGAAAACCCGGCCTATACAACTGGTAAGTAGATCATTCTGGACAAGATTAAACCATCTATGTTGTAGAAGACAGAAAAGAAGGTAGAGTGATACTTTCAGAGGCTTTCAAAAAAACAAACAAACAAACAAAAAAACAAAAAGACTCCAGCAAACTCAATTTTGTAGGAATCTTGGAATATTTGCAACCATTTCTTAAAGACAGACCAAGCAAGCTCTCTTATACAGATTCCCTATAAGATGGATCTTCTTCACACACACACACACACACACACACACACACACACACACACACACACACACACACACACACACATTACACACACACACACACACACACACACACACACACACACACACACACACACACACACACACACACACACACACACACACACACACACACACCGCATACGCAGTTAAATAAAAATCCAAAAAGATGTCGATGTGAAAAAGACCTCATAACAATAAACTTTATAACAATAAACCTTATAACAATAAACCTTATAAAAATAAACCTTATAACAATAAACCTTATAACAATAAACCTTATAACAATAAACCTTATAACAATAAACCTTATAACTATATAACTATAAACCTTATAACTATAAACCTTATAACAATAAACCTTATAACAATAAACCTTATAACAATAAACCTTATAACAATACACATACGCAGTAAATGAATAGCATATAATCCACAAGCAGTCATAACTATATTCATCATTAATAACCATGTCACGTCTCTGTGAACCATATCATGTCTCTGTGAACCATATCATGTCTCTTTGAACCATGCCATGTCTCTTTGAACCATGCCATGTCTCTTTGAACCATGCCATGTCTCTGATCCATGTCATGTCTCTTTGAACCATGTCATGTCTCTTTGAACCATGTCATGTCTCTTTGAACCATGTCATGTCTCTGTGAACCATATCATGTCTCTGTGAACCACGTCACGTCTCTGTGAACCACGTCACGTCTCTTTGAACCACGTCACGTCTCTTTGAACCACGTCACGTCTCTTTGAACCACGTCACGTCTCTTTGAACCACGTCACGTCTCTTTGAACCATGTCATATCTCTTTGAACCATGTCATGTCTCTTTGAACCATATCACGTCTCTTTGAACCACATCACGTCTCTTTGAACCATGTCATGTCTCTTTGTAAAAACAAATGACCGCTGGAACAACAACAACAACAACACACTAACGTTCAGTATCCAATACCTGCAGTATGGTTATCTGAACCGTCGCCCACAAGGTGAAAGCGCCCATTTTGTACCTCGTTTTACCCTGTTTAAACAACCTTCCTGACACTGATAAAGATTATCTACAAGTTTTCGCTAAATTTCATTCACACATTATTCTATTTCACGTATTCCTGTATTAACTGAAAAAACCGAACCATCTTGACTTACTCGAATCTTAGTACTATGAGTAGGTGTACAGATTAGTATCACTAAAGATTGACTGCACTTTTCGTAAAACTTGATGAATCATAAAGCCTGTATGTTATAGGTAGAAAGAAACTCTAGGGAGAGCTAGACAACAGAAGGTCTTCAGAGAAGTAACCCCCTTTAGACAAGTGTTTCGGCCCTGAACTCCTTACACTCTCGGGGCCGGGCCACATCCAGGTCATGACTCCTGGATGCCCTTCTGCTGTTGTCTATTTTTTTTCCCCACGCCGGGGAGCGAACCTGGGCGATTCTGCGCTTCAGAACTGCGGTACGCGGTTTTACCAATGTGCTAACGGGGCACATATCATCTGTAGAGGATTTAATCCTTATGAAGTTCACTTTTGGTTCCTCCTTGCCCAGATCCAGCTTGAGCTCCTTTCTGCTGCCTCTGCCATCGCTTTAAGGGCTCTAGTCCTCTTCTTCCCAGAAATGGCGAGTTGTTTCATGAAATCATACTAATAAGTCTTTCAAAGAAAATTATGAAAAAAAAGAGTGTTTTATCGGAAACCACCACGATCGTATCGATTAAACAAACCAAGCGTTACTACAATTTTTTTTCCTCGTTTGATTCACATCAAAACTAGACAAAGTACAGGAACCAGAAGAACAAGGAAACCAAAAAGGACACGTATTCAATACAACAAGACAAGACAAGAGCAAAATTTCGGCCAACCGGCCTTTGTCAAGCGCGAATGCACGATCACGAACAGACACCAACCAACGGCTAATAAGTAAATGACTAAAAACTTCCCTGCAGCCTCGTCCAGTGGATAAAAAGGGACTAAATCATCCGCCAGGCTGTTTTCTAATGCTACTCACCAAATCCGCTTGTGCAAACAGCTGCCGTACTGTTTGTTACACTTGACTCCGCTCTACTCCTGGTAATATTATCATGACGGCTGGCTTTATCCTTTTTGTTATGACCTCTCTCCTGCCCTAAACACAACACGACAATCAAGCCATATCAAAAATCCTCCTTTTTCCAGGAGGGGAAAAACAGATCCCTACCATAGGACAAGGACTGGAATTGGGACTTCAGAATTTGCTGAATAATGATTCATGGTCATTGGACAATGTCATATGCGCTCCACTCAAACCTGCCAGCATTGACCTGGCAGACACCTTGAGCCTGTGCAATACCTCACACTAGCAAGATCTTGAAACGGGACGTTTGAGGGGATGGGGCAAACGGCACCTGTGGAACACAAAGCTGACTGCATCTCTTTCCATGTGTGTGGCCCTTTGATTTTTCTCGCAAAAAAAACCCAAACACTTGCAGTTAGTCTTTCATAAATATTTTGGGTTTCGGACTCTGTATATCATAAGCTTCTGCTTGCTGTCGTTTTAACGAGTAATAGTATTAAATCATCATCATCATCATCATCATCATCATCATCATCATCATCATCATCATCTGCTTGCTGTCGTTTTAACGAGTAATAGTATTAAATCATCATCATCATCATCATCATCATCATCATCTGCTTGTTGTCGTTTTAACGAGTAATAGTATTAAACTTCCCTGCAGCCTCGTCCAGTGTCAGGTCAGACAAATAGGTCTGCTACTGGCAAGCTGTAGCCCAGTACTACCTGTCACAGCAGGAGACTTGGAGAGGGGATTGGCGCCACCAAGGATTAACCTAAGCCCACAGAAAAGATATGAGAGACACTATAGCCAACAACATACCGGATCGGTCGGGGCCCGGGTTACAAACGACCGCGCTTACCACTGACAAGCACCAGGGTGGAAGTGAAAAGTCAGCTACTGGGGCAAAGACATCATTCAAACTGCCAACGGAAAAAGCTACCATTGGAACCTGGAATGTCCGTACACTCCATCAGTGCGGCAAAGTAAAAGAACTAGAACACGAGCTGAGACGCTACCAATGGGACATTGTGGGTATATCAGAAGTAAGATGGACAGGCTTCGGAGAAGCAATCACAGAGGAAGGACACAAGATGTGGTACAGTGGCGAAGAGTCACTACATGAAAATGGCGTAGCTTTCATCGTACGCAAAGAAGTCATTGGATGCATCATGAGCTGCACGCCTGTCAACAGCAGAATCATCAGCATTCGGGTGTCAGCCAAACCAAAGAACATCACCATCATACAAGTGTATGCTCCAACTACCAGCCACGAAGACCAGGTGGTTGAAGAATTCTATGAGAAAATAGAAGACACCATCGGAAAAGCCCCCAGGAAAGACATCATCATAGTTCAGGGGGACTTCAACGCCAAAGTCGGCCCAGATGCCTACAAAAACTGGGCTGGAACAGTGGGTCAATTTGGCACAGGGGAAACTAATGACAGGGGACTTCGCCTTCTGGAGTTTGCCTGCACCCAACGGCTCACCATTGCCAACACCCTCTACCCCCACAAACTGTCAAGAAGAACAACCTGGCATGCGCCGAACGGAAAGACTCACAACCAGATCGACTTTGTCCTCACACCGCGGCGCTTCAAATCAAGCATTAATAAAGCAAAGACGAGGACATACCCTGGAGCTGACATAGGCAGCGACCACGACCTCGTGCTGCTCACAATGAAGATCAAATTGAAAAAGAAGTACCAAGCTGCGCAGCCACGCATCAAGTTTGACCTGGAAAAGCTAAAAGATCCAGAGATAGAAGAGGCATTCCAGGCACAGCTCGGGGGGCGGTTCGCGGCACTCAACTTCCTGGACAGCGACATCAACGACCTCACAAACAACTTTGGTGAGGCAGTCCGCGAAACAGCAGAGGAGGTACTGGGGCGACAGAGGAAGAAACACCAAGCATGGATCTCAAATGACATCCTTGACCTCTGCGACAACAGAAGATCACTGAAGAAGACGAAAAACTCCAGCCCTGAAGAAGCCGCACAGTATCGTAAAACCAACAACCTTGTAAAGAAGAAAATGATTGAAGCCAAAGAACAATGGATCAACAACCAGTGTGAGAACATCGAGAAAGGCATGAAAAAAGGAAACAGCAAACATGCCTTCACCACACTGAAAAACCTTACCAAGACGCAGCAAAACAGATCGTCAGTCATCGAGGATACCTCAGGCGAGCTGCTGACAGAAAGCTCCGCTGTTCTGAACAGATGGACGCAGTACTGCCAAGAACTATACAACTTCCCAATACAGCCAGATGACAGTTTGTTTCAGGGGGACTCAGCACCATTGAGGGAATCCTCACCGCTACCAGTGATGAGAGAAGAAGTGGAAGAAGCCATCCGCAGCCTACCAGCAGGGAAATCACCTGGAGCAGACAATATCCCAGCAGAGCTGCTCAAACATGGAGGGAATGATTTGGTCACTCGTGTAACATCGATTTGTCAGAAGATCTGGGAGACAAAACAATGGCCCACAGAATGGACTCAATCACTCATCATCCCCCTGCCCAAAAAGGGAAATATGCGCCAATGCCAGAACTACAGAACAATAAGTCTCATTAGCCACACCAGCAAGATCATGCTCAGAGTCATATTGAATCGACTGAAGAAAGAAGCGGAAGAACACCTTGCGGAAGAACAAGCTGGATTTAGGGCGGGCAGAAGCACAGTAGAACAGATCTTCACCTGCCGGATAATGATGGAGAAACATCTGCAGCATCAGAGAGACCTGTTCCACAACTTCATAGACTTTAAAAAAGCATTCGACAGGGTGTGGCATAAGGGTTTGTGGCAGGTGCTAAGAAAGTTTGGCATAGAGGAAGGTCTCGTCCAAACCATCCAGGCGCTGTATAACACTGCCAGCAGCGCAGTTCTCCTCAACAACCAGATAGGGGACTACTTCAAGACCACAGTTGGAGTCCGTCAAGGCTGCCTACTCTCTCCCGTGCTGTTCAATCTCTTCCTGGAGAACATCATGCGTGAAGCCCTCCATGACTTCCACTCCACTGTCTCCATCGGAGGAAGGACCATCAACAACCTGAGGTTCGCAGATGACATCGACCTGATGGGAGGCAGCAACGAAGAACTACAAGACCTGACCATGAGACTGGAAGAAAGTGCAGGTGCACACGGAATGGAAGTGAGCACAGAAAAAAGCAAAGTCCTGGTCAACAGCACAACCAACACCCATGCTGAAATCTACATGAACGGGCAACAGCTTGAAGAAGTGGACGCTTTCAAATACCTTGGCGCCACTCTCACCAAAGACGGTCGCTCTACAACAGAAATCAAGACCAGACTAGCGATCGCAACAGCAGCAATGGTAAAGCTAAACAAGATCTGGAAGAGCAGAGAGATCGGCTTTCCATCGAAGATGAAGCTGTACAAGTCCCTGGTGCTCCCCATCCTGCTGTATGGATGCGAGAGCTGGACCATGACAGCAGAGACCACCAAGAGAATCCAGACGTTTGAAACTAAATGCTTCAGGCGCTTGCTCAGGATCTCTTGGCAAGATCGGAAGACAAACGACTTTGTGTGGAGCCAAATAACAACACTCGCAGGCCCACAAGAACCCCTCCTGGCAACAGTCAAGAACAGGAAGCTGTCGTGGTTCGGGCATGTCACACGCCACAACTCACTGCCCAAAACGGTCCTCCAGGGTACACTGGGAGGCGGCAGACGAAGGGGACGACAAGCCAAATGCTGGATGGACAACATCAAAGAATGGACCAGGTTGGATGGCCCCACGCTGGTGCGACAGGCGGAGGACAGGACCGGTTGGCGACGGCTGGCTTCAAGAGTGTCTCTCATCTCTCCTCTACGCCCATCACGGGCAGGAGAATGATGATGATGATGAGTATTAAATCATCATCATCATCATCATCATCATCATCATCATCATCATCATCATCATCATCATCATCATCATCATCATCATCATTATCATCATTATCATCATCATCATCTGCTTGCTGTCGTTTTAACGAGTAATAGTATTAAATCATCATCATCATCATCATCATCATCATCATCATCATCATCATCATCATCATCATCATCATCATCATCATCATCTGCTTGTTGTCGTTTTAACGAGTAATAGTATTAAATCATCATCATCATCATCATCATCATCATCTGCTTGTTGTCGTTTTAACGAGTAATAGTATTAAATCATCATCATCATCATCATCATCATCATCATCATCATCATCATCATCATCATCATCATCATTATCATCATCATCATCTGCTTGTTGTCGTTTTAACGAGTAATAGTATTAAATCATCATCATCATCATCATCATCATCATCTGCTTGTTGTCGTTTTAACGAGTAATAGTATTAAATCATCATCATCATCATCATCATCATCATCATCTGCTTGTTGTCGTTTTAACGAGTAATAGTATTAAATCATCATCATCATCATCATTATCATCATCATCATCTGCTTGTTGTCGTTTTAACGAGTAATAGTATTAAATCATCATCATCATCATCATCATCATCATCATCTGCTTGCTGTCGTTTTAACGAGTAATAGTATTAAATAATCATCATCATCATCTGCTTGTTGTTTTAACAATAGTATTAAATCATCATCATCATCATCATCATCATCATCATCATCTGCTTGTTGTCGTTTTAACGAGTAATAGTATTAAATCATCATCATCATGATCATCATCATCATCATCTGCTTGTTGTCGTTTTAACAATAGTATTAAATCATCATCATCATCATCATCATCATCATCATCATCATTGTATTATTATTTTTATTACTCTTATTGTCATTATTATCACTACTATTATCATTATGATTATCATTACTTCTACTGCTTTTATTATTATTACTCTTATTATTCTTTCTATCATCATCATCATCATTTTGGTTGTTGTATTTGTCATTATCATTCATTTGTTATTTGCATTTTCATTCATTTATTATATTGTTGTTGTTATGTATTTATTCATCTATTTCTTCTTTTCCTCTTTCTTTCCTTGCTTGACTGATTACATACTTAATGTATAATAGCAATATGTGTTGCAGATCTTACCACTTCATCGACAATCATCTTTGCTGTACCCCCTCCCCCCCCCTCTCTCTCTCTCTTTCTCTGTCTTACTGAAGACGCAGGACACGTTATTTTATGATACCCTCGTCCAAAAATTTACGTACCGGTTACTTTCCACCCGATATAATGAAAATCGAAGTGTGTGTCAGCTGTCATTGTTTTTCTCGTCCAAAAATGCAGGTGATAGACAGAAGTTTGCAGTATTTCTATATAAATGTAGAAACAGACTTGGACAGATTGTATCAAAAACATAATGGATATATGATATTAACTCCGTTGTACTGATGTACATTTCTATCTAACTATACATTATGAACACGTATTCACGCAATATTTGTGTTCAGTGTTGTTCACAACCCTTCATCAGGGCTTACGGCCTATTGAATAAAACACCTAGTGTCCAGTGTTTCTCTCTCTTATTTTGAAATCGTTAGAAACTTTACCCTTGTATAAGTCTGTTAACAGGATACAATGTATTTCATAGAAATATGAAAAAAATATTTGTTCGATTTTTCCTTGATCGCTCATTTGTATGTTATTTGTGGTGTGCCTACCTCCATCACTTTGAGGAGGAGTATGTACATTTCGCCAAACATTAAATGGTTCACTACTGCTTTTGTATTTGACGACAGTCGTAATGGGCTATGGCCTATAGAAAAAAAACAACAACAAACAAACAAACAAACAAGAAACCCAATAAATCATGTAAATCTCTCTCATTCGGGTGTCTTTATGCTGTTATATTTTATATGTATTAGTCTACACCCTCAATGGCAGAATAGAAAACTTTCAAAAAATGCCCACAGCACTGCGGTGAATCCCCTGCGTTTTGTCAAACGTAAACGGAGGGACTGGTTTGAGGAAAGAGAAGAGATCAACAAGTTCACTGACAAATTCCACGCTACTCACAAAAAGCGCTTTAGCGATCACTACAAGACCCATGAGAAAAGCAAGCCAAAATAACCGAGCAAGGGATCTTATCCAACAAAAACTGCGGCAGACTGAGAACCAATGGCGGGAGACAAAAACTGCAGAACTCCAGGCTGTGGTTGTTGCCAACGACATGTGAAATCATTGCACGGTAATGTTGCTCGTGATGCCTTGTCCCTATCTTCATTAGTGCTGTTTGTTGTGAAAAGGCTCATGCTGGGGTCTGATACCATTGTGTAGAGTCATCATCCAGTGTAAGGCTTCTGGCATAACACTGATCTGTACTTCCCATCACTCCACTCTGTTGACAGAAAATGCTGACATCTTATCACGCCGGGCTAAGCACAGTAACACACTACTAAACAATGTTTCAGGACGATATTCCAGCACTTCCCCATTTACCAGTAAAGGAATCTCTAGCAGACACATCCTCCAGTGGCGAGATTATCAAAGCCCTAGTGCAAACCACGCCTGGGACTGCATCACGAGCCGATGGTAATCCGGCAGATGATAACAGGGATGGAAGTGAGATGCTCCTGGAGAAGCTGACGATCCTGTACCCAGCTGTATGTCAGAAGGAAACGGTTCTTGGAGACTTTCAAGATGTTATGATCATCCACATGTACAAGAAGAAGGGCGATAAGACCTTATGCCATAATCATCGTGGGATGGCCTATGCACTGCATGCAGTCAAGGTCTTGACCAGAACCATCGTTCACAATCTCGGTGTGGCTCTACTGATGAAGACCCACTGACGTGATAGTTGCCATACGCCAGCTGCAAAACAAGTGTCACAAACACAAACAGGAACTCCACGTGGTGTGTGTAGATCTGACCAAAGCATTTGACACCGTTAAACGCGAAGGCCTGTAGAATATAACACTGTCTGATTCACAAGGGAAGCCAGTAGTACACAATACGGAGCAGAAATAAGGAGACTTGAGAAAGGACCGCCAACAGAAAAAGAAATACATTTGTTTGCGCTGAAAAGGTTTCTCGGTGTTAACTGGCTCACCTTTTGTTACATGTTTCACAGAAGGCACTGTATGATTAATTAACTGAGAGGTTTTGTGTATCTCTACCTTATTCAACACAATAGCTTTAACAGAAAGAGTAGTAACTTATCCAACACTAGCAACTATGAGTAGCACAGGCAGGAGAGAGTAACAAGCAGAAATCTTCAACGAGCACTAACCAATGACTCTCAAAAGCAGTCCACCCATACAATGATAAGTCAATACATTTTGTAAATTCAACCTGTTCAGCATAAAGCATACTTTTTCATCATCCTTATTTGCCCAAGTCCTTACAGCCTGAAACCCTCCACACAAATAATACATACATGTACCTTCACTACATCGTTTCCGGACTGCCTAGCACCATGGAAGGAGCAGCTTGTCTCTCTAGCCTGGCTCTCTAGTATGGCTCTGTCTTTTTCCAGACGTATCCTCCCTCTTCTTATCATCATCATCATCACCATCATCATCATCATCATCATCATCATCATCATCACCACCACCACCAACCCACCACCACCACCACCATCATCATCATCATCATCATCTTCATCATGTGTCATGCCGCATGACGTTGGCGATCGTGACCCCCCATACCAATCTATCTTTTGTCGCTGCCAGTGCGTCTCCCACCCTTT
Organism: Monoplex corrugatus; assembly: GCA_030674185.1. NCBI lineage: Eukaryota > Metazoa > Mollusca > Gastropoda > Littorinimorpha > Ranellidae > Monoplex > Monoplex corrugatus. Next base: position 13,172,753 of record JAPXFY010000031.1, on the reverse strand, counting down.
CTTTCCGCATCTACTCTGCAAAACAATTATTTTTTCCCTGGGTCAACCTGGTGCTCTTTTCCCCTCCAGCGTTCCTGTTTTGATTTAAGTGTTCAAAGTTCTCTTGCCCCATAAAATGTCCTATAAATATTGCTTTGTGCTAATCTTCATTAACGCTGTTTGTTGTGAAAAGGACCATGCCTGGGTCTGATACCATTTTGCAGTCATCCATTTCTAACCAACACTAAAACCTTTTGATCGTCGGCCCCAGTAGCTCAGTTGATTTGAGCGTCGGATTCACATGCTAATGGTTGTGGGTACAGTATAAACTTAGGGCTATATTAGTCAAACAATCCAAGGGATAGTATAAACTTAGGGCTATACTAGTCAAACAATGCAAGGGATAGTATAAACTTAGGACTATACTAGTCAAACAATCCAAGGGATAGTATAAACTTAGGCTATACTAGTCAATCCAAGGGATAGTATAAACTTAGGGCTATAGTAGTCAATCCAAGGGACAGTATAAACTTAGGGCTATACTAGTCAATCCAAGGGATAGTATAAACTTAGGGCTATACTAGTCAAACAATGCAAGGGATAGTATAAACTTAGGGCTATACTAATCAAACAATCCAAGGGATAGTATAAACTTAGGGCTATACTAGTCAATCCAAGGGATAGTATAAACTTAGGGCTATACTAGTCAAACAATGCAAGGGACAGTATAAACTTAGGGCTATACTAGTCAAACAAAGCAAGGGATAGTATAAACTTAGGGCTATACTAGTCAAACAATGCCAGGGATAGTATAAACTTAGGGCTATACTAGTCAAACAATGCAAGGGATGTATAAACTTAGGGCTAAACTAGTCAAACAATCCAAGGGATAGTATAAACTTAGGGCTATACTAGTCAAACAATGCAAGGGATAGTATAAACTTAGGGCTATACTAGTCAAACAATCCAAGGGACAGTATAAACTTAGGGCTATACTAGTCAATCCAAGGGATAGTATAAACTTAGGGCTATACTAGTCAAACAATGCAAGGGACAGTATAAACTTAGGGCTATACTAGTCAAACAAAGCAAGGGATAGTATAAACTTAGGGCTATACTAGTCAAACAATGCAAGGGATAGTATAAACTTAGGGCTATACTAGTCAAACAATCCAAGGGATAGTATAAACTTAGGGCTATACTAGTCAATCCAAGGGATAGTATAAACTTAGGGCTATACTAGTCAAACAATGCAAGGGACAGTAAAAACTTAGGGCTATACTAGTCAAACAAAGCAAGGGATAGTATAAACTTAGGGCTATACTAGTCAATCCAAGGGACAGTATAAACTTAGGGCTATACTAGTCAAACAATCCAAGGGATAGTATAAACTTAGGGCTATACTAGTCAATCCAAGGGACAGTATAAACTTAGGGCTATACTAGTCAAACAATGCAAGGGATAGTATAAACTTAGGGCTATGCTAGTCAAACAATGCAAGGGATAGTATAAACTTAGGGCTATATTGTTCACACAAAGCAAGGGATAGTATAAACTTAGGGCTATACTAGTCAAACAATGCAAGGGATGTATAAACTTAGGGCTAAACTAGTCAAACAATCCAAGAGATAGTATAAACTTGGGGCTATACTAGTCAAACAATGCAAGGGATAGTATAAACTTAGGGCTATACTAGTCAAACAATGCAAGGGATAGTATAAACTTAGGGCTATAGTAGTCAATCCAAGGGATAGTATAAACTTAGGGCTATACTAGTCAATCCAAGGGATAGTATAAACTTAGGGCTATACTAGTCAATCCAAGGGACAATATAAACTTAGGGCTATACTAGTCAATCCAAGGGATAGTATAAACTTAGGGCTATACTAGTCAAACAATGCCAGGGATAGTATAAACTTAGGGCTATACTAGTCAAACCAAGGGACAGTATAAACTTAGGGCTATACTAGTCAAACAATGCAAGGGATAGTATAAACTTATGGCTATACTAGTCAAACAATGCAAGGGATAGTATAAACTTAGGGCTATGCTAGTCAAACAATGCAAGGGATAGTATAAACTTAGGGCTGTACTAGTCAATCCAAGGGGCAGTATAAACATAGGGCTACACTAGTCAAACAATGCAAGGGACAGTATAAACATAGGGCTACACTAGTCAAACAATACCAGAGATAGCATAAAATTAGGGCTATACTATTCAAACAATGCCAGGGATAGCATAAATTTAGGGCTATACTATTCAAACAATGCCAGGGATAGCATAAATTTAGGGCTATACTATTCAAACAATGCAAGGGATAGTCTTACGGCCTGATACACAGAAATGAACCTGCTTCTACTGGAGGGGTTTCTGTGATAGATATGTAAGATGCTGGCTTATATTGACCTGTATGGATCACAGTCAACTGCCCTTAAAAGAGTATGAATTATTTAATGATATAAATTGTAGGGGTAAACATTCCTGTTTGCATGTGCTTGTCTCAATTTAGATTTGTTTATGTCTAGGAAATCAAGGAACTGGAAACGTAAAGTGTTTCAAACCAGGTAACGACAGACAAAGAACCTATTCCGAAAAAATACTGGAACATTTCTACAAAAATAAAGTCAACCCCACTTCTCTCAACAGGAAATGGAGAAGTACTAAAAATCATCATCATCATTATCATCAGGAGCCCTGCCTATTGGCGTTGGCGACCATGGACTTCCAACCATCTCTATCTCTCGTTGCCCCCAGCATCTCCCCCACCCTCCTCATCCCCAGCCACTCTGCAAGTCCGTCCAGCATTCTCTCCCTGGGTCTACCTGGTGCTCTCTTTCCCTCTAGCTTCCCCGTTGTGACCAGGTGCTCCAAATCCCCCTTCCTCATAAAATGGCCTATAAATGTTGCTTGTCTTTTCCTAATCTTCCTTATGAGTGATCTACTTGTGTCTGCCTCCATCAAGACTGTCTCATTTGTTTTCTTTGCTGTCCATGGAACTCTCAACATTCTTCTGAGAAACCACATCTCGGCTGCCAAAAAATACCGGTGTAAATCTCTGAAAAGAATAAAGAATGATTCCTAGATACGTGTTTGATTTTGTTTTATCACTTCGTTATGTGTTTGTTGCAAAATTGTCTGCTTAGCACAGATGAATAATGCTTACGTACTTACATTTTTGGTCACTGGATTCGTTTTGTACTTCACACCACTTGATGAAGGGGTATGGCCCAAACGAATCTCACTCTCTCTCTCTCTCTCTCTCTCTCTGTTTCTTTCTTGGTAACCCTACGTTCATAATTGAAAAACGAAAATGATAACATTAATGTATTAATGAGTTTGCGCGCGCGCGCGCGCACACACACACGCACGCACACACACACATCCTCGCCCCTCTTTCTGTCTCAATACAGTACTATCATTCCACACAATGCTGCGATGTCCATACACTTCAGTAATGGGTTATGGTCCGACATTATTGCCGACTAGCAATTGCATGTAGATAGACAAAACCTGTCAGTGGGCTGTGGAAACAATGCAGACAATAAACAAAGGGCCGGCTTATTCCATAATGTCACACTTTATTAATGTGATGTGCATGTTTTCCCAAATTAAATGAGACCGCAAACCGGCCATATTGTTTTGTGTCTTTGGTTGCTGTTGTTTTGGTTTTGTTGTTGTTGTTGTTGTTGTTGTTGCGATTTTTCTCTTTTTCTTTTGATTGATGGAGCCTTTGGCAATAATGAGGTTTTTCTTTATATACATATAATATATATGTGATGAAAGGGAGGTAATTCACCCCGAACCGGAGCCGGTTAAAGTGTAGGGGATATAGTTGTGCAAGGTCAGAGGCAGATGGAGGACTCTTCCACTCGAACACACATAAAGCCAGGACGGTGGTTCCCAAACTTTATTTACATGTGTACGAGTTCTCACCAAAGTACAAACTTTATTTACATGTGTACGAGTTTCACAAAGTACAAACTTTATTTACATGTGTACGAGTTCTCACCAAAGTACACACTTTATTTACATGTGTACGAGTTCTCACCAAAGTACAAACTTTATTTACATGTGTACGAGTTCTCACCAAAGTACAAACTTTATTTACATGTGTACGAGTTCTCACCAAAGTACAAACTTTATTTACATGTGTACGAGTTCTCACCAAAGTACATCTTCATAATAAGACTAAGAAGATATGAAGGAGAAGAAGAAGAAGAAGTCAAAGAAGAAGAAGACAGTGCCTGTAAGACACAAAATAGGTTTTATAAATACAATGACAAGGTGCACATTTTGTGAACTAACAATATCAATGTACAAGAATGAACTACTACATTACATCAAAGTAGGCCCTATGTGGTGTCGATATTTACACTCTAAAGCACTAGCATTTGTAATCATGGAACAAGTAATTGATAACAAAACTTTGAGTAACCCTTCGATACGTTGAGGGTAAACTACCATACTGCTTGTTCAATAGCATTAGCATAGAGTAGACTTCCATTAATGTACTGGCCAAATAATGCACAGTCATATTAAGCTGTTCGGCTGCATAGGCTGAGTAAATAGTAACGGTAACAGTTAATATATTCAGTGTGACGACAAACATAATATTTGACTATGGGAACTATCTCGTCACAAACAGTAGGTCTACCTTATCAAATAGCAGTCAACACTTGAGTCATCCATTAAACATTAGCTCCATGTAGTTATGTGTAATTCTAGATCCAGTGCTAGAGATAGTGACGACAAAATAGCATAGCATGTTACTATTAAGCTATGTCATCAAAGCAACACTCTATAATGATTATCAGTGGTGCTGAGCAGACAAGGGATACAACAATTGGATCAATTCGCTGAGCACATGTTTCATCAACTACCATTATGTAGCCTACATACAAACAACATTGTCAAGTATAAAATAGTGCTCCTCTGCACACAATAATGCATTGCATCTTGGTAGCTATCAGACAGTTAATATTCAGTGGTGATGACATACTATTTGACAGTGAGAACTATGTCATCACAAACAGCACCTATTATCACATAGCAGTCAGCAGTGTTGAGAGAACAACACACTTGAGTCATCTATTACCCATTAGCTCTATGTAATTAAGTATAATTCTAGATCCAGTGCTAGAGACAATGATAACAAAATAGCATAGCATATTACTATTAAACCATGTCATCAAAACAACACTCTATATATGGTTATCAGTGGTGCTGATCAGATAAGGGATACAACAAATGGATCAATTAGCTGAGCACGTGTTTCATCAGTCATCATGTCAGTATGTGAATACAACCTTGTCAAGTATAAAATACTGTTCCTCTGCACTACAATGCCTTGCATCTTTGCTTTTGGCAGAATATGGTTGTCAATAGTCCTACAATAGCCACATGAAAATAGGGACTAATTCTATAGTGGTTATTACATTCAAACCTCAGTTCCATCTTTACAATGGCGGCCGCCACGCTAAGTGCTACCGATTTTGTGAGACAGCACATCGTTTAGATCAAAACATACTTTCTCGCTGTGCGAATTCTGCAAATCTGCGCGGTACTCAATAGGTGCGAGCTAGAATCTAAAGAAATAAGAGACCCTAAAGTCCCTAAGTTTACTGCAAGTGACAATGAATAAAAAGTGATAAAATCCAGATTTTACTACAGTGACAGCAGTGAAGTTGATCACCTCTGGTGAGAGTGGCGGCAGAAAATGACGAGCTATTCTTCTTCTTCTTCTTCTTCTTCAGTGGTATTAACATCCCAGCGTGATAACGATTAGGGACTGTCGTAAGATGAGTCTTGTCATATACTCAAAGAAGATAAGCGTTGTCTTATAATTTCCATGTCTGGGGTGTGGAGACCTTCAAGTCATAGAAGAGGAGGATGAATCTGGAGGTGACGGAGAATCTTTATAAGTATGGTCCAACTGCCGAAGAGTGGGAGAGAGTAGCTGCCAGGACGACAGGAGTCCATCCGTGGATACTGTTGTGATTTGAGAGTTGAAGTAATTGAAGAGGGTTTGTTTGTCTTGTAAAGATAGTCCTTGGAGGTTGAAAATGATTGCGTAAGGTCACACAATCAAAAAGACAGATGCTGGAAGGAGATAAATTCCTTCATACAAGAACACCGTGCTGGAGTGAACTTGGAGGTCCAAAAGTGTCCTGATTCCTGGACATCAGATGAGCAATATGAGGAGGGTGGGTTGACAAAGAGAGAAGTTTTGGTTTCACCTTGACAATCTTGAATTGGCCAGTTATGTAAAAGAGCATGAGTCTTGTATTCAGATTTCCATAGAGACCATGTTGCCTTCTTGATCTGTCGATGAATGTCATTGAAGGAGAGAAGAAGTGTAAGGTCAGGGTTACCAGACTTCATGGCTCCATCTTTGGCTGCTCTGTCGGCCTTGTCATTTCCAGAAAGACCAGTATGGGAGGGAATCCATTGATATCGAAGACGAGCTATTAGTTAGTTATTAGTTTAGTAAGTTTTAAAGTCCTACCACTCTCAGAGTATATGAGGACTAGCGAAATAATTGTTTGAAGAAGCCTTAAAAAAGTTTTGAGCATTGCGAGAAACCGATGCTTTTTTCGGTTCTCTGATCCACCTGGATGGCAATCAAATGGGTGAATGAGACGAGCTATTCAGTTGAGTGAGTTTTAAAGTCCTACCACTCTTAGAGTATACGAGGACTAGCAAAAACAATTTTTTTGAAGAAGCCTTCAATAATTTTAAAGCATTGTGAGAAACCGATGCTTTATTCTGTTCTCTGATCCACCCTGGATGGCAATCAAATGGGTGAAATGAGACGAGCTATGGTTTGGTTCAGTTTTTACGTCTACACCCACCTCAGGTGATATGGCCGACGGGGATAACCATCCCAGGGAAGTGGGGGAAGGGGGACTTATCTAATCCTATACTGACTCCACCAGAACAACAACGATGTTAAGATGGGACAGCGAAAAGGCCAGTTTTAATGTAGCGCACCCCGGGATTCGAACCCGCAACCATTAGCATGTGAATCCGACGCTCAAACCAACTGAGCTATTGGGGCCTGCAAGAGACGAGCTATGACGCGCCTTGTTAATTTATACTCTTGGAACAGAGCATGATGGTCATATTTTCAAACCTTTCAGATGACAAGGTCTGATTGGTTGTTCTCACTACTCAATCAACACGTGGGGTGTGGCGAAAAGTTAACCTGTTAGAAATTAATGGAGTCTTACATCAGTTGTTAATTAGCGCAGTGCCTCGGTACACACAACCAGCATACTTGGTCCGGCGGTTTTGCAGGTGGCTATCGGATATTACGCCACAAACACCGAAGGGCGGCATGAAACAAAGACAGTCTGCCCTGGGCTCCAAACAACCGCAACATCACCTGCGGTCATTGTCTGTGGGTTTCCGCGGGCTACGTAATGGCTATTATGACGGCGGTTGTATTACAATTGGCTGAAGGCGGCATAGATTAAAGAGGTGCCCTCTGGGTTCTGTGGGACTACGTAACAGACTGAAGATGACGACAAAATCTGTGGTAGGCACGCTTCAGAATACATGTACACATTGTAGATCTGCTCATTGTTTAGATATGACAGCAGTGCGTTATACACGTAATGTAGTGCTTAGATCTTTGGGATGTTCAATGCATAGCTATGGGTAGGCAGAGGCTGTAAGATAACAGTATAATTTGGCAGAGAGAACGCAAGGCGTTTTTGATCTAGGCAAGCACGCTACACGGTGTTGTCTTTGAGCATTGCAGGTAAATGGGAAAGATCGTAACAGAGCAAGGCACTCTGTTACACATATATATCACACACACACACACACACACACACACACACACACACACACACACACACACACCGGGCCCCAGTAGCTCAGTTAGTTTGAGCGTCGGATTCACATGCTAATGGGTGTGGGTTCGAATCTCGGGGTACGCTACATTAAAACTGGCCTTCTCACCGCCCATCTTAACATCATTGTTGTTCTGGTGGTGTCGGTATAGAATTAGACAGGTCCCACTTCCCCCACTTCCCTGGGATGGTCATCCCCGTCGGCCATATCACCTGAGGTGGGGTGTCGACGTAAAAACTGAACCAAATCAATCAAACACACACACATATATATAAAGAAAACAAACGAGACAGTCTTGAAGGAGGCAGGCACAAGAAGAACATAAATAAAGAAAATTAGGAAAAGACCAGCAACACTTATAAGGCATTTTATGAAGCAAGAGAAATTAGAGCATCTAGTCACAACAGGAAAGCTAGAAGGAAGAAGAGCACCAGGTAGACCCAGGGAGAAAATGTTGGACGGATTTGCAGGGTGGCTGAGGACGGAAAGGGTGGGAGATGTACTTGCAGCGGCAAGGGATACATTCGTATGGAGGGCCATGATCGCCCACGCCATGCAGCAGGGCACATCATGATGATGACTGATCCACTGCAAGCGGAATGTGACATTCACATAAAAGTACAATACTTAACACAACAGATTTTATGAAGCTTTTGTTGTTTGTTGATAACGACAGTTCAGATGTCAGCACACACGACAACATCATCATGTGCTTCGCCGCATGGCGTTGGCGATCATAGCCCACTATTTTTGTCACCGCAGGTGTATCTCCCACCCTTTCTGTCCACAGGCACTCTGTAAAACTGTCTAACATTATTTTTCTCCCTAGGTCTACAAGGTGCTCTTATTCTTCTAGCTGTCATGGTCAGACCTACATATGTACATGACAATTACTAAGATCGACTTGAAAAGACAGTCTTTCTTTGTTTGTTTAGTGGCCACTATCACCTCCCAACAACAGTAACAACAGCAGTCAGTCTCTTCATGAAAATCAGTGTTTTGCTTTGGCAATATCAACAGTAATCTCTCTCTCTCTCTCTCTCTCTCTCTCTCTCTCTCTCTCTCTCTCTCTCTCTCTCCTCTCTCTCTCTCTCTCTCTCGGCGTGCGTGCGTGTGTGTGTGTGTGTGTGTGTGTGTGTGTGTGTGTAAATGTGTGCATGCGTGCGTGTGTGTACGTGTGTGTGTTTGTGTGTTGTATGTGTGTGTGTGTAAATGTGTTTGTGTGCGTGTGTGTATGTATATGTTTGTGTGCGTGTGTGTATGTGTATGTTTGTGTGCGTGTGTGTATGTGTATGTTTGTGTGTTGTATGTATATATGTATGTATGTACGTACATACGTACGTACGTACGTACGTACGTATGTATGTATGTATGTGTGTGTGTGTGTGTGTGTGTGTGTGTGTGTGTGTGTGTGTGTGTGTGTGTGTGTGTGTGTTGCATTTATTTATGCCCGGGGCTCTTCCAGTATGAATCGTATCTCCGCCTTCTGGAAATTCTGTCCTAGAAATTTCCTCTTTTCTGTCACTCTCTTTGTTTCTGCCTTGTTCCTTTGCTTTCTGTCATTTCCTTCCATCATTTTTTCTCTTTCTGGTCCATTCACCTGTATGTGTTCGATAAAGTCTTACATATTTTCTGCTAGGAATGATAATCGGCTTCATGTATTAAGTACAGTTTTGGCTCTAGGGAAATGAGATATGCGGAAGCAATTTGAGGTCATTTAGGCCATTTTTCACTTGTTTTAATGTCCTTAGTTGTGTTTAAATTTGTATTCAGGTATGTTTCTTTAAATCCCTTGTGTGATAAACTGGACGGAGTGGACAACGCCAGGGACATGTCCTTACATTATGTGCGCGAATGCATTGATATGTGTACTTAACCCTTTGATTCCCGCACTTCTGTCCACCGGCACCTTGCATTTGTTAACCATGCTAGCAAAGCAAAACTTAACCCTTTGACTCCCTCACCCTATCCACCAGCTTCCTGCAGGAAGCTGGTGGACGGGGTGAATGAATCAGGAAGCTGGTGGATAGGGTGATGGATTCAAAGGGTTACGTTTTTACAATGGTGGATAGGGTACGGGAGTCAAAGGGTTAATTTTCTTTTCTTTTCTTTTTCCTTGTTGAAGTAGTATGTTTTGAATTGGGTTACAGCCCTGTTATGGCTCTACGCAGTCAGCTGGGCTTTAAACAAAATAACAGTAACAGTAACTTCGCAGCCGGTATAGAGAACACTCTTGTCACTCGTCAGAGTAGTGACTTCACGCAAGGTGTATATAGGATTGTCCCAGTACCGGGAATCCCTCGTGAACAAACTCTGGACACCAGTTCCCCAAACAGCTTTGGCAACAGTCCGTATCCTCAAGTCGTAAACTACTGACCCATGTCTTAACGTTGTCCATGGCTCACTCACACATCCCCTTATCACTGTAAACAGGTCTTCTTATCGTTCGCCGGACTGTATAATGTACGATTTAGAGAGACCAAATACTTACATCTGGGTATTATAATGAGAAGGAGAAGAGTAGTAGAACGGTTCAGACGTTCGCCTGCCAATTCAAGGTTCCAGGGTTCATTTCCGGTTTATGCCTCGACTTTTCTCCTCGGTGTGACCAGAAAATCGAACTGAAAGTCTTCTCCTTCGGAAGGGGACGAAAAACGAGTCGGACCCACGTGATTTCTGACCTGCGCACGCTAAAGAACCCACGGCAGTTGAAAATCGTGAAGAGAGGGTTTTCGCCCAGCTGCCTAGATATAAAACATCAGAGAGATAGGTTCACTTCCCAGGCTCCCCTTGAAGGCCAATCAGCCTTCCTGTCTTTCTTCTTTGTCAAAAAAATATCTGGTGCGCTGCACTGCGGCGATGCCCTCTCAAAGGGTGAAGCAGCCCGAGTTTCACACCGCAAATTCAGCGTGACAAAAGAAATGATGTGAACCATTTTCACGAAAGTATCTGCCGTATGTGAATGAAAAGCGGCTAAAACAGATATAACAAATGAAGGATACTTAATTGTCAAAATGATAGTAAATGACGCCAACGATTTCGTCTGCCCACCCCAACCCACCATTTTTTCTACTCTTCCTTTTTAATGAAAAGGAAAGATCAGAATTTGATGTTCATAAAAGACCCATATGTGACACTCACTTTCATTTACTCAAACACGAGAGCGTCTGTTTGTTTGTTTCTTCTTTCTTTCTTTCTTTAACCACAGTGAAGGAGAGCCTCATGGTCAGAGAAATAATGGGTCACACACAAACGAATAGGCAGGGACTGGGATCAACAAAAATTGAATGGTGGTCAAAGGCCAAGGGAAAAGCAAAAAGATACCTAGTAATACAAGAGTAAGAAAGAGGAGAATGCCAAAAGAATCCAAAAGGCAGTCCAGCAAGGCCAATATGGACGATAGACCACGTGGGAAGTGCACTTCAAAGAAGTCTAAGCTGGAACAACACGTGGCATATGGTCCTTCTCAGGGTCAGTGTCATCCTCAGATCTGTATATAATCTCCTGCCTTTGAATGCAAGTCTGATGAAATGGGGGACATCACTTGACTCTGCAAGCCTTCTCTGCCAGGGTAAACAAACAATGGAACATGTCCTGAGCTCATGCAAAGTACCGCTAATCCAACGAAGGTAGGCATAGCATGGAGGCACAATCAAGTGCTTCAAGAGATCAAACAATCAGTACTACCGTGGTAAAACCATGCCACCTGAATCATCGTCAACTCTTCACACAGAGGAGGTAGCAAACTGTGGCCTGAAAAAGCTGTGAAATCCGAAGCACAGAAGCGAGTGTGTATGTGTGTGTGTGTGTGTGAGTGGGGGGGGGGGATCTGCTGGATGGAGTGGATGACTGGGAGTGCACAGCAAATCTTCTAGAATAAAAAGAAATTTTAAAAAAAACCCAACAACACCAAGAAACTATCAGCAAGAGCGGCATAAGACAAGACGTAGTTCTCCACTCCCATTCATCAAAACAGATGATTCTGATCGAACTCACTGTGCCGTATGAAAGTAGAATGGAAGAAACTCATATCTACAAGACCCAACAATAAGCCAGTCTATCCAGCAAATTGAGGAAATCCAGTTTTCAAACCAAAGTTCTCGCGAATCTTCATTAAAACATAAACAGGCCAGTATCTTCACATTAAACACAAACAACCAGTACCGTCAGATTAAAGACACAAACAGCCAGTATCTTTACATTAAAAACACAAACAGCCAGTATCTTTACATCAAAAACATAAACAGCCAGTATCTTTACATTAAAAACACAAACAGCCAGTATCTTTACATTAAAAACATAAACAGCCAGTATCTTTACATTAAAAACACAAACAACCAGTATCTTTACATTAAAAACATAAACAGCCAGTATCTTTACATTAAAAACATAAACAGCCAGTATCTTTACATTAAAAACATAAACAGCCAGTATCTTTACATTAAAAACATAAACAGCCAGTATCTTTACATTAAAAACACAAACAGCCAGTATCTTTACATTAAAAACATAAACAGCCAGTATCTTTACATTAAAAACATAAACAGCCAGTATCTTTACATTAAAAACATAAACAGCCAGTATCTTCACATTAAAAACATAAACAGCCAGTATCTTTACATCAAAAACATAAACAGTCAGTATCTTTACATCAAAAACATAAACAGTCAGTATCTTTACATTAAAAACACAAACAGCCAGTATCTTTACATGAAAAACACAAACAGCCAGTATCTTTACATCAAAAACACAAACAGTCAGTATCTTTACATCAAAAACATAAACAGTATCTTTACATTAAAAACATAAACAGCCAGTATCTTTACATTAAAAACATAAACAGCCAGTATCTTTACATCAAAAACATAAACAGCCAGTATCTTTACATCAAAAACATAAACAGCCAGTATCTTTACATTAAAAACATAAACAGCCAGTATCTTTACATTAAAAACATAAACAGCCAATATCTTTACATCAAAAACATAAACAGCCAGTATCTTTACATCAAAAACATAAACAGCCAGTATCTTTACATTAAAACATAAACAGCCAGTATCTTTACATTAAAAACATAAACAGCCAGTATCTTTACATTAAAAACATAAACAGCCAGTATCTTTACATTAAAAACATAAACAGCCAGTATCTTTACATCTAAAACATAAACAGCCATCTTTACATCAAAAACATAAACAGCCAATATCTTTACATCAAAAACACAAACAGCCAGTATCTTTACATCAAAAACATAAACAGCCAGTATCTTTACATCAAAAACATAAACAGCCAATATCTTTACATCAAAAACATAAACAGCCAGTATCTTTACATCAAAAACATAAACAGCCAGTATCTTTACATCAAAAACATAAACAGCCAATATCTTTACATCAAAAACATAAACAGCCAGTATCTTTACATCTAAAACATAAACAGCCAGTATCTTCACATTAAAAACATAAACAGCCAGTATCTTTACATCAAAAACATAAACAGTCAGTATCTTTACATCAAAAACATAAACAGCCAGTATCTTTACATCAAAAACATAAACAGCCAGTATCTTTACATCAAAAACATAAACAGCCAGTATCTTTACATCAAAAACATAAACAGCCAGTATCTTTACATCAAAAACATAAACAGCCAGTATCTTTACATCAAAAACATAAACAGCCAGTATCTTTACATCAAAAACATAAACAGCCAGTATCTTTACATCAAAAACATAAACAGCCAGTATCTTTACATCAAAAACATAAACAGCCAGTATCTTTACATTAAAAACATAAACAGCCAGTATCTTTACATCAAAAACATAAACAGCCAGTATCTTTACATCAAAAACATAAACAGCCAGTATCTTTACATCAAAAACATAAACAGCCAGTATCTTTACATCAAAAACATAAACAGCCAGTATCTTTACATCAAAAACATAAACAGCCAGTATCTTTACATCAAAAACATAAACAGCCAGTATCTTTACATTAAAAACATAAACAGCCAGTATCTTTACATCAAAAACATAAACAGCCAGTATCTTTACATCAAAAACATAAACAGCCAGTATCTTTACATCAAAAACATAAACAGCCAGTATCTTCACATCAAAAACACAAACAGCCAGTATCTTTACATTAAAAACACAAACAGCCAGTATCTTTACATCAAAAACATAAACAGCCAGTATCTTTACATTAAAAACATAAACAGCCAGTATCTTTACATCAAAAACATAAACAGCCAGTATCTTTACATCAAAAACACAAACAGCCAGTATCTTTACATTAAAAACATAAACAGCCAGTATCTTTACATCAAAAACATAAACAGCCAGTATCTTTACATTAAAAACATAAACAGTATCTTTACATTAAAAACATAAACAGCCAGTATCTTTACATTAAAAACATAAACAGCCAGTATCTTTACATTAAAAACATAAACAGTATCTTTACATTAAAAACATAAACAGCCAGTATCTTTACATCAAAAACATAAACAGCCAGTATCTTTACATCAAAAACACAAACAGCCAGTATCTTTACATTAAAAACATAAACAGCCAGTATCTTTACATTAAAAACATAAACAGCCAGTATCTTTACATCAAAAACATAAACAGCCAGTATCTTTACATCAAAAACACAAACAGCCAGTATCTTTACATCAAAAACATAAACAGCCAGTATCTTTACATCAAAAACATAAACAGCCAGTATCTTTACATTAAAAACATAAACACCCAATATCTTTACATTAAAAACACAAACAGCCAGTATCTTTACATCTAAAACATAAACAGCCAGTATCTTTACATTAAAAGCATAAACAGCCAGTATCTTTACATTAAAAACACAAACAGCCAGTATCTTTACATCAAAAACATAAACAGCCAGTATCTTTACATCAAAAACATAAACAGCCAGTATCTTTACATCAAAAACATAAACAGCCAGTATCTTTACATCAAAAACACAAACAGCCAATATCTTTACATCAAAAACATAAACAGCCAGTATCTTTACATCAAAAACATAAACAACCAATATCTTACATCAAAAACACAAACAGCCAGTATCTTTACATCAAAAACACAAACAGCCAGTATCTTTACATCAAAAACATAAACAGCCAGTATCTTTACATTAAAAACATAAACAGCCAGTATCTTTACATTAAAAACACAAACAGCCAATATCTTTACATTAAAAACATAAACAGCCAGTATCTTTACATTAAAAACACAAACAGCCAATATCTTTACATTAAAAACACAAACAGCCAGTATCTTTACATTAAAAACACAAACAGCCAGTATCTTTACATCTAAAACATAAACAGCCAGTATCTTTACATCTAAAACATAAACAGCCAGTATCTTTACATCAAAAACATAAACAGCCATATCTTACATTAAAAACATAAACAGCCAGTATCTTTACATCAAAAACATAAACAGCCAGTATCTTTACATCAAAAACATAAACAGCCAGTATCTTTACATAAAAACACAAACAGCCAGTATCTTTACATCTAAAACACAAACAGCCAGTATCTTTACATTAAAAACACAAACAGCCAGTATCTTTACATTAAAAGCACAAACAGCCAGTATCTTTACATTAAAAACATAAACAGCCAATATCTTTACATCAAAAACACAAACAGCCAGTATCTTTACATTAAAAACATAAACAGCCAATATCTTTACATCAAAAACACAAACAGCCAATATCTTTACATTAAAAGCATAAACAGCCAGTATCTTTACATCAAAAACATAAACAGCCAGTATCTTTACATTAAAAACATAAACAGCCAGTATCTTTACATTAAAAACACAAACAGTCAGTATCTTTACATTAAAAACATAAACAGCCAGTATCTTTACATTAAAAACACAAACAGTCAGTATCTTTACATCAAAAACATAAACAGCCAGTATCTTTACATTAAAAACATAAACAGCCAGTATCTTACATTAAAAACATAAACAGCCAGTATCTTTACATTAAAAACATAAACAGCCAGTATCTTTACATTAAAAACACAAACAGTCAGTATCTTTACATTAAACACAAACAGCCAGTATCTTTACATTAAAAACATAAACAGCCAGTATCTTTACATTAAAAACACAAACAGCCAGTATCTTTACATTAAAAACATAAACAGCCAGTATCTTTACATCAAAAACACAAACAGCCAGTATCTTTACATTAAAAACATAAACAGCCAGTATCTTTACATCAAAAACATAAACAGCCAGTATCTTTACATTAAAAACACAAGCAGCCAGTATCTTTACATTAAAAACATAAACAGCCAGTATCTTTACATCAAAACACACAACAGCCAGTATCTTTACATCAAAAACATAAACAGCCAGTATCTTTACATCAAAAACATAAACAGCCAGTATCTTTACATTAAAAACATAAACAGCCAGTATCTTTACATCAAAAACACAAACAGCCAGTATCTTTACATTAAAAACATAAACAGCCAGTATCTTTACATCAAAAACATAAACAGCCAGTATCTTTACATCAAAAACATAAACAGCCAGTATCTTTACATCAAAAACATAAACAGCCAATATCTTTACATCAAAAACACAAACAGCCAGTATCTTTACATTAAAAACATAAACAGCCAATATCTTTACATCAAAAACATAAACAGCCAGTATCTTTACATTAAAAACATAAACAGCCAGTATCTTTACATCAAAAACATAAACAGCCAGTATCTTCACATCAAAAACATAAACAGCCAGTATCTTTACATCAAAAACATAAACAGCCAATATCTTTACATCAAAAACACAAACAGCCAGTATCTTTACATTAAAAACATAAACAGCCAATATCTTTACATCAAAAACACAAACAGCCAATATCTTTACATCAAAAACATAAACAGCCAGTATCTTTACATCTAAAACATAAACAGCCAGTATCTTTACATTAAAAACATAAACAGCCAATATCTTTACATCAAAAACACAAACAGCCAGTATCTTTACATTAAAAACATAAACAGCCAGTATCTTTACATTAAAAACATAAACAGCCAATATCTTTACATTAAAAACACAAACAGCCAGTATCTTTACATTAAAAACATAAACAGCCAGTATCTTTACATCTAAAACATAAACAGCCATATCTTTACATCTAAAACATAAACAGCCATATCTTTACATCTAAAACATAAACAGCCATATCTTTACATCTAAAACATAAACAGCCATATCTTTACATCTAAAACATAAACAGCCATATCTTTACATCTAAAACATAAACAGCCAGTATCTTTACATCTAAAACATAAACAGCCATATCTTTACATCTAAAACATAAACAGCCATATCTTTACATCTAAAACATAAACAGCCATATCTTTACATCTAAAACATAAACAGCCAGTATCTTTACATCTAAAACATAAACAGCCATATCTTTACATCTAAAACATAAACAGCCATATCTTACATCTAAAACATAAACAGCCAGTATCTTTACATCTAAAACATAAACAGCCATATCTTTACATCTAAAACATAAACAGCCATATCTTTACATCTAAAACATAAACAGCCAGTATCTTTACATCTAAAACATAAACAGCCAATATCTTTACATCTAAAACATAAACAGCCAGTATCTTTACATCTAAAACATAAACAGCCAATATCTTCACATCAAAAACATAAACAGACCAATATCTTCACATCAAAAACATTTAACAATCATAAAACAAAGACATCTTGACTGCACTGTTGTGACGGTGCTGATCTTCTTCAACTAAAACGTCTGCACTCTGGGTTATTCTCTCTCCAGGTATCTGATGAATCGAAATATGTTATCATTGTTTCTGAAGCTTTCCTGGCTTGGGGATTGTTTACATGCTTGTAGTTATAGTAGTCTTGGTATAGATTCCAGTCCCTGTCCGCAATAGTATTATGATTGTTGTAGTTTCTTATGTTTTCTTGCAACTCATGGAAAAGTTGAGAATGTTCTTTGTTTGGACAACGCCCGTTAACCAGAAGTAAATCTTTGCCCACTATTGAAGACGATATGATTATATCATTTCCATTTAAATCCCTTTCTATATGCCTTACTTTGAAATAAAATTGTTGTAAAATAGTGCTGCTGTTCCTTTTCAGTTTGATTTATATGGAGTGAAATAAAACCCCATTTATATCCCCATTTAGCTGTTACACAATTTTGTGATTTGAGATCAATATGCAGTGTCCTGTAGACACTACATCCAGTATGAGTTTTGCTTTAAACAATGAAATACATCTCTTATTCCTTGAGCACCTTCCAAACCTTGACAGTTTAATGATAAAAGATACAGCTGTCCATTATGATGTCGACACTAAAGTAAAAGTTAGGGAGTCGACACGCAATTAAGTCACAGGAGTAATATACGAGCATTTATCATATATGCTAAAAACAAATCTATACATAAATTATTGTAGTCATGATGATGCCCAGTTACGTACTTCATAAAGTCAGGCTGGACATGAACAGCTCTACGCTTGATGTCATAATAAATCCTAGAGTCAACCAGGTCTCAGAGATACAGACACCTGCGGTGTTGGTCAGAAGATGGACAATAAAGAGACAAACATGTACTACAACATGTTAACCAGTTACTAACAATGAACAGACAAACATGTACTGAAACATGTTAAACAGTTACTTACAGACAATGAACAGATCAACATGTACTGAAACATGTTAAACAGTTACTTACAGACAATGAACAGATCAACATGTACTGAAACATGTTAAACAGTTACTACCGGACAATGAACGGACAAAACATGTACTGAAACATGTTAAACAGTTACTTACAGACAATGAACAGATAAACGTGTACTGAAACATGTTAAACAGTTACTACTGGACAATGAACGGACACACATGTACTGAAACATGTTAAACAGTTACTTACAGACAATGAACAGATACACATGTACTGAAACATGTTAAACAGTTACTTACAGATAATGAACATATAAACATGTACTGAAACATGTTAAACAGTTACTAACAGACAATGAACAGATCAACATGTACTGAAACATATTAAACAGTTACTAACAGACAATGAACAGATCAACATGTACTGAAACATGTTAAACAGTTACTAACAGACAATGAACAGATAAACATGTACTGAAACATATTAAACAGTTACTAACAGACAATGAACAGATCAACATGTACTCAAACATGTTAAACAGTTACTTACAGATAATGAACAGATAAACATGTACTGAAACATGTTAAACAGTTACTAACAGACAATGAACAGATCAACATGTACTGAAACATATTAAACAGTTACTAACAGACAATGAACAGATCAACATGTACTGAAACATGTTAAACAGTTACTAACAGACAATGAACAGATAAACATGTACTGAAACATATTAAACAGTTACTAACAGACAATGAACAGATCAACATGTACTGAAACATGTTAAACAGTTATTTACAGATAATGAACATATAAACATGTACCCAAACATATTAAACAGTTACTAACAGACAATGAACAGATCAACATGTACTGAAACATGTTAAACAGTTACTAACAATGAACAGATCAACATTTACTGAAACATGTTAAACAGTTACTAACAATGAATAGACAAACATGTACTGAAACATGTTAAACAGTTACTTACAGATAATGAACAGATAAACATGTACTGAAACATGTTAAACAGTTACTAACAGATAATGAACAGATAAACATGTACTGAAACATGTTAAACAGTTACTAACAATGAACAGATCAACATGTACTGAAACATATTAAACAGTTACTTACAGACAATGAACAGATCAACATGTACTGAAACATATTAAACAGTTACTAACAGACAATGAACAGATCAACATGTACTGAAACATATTAAACAGTTACTAACAGACAATGAACAGATCAACATGTACTGAAACATATTAAACAGTTACTAACAGACAATGAACAGATAACATGTACTAAACATATTAAACAGTTACTAACAGAGATGAACAGATAAACATGTACTCAAACATATTAAACAGTTACTAACAGAAATGAACATAACATGTACTGAAACTATGAACAGTTACTAACAGACAATGAACAGATAAACATGTACTGAAACATGTTAAACAGTTACTAACAGACAATGAACAGATCAACATGTACTGAAACATGTTAAACAGTTACTACAGACAATGAACAGATCAACATGTACAGAAACATATTAAACAGTTACTAACAGACAATGAACAGATCAAACATGTACTGAAACATGTTAAACAGTTACTAACAGACAATGAACAGATCAACATGTACAAAACATTTAAACAGTTACTAACAGACAATGAACAATCAACATGTACTGAAACATATTAAACAGTTACTAACAGACAATGAACAGATCAACATGTACAGAAACATGTTAAACAGTTACTAACAGACAATGAACAGATCAACATGTACTAAACATATTAAACAGTTACTAACAGAAATGAACATATCAACATGTACTGAAACATTTAAACAGTTACTAACAGACAATGAACAGATCAACATGTATACATGAAACATGTTAAACAGTTACTAACAGACAATGAACAGATCAACATGTACTCAAACATATTAAACAGTTACTAACAGACAATGAACAGATCAACATGTACTGAAACATGTTAAACAGTTACTAAAGACAATGAACAGATCAACATGTACTGAAACATGTTAAACAGTTACTAACAAATGAACAGATCAAACATGTACTGAAACATGTTAAACAGTTACTAACAGAAATGAACAGATCAACATGTACTGAAACATGTTAAACAGTTACTAACAGACAATGAACAGATAAACTGTACTGAAACATGTTAAACAGTTACTAACAGACAATGAACAGATCAACATGTACTGAAACATATTAAACAGTTACTAACAGACAATGAACAGATCAACATGTACTGAAACATGTTAAACAGTTACTACAGACAATGAACAGATCAACATGTACGAAACATGTTAAACAGTTACTAACAGAAATGAACAGTGCAACATGTACTGAAACATGTTAAACAGTTACTAACAGAGAATGAACAGATCAACATGTACTGAAACATGTTAAACAGTTACTAAAGACAATGAACAGATAAACATGTACTGAAACATGTTAAACAGTTACTAACAGACAATGAACAGATCAACATGTACTGAAACAATATTAAACAGTTACTAACAGACAATGAACAGATCAACATATACTGAAACATGTTAAACAGTTACTTACAGACAATGAACAGATCAACATGTACTGAAACATGTTAAACAGTTACTAAAAGACAATGAACAGATCAACATGTACTGAAACATGTTAAACAGTTACTAACAGACAATGAACAGATCAACATGTACTGAAACATGTTAAACAGTTACTACAGACAATGAACAGATCAACATGTACTGAAACAATTAAACAGTTACTAACAGACAATGAACAGATCAACATGTACTGAAACAATCAGGTGAAGGTTGGCCGCTTTGCACTATGTACTCACAAAGACCAACAAATTATAATTAATACGACACGTGAATAAACACAATATTTACACATCTGTACGAGCTTACATGTGCATGCATACATTACATCAAAGAAAGTGGTGTGAATCGTTATTAACATTAAAGCATGCACACATCTACATGAATTATGCATATTACTTATACATGAAGGACAAACAAACAAATGCACCTTCTTGTAAACATACATTGATGTACACTAAACTCAGGCTCATCCACACACAAACAATACCGAGAGAGAGAGAGAGGAGAGAGAGAGAGAGAGAGAGAGAGAGAGAGAGAGAGAGAGAGAGAGAGATGAGAAACTGAAACTGAAAATGAATGGTTTATTGCCATTGACATTTTTGTCCTTGTGGCAAGGAGCATAAAACAAAGTCATTAAATTTTTCGGCGACGTTTTCTCGAAACAAAGATTTATAAATATAGTCATGGCTGACAATACATCCATTTGAATTTATTCCCTAAAGATGAAGAAAAAATTGAACGGAAAAAGTTGAACAAAATGTTGAACAAAAAGTTGAAGAAACAGTTGACCACCCAACGTAATTAGTCATATAGGTAAGAGGAAGACCCAAATCCGCCAAATAAACATAAGAACAGTATAAAGTAATATCTTCACTGAATATAAACTTACATTAATTTAAAAAGTTGAACAAAAAGTTAAATAGTTAACCACCTGACATAATTAGTCATATAAGAGGAAGACCCAAATCCAGAAAACAAACAAAAAAAACAATATAACGTAACATCTTCACTGGAGATAAACGTACATTAATTTAAAAAGTTGAACAAAAAGTTGAAGAAACAGTTGACCACCCGACGTAATTAGTCTGAGAGAGAGAGAGAGAGAGAGAGAGAGAGAGAGAGAGAGAGAGAGAGAGAGAGAGAGAGAGAGAGAGGGGCGGTAGGGGAATGTCGGAGAGAACAACGACACTAAAATGTAACTAATTACCATAACCCGCACAACGTTGTGCCCCAGAATAAGAAGCTCAGAACATTTTACAGTGACCGGAAACAACGACACTGCAAGATGTGTACATCAATACAAAGTAAAGATTAGTCAAGAAGTGGAAAGAGAGAGAGAGGAGAAGGAGAAAGAGAAAATGAGAGAGAGAGAGAGAAAGGAGAGAGAGGAGAGAGAAGGAAGCGAGGGAGGCAGACAGAGAGAGAGAGAGAGAGAGAGAGAGAGAAGGAGAGAGAGAGAAAGGAAAGAGGACAGAAAAGAAAGGGAGGGAGGCAGACAGACAGAGAGAGAGAAAGGAAAGAGGAGAGAGAAGGAAGGGAGAGAGGCAGACAGACAGACAGACAGACAGACAGACAGAGAGAGAGATACGCATTAACTGTTCTATTACAAAGACATACTAGCACGCATAACACATCTATTTGCCAACAAGCTTATGAATATTAAACATGTAGGCCAAAGCTCTCGTGGCTGCCCAAGG
Source organism: Monoplex corrugatus (assembly GCA_030674185.1). Lineage (NCBI taxonomy): Eukaryota > Metazoa > Mollusca > Gastropoda > Littorinimorpha > Ranellidae > Monoplex > Monoplex corrugatus. The sequence continues at coordinate 13,149,842 of JAPXFY010000031.1, read as the reverse complement.
AAATATGAAAACCAAAGCATATACACCCACCCACTGAACATGGACCTGGCAGACTATGCAGGACCACACTGTCCGCACAGTATGTGTAAAACAATAATCATACACGCATCTGACAAGTATCTGAACGCCCTCGCCCCCCCCCCCCCCCCCCCGCTCTCTTCCAAACCAAAAACAAACCAAAACCAAAATAATACTAATAATTCACAAACAACTCTCTATCTCTGTGAAAAGCCTGGTTGCCTGTTTCACAAAGAAGTTATACAAAATCAATACGTTATGCTACAGGTGTATCGATGATGCTGTACCTGTTTATCTTTGTGACCACCTCCGAAATACACCCTGCCCGACCTCTTCGTTTTCCTTCTGATACTGCTTGTTTACAATTTTCTCCATACACATGTTCCACAGTCGGTGGCCGCTCTTTTCTGTGTCTGGTCCTTCAACTGGAACAGCTTCCCCTGTCTGTTCACATTTACATACTGTCTTCCTTCAAGTCTAGCTTGAAGACAGCTTTACTTACTTACTTACTTATTACCCTATCCCATGATTAGGAAAATATTGTCCTCACCTAGTTGATAGACGGCTCAGCATTTGGGCATTGACTAGGTAGGGGGGGGGGGGGGGGGGGTTCCTGTCATGTGAGACGAGTTTATACGGAAACGCTACTTGTGTTGTGATTTAGACCTTATATTTATTTATTTATTCACTTTATATGTATGTCCCTTTTTTGAAGGTAATATACACACATACACATGTCATTTACATGTAACCAAGATTATTCCAGTGGGAGGCTGATAAAATACCAGTATAAAATATAGACTAGGTAAAATATAGCCCAGGTAGGGCCTCAGGACCTGGCCAGCTCACGGGTTTATGTGCTGGCTTAAGGCTTGTGCCATGATCACCATACACGTGGCACCTGTGACGTTAGTGCATATGGAATTCATTCCGAGCGCGGAGACGTCATCTTGAGAAACTGAAACTGAAACTGAATTGAAGACAGCTTTTTGTCCAACAGTGATTTCCGCCCTGAACCCTTACCCCTTCGTCCCACACTCCTCCTGACCTCCCCCCCTCCCCCTCCCCGTTTGCGTGTACTTTCTGTTTGTGAATTTTGGTCACTGTGAGTGATTGTTTTAGTGAATGCTGAAAGCGCGCCCTTTGATTTTATTTTTATGTAAAGATTTGGCGCTTCATAAAAGTCGTCGTCGTCGTCATCAACATCATCATCATCATCATCATCATCATCACCATCACTACCACTATCATCATCATTACTCTCATCATCATCATTAATACTGAAACTATATTTTCATATTATTATTGTTGTTACTATTGTTGTTACTGTTATTATTATTATTATCATTATATTGTTGTTGTTGTTGTTATTCCTTACAAAAGGCAAAAGTTGTCCTACAGTTACAGCGCAATGCAGTTTCAAGCAGAAGGATACATCTGAAGTGTCACATACAGCAAAAACCATATTACATATGAAGGAACTACCCCACTCCCTCAGGGTTCGTGGAACGCCGTGTGACCGTCTCAGAAATCATGGAATCTTTGAAAAGAGACATGGGTTTAACTGCCGGTCATATCCAAAGAATGACTTCACACTGATTAACGGTCACCGTTCACCCAGTACGTTTACCCAGTGAAGACAGGGCCAGCCATAATCTATAGACACTCGGTATGTTGAAGATCACCATGAAAGACCGAAAAGGTGTCATCTCTATTCGCCTATTCCTCTTTCGCCTTTTCCTCATTCGCCTATTCCTCTTTCGCCTTTTCCTCTTTCGCCTATTCCTCTTTCGCCTTTTCCTCATTCGCTATTCCTCTTTCGCCTATTCATTTTTCGCCTATTCCTCTTTCGCCTGTTCCTCTTTCGCCTATTCCTCTTTCGCTTATTCCTCTTTCGTCTATTCATTTTTCGCCTATTCCTCTTTCGCCTGTTCCTCTTTCGCCTATTCCTCTTTCGCCTTTTCCTCATTCGCCTATTCCTGTTTCGCTTATTCATCTTTCGCCTATTCCTCTTTCGCCTGTTCCTCTTTCGCCTATTCACTTTCCCAATACGCCTCTTTCCACTTCACCTTTATGTACTCCTAAAAACCACTCGAAAAATACCTTGCACGATTGCACACACACGCGCGCGCGCACGCACACACACACACACACACACACACACACACACACACACACACACACACACACGTCTGAAAGCACATATGTGATCAGACGTTTAAAGAAATAAAGAATAAACGAAATCCCACAACAACACACACACACACACACACACACACCACACACACACACCACACACACACACCACACACACACACACACACACATATTCTATTCAGTTTATGTTGAAAAAAAATTGTTACTTTTGATGAACCACATTTATACTGCACTAATGTATTGGTGTATATACGTGTCCTGTATGTTTGTACTGCATATTGTAATGTATTGACATGATAATATTTATACTGCACTGATGTATTGGTGTATATATGTGTCCTGTATGTTTGTACTGCATATTGTAATGTACTGACATGATAATATTTATACTGCACTGATGTATTGGTGTATATACGTGTCCTGTATGTTTGTACTGCATTGTAATGTATGACATGATAATATTTATACTGCATTTATGTATTGGTGTATATACGTGTCCTGTATGTTTGTACTGCATATTGTAATGTACTGACATGATAATATTTTACTGATTGATGTATTGGTGTATATACGTGTCCTGTATGTTTGTACTGCATACTGTAATGTATTGACATGATAATATTTATACTGTATTGATGTATTGGTGTATATACGTGTCCTGTATGTTTGTACTGCATACTGTAATGTATTGACATGATATATTTATACTGCATTGATGTATTGTGTATGCGTGTCGTATGTTGTACTGCATTGCAATGTACTGAAATGATAATATTTATGCTGTATTGATGTATTGGTGTATACATGTATCCCATATGCTTGTACTGTATTATAATACATGATATTGACATGGTCATGTTTTGTTGTATGATGTATTGGTGTATACATGTATCCCATATGCTTGTACTGTATTATAATGTACTGACATGTAATGTTTATGCACATTGATGTATTGGTGTATACATGTATCCCATAATTTATTTTTATTTATTATAATGTATTTGATAATGTTTATGTTGCATTGATGTATCAGTGTATACATGTATCCCATATGTTTGTACTGTATCATAATGTATTGATGCGTTGAATTTTGAAACTCGCAGAACTTGAAAACGATGTCGTGGACTTTCTCAACAGCCACTCGAAGATCAGTGACTCTGGAAACATGGTGCCAAGTAAGTGGAAACAAAGCACGATTGTTTCGATTCTGAAGAAAGGAGCTTCAAAGTCACTGGACAATCAGCGTGGCATTTCGAAGACGTGCGCCCTCGCAAAACTAATGAACAAGGTTCTTCTCAAGCGCATAAAATCGGTAGTCGAACCTCAACTGCTACCCTTGCACAGTGGCTTCAGAGCGGGAAGATAGACTTCAGAGCAAGCAATGGCTCTGAGGTGCATACTGGACATGTGCCGTACGACGAAACGAACAGTGTCGATTGTTTTTGTTGATTTCAAGAAAGCATTCGACTCGCTCGACCGAAGCTCTATACCGGAAATCCTCTCGCTGTACGGAGTACCCAGTGACGTTACGGCAGACGTGATGCAACTTTACACCGACACATCAGCCTCTGTTTGGACCAATCACGGCAACACAGACCTCTTCGTCACTACATCTGGCGTCCTCCAAGGTGACACGTTGTCTCCATATCTATTTATCACTGTTCTAGATCACGTCCTTCGAAAGACGTTGCACGACGATGATGGTTTCACCCTGATAGAGAGACGGAGCTCTCGACATTCAGCAATAAAGATCAGCGCCTTGGCTTACGCCGACGATATCGCTCTGGCCTGCGAATCGGCCGACACTGTAGAGAGTTCTTCAAAATCTCGAAAGGAATGCGTCAGCTGTTGGTCTCAAAATCAACCAAGGCAAAACGAAAGTCATGGAACGTCGGCCACGACACCATTCCCCATCGAATCTTTTTCCAGTCCGGCGAGGTGGTTCAGACATGCGAGCAGTTCAGTTACCTCGGAATTGAACACCTCGTCTCCAACTTCAGTGGTAGACGAACGATTCGCCAAAGCATGGGCAGCGATGAACAAATTGAAGCCGATTTTCAGCTCGAAGGCCGATGACCAACTTAAGATTAGACTTTTCACGGCAGCAGTAGAGAGCATCGTATGTTACGGTCTCGAGTCCATACCTCTGACTGAAACTCTCTCGAAGTTGATCGACTCTTCTCATCGGCGTATGATCCGCTCGGCACTCCGCATCTACTGGCCAGAGAAAAGCTCCACCAAGGCGCTCTACTCTCGGACTAAGCTCTCACCTTTGAGCAAGACGCTTCGAAGACGCCGACTGAGACTGATCGGGCACAGCTTTCGAATGCAGACAAGGTGTCCCACTCCCCTGGGTGACATATTGTCTGCCAACCTCAGCGACCGTGTCAACCTTCGACGTGGACAAGGCAGAACCCTGACTCTGAAGGCTGATGTTACGAATGATCTTGACCTCCTCGGCGTTTCCCCAGCAATTGTCATGAACATGAACAGCATCCAATTTGGCTCGTTCTGATTTGCTGAGCGTTAAATATATTAAAATATTGATAATGATTATACTGCATTGATGTATACATGTGTCCTGTATGTTTGTACTGCTTAGTGTTTTGACATGGTAATGTTTATGTTGTATTGATGTATTGGTGTATACATGTATCCCATATGTTTGTATTGTACTATAATGTACTGACATGGTAATGTTTATGCTGTATTGATGTATTGATGTATGCATGCATCCCATATGCTTGTACTGTATTATAATGTACTGACATGGTAATGTTTATGCACATTGATGTATTGGTGTATACATGTATCCCATAATTTATTTTTTATTTATTATAATGTATTGATAATGTTTATGTTGCATTGATGTATCAGTGTATACATGTATCCCATATGTTTGTACTGTATCATAATGTATTGATGCGTTGAATTTTGAAACTCGCAGAACTTGAAAACGATGTCGTGGACTTTCTCAACAGCCACTCGAAGATCAGTGACTCTGGAAACATGGTGCCAAGTAAGTGGAAACAAAGCACGATTGTTTCGATTCTGAAGAAAGGAGCTTCAAAGTCACTGGACAATCAGCGTGGCATTTCGAAGACGTGCGCCCTCGCAAAACTAATGAACAAGGTTCTTCTCAAGCGCATAAAATCGGTAGTCGAACCTCAACTGCTACCCTTGCACAGTGGCTTCAGAGCGGGAAGATAGACTTCAGAGCAAGCAATGGCTCTGAGGTGCATACTGGACATGTGCCGTACGACGAAACGAACAGTGTCGATTGTTTTTGTTGATTTCAAGAAAGCATTCGACTCGCTCGACCGAAGCTCTATACCGGAAATCCTCTCGCTGTACGGAGTACCCAGTGACGTTACGGCAGACGTGATGCAACTTTACACCGACACATCAGCCTCTGTTTGGACCAATCACGGCAACACAGACCTCTTCGTCACTACATCTGGCGTCCTCCAAGGTGACACGTTGTCTCCATATCTATTTATCACTGTTCTAGATCACGTCCTTCGAAAGACGTTGCACGACGATGATGGTTTCACCCTGATAGAGAGACGGAGCTCTCGACATTCAGCAATAAAGATCAGCGCCTTGGCTTACGCCGACGATATCGCTCTGGCCTGCGAATCGGCCGACACTGTAGAGAGTTCTTCAAAATCTCGAAAGGAATGCGTCAGCTGTTGGTCTCAAAATCAACCAAGGCAAAACGAAAGTCATGGAACGTCGGCCACGACACCATTCCCCATCGAATCTTTTTCCAGTCCGGCGAGGTGGTTCAGACATGCGAGCAGTTCAGTTACCTCGGAATTGACACCTCGTCTCCAACTTCAGTGGTAGACGAACGATTCGCCAAAGCATGGGCAGCGATGAACAAATTGAAGCCGATTTTCAGCTCGAAGGCCGATGACCAACTTAAGATTAGACTTTTCACGGCAGCAGTAGAGAGCATCGTATGTTACGGTCTCGAGTCCATACCTCTGACTGAAACTCTCTCGAAGTTGATCGACTCTTCTCATCGGCGTATGATCCGCTCGGCACTCCGCATCTACTGGCCAGAGAAAAGCTCCACCAAGGCGCTCTACTCTCGGACTAAGCTCTCACCTTTGAGCAAGACGCTTCGAAGACGCCGACTGAGACTGATCGGGCACAGCTTTCGAATGCAGACAAGGTGTCCCACTCCCCTGGGTGACATATTGTCTGCCAACCTCAGCGACCGTGTCAACCTTCGACGTGGACAAGGCAGAACCCTGACTCTGAAGGCTGATGTTACGAATGATCTTGACCTCCTCGGCGTTTCCCCAGCAATTGTCATGAACATGAACAGCATCCAATTTGGCTCGTTCTGATTTGCTGAGCGTTAAATATATTAAAATATTGATAATGATTATACTGCATTGATGTATACATGTGTCCTGTATGTTTGTACTGCTTAGTGTTTTGACATGGTAATGTTTATGTTGTATTGATGTATTGGTGTATACATGTATCCCATATGTTTGTATTGTACTATAATGTACTGACATGGTAATGTTTATGCTGTATTGATGTATTGATGTATGCATGCATCCCATATGTTTGTACTGTACTATAATGTACTGACATGGTAATGTTTATGCTGTATTGATGTATTGATGTATGCATGCATCCCATATGTTTGTACTGTACTATAATGTACTGACATGGTAATGTTTATGCTGTATTGATGTATTGATGTATGCATGCATCCCATATGTTTGTATTGTACTGACATGGAATGTTTATGCTGTATTGATGTATTGATGTATTGATGTATGCATGCATCCCATATGTTTGTACTGTACTATAATGTACTGACATGGTAATGTTTATGCTGTATTGATGTATGCATGCATCCCATATGTTTGTACTGTACTATAATGTACTGACATGGTAATGTTTATGCTGTATTGATGTATTGATGTAAGCATGCATCCCATATGTTTGTATTGTACTGACATGGAATGTTTATGCTGTATTGATGTATTGATGTATTGATGTATGCATGCATCCCATATGTTTGTATTGTACTATAATGTACTGACATGGTAATGTTTGTGCTGTATTGATGTATACATGCATCCCATATGTTTGTACTGTACTATAATGTACTGAAATGGTAATGTTTATACATGTACATTGATGTATTGGTGTATACATGTAGCCCATATGTTTGTATTGTACTATAATGTACTGACATGGTAATGTTTATGCTGTATTGATGTATTGATGTATGCATGCATCCCATATGTTTGTACTGTACTATAATGTACTGACATGGTAATGTTTATGCTGTATTGATGTATACATGCATCCCATATGTTTGTACTGTACTATAATGTACTGACATGGTAATGTTTATGCTGTATTGATGTATACATGCATCCCATATGTTTGTACTGTACTACAATGTACTGAAATGGTAATGTTTATGTACATTGATGTATTGGTGTATACATGTAGCCCATATGTTTGTACTGTATTATAATGTACTGACATGGTAATATGTATGTTGTATTGATGTATTGGTGTATACATGTAGCCCATATGTTTGTACTGTATTATAATGTACTGACATGGTAATGTGTATGTTGTATTGATGTATTGGTGTGTACATGTAGCCCATATGTTTGTACTGTATTATAATGTACTGACATGGTAATGTTTATGTTGTACTGATGTATTGGTGTATACATGTAGCCCATATGTTTGTACTGTATTATAATGTACTGACATGGTAATGTTTATGCTGCATTAATGTATTGGTGTATATGCATGAAAATGCTGGACGGACTTGCAGAGTGGCTGGGGACGAGGAGGGTGGGTGAGATGCTAGGGGCAACGAGAGATAGAGGCAGATGGAAGTCCATGATCGCCAACGCCATGCGGCAGGGCACCTGATGATGATGATGATGATATGTATGCGATTGTTGTGCAGCGTTAAAAAACTGTATTCACTTTGCAATGTTTATGCTGTTTGTAAAGTGCAACAGGTATGTTTGTGCTATACAGATTATTATTATTATTATTATTATTATTATTATCATTGTTATTATTATCATTGTTGCTGTTAGTATTAATATCATTATTATTGTTATTGTTACAATTATTATTATTATCATCATCATCATTGTTATTATTATCATTGTTGCTGTTAGTATTAATATCATTATTATTGTTATTGTTACAATTATTATTATTATTATTATGACGATGATCATGTGGTAATACATGTCTACAAGTTGAATGCATATGATGCTCCATACAAAACTCGTATACAAACAAACAAACAAATAAACAGCCAACATATAAAACAAACAAATAAGCAAGCAAGCAAACAAACAAACTATTACAGATAAATCAGTTTTGCTTTTTTCAAGTTGGTGCATGATTATTGTAATTTCAGAAAATGAAATTAGAAAAGTTTCAAATGAAAAATTAGCACTTTAGCCTAGTTTTTGGTGTGGTGCATCACATATTTTGACACTCATCCACGTATGGATGGTGTGTGTGTGTGTGTGTGTGTGTGTGTCTGTGTGTGTGTGTGCGTGCATGCGCGCGCGCGCGTGTGTGTGTTGCGTGCGCGCATGTGTGTGTGTGTGCGTGCGCGCATGTGTGTGTGAGTGTGTGTGTGAGAGAGAGAATGTGTCAGTGTGCGTGTGTGTATGTGTGTGTGTGTATGTGTGTGTGTATGTGTGTGTGTAGTGTGTGTGTGTGTGTGTGTGTGTGTATGTGTGTGATGTGTGTGTGTGTGTGTGTGTGTGTAAGTGTGTGTGTGGCAACTCTCCCGCTCACTCCCATCTCCCTCCCGCAATCTCTCGCTACAAGATGCACACACACACACACACACACACACACACACACACACACACACACACACACACACACACACACACACACACACATACACACACACACACACATACAAACAAACAAACACACAAACACACACACACACACACACAAAAGTTGATCTTGAAAGCAACCCCTTATCAGTGAAACTTTTACATCTTACCAAAAGTTATCATTCGCCTACACAGAGCATATAAATCACATTCGTCTCAGGATTCGGGGTTATGATGGCATTTGCATACATTTCAACAATCTTGGAGATGTGACCTTGCAAATGTTCTGTTTAACTCCACACATTTCTACAGCAATGACAGCGAGTAAGTTCACTTTAACCTTAAAGATGTTATTGTCGTTCACACAAACGACATATCGACCTTGTGATAAAAGGTTTATTTATAAGGCTTGATCGTTTCTGTAACAACGGTTGAATGCGCGTATACTCGTGCAACGAATTTGCCAAAGATCACAATGATCGTATCATAAATAGCTGAGACAATTCAATTTGAAACTTGCCCTCCTTAGGGAAAAAAAAAAAAAGATCTAGACTGTGGACCTCTCAAGGACACTGTGATCTTGAAGAAGCGGCAAATGAAATATAACTTTAAACAGAAGCGAGAACAGCGGTTGATTGCCACAACAAAGAAACAAGACTAAATGATCTGACAACTTCCTGTTCAAACAACATTATCACAAACTTCTGATTTCAGCTACCCCCTCCCTCCCCCTCCCTTTGTGAGTTTTTTTTTTTATACTTGTGATCTTGATCTTTGTACAATAACTTCCAAACATGTTCATGACTCCTCAGACCTTTGACCTAGATTTGATAGAGATCTGTTCAGAAACAGCTGAGAAAATATCTCTATTTGTCTGTCTGTCTGTCTGTCTGTCTCTCTCTCTCTCTCTCTCTCTCTCTCTCTCCTCTCACACACACACACACACACAGACTCTCTCTCTCTCTCTCTCTCCTCTCTCTTCCCTCTTTTCCGTCTTTAGTCGATGTAAAGTAACACGCCTTTAATAATCATGGCAAGCGCACACAGACCTACATGTACAATCTACATCTACAGTCTATTCTTTTGCATCGGCCTAACAGAGCGCGTGATTCAGAAGTGAGAAGAATGCACGCGCTCTTCTGGTCATTGGACAACTGCGCTGGGGGCATGCTGAATATCAATGGGCAAAGGATATTAATGTCTATGGCCACGGCTGTCACGGAGACCTGACGGGAACAGATCGAGAAATGACACGCATTCTGATTAGATACACCCCTGATTAAACTAATGTTGTCGTGTTTAGATAGGGAGGATATTTAGCTGCTAGAGAGAGATGGGTGTACAATGATACAGTTATGCCTGTTGTAAATGCCTATAAGTAGGCCTACCTGGGAATTTATTTTTCTGCACGTTTGAGTTTTACTCTGGCTTGTAAAGATATTGCTAGCAGGGCAAAAAATGCATTATGTGTGATGAAAATATTGAATATATTGAATAATAATTCATTTGATTTAATTGTCAAAATATTTGATTCACAAACACAGCCAATTTTCAACTAAGTAACATAAATCTTGAGAGTCACGGAGTTATCTCCCATGTAGAATTTCTCAAACCCAACACAGTTTGCGCTACCCATTCAGCTAGCATAGACGCAGCCACAAAGCATAAAGTGGTAAGCTTAGAACATTCCTTTGGTATTACATATACAGCCAATTTTGCCGTATGGAGCAGAAATTTGGGGATTAGATAAGGCAGTTATGCACTGTGAAGCTGTACACTTATTTGCTTTTAAAAGATTTTGAGGACTGGATATATATCTAATGATTTAATGTATGGAGAAACAAACCGATACCCATTGTTTGTTCATTCAGTTGCACGATGTATTCAGTTTTGGTTAAAATTATTGCACATGGAAGACAATGGACTGCCGAAAAAATCCTATAAGATGCAATTTGATCTAGATTTTAAAGGTAAGAAGAATTGGGTAACTAGTATACGTATGTGTCTGAATGAATATGGGTTTGGTGATGTTTTGTTTTTCAAAGGAGCTGGCGATGAGAGACAGTTTATTCGTGATTTTCGACAAAGACATTGACTGTAGATGGCAAAAGTGGAACAGCCATATACAGACACGTGGAAGATATGATTTCTACAGAACTGTAATAGATTCTCACAGTGTTAAACCATACATAAGTCTTGATCTGGATATCAGTTTGAAAAAAAAAAGCAAAATTTAGACTTGGTTTATCAAATCTGAAAGCCCATCATCTGAGATACAACTTACAAGCAACACAAAGAGTCTGATTTGCTCTGTCCCTTATGTATGCAAGTTGAAGAAGACGAAATACATTTTGTCCTGTGTTGTCCAGCTTTAGGTGAAATCCGTTCAAGGTTTATCCCTCAAAAGTATTATAGATGCCCAAATAAGTTTCAACTGTGTTTGTTGCTGTGTTCAACTCGTTTCGATCATATTAAAATTTTTGGTTTGTTTCTGGCAGCTAAAATCAGGGAAATTGTTTTATCGTAATGTACAGTTTATTTTCTTGTTGATTGTTAATCCTATATGATATGCTATCTATTTCATTATACTTACAAGCACCCCTTTAGTAGGGGCAATGACCTTTCTTGAATAAAAATTCTGGTCTGAACTCTCTCTCTCTCTCTCTCTCTCTCTCCCTCTCTCTCTCTCTCTCTCCCTCTCTCTGTGTCTCGAAAGGGAACGGGTGAGGGAGGGGGGGGGGGAGCGAACTATGTTGATGGCTTGGACAAGTTGACAGATTGGTTGATTTGGTTCAGTTTTTACGTCGACACCCACCTCAAGTGGTATGGCCGACGGGGATAACCATCCCAGGGAAGTGGGGGAAGGGTGACCTATCTAATCCTGTACTGACACCACCAGAACAACAATGATGTTAAGATGGGACAGTGAGAAGGCCAGTTTTAATGTTGCGGACCCCGGGATTCGAATCCACAGCCATTAGCATGTGAGCTACTGAGGCCCGCCTGGGCAAGATGTGGATGACCAAGTTCTTAAGTAATTAGCGACTTTGTGTCACGTAACTGATACTGAAAAGTGTAACTGTTTACATATACTGACCTAACGTTAGGTTTCAAGCAGCAACAGCGTGCACATCACCACATTACATACAAATGAGCAGGCCGCACCCAAAACTCAAGAGGAAAACCTTATGTACTTGGCGTTTTAGACCAGTACGAGATACCACAACAGTGTATGGGAGACATGTTGTCAACAGTGTTAAGAGTGTGGTGATGAGTAATGCTTCAACCTACTACGATTAAAAAGAAACAGAACACTTTCAGTGACTATAGCCACCAAGCACGTCAATGTTCGTCAGTATTTTACTTACTGTCTTAATGGGGGGAAAAAAAAACGATCACCGCGAGTTTTAGTCTTGGCTGTTTTACCTAGTTTGCTGCCCTGATTTTGTTTTCTCGTTTATTTGTTTGTGTGTTTGTTTGCTCTCTCTCTCTCTCTCTCTCTCTCTCTCCTCTCTCTTCCCCTCTCTCTCACACACACACACACACACACACACACACATAGATACACATATATAGTGAAAAGACGTTAAATCAAGCATACACATATACATGCACACATATATACACACTACATATCACACACACACACACTACATCTTCAGTTACACACACACACGCACGCACACGCACCACACACACACACACACACACACACACACACACACACACACACACACACACACACACACACACACACACACACTACATCTCACAACTGAAGATATTCGCTCTAATGAAAAAGCACACAGACTCTCCCTCCTTACCGCCCCTCCCCAACCTCCATCCTTCGCCATGACAAACACCATACTCAACCTTCACACTCACAATTTCCACCACCATTCCTCCCCCCTCCCCATGCACACAAACCACACACACACACACACACACACACACACACACACACACACACACACACACACACACACACACACACACACACAATCATAGTAGCTTAAATTCTTACCATAGATGAAGAAGAAGAAGAAGAAGAAGAAGATTCCCCCGTCAACAGTGAGAAGCTGGGCCTCGTGCATCAATCAATACATTTGAGACCCGCTGATCACAAAGGCCAGGGTCACAGCACTTTCCTCTGGTCACAGGCAGAATGACACAGCACACACACTACCAACCATGGCCACTACCACCAGTCACAACTGCTGCCATAACCACTACCACTATCACTACCACAATCGTCGCCCCAAGCCCCATCTCCTTGTCTGCTACTGTCACTGGCCTGGCAGGATTTTAGCTCCGATAATATGCCGCCGACCGACGGCTAGTCGTATTGAGCAGACGACATTACTACGACTGTCGCTTCTCCAAGCAAGCGCTCCATGCTCTCCGCGAAGAGTACACACAGACAAAATTCCGTTTTGAGGCGCATGTTGTGCATCTCATCAAGACTAGAATATCACAATCATTAGTATTGCTTAACACATATACCTCTTCGATACTGAGTAATGCTCTCTGTTGTTTTCAAAATGCAACTGTGGTAACAACTGACAAAACCAGTTATGTTGTCCTACGAAACCATTCATTGATATTCGTGTCTCGTAGCAGACGACATTCCTGCTTCTGTTTTAAAATGTTCGGGAATGAGCACATTTTGCTGATTTGTGTAAACGAGGACAGATTTGGTCCATCTGTGGAAAAGGACTGCCTGAACGGTTCGATCTTAGGTGCTGTCCATTCCTTTTCCTCTTTCGCTTGCTATGTCACTCTGGCTCCAGTCTTCATTTCGTGTGCCTGTTGCACGTGCCAGAAATGTTCCTGTACGAGATCTGTCCTTTTGGTATTTTTTTTCCCTGAACACGGCGTGAAACAAGCTTCTACGAAATCTAGATTATAGCTGCTTTTGCTTTTTGAGAATTATATTTTTGTTGTTAGTCCATTCGTACAATTTCAACTGCGTTCGAGTATAGTCACGCCTAAAACGGTTAGCATATTTATCTGAGGCATGTTCGTCATTTGCCTTCTTTCATTCATCGTCTCTAAAATCAGGTCACATCTGCCAATGAATGTGGTCTTTTTTTCTTTTTTTGCCCAGCTGCTGCCGGCCGCCATAGAATTTAATGGTCAAAGGAGTTGTAGCCGACTATGTCTTCTGTCGTTTCAGAAAGTGGAGATGTACAGGAAACCAGCAAAATGACAGGGGAAATGTCACAGTAAACGTTAGTCCCGGTCTGTGACAAAATATCTCAAGTGTTATTGAAAGTTTCACTGGTTTTAATCTAATAATAATTGCGGCTGAGATGTTCTCAACTTTATTTTGAAACGTGTAAACCCAGTGAACAAAAGATGAGCTGTCAACGTGTAAAACCCATTGTCTGCAATCAGCCCTTTCTTGCCATTGTCTGCAATCAGCACTTTTACCATTGTCTGCAATCAGCACTTTACCGTTGTCTGCAATCAGCCCTTTTACCATTGTCTGCAATCAGCACTTTTACCATTGTCTACAATCATCACTTTTACCATTGTCTACAATCAGCCTTTTACCGTTGTCTGCAATCAGCACCTTTACCATTGTCTACAATCATCACTTTTACCATTGTCTACAATCATCACTTTTACCTTGTCTCAATCATCACTTTTACCATTGTCTACAATCATCACTTTTACCATTGTCTGCAATCATCACTTTACCATTGTCTGCAAACAGCCCTTTTACCATTGTCTGCAATCAGCCCTTGTACCATTGTCTACAATCAGCACCTTTACCATTGTCTACAATCAGCCCTTTTACCATTGTCTGCAATCAGCACTTTTACCATTGTCTGCAATCAGCCACTTTACCATTGTCTACAATCAGCCCTTTTACCATTGTCTACAATCAGCCCTTTTACCATTGTCTACAATCAGTCACTTTTACCATTGTCTGCACTCAGCACCTTTACCATTGTCTGCAATCAGCACCTTTACCATTGTCTGCAATCAGCACTTTTACCATTGTCTGCAATCAGCCCATTTACCATTGTCTGCAATCAGCACCTTTACCATTGTCTGCAATCACACTTTTACCATTGTCTGCATCATCACTTTTACCATTGTCTACAATCAGCACTTTTACCATTGACTGCAATCATCACTTTACCATTGTCTACAATCATCACTTTACCATTGTCTGCAATCAGCCCTTTTACCATTGTCTGCAATCAGCACTTTTACCATTGTCTACAATCAGCACCTTTTACCATTGTCTGCAATCAGCACTTTTACCATTGTCTGCAATCATCACTTTTACTATTGTCGCAATCAGCACTTTTACCATTGTCTGCAATCATCACTTTTACCATTGTCTGCAATCAGCACCTTTACCATTGTCTGCAATCAGCACCTTTACCATTGTCTGCAATCAGCACTTTTACCATTGTCTGCAATCATCACTTTTACCATTGTCTTCAATCATCACTTTTACCATTGTCTGCAATCATCACTTTTACCATTGTCTTCAATCATCACTTTTACCATTGTCTACAATCATCACTTTTACCATTGTCTGCAATCAACACCTTTACCATTGTCTGCAATCAGCACCTTTACCATTGTCTGCAATCAACACTTTTACCATTGTCTACAATCATCACTTTTACCATTGTCTTCAATCAGCACCTTTACCATTGTCTGCAATCAGCACTTTTACCATTGTCTACAATCATCATTTTACCATTGTCTACAATCATCACTTTTATACCGTTGTCTGCAATCATCACTTTTACCATTGTCTACAATCATTACTTTTACCATTGTCTACAATCATCACTTTTACCGTTGTCTACAATCGTCACTTTTACCATTGTCTTCAATCATCACTTTTACCATTGTCTACAATCATCACTTTTACCATTGTCTTGAATCATCACTTTTACCATTGTCTACAATTCATACTTTTACCATTGTCTACAATCAGCACTTTACCATTGTCTACAATCATCACTTTTACCATTGTCTGCAATCAGCACCTTTACCATTGTCTGCAATCACACTTTACAATTGTCTACAATCATCACTTTTACCATTGTCTTCAATCAGCACCTTTATCATTGTCTGCAATCAGCACCTTTACCATTGTCTGCAATCATCACTTTTACCATTGTCTACAATCATCACTTTTACCATTGTTTCAATCAGCACTTTACCATTGTCTGCAATCAGCACCTTTACCATTGTCTTCAATCAGCACTTTTACCATTGTCTGCAATCAGCACCTTTACCATTGTCTGCAATCAGCACCTTTACTATTGTCTGCAATCAGCACCTTTACCATTGTCTGCAATCATCACTTTTACCATTGTCTGCAATCACACCTCTTACCATTGTCTGCAATCACACTTTTACATTGTGTTCAATCAGCACTTTTACCATTGTCTACAATCAGCACTTTTACCATTGTCTGCAATCAACACTTTTACCATTGTCAGCAATCAGCACTTTTACCATTGTCTACAATCAGCATTGTCTACAGTCATCACTTTTACCATTGTCTACAATCAGCACTTTTACCATTGTCTACAATCAGCACTTTTACCATTGTCTACAATCAGCACTTTACCATTGTCTACAATCATCACTTTTACCATTGTCTACAATCAGCACTTTTACCATTGTCTACAATCAGCACTTTCACCATTGTCTGCAATCATCACTTTTACCATTGTCTACAATCATCGCTTTTACCATTGTCTACAATCATCACTTTTACCATTGTCTACAATCAGCCCAGCTCCAACCGGCTTCTACCCAGAGTTGAGCGTGCTATGTGCTCATTGGAAAGACTGGGACCACACAGTCGTATCTCATTCGTTTCAGGACGCGTCGATAAGGGTGTGGCTCAAAATTTCTGATCAACGCAGGTGTCTGTATCTTTCGGGCCTGGTTGACCCAAGATACATTATGATAGTAAACGTGTAGTCCTGTCACGTAGTCTCAATCCTTGATGAAATTCCAAAGCATCATGATTATCATGTCGTTGTCATCGTCATCATCGCATTGTAAAAACTGCGCCAGCTTTTGTTGCCAGTAAAATGGCGTAGAAAATGGGACCAAAAAAAAAAAACGAAAAAACAAACAACAAAAAAAGAGTGTAAAGGCCGTTTATACAGAGCGCGAACGCGAACGCGGTTTTTCGTCCTGGAATTCCAAGTCATTTTTAGAGGCCTGTTATACAGAGATTGCCTCCAGAGCGAATTTTCAGAACGCCGCGGCGGCTTTCTTGCTATCAAGTTGTATCAACCAATCAGCTAGTACACCTCCCTTGCATCATTTCCGAAAATAGAAACTTGTAGGCATGCTTTTCCTATGCAGATGTAGTCTACTTTGCTTGTAGGGTATGGCCGATGCCGAGACAATGGATAAAACGAAGTTTTTGATTTTAGAAGTGCAAAGAATCCGGTTTTGTTCGACAAAGCTGAAAAAGCTTACAAAGGACAGTAAAAAAGAAAGATATTTGGAAGCGATTGGAGAGTGGTGGTACTCTCCATATTCACTTCTTCTCTGTAAAATTTCATGCACTGACACACGCCTCTTTCTCTTTCTACGCTGTTTTGTGTATAAATACAGAGCTATAATCTCCTCCGTGTCTGACTCTGCCTGTGCCATGATTCCAAATGACCAAATTTTAACTCTCACAACAAGAAAAAGGCGATCCGCCTCGAAAGCCGTCGACGGTTTTCCGCGTTCGTGTTCGCGCTCTATTTGAATGGCTGAACTGCTAAAAAGTCGCGTTCGCGTTCGCGTTGGCGTTGGCCGCGTTCGCGTTCGCGCTCTGTATAAAAACGGGCCTTAAGGAAATCTCCCCGGGCCCTGAGTGCGATGATCCTTAAACGGAAAAAAAAGAAAACACATAAATACATAAATAAATAAATGCATAGATAAATATATAAATAAAAAACAAAAACAAAAAACAAAACAAAACAAAAAAGAGCCGGAAGGAAATCTCCCCGGGCCCTGAGTGCGATGATCCTTGAGAAAATACATAAAATACACAAATACATAAATGCATGGGTAAATAAATAAATGGAAATATACCTATTTCTTTGGAGACAAAAAAATGTGATTACGAGTACTGTAATAGTCTTAGCAAAGTTGTAATAGTGGTGTTATTATCCAGGAAACTTTTATTTCTATGGACGTGTAATTACTACAGTTGTTTGATGTTTTTCCTCTTCGCTATTTTGACTGCCAGATGTCTGTTCTCAAGCTCGCTACGTATGTTCAGGAACTGTACAATTTTTCGGTTTAAATCATGATGGATGCCACACTTGTCCATTCAGTGAGCTAATGTACCCGATTTTACTGTTCTTTTTGTTTACAGTTTTCACTGTTTGTTGTTGTTGTTGTTGTTGTTGTTGTTGTTGTTGTTGTTTTGTCATTTAAAATGTATATCAAACAACTGAGTCATGACTGTTTTTCGTCTGTTTGTTTGTTTTACACACAACACACACACACACAACAACACACACACACACAACACACCACACAACACATCAACATACTACATACACACATACACACACACACGCACACACACGCACGCACACACACACATACATACACACACACGCACGCACGCACGCACTCACACACATATAGATTAGATAGATAGATAGAGAGAGAGGGGGGGGGTAAGGGGATAGGGTAGATAGATAAATAGAAAATAGAATTTGGGTGGTGATATTTAAAACACAACGCACACACGCATACACACACAACACAACGCACGCACGCAGCACAAAAACACGATACACGCAACACATTATACACATACACACATACACGAATAAAAACACAACTCGCGCGCACGCGCACAAACACACACACACACACACACATGATTAAACACACACCACCACCACACACACACACCCCGCCGGCGCGCGAAGCACACTCACACACACACACACACACCACACACGCCTGCGGCGAGCACACACACACACACACCCACACACACACACACACACACACACACACACACGTAAACAAACAAACAAATAACAATCAAATCCAATTATAACACACATTTGCATAGATTTAAAACGATTATCACACATATTTGCTAGATAAAGTAGGATTATCACACATATTTGCTAGATAAAGTAGGATTATCACACATATTTGCTAGATAAAGTAGGATTATCACACATATTTGCTAGATAAAGTAGGATTATCACACATATTTGCTAGATAAAGTAGGATTATCACACATATTTGCTAGATAAAGTAGGATTATCACACATATTTGCTAGATAATAGTAGGTATTATCACACATATTTGCTAGATAAAGTAGGATTATCACACATATTTGCTAGATAAAGTAGGATTATCACACATATTTGCTAGATAAAGTAGGATTATCACACATATTTGCTAGATAAAAGTAGGATTATCACCTGTCTCACATGTCCGTGTCACCGCGTTCAGTGTTGGCCGCTGTACTCTTGACTCCGCCATCTCCCTCCAAACCGCTCTGTCTGGTCTTTTGTGGACGACTTCTTGAATGTTTAGGCCACTGATGTTGATTATGTTCTCGATGTATGAGATCGGAGGTCTGCCTTTCTTCCTTTTTGCCTCTGTTTATTTAAAAAATGGTTGCCATGAGCATGAGGTCTGTGTTCTTGCTACGTGACACATGGCAATGTATTTAGTCTTCTCTTTATGTCTGCTAGTAGTTTTCTGGTGATATCAAGTTCTTCCAGGACGCTTTCGTTAGTTCTTTTATCTGTCCATTTGACACGTAGTAGTCTGCGATAAAACCACATCTCTGCTGCGTCTATTAACGTCTATTCACATATGTGCTTCCAAACGATACGTTTATACTTGTGTGTGTATGTGTGTGCATTTGTGTGTGTGAAAGAGTGAGAGAGAGAGAGAGAGAAAGACAGATAGACAAACAGGCAGGCAGATAGACAGACACAGAGTCAGATACAAGCAGGCATGCAGACAGACAGACAGAGAGAAAGAGAGAGAGAGAATGGGAGAGAGACAGAAACAGAGAGGGTGATGAAGAGAGAGGAAGAGAGACAGGGAGGGAGGGAGAGAAATAGAGGCATATATATATATATAGAGAGAGAGAGAGACAGAGAGAGACAGAAAGAGACAGAGAGAGAGACAGAGACAAACACAACGCATCAAACAAACCTGCAATAAAAGTGCGACACAACATAAAACAACGCTATAACGACACAGTTAGAAGAAGAGTAACATGAAATCAAATTAAATGTGACAAAATAAAAAATAAAAAATAATTACTCCATATGAACGAATCTTGTTGGAGGGCTGTTCTGTACTGTGACACCTGGTATGTTGAGTGAGCTTCTGCCAGTGGCGAGTGTGATGCAAGGGAGACTACTGGAGGATGACCCGCGGAGAGATCGATTCCAATTTACATCACCACTGATTGTCTTGATGGTGGTGGAGGTTGTCGGGGAGGATGGTGGTGCCTGTTGTGGATGAAGGGTGGGGATGGTGGTAGAGGAGTTGTGATTGCAGTGTGTAGAGATGCTGTAACTGCTCTCTCTCTCTCTGTCTCTCTGTCTTCTCTGTCTCTGTCTCTTCTCTTCTCTCTCTCTCCTCTCTCTCTCTCTCTCTCTCTCACAGTGTGCAGAGATGCTGTAACTGCTCTCTTTATCTCTGTCTCTCTGTCTTTCTCTCTCTCTCTCTCTCTCACACACAGTGTGCAGAGATGCTGTAACTGCTTTCTCTCTCGCTCTGTCTGTGTCTCTCTGTCTCTGTCTCTTCTCTCTCTCTCTCTCTCTCTCCTCTCTCCCTCTCTCACAGTGTGCAGAGATGCTGTAACTGCTCTCTCTCTGTCTCTCTCTGTTCTCTCTCTCTCTCTCTCTCAGTGTGCAGAGATGCTGTAACTGCTCTCTCTCTCTCAGTGTGCGGGAGATGCTGTAACTGCTCTCTCTGTCTCTCTGTCTCTCTGTCTCTGTCTGTCTGTCTGTCTGTCTCTCTCTCTCTCATTCGTTTCATGTTTGCTTTTGTTTTTCTTTTTTCCTTTGCGCGTTTGTAATTCTGTTACAGTTTATATTATTTTTTATTTTCGTTCTATTCCTATGCAATGGATTGATGTATTTCGCTTTTTTATTCGCATGTTTATGTACATGTAGTGTGTCAAGGACAAGCTGTAAGACAAGTCCATTGGGGCCTAATGCTACTATCACTGGGTAATGAAGTTTCTGTCTGTCTGTCTGTCTGGGCTCTTTCTCTCTCTCTCTCTCTCTCTCATCTCTGTCTCCCTCTCTCTCCCCTTGTCTCTCCTCTCTGTCTGTCTGTCTGTCTCCCTCCTCTCTCTCTCTTAGTTTGTCAAATGTTGTCAGTAACATAGAATGGCAAGAACTAGCTGTACGACTGTCCAGTTGGACCTAATGCTGCTATCCTTGGGAAATGAAGTTTTGTTCTGTTTCTGTCTGTCTGTCTGTCTGTCTTTCCTGTCTGTCTGTCTGTCTCTCTCTGTTTACGTCCAGCAGCGAAGTGACCGGCCCGGGCACAGGCCTGTGCGATGAGTGTGGACATCCCGAGTTACCCAGACGTCAGTATCCCCCTGTCGGCCTCGCTGACGTTAGTCTAGAGAGGACTGTTAGGCAAGACTGCCGGAAAGTGACGTGATTCGCCATCGCACTGCATTAGGGAGCTATTTTGGTTTTTTGTCCATATCAAGAAGGATGGAAAGTATTTTGGAGCAAAGAATATAAATGAACACACTGAGAGAGTGACACCGTTCTCTGTAAAGACAAAGAAAAAGAAGAAAAAAATAAAAGAAACAAAAACAAGAGGGAGATTGTTTCATATCGACCAGAGGTATGTGTGTGCATGTGTGTGTGTGTGTGTGTGTGTGTGTGTTGTGTTGTGTGTGGGGTGTGTGTGTGTGTGTGTGTGTGTGTATGTGTGTGTGTGTGTGTGTGTGTTGTGTGTGTGTGTGTGTGTGTGTGTATGTTGTGTGTGTGTGTGTGTTGTGTGTCTGTGTGTGTGTTTGTTGTTTGAATGTCGCATGTCTGTTGGTTTTGCCTGTCTTGTGAGAAGACTGTGTGACCGATATTTTCTCAGCTTCTTATTGGTGGAACTTTACCATTCTATTGATGCCAAACATTATCCACAATAATCAAATTCTTCCAGTAAATAAAGCATTTTAGCCTTAACTTTACTATAAAGCAGTTTTAGCCTTATCTTTACTATAAAAACAGTTTTAGCCTTAACTTTACTATAAAGCAGTTTTAGCCGTAACTTTACTATAAAGCAATTTTAGCTTAACTTTACTATAAAGCAGTTTTAGCTTAACTTTACTATAAAGCAGTTTAGTTGATAATTTACTATAAAGCAGTTTTAGCTTAAACTTCTTACTATAAAGCAGTTTAGTTTAATTTTACTATAAAGCAGTTTTAGCTTAACTTTACTATAAAGCAGTTTTAGCTTAACTTGACTATAAATCAGTTTTAGCTTAACTTTACTATAAAGCAGTTTTAGCCGTAACTTTACTATAAAGCAGTTTTAGCCTTAACTTTACTATAAAGCAGTTTTAGCCTTTCATCATCATCATCAGGTGCCCTGCCGCATGGCGTTGGCGACCATGGACTTCCAACCATCTCTATCTCTCGCTGTCCCTAGCATCTCCCCCACCCTCCTCATCCCCAGCCACTCCGTCCAGCATTCTCTCCCTGGGTCTACCTGGTACTCTCTTTCCCTCCAGTTTTCCCGTTGTGACCAAGTGCTCCAAATCCACCTTCCTCATAAAATGGCCTATAAATATTGCCTGTCTTTTCCTAATCTTCCTTATGAGTGATCTACTTGTGTCTGCCTCCATCAAGACTGTCTCGTTTGTTTTCTTTGCTGTCCATGGAACTTTCAACATTCTTCTTAGAAACCACATCTCGGCTGCCTCAATCTTGCTATAAAGCAGTATAGGCTAAATTAACATCAGAAAGAGAGTCCTTGAATGTTATATAGAACCAATACTGTTGTACGGATGCGAGGCTTGGACAGTCAGCAAGCAAAGCCATAGCAAGATTGAGGCACCCGAGATGTGGTTTCTAAGAAGAATGTTGAAAGTTCCATGGA
>JAPXFY010000031.1:13106682-13121682 GCA_030674185.1 Monoplex corrugatus | reverse complement strand
CCTCCCTTACATGTTTTTAATGCTGTCTTTACTTTTGTCCTGCTGTATGTTTGTAATTTACATTTTTACAATTCATTTTGCATTTCATTTGTTTAGTTTTAATTAATGTATGTTCACCTTTATGCTTTTTATGGCTTATGTTATATGTATGAAGCAGAAAGGACAAGCTGTAAAACAGGTCCAAAGGGACCTATTGCCACTTTCCTTGGGTTAACTAGAAACACCCGAGGGTGCTGGATGTGATCCAGAGCTACAATGCCTCACCATTGACCGGATAATCACCCGACGACACACGGTAACCATTTCGCCAAACAAGGGGATGGGTGGGAGGGGATGTCCATGCGCTGCATGGCCTTATCAGACCCAGTCATCGGTTACCTTGTTTACAAGCCGAATGGCAAGATGGGGGGGGGGGGGGATGACAAACCCCGGTACATAGCCACACAACGCGCACCAGCCAGGCCAGGCCCAGCCACCAGACCAAGAAAGAAACAGGGAATGTTCGTACAATGGCAAAAACAGCCAAACATGATGCTGAAGACAGTCTATTTTGCCCCTATGCCAGGTTTGACATGGCCCTAAAGGGATCCCAAGTCTTTTCGAGTTGTCAGCAGGACTTTCCTTGCAGCCATCAGACGTGATTCATTGAAACCAGCAGACAAGCTGGAGGTCAAAGTTAACGAGAAACGCCCCAAGGAGCTGGATGGAAGCCAGAGCAAGAATGCCTCACCACTGAATGGACAATCACCTGACGCTTCAGGTAACCATATGGTCAAGCAAAAGGCGTCAGTCCATGTGCTTTCTTTAAACTTAGAAGAATGGTTTCAGCTACAATAAAAAAGAAGAGCATCATCAAACCACTCTTTTAGCTACGGACAGAAAGGGACAACTGCCCACAGAGCGGCAAGTGATTCTGATGGGCCTGCGCACCAGCCACAACACCTCTGACCACTAAGCTCCATGGCAGTCAGCAGCAACTGGTAAACTTTCACTTTCAGTTTCTCAGATGACGTCTCCGCGTTCGGAACGAATTCCATATGCACTAACGTCACAGGTGCCATGTGTATGGTGACCGTGGCACAAGCCTTTAAGCCTGCACATAAACCCATGAGCTGGCCAGGTGCTGAGGCCCTACTTAGCCTATGTTTTACCTAGTCTATATTTTGTACTGGTATTTTATCAGCCTACCACTGGAATAATCTTGATTACATGTAAATGACATGTGTTGGAAAACTAAAGACGGTCACGTTCATCATCAGATGTGACCTGACTATGCAGACAGTGAACGATAGAAAAAGAAGAACAGACCACGAACAACGATAAGATGTAGAAAAAATATCCACCATATGATTAGTTGACATGGCATTCGTCAGGACAAAATGTTTGTTACCGGTCCGTGTATAAAGGGAAGGAACCAATCTATGATGACAGTTTCCTCTGGTCTGTGTATTGTCTCCCTTGAGGCTCTCGACTTGTTCACACCGCCTGCTGGCTCGTTCTTTCGACAGACCCATGGACTGCATGATTTCATGTGTCCAGTTGAATCTGACCACGCAACATACCATCTGGCTTGAAGTATCCATCTGCACTCTCCAATCATTCTACTGGTGTCAATGTTTCATTGGTCCTATTCCACTCTCCATTTTAACGCTTTCCCAACACGGGGAATGGCTAAGGCTCAAGCTGGATAGCTAGATAACTAAAGAAAGAATTTGGATGGAGCGCATATGGAATTATCTGAGTACGACGAATCCCTCTGGACGCCATTCATCACATGGCGTCTGTAGCAGCAGTGAAAATGGAATATATTCCAATCATGGAGACGCAATCTTTAAAGACTGAAACTGAAACTGAAACAAACTGGTAGTCTCTTAGTTCTCAGCGTACAGCGACTTCTATCGTCTGTCTGGCTGTCTGCTGTTTGATATGTATGACGTCTGTTACCTACCTGTCTGTCTACCTGTCTGTCTACCTGTCTGTCTACCTGTCTGTCTACCTGTCTGTCTACCTGTCTGTCTACCTGTCTGTCTACCTGCCTGTCTATCTGTCTGTGTATCTGTCTGTCTACCTGTCTATCTGTCTGTCTACCTGTCTGTCTATCTGTCTGTCTACCTGTCTGTCTATCTGTCTATCTACCTGTCTGTCTACCTGTCTGTCTATCTGTCTGTCTACCTGTCTGTCTATCTGTCTATCTACCTGTCTGTCTACCTGTCTGTCTATCTGTCTGTCTACCTTTCTGTCTATCTGTCTGTCTACCTGTCTATCTGTCTCTCTACCTGTCTGTCTACCTGTCTGTCTACCTGTCTGTCTATCTGTCTACCTGTCTGTCTACCTCGTCTGTCTACCTGTCTGTCTGTCTGTCTACCTGTCTGTCTATCTGTCTATCTACTGTCTGTCTACCTGTCTGTCTACTGTCTATCTACCTGTCTGTCACCTGTCTGTCTATCTGTCTGTCTACCTGTCTGTCTATCTGTCTATCTAATTCTCAGCAGCTTTTTTTTCTCCTCTTCCTCTCTCAAATAGCAAGGACAAGCTGTAAGACAATTCCAGAGGGGCTAATATTATTCTTGATTAAAACAGTGTTTCATGCCAGTTTCAACTCTCCCTTCCTCCCCCCTCCCCCTCCCCACCTCTCTCTCTTTCTTTCTTTCTCTCTCTCTCTCTCTCTCTCTCTCTCTCTCTCTCTCTCTCTCTCTCTCTCTTTCCTGCAGTGGATTGAAGTGACTACGTATGCGCTTTTGTGTGTGTAAGCGTGCTTGAGTATCTGTGTGTGTTTATTGAATAGTCATGTGTCAGTGGACATGCATGTCTGTTTTGAGTTAATGCGTTCGTGCGTCCGTGGGTGTGTGTGTGTGTGTGTGTGTGTGTGTGTGTGTGTGTGTGTGTGTGTGTGTGTGTGTGTGTGTGTGTGTGTGTGTGTGTGTGTGTGTGTGTGTGTGTGTGTGCGTGTTGCGTGTGTGTTTGTGTGTGCTGGTGTGCGTGCGTACATGCGTGTGTCTGTCTGTGTATGCGTACGTGTGCAATGCATGTCCCTGTGTGTGCGTGCATTTGTGGTATCCGTGACCGCGTGCTGGTGTAAGTGTTCGCTTTGTGTACGCACGAGCGTGCCTGTGCACGTGCACATAGTGGATGACTCCCAGTAGAGCTGCTGTAGGCATGGTCACATTCCTTCTGCAAAACAAAGGGAGGTAAAGCAGGCTCCACTTTGGCTGACTCATTCCCGCCCCACCCACCCACCCACCCTTTTTTTTTTTTTTCTTTTAACTAAAAATGTTGATTGTTACGTATTGACTACAAAGAGGTGTAAATCTGTTAAAAAAAAAAGGGGGGGGGGGCGGCGTGAGGATTGCTGCTTATCGACCGTGCAGAGGTTTGTATACATGTGCGTGAGTGTGTGTATGTGTGTGTGAGTATGTGTGTGTGTGTGTGTGTGTGTGTGTGTGTGTGTGTGTGTGTGTGTGTGTGTGTGTGTGTGTGTGTGTGTGTGAGTCTGTCTCTCTGTCTCTCTGTCTGTGTCTCTGTCTGTGTCTGTTTGTCTGTCTGTCTGTCTGTCTGTCTCTCTCTCTCTCTCTGTGTGTTAATGTGTTGTTGTGGGTGACAAAAAAAAAAAAAAAGAAAAGAAAAGAAAAAAAAAAAAAAAAAAAAGAGAAAAAAAAGAAAACTTGAACAACATTTTTCTAGCTGATTCTGGACAGACCTATACCAGTTTGGATCATAAAGTAGATCCGTGGAGGAGTCGCCAGTGCATAAATTTGCAGAACAACGTGCCAAGGTCAAGGTCATATGGTCGAAAAACCATGCCTAAAATCAGTACATTTTGAGAAACGAGTGCGAACAGACAGCTTTCTCAGCATCTCCTGACAGTACTTAAACTTTGTTTTCAGTGTTGTGACCGTGTTCCACTGTCCTTGACTCACATTAAGGTTTATTTCAACCGACACTTTTTCAAGGTCATCGTGACCTTGACAAGTACAAATTCTGATTTTTTTTTTTTTTTTTTTTTTTTTTTGTGCGTGTGGAGGTTATGAAAAGGGTGAATGGATTGAACATTTCCTGGTTTGCCTTTTCTTTTTTTTTTTTTTTTTTTTTTTTTGCTGTTTATTATCATAATTTTTTTTTATCATCATCATCGTCGTCGTCGTTATCATCATCATCATCATCATCATCATCACCACCACCACCACCACCATCATCATTTCATTATTATATCAGCAGCAGCAGCAACAGCAGCATCATATCATCATCATCCTTATTATTGTTGTCGTCGTCGTTGTCGTTGCAGCTGTTGTTGTTGTTATTGTTATTGTTATCATAATTATTATACAACCAGTGTATACTTCAGTATGATCTCATGTTTCAATATTTCCTTGCAGTATTCACCATCCCAGGAACACACCTAGATTTACGTTTTTATTTGTAATATATTCACCGACAAACAGAGGCACTCATGCATACATAAAAGTACGTGCACACAAACTAAAGAGACTTTCTCTCTCTCTCTCTCTCTCTCTCTCTCTCTTCTCTCTCTCTCTCTCTCTCTCTTTTGTTTTGTTTTTTGTCTCTCTCTCTCTCCCTCACTTTCACTCTGTCTCTGTCTGTCTGTCTGTATGTTTGTCTGTCTGTCTGTCTGTCTGTGTATCTTTCTCTCTCTCTCTTTCACTCTGTCTTTGTTTGTCTGTCTCTCTCTCTCTGTATCTTTCTCTCTCTCTCTTTCACTCTGTCTTTGTCTGTCTGTCTGTCTCTCTCTCTCTCTCTCTTTATCTCTTTCTCTCTCTCTCTCTGTCTTTGTCTTTCTCTCTGTCTCTCTTTCTCTCTCTGTCTCTCTAAACTCTCTTTTTTCTCTCTTTCTCTCGCTCCCTCTTTCTCTTTCTCTGTCTCTTTTTCTTTCTCTCTCTCCATCTCTTTCTCTTTCTCTGTCTCTCTCTCTGTCTGTCTCCCTTTGTCTCTGTCTCTTTCTCTCTTTCTCCATCTCTGTCTGTCTGTCTGTCTCTTTTTCTCTCTCTCTTTCTCTCTCTCTCTTTCTTGCTCCCTCTCTTTTTCTTTCTCTCTCTTTCTCTCTGTCTGTCTCCCCCCTCTCTCTCTCCCTCTCTCTCTCTGCATCTCTCTCTCTCTCGCCTTCTCTCTCCCTCCCTCTCCCTCTCTTTCTCTCTCTTTCTGTCTTTATCTCTGTCTGCGTGTACGTATATATCTATATCTCTGTCTCTGTCTCTGTCTCTGTCTCTGTCTCTCTGTCTCTGTCTCTGTCTCTCTCTCTCTCTCTCTCTCTCTCTCTCTCTGTGTGTGTGCTCTTCCTCTCTCTATCTCTTTCTTTCTCTGTCTGTCTGTCTGTCTGTCTGTCTGTCTCTCTCTCTCTTTCTCTTTCTTTCTATCTTTCTCTCTCTCTCTCCGTGTATTCATTTGCATGTAAGTTGCATTAGTTTGTCCACACGTTGCATTTGTACACACACATATACACACACGCACGCACACATTAACGAGTAAACACACATTCACGCATGCAGATACACACACGCGCGCGCTCGAACACACCCACAACATACATACATACATACACACACACACACACTTACACACACATACACACTTACACACACACACACACACAGATAACACACACACACACACACACACACACACACACACACACACACACTGGTATAGACAGTTCTATGTCAAAGGTGCCAGGCTGCCTATCCCCCCCCCCCTCCCCCATCCCTTCCATCCATCCGTCCTCCGCCAGTCCGTGTGTATTACAAAACCAACAACAACAACAACAACAACAACAACAGCAGGAGCAACAGTTACAGTCCTAAACAATTGGCGTGGTGGAAGACGGTGTCAACGGACAGATGACCCTCTCATCAGAAGTACCCGGGCGTTTTGTAGGTAATTGTTATTATCAGTGCGTAGCTGTATTTACGTATTTGTACTTACGTTTTTTTTTATTTGTTAGTTGCATTTATTCTACATACGTTATATTTATTGGTATGTAAGTTGTAATAATTTGTCCATATGCTATACTTATTTGTACTTACGTACTATTCATTTGCGTGTACGTTGTATTCATTGTTCATTGTAGCAGGCCTCAGTCAGTCGGCGTCGACTATGGATGATGCGCCCTAGTGTCCTGCTGAGTCGAAGTGACGCCTCTGGAGCAGCGTTGGCTGTGGCTGGTAAGGCTGATGTGGGAAAGCAGTCTATGTGACGTTGGATGTATGTATAGATGCTGGGCATAGGATTGCCTTCACAGGAGCTAGGTTTCTGCCTGGCTCTCTTTACCTCAGCTAAGATCTGGATCCTCTTTCCCCCCCGACCTGAGTTGTTTCTGGAGCACACTGCGCCATCTTTTGCGGATGACACAAGATACAAGATGAAAGATACAAAACACAAGTAAAAGATACAAGATACCAGACACACGATTAAAACAATACAAGATGTAAGATACAAGACAGGATACAAGACACGAGATACAAGATAAAGACACAAGATACAAGACACAAGATACAAAACAAAACACAAGATACAAAACACAAGACACAAGATACAAGATACAAAACACAAAATACAAGATACAAGATACAAGACACAAGATACAAGATAAAAACACAAGACGCAAAACACAAAACACAATATACAAGACACAAGATACAAGACGCAAAAAACAAGACACAAGATACAAGACGAAAGAAACAAGACACAAGATACAAGACACAAGATACAAAACACAAAACACAAAATACAAGATACAAGACACAAGACACAAGATACAAAACACAAGATACAAGACACAAAACACAAGACACAATATACAAAAACACAAAACACAAAACACAAGAAACAAAATACAAAACACAAAACACAAAACACAAGAAACAAAATACAAAATACAAAACACAAAACACAAGATACAAAACACAAAATACAAAACACAAAATACAAAATA
This sequence comes from Monoplex corrugatus, assembly GCA_030674185.1. NCBI lineage: Eukaryota > Metazoa > Mollusca > Gastropoda > Littorinimorpha > Ranellidae > Monoplex > Monoplex corrugatus. The sequence continues at coordinate 13,114,739 of JAPXFY010000031.1, read as the reverse complement.
CAAGATACAAGATACAAAACACAAGATACAAAACACAAAACACAAGATACAAAACACAAAATACAAAACACAAAACACAAAATACAAAATACAAAATACAAGATACAAGATACAAAACACAAGATACAAAATACAAAACACAAGATACAAAACACAAAATACAAAACACAAAACACAAGAAACAAAATACAAAAACACAAAACACAAAACACAAGATACAAAACACAAAACACAAAACACAAGATACAAAACACAAAAACACAAAACACAAGATACAAAACACAAAACACAAAACACAAAACACAAGATACAAAACACAAAACACAAAACACAAAACACAAGACACAAAACACAAAACACAAGATACAAAACACAAAACACAAGACACAAACACACAAAACACAAGATACAAAACAAAAAAAAAACACAAAACACAAGACAAAACAAAACAACAAAACACAAAAAAAACACAAAACACAAAACACAAACACAAAACACAAGATATAAAACACAAAACACAACACAAAACACAAAACACAAAATAAAACACAAAACACAAAACACAAAACACAAGATACAAAACACAAAACACAAGAACAAAACAAAACACAAAAAACACAAAACACAAAACACAAGAACAAATACAAAACACAAAACACAAGAACACAAAACACAAAACACAAGAAACAAAACACAAAACACAAAACACAAGAAACAAAACACAAAACACAAAACACAAACAAAACACAAAACACAAAACACAAGAAACAAAATACAAAACACAAGAACAAAACACAAAAAACAAAACACAAAACAAAACAACAAAAACAAACACAAAACAAAACACAAAACACAAAACAAACACAAACACAAAACAAAAACAAAACACAAAAACACAAAACACAAAACACAAAACAAACAAAACACAAAAACACAAAACACAAGAAACAAAACACAAAACACAAAAACAAAAACAAAACACAAGAAACAAAACACAAAAACAAACACAAAACACAAAAACAAAACACAAACACAAGATACACAAATACAAAACACAAAACAAACAAAACAAAAACACAAAAACAAAAACAAAAACACAAAACAAAACACAAGATACAAAACAAACACAAAACACAAAAACACAAAACAAAACACAAATACAAAATACAAAACAAAACACAGATACAAAAACAAAATACAAAACACAAAATACAAAACACAAAAACAAACAAAACACAAAATACAAAATACACAAACACAAACAAACACAAAATACAAAAACACAAAACACAAAACACAAAAACACAAAACACAAAACACAAAAACAAAATACAAAATACAAAAACAAAACACAAAACACAACAAAACACAAATACACAAAAACAAAACACAAAAACAAAACACAAAAACAAAAACAAAACACAAAACACAAAACACAAAACACAAAACAAAACAAGAAACAAAATACAAAACACAAAAACAAACACAAGAAAAACACAAAAACAAAAACACAAAACACAAAACACAAACACAAAACACAAAACACACAAGATACAAAACACAAAACACAAGACACAAAACACAAAACACAAGATACAAAACACAAAACACAAAAACAAAACACAAAAACAAAATACAAAACACAAAAACACAAGAAACAAAACACAAAACACAAAAACAAAACACAAAACACAAGAAACAAAAACAAAACACAAAACACAAGACACAAAACACAAAACACAAGATACAAAAACACAAAACACAAAGACACAAAACACAAAACACAAATACAAAACACAAAAACACACAAAACACAAAAAACAAAACACAAAACACAAAAACACAAAAACAAAAACACAAAACACAAGACACAAAACACAAGACACAAAACACAAGATACAAGACACAAGATACAAAACACAAGATACAAGACACACGATACAAAACACAAAATACAAGATACAAAACACAAGACAGGATATAAAATACAAGATACAAGATACAAAACACAAAACACAAGAACAAGATACAAAACACAGATACAAGACGCAAGATACAAGACACAAGATACAAAACACACAAAAACAAGATACAAGACACAAGATACAAGACACAAAACACAAGATACAAGACACACGATACAAAACACAAAATACAAGATACAAAACACAAGACAGGATATAAAATACAAGATACAAGATACAAAACACAAGAACAAGATACAAGACACAAGATACAAGACACAAGATACAAAACACAAGATACAAAACACAAGATACAAGACACAAGATACAAGACACAAAACACAAAAACACAAAACACAAGATACAAAACACAAGATACAAGACACAAAACACAAAACACAAGATACAAAACACAAGATACAAAACACAAGACACAAGATACAAGACGCAAGATACAAGACACAAGATACAAAACACAAAACACAAGACACAAAACACAAGATACAAGATACAAAACACAAGACACGAAACACAAGACACAAGACACAAAACACAAGACACAAAACACAAAACACAATATACAAGACACAAGATACAAGACGCATGAAACAAGACGCAAGAAACAAGACACAAGACACAAGATACAAGATATTTCATAGCCAAGTTCATAGTTTGTTTGGTGACATCACGTTAGCCCCATTCACACTCATATCACGTGACTCATATCCTCACACGTGACATGGCAACTTCCCGTCCATTTCCTCCTCCCTCCCTCCCGCAATCTCTAACAAAAAGATGCTCATAAAAATCAATAAAATGAAATTACATATACACACACATTTTCACACATAATTATACATACACATGCATATAATAATAATAATAGTGCATTTATAGAGCGCTTTCCGAAACCTCAAAGCGCTTTACATCAGTAAACCATACATATATAAACCAAATAACAGGCTACAATACAAACAAACTCATCAAAAACTATCCACAGGAAATCAACAACCACACAGACACACCAAATAATCTCTCTCCCTCTCACCCCCTCCCCGCCCACCCCTCTCCCCCCATTTTCAAACACACACACACAACACCCACACACACACAGCCACACATCACACACACACACACACACACACACACACACACACACACACACACACACACACACACACACACACACACACACACACACACACACACACACACACAACACACACTGGCATACACCCCATTGTGCACAATTTCATCCAGAATGTCAAGCAGGATCAACCCACTAGCCAAAATCAGGAAAAACACTGTTTAAAGAAGTAAGTTTTTAAACTTGTTTTGAAAGATGGTAGAGTTTTAGAGTGGCGGACGGACTGAGGCAACAAGTTCCATGTCTGAACAGCAAAAACTGCAAAGGCTCTACCACCGTGAGTTTCTCTGTTATATTTTGGCACACGAAACTTCTTGTCATCCACAGAAGAGCGGAGTGATCGAGAAGGTACGTAGACAGTCAAGAGTTCAGAGAGATAGTCAGGAGCAGTTCCAGAAATGATGTGATAACAAAGGCAGCAAATCTTGTATTTTATTCTTTGTTCAACCGGGAGCCAGTGCAGTGTCTGAAACAGGGGTGTGCAGTGCTGTGACCTACGTGCCTTGAAGATGAGTTTAGCTGCAGAGTTCTGAACTTGTTGCAAATGTTTGAGATGTTTCTGAGGGCAACCCGCAAGGAGTGAATTGCAATAATCTAACCTAGACAGAATGCATGCAGTAACTAACGTCTTGGTTGCGTCTAATGTAAGGTAGTGTCTAATAGAATTAATGCGTCTAAGTTCGATGTATGCAGCCTGACATGTTTTGATGATGTGCTGGTGCATGGAGAGATTATGGTCAAAGACAAAACCGAGGTCACGAACGCAATCAGAAAAAGCAATAGCGGTATTACCGACAGTAATAGTGGAAGGCAGAGAAGAAAGATCTGCAGGCAATGGAGAAACACGAAGGGCTTCAGTCTTGTCATCATTCAACTTAAGTCGATTTTCATACATCCAGGATTTTACTTCAGAAACGCAGTTCTGAAGAGACTGAACTAGATGATCGTAGTTAGAAGGAGAATCAGTATGATTGAGCTGGGTATCGTCCGCATACATTTCATGACGGATGGAATGTGAGTCAATAAGGTGGGTCAGAGGAGAAGTATACAATATGAAAAGCACAGGACCCAGAACAGAGCCTTGAGGCACGCCAAAATCCAAAGGCAGCTCAGAAGATTTGTTTCCGTCGACAAGTACGGTTTGCTTTCTTTCTGAAAGATAAGATCGAAACCAGTGTAAAGCAGATTTTTGAATTCCAAAGTTGTTTTCCAAACGGGAAAGCAAAATTTCATGGTCAATAGTATCGAAAGCAGCTGAAAGATCCAAAAGGAGAAGAATAGAAATTTTGTTTTGATCCAGGGAGGTCAAAAGATCATTGAGAATACGAAGCAGAACAGTTTCTGTGCTGTGCCCTGGCCTGTAAGCGGATTGGTACAGAGAGCCCCCCCCCCCCCCCCAACCCATTCCTTTGGCACATAAAGCAGCATTAACATCAGGTAAGAAAGAAGCAGCAGTAACAGTCATAAGCAATTTGCCTGGCAACACACGGTATTGTTAACCCCCAAACTATCCCCTCGTTAGATATAACCAGGTATGTTGTACTGTGTCTTACACTACAGTGTTTCTTTCCTATCTCCAGCTGGCACCCACAGCAGCAAGGTTGATGAGATCTTCTGTGCTAAAATGATGGTCACTTGCCTTTTTCTGTATGTTTGTTCTATTTCGTTAGTTAAGTTCAAGGATGAGATCTATGCTAAAAATGATCGTCACTTGACTTTTTTTGTTTTGTTTTTGTTTTTGGTACATTTCTTCTGTTTCTTTTGGTCAATGCAAGGATATCTATGCTAATAAATGATCGTCACTTGCCAATTTTTGTTGTTGTTGTATGTTTGTTCTGTTTCTTTAGTCAGTGTAGGGATGAGATCTATGCTAAAAATGATGGTTACTTGCCTTTTTTGTTGGTGTGTTCTGTTTCTTTAGTCAATGCAGGATGTTTGTTTGTTCATCACCTGGATTGACCATTCACTGGACACCAGAAAAAAGACGTAAGAGAGGAGGAAGACCCAAAGACACCTGTTGACAAACAACAGGAAAAGATCTGTAGGCCCTGAAAGACACCGGGGATACTGCACAGAGACCGGAGCAGAACAGACAGAAGTTGAGAACTTTCATTGCTGCCCTACTTGCCAATGGTCAAATAGGCTTAAATGTAGCTGATGACTGGGTCCGAACGGGTTGTGCGGCGCATGCACAGCCCCCCTCCCCCCCCCCCCAACTTTGCTTAGCGAAATGGCTGCCATCAGAAATATCCAGCAGAATCGCTCAATCCAAAACAGCGTTCATGAACATGAAAAGCGATGAACAGATGAAGAGAGAGAGAATTCAAGAAATACTAAGAACGCGTATTTAAAATACAACTAGACAAGACAGGCGCAAATATCTGTCTGTCTGTCTGTCTGTCTGTCTATCTATTTATCTATCTGTCTGTATGTCTATCTGTCTATCTGTCTATCTGTCTATCTACCTATCTACCTACCTATCTATCTATCTATCTATCTGTCTGTCTATCTATCTATCTATCTATCTATCTATTTATCTATCTATTCTGTCTGTCTATCTATCTATCTGTCTATCTATGTGTCTATCTATCTATCTATCTATCTATTTGTCTGTCTATCTATCTATCTATCTGTCTGTCTATCTGTCTATCTATCTATTTGTCTGTCTATCTATCTATCTATCTGTCTATCTATCTATCTATCTGTCTGTCTGTCTGTCTATCTCTCTATCTATCTATCTGTCTGTCTATCTATCTATCTATCTATCTGTCTGTCTGTCTATCTATCTATCTATCTATCTGTCTGTCTATCTATCTATCTATCTATCTGTCTGTCTGTCTGTCTATCTATCTGTCTATCTATCTATCTATCTGTCTGTCTATCTATCTATCTATCTATCTATCTGTCTGTCTATCTATCTATCTATCTATCTGTCTATCTATCTATCTATCTATCTGTCTGTCTATCTATCTATCTGTCTGTCTATCTATCTATCTATCTATCTGTCTGTCTGTCTATCTATCTATCTATCTATCTGTCTGTCTATCTATCTATCTATCTATGTGTCTATCTATGTATGTATGTATGTATGTATCTATCTATCTATCTGTCTGTCTATCTATCTATCTATCTGTCAACATCTGCAGCACACACGACGCTTGCACTGTATATCTTGTGTCAAAGTTGTGACCATAAACATAAATAGGCAACTAGCTCTGTCTTATCTTTGATATTCCTGGGATCACCTTGTCGACGTGCAGTGTTTCAAATACGCATTCATATCCTCTAAATTCTATGTTGATTTCTTTTCTTCTCGTAACTTTTACAGCCCAGAAAATGCACTTCGATAATTTGCTTCTTCATTCTATACCGTCTTCTTAGTATGTATAAAAACGTATGTGTTGGTGACCCTCCTTCAATAAACACGACAAATAATACAATTCATTCAGTTTCATGAATGGATCACATGAGAAAAAAGTGAAAGTTATCGTCAAGACTGTCTTGGCGGAGTGTACATGATTTGTAGGTATTTTCCAGTGTAGTTTATGCCAAGGTCGTTTAATCCTAAATGCATCTTTATTAGGCAATCTCCAAATGTCCTTACGGTTATATTGTTGGAATACTTCTCAATGTGATGTGCTAACTTAAAAGTACAGTAGGGAGAAAAGTACCCATCGTGTATAACTTTGCCACCCATCGTGTATAATTTTGCCACCCAGTGTATAATTTTGCCACCCATCGTGTATAACTTTGCCACCCATCGTGTATAATGTTGCCACCCATCGTGTATAACTTTGCCACCCATCGTGTATAACTTTGCCACCCATCGTGTATAACTTTGCCACCCATCGTGTATAACTTTGCCACCCATCGTGTATAACTTTGCCACCCATCGTGTATAACTTTGCCACCCATCGTGTATAATTTTGCCACCCATCGTGTATAATTTTGCCACCCATCGTGTATAATTTTGCCACCATTGTGTATAATTTTGCCACCCATCGTGTATAATTTTGCCACCCATCGTGTATAATTTTGCCACCCATTCGTGTATAATCGTCTTCGCCTTCGCCTTCTGTCCGGTTAGTACCGCCTTCACCTTCTGTCCCGCTAGTGCCGCCTTCACCTTCTGTCCCGCCGGTGCCGCCTTCACCTTCTGTCCCGTCGGTGCCGCCTTCGTCGCCACCCCGGCCACCACCATATGACTGTGATAAACTAAAATTATGCCTTTTTAATGCTCAGTCAACATGCAAGGATGGCAAAGCCGAAGTCATTGCCGATTTTATCGCAGATGAACGTGTTGACATTGCTTTTATCACAGAGACATGGCTTAACCCCCTTGGTCACGAACCTATACATGCTAGCCTCACTCCGAGTGGTTACAGGCTTGCTTCTTTCCATCGCTCATCCCGAGGTGGCGGTATCGCCATCCTCTACAATGACTCACTCCATTCCCGCCTATCTTTCTCGCAGTCTCTGCCTTTCTCCCATCCTTCTTTCGAGCACGTTGAAGTATCCTTCCAATCCAATCCTCACCCCATCACCTTCTCCTGTATCTATCGACCCCCACCTAGCTCTGCCAACAAACTCACCACATCCACGTTTCTGTCTGACTTTGACCAATTGCTTGACCACTACTGCCTCTTACCTGGAAATCTCATCATTCTAGGTGATATCAATGTCCACTATGACAACACTCACCGTTATGACACAAGACATATCATCAACTCTCTGTCCAATCATAATGTGACTCAACACATTTCTGAACCAACCCATCAAAAAGGTCACATTCTTGACTGGATCATTTCTCGTGATCACCACAATTCCGCTACTGACAACTGCTTAGTTCTTTCTACCCGTCTAACTTCAGCCCTTCCATCTGACCACTCTGCAATTCTCTGTTCTCTCGACATTTCTCCTCCTTCCCGTACCATGCGCTCAGTGAC
>JAPXFY010000031.1:13056682-13099182 GCA_030674185.1 Monoplex corrugatus | reverse complement strand
TCACTTTCCAACTTTGACAGTCCTGCAGACTGTATTGTTTTACACTGTGGTGTCCACGAACTGAATAGCAAAGATCTCAAAGCAACAACACAAAATTTAGCTTCATGCATCAAACATATAACACAAAAATATCCAAACACAAAGATAGTCATCAGCAAGGTCGCCCCTGTACGACATTCACATATGGAAGTTCGGCGGAATTTGTTTAACGCCTTTTTATCTGCTGAGCTAGTTAACATAAAAAAACCTATCATTTGTCTCCCATGACAACCTTCGAACTAACCAGCAGTTTCTACACGACAATATTCACCCCACCGCCAGAGGAAGCAGCGTGATAGCGGGGAACCTGGGAAGACACATTCGGGATCTATTTTGGGAGACGCCTAGGAGACCAGGAGGATCACGACCTTCACGGCCACACGCCTCTAGATTCTCCCGAGGACCGTTCCCCTATTTTGACAGCTATGAACCGTGGTGGCTATCATACAACATGTTTTGAATGAATCGTAGTAGATCTACAGTGACCAACGTTTCATGTCACAGGACTTTTTCTCGTCTTCTCTGACAGTTCTCTTGTTGAAAGTGTATAAACGCTAGGAATTAGTCAGTCAGGACTCAGACTATAATCTCTGTACATTTGAAGGCGTGTATACTATTATTATTTATTTATAATTATTTCTGTTCTAGATCAAATCTTATCTGATTAGTAGACTTCTTTTCTCCATAGTTTTACTCTTTTTTTTCTACCTTACTTTGTAGTAAAAGAATCATTCTCCCCCTCCCCATTTTCCTTGTACACAGAAAACCAAATTACGTGATTTTCAAACAAATCACCGTTAATTGAAAATAAGGGATTAGCCGACAATGAAAATCAATTTTTTACAGTGGAATTGTAGGTCTATTTCCACCAATTCAGCATACCTGGAACATTTCCTCGCCTCAAATCAGTGTGAAGTCTTGATTCTGCAGTCGCTTAATGTTATACCAACCAAACTTCCCAATTTCCAAAATTACTATTATCCACCAGTGTATGCCTATGGGAATCCCGGGAAGAAAGTAGCCACTGCGATATACATACTTAAAGAGTTACAATATCACATATTTACTTCCCCAGTTTTAACGTCAACTGAAGACTTACACGCTTGTGCCGCTACAGTACAATTCAGTAATTCTTTTATCCTGAACGTTTTGTCAGTCTACCTGCCAACAGGTCCAAATGACCACAACACAGAATGGCTGCGCACGATTCCGGATCTGCTGCACGGTAAATGGCTAATAGGTGGAGACTAATTCCCACTCCCCGTTTTGGGAAAAAGATTGCTGTACTGTGACAAGCAATCGTTTAGTAGAAAATATAGTTGACAGTTCGCTTTACCTTTTGAATGATGGGAGTGTCACTAGAATTCCTGATATTTCCAAACATCGGGCAACAGCCATTGATCTGTCTTTAATCTCACCAGAATTAGTACCCTGCTGTACCTGGGACACTCACAGAGATACTTTAGGAAGTGATCACTTACCTATCCTCATAACACTAACTAACGAAAACATCAGGATGAAAGACAGCATTCCTGATATTATACCAAAATATAATTATACACGCGCTGATTGGTCCTTGTTTCAGACTGTTCTTTCTAATCGAGATTTCACACATTATGAAAGTGGAAATGTAGACGTTATGTTTTCTAAATTCCAGGAGTCAGTTCTAGCTGCTGCAGACCTTTCCATCCCGAAACTCAAAACTTTTAAGTCAATAACCGTTTGGGTAATGTTTGGTGGACGGAGGCATGTGAGCAAGCAGTTCAGTATAAAAAAGAGAAATACAAAATCTACATCAAAAGCAGGAAACCTGAAGATCATATGGAAATGAAAAAAGCTAACACCCAGTGTAATAAAATCATCGCTGAAGCAAAGAAAAATTATTGGGCATCATACTGCACAAAAGAAATTTCAGATTTCAAGGATTTCCATAAAGTCTGGACAAAAATGAATCAAATGAAAAATGGAGCCAACTTACTTAGGTGTCCAATAATGATTGATACAAGTCACAAATTTCTTTCCGACATGGACAAAGCTGAAACTTTTGTGGAACTTTTTGCCCAAAATAGTAAAGTAGATGGTTTGACTCCTACCTGCAAACACTACAGGGAAATGGCAGCTAACAACTCTATCTACACTGATCCAATACCTCAGAATGATCTCTGGTTTAATTCTCCAATCACCTTAGAAGAGTTAAAAAACACTATCTTGTCTCTACGCAACAAGAGGAGTTCGGTAGGTGTCGATGCAGTTTCAACTGAAATGATTAAACATCTTCCAGAAAACTATATTATTTTTTTAGCACAAAATTTTTCAGAAATGCTGGGTTGGTGGAATTATACCACAATTATGGCAAACGTCTGTTGTTATACCAGTATTAAAAGCAGGAAAGCCTAAAAACAATAAAAACAGTTACAGACCTATTGCTTTAACGTCCCATACGAGCAAACTATTGGAAAAATTGGTATTAAACAGACTTGTACATTACTGTGATAAAAATAACATTATTCCAGTAAATCAGGCTGGTTTTAGAAAAGGGAGATCTACAGTTGAGCACCTGGTTAAACTTACCACTCACATCAAGAAACAGTTTGCCCGCAGAAAAAGTCTTTTAGCTACATTTTTTTATGTGAAAAAAGCTTACGATCAAGTTTGGCATACGCGTTTATTGTACAAGCTGAAATCTATTGGTTTATCTGGCAATATGTATGATTATATTAAGTCTTTTTTAGCCAATAGAACTATTCAGGCAAGAGTGGGAACTAGTTATTCTACTTCACGACATCTTGATATGGGAATTCCACAAGGTTCAGTGATAGCACCGCTTTTATTTAATATCCTTATACAGGATCTTCCTAAAGCACTCTCAAATCGTGTGGTTTTGGCACAGTATGCTGATGATATATGTATTTGGATGAATATTACTTTAAAAAAGACAACTCCACAGAGAGCACAGAATTACATTAGGAAATTGTATCAATCTGATCTTGATAATCTTGGAAACTATATGTTAGAAAATGGTCTGTCGTTGTCAGCGGAAAAAACTAACATGATGCTATTTAATTCTGGTGGTACTTTAAGTAACTTGCCTACTTTCAGATTGCTTGGTGAAGTGTTACATTACAAACAGGTTGTAAAATTTCTGGGAGTCTTTATGACATCGAAATTAAACTGGAATGTCCATTTTGATTATATTTCAACAAAAGCAAGAAAAGCCCTAAATTTTCTAAAGATAATAAGCCGATTACCTTGGGGAATGGATACGAACATACTAATTCATCTATCAACAGCACTTGTACGATCTAAATTATCCTATGCGCAAGAAGTGTTCTTCAGTGCACCAAAATATTTATTAAAGAAGATACAAAGCTTAGACTGCAAAAGTATTAAAATTGCTCTAGGTGTCCCTACTCATGCCTCTAATCTGGAAACGTACAAAGTTGCTGGAATTCTGCCTCTGAACAACTATCGTGAGCTAGCGACAGCAAAATTTGCAGTTAGAACTACTTCCAAACGGACAATTTTGTGAGTAAGGAAATTAAAATCAGGTCTGATGTTGACTTTCCAAAGCGAGCAAAAAGCATTTCATCACAAACGACTGTTACAACTTACATATCTGACTTGGTCAAACAGTCTAACATAAATATGGATGAAATAGCTGAGACACCATCAACAACGCCTATCCCTACATGGGAAATGCAAAAAGCCTCTTTTGATATTGATTATACAGACGTTAAGAAATCTGAAAACGTCAACATTTCGATATCCACAGCAAGAGAACACATCGATGAAAAATACCGTATCCACCTTCACATTTTTACCGATGGATCAGTCTTAGAAAATAAATGTGCTGGAGCAGCATTTTATGTTCCAAAATTTAAGATAAAAAAGTCATTTCTCGTTGGGGCAAACTTATCGATCTTTACAGCGGAATTAGTCGCTATTAATCAAGCATTGCATTATCTAGTAAATCTTAAACCCATGTCTTTCAAAGTAGTTCTCTTTGTTGACTAAAAAATCTGTATTATATGCCTTACGGTCTTTTAATGCAGACACAAGACCTGATTTAATTACTGAGGCAAATCATCTTATACATCGTTTAAGGGTCAAAGGTACAGATATCAGTTTATGCTGGGTGCCTTCTCATGTTGGTCTTCACGGCAACGAAGTAGTTGACAGAGCAGCTAAGCAAGGCGCCCAGAATGCTGATAATGCTATAGAATTACATGTTCATACCTCCGTAAAAGAAGCTTGCAACTTGCTCGAATCAGCCTCATGGACTCGATTTCATGAACATTCAGATGAACAGTTTGTGTCACAACAAATGATAAAACTTACCGTTCAAAATGTATGTAAAAAATTGCAGTATTCTTCCATGTATCATTTGAGATCGATTGTTGCTGTTTGTTTTCGTATTCAGCTAAACGCATTGAAAACAAAATATTGTAAAAATGTCAAGTGTATTTGCGGCGAACAGTTCACACTGTTTCACTGTTTATTCTACTGCAAAATGCTACGTTCTTTTTTACCGAAAATGTTTACTCAAGAAAAGTATTCTGAAAATCATTTCCAGAAAATTACATCAGATCAAACGTTGTTAGTTAGAATTTCAGAATCATTAGTTCACAGTCCTGTTAATGCATTACTTTAACTTTATTCGGTTTGTATTTTAGTGTTACAATTTCCCTTCACGTTGTTGAAGTTAATTGTTAGTGTTAAGTTCTCGTTCCATTTTACTGTTCCCCACCTGCTAATGTCTTTTTCCTCTGTCTTCCCTCTGCCCAAATCCAACCCGTCCAACTATCGTTCTACATTTTGTTTTGATCAATTTTTTTTTTTTTTTTTTTTTAAATTTCCCCTTCCCCCCCTCCCCCGTCTAATATCACTTATAGTGAAAAGACGTTAAATTAAAGAACGAACGAACACACACACATATGCACAACACACACACACACACACACACACACACACACACACACACACACACACACACACACACACACACCACACACACACACACACACACACACACACACACACACACACACACACACACACACACACACACACACACACACACACACACACACACACACACACACACACACACACACACGAAAACAAAACGAAACAAAATGAAACAGTCCCCCAAAAAACAAACAAACAAACAAACAAACACTAACACACAAACAAAGCACTCACCCACGACATATGATATATCCAATTTGTGATATCAACCATTTTGCGATAGGATGAGAAAGTCAGTTATTTCAGAAAGTGTGCGATTTTATCAATCATTTTGAAATAACAGTGAATTTTCTTTCGGTCGATTGTCTCATCGCCTGACCATGAAAATGTCATGTTACGATCAGCTTCATCTGCCACGGGAGAAAATGGATCACCTTCACAGAAAACAGCCTGTCACATCTCTGATCTTTGTGTCAAAACAAATGATTATCACCTTCATTGGAGAACAGTCTGTCACATCTCTGATTTTTGTGCCAAAACCAAATGATTACACCTTACAACATAGTCGTCCATCCTGACTTAGTGTCAACCAAATGATTATCACCTTACAAACATTAGTCTGTCACATCTCTGATTTTGTGCCAACAAATGATTATCACCTTAACAAAAATAGCTGTCACATCTCTGATTTTGTGCCAAAACCAAATGATTATCACCTTAACAAACAATAGTCTGTCACATCTCTGATTTTGTGTCAAAACCAAATGATTATCACCTTAACAAACAATAGTCTGTCACATCTCTGATTTTTGTGCCAAAACCAAATGATTATCACCTTAACAAACAATAGTCTGTCACATCTCTGATCTTTGTGCCAAAACCAAATGATTATCACCTTAACAAACAATAGTCTGTCACATCTCTGATTTTTGTGCCAAAACCAAATGATTATCACCTTAACAAACAATAGTCTGTCACATCTCTGATTTTTGTGCCAAAACCAAATGATTATCACCTTAACAAACAATAGTCTGTCACATCTCTGTATTTGTGCCAAAACCAAATGATTATCACCTTAACAAACAATAGTCTGTCACATCTCTGATTTTTGTGCCAAAACCAAATGATTATCACCTTAACAAACAATAGTCTGTCACATCTCTGATTTTTGTGCCAAAACCAAATGATTATCACCTTAACAAACAATAGTCTGTCACATCTCTGATTTTTGTGCCAAAACCAAATGATTATCACCTTAACAAACAATAGTCTGTCACATCTCTGATTTTTGTGCCAAAACCAAATGATTATCACCTTCACAGATAACAGTCTGTCACATCTCTGATTTTTGTGTCAAAGATAAATGGTTGTCGTCTTCATAGAGGACCATGTTTAACGTACCTGACTTTTGTGTTAAAGACAAATGGTTATCACTTTCATAGAATCTGTCACATTTGTGATCTTTCTGTCAATAACATAATGACTGTCAGAGTAGCAGGGCCAGTCAAACTGGGAAATCTTTAATGGTTTTTGTTTTGAAAGCTAGACTAGTATTGCGTACAAAGAGAACAGTCCATCACATGCCTAGCTATACTTTTAATAAATTACTGTTAGGTTTTTAAAGATAAGCAAACTGTATAATGTCTGATCTTAATGATAAGAAATTCCACGCACACACACTATCACATAACACGCAAGGAAGCAAACACGCATGCACACAAAACACAGTAAGGAGAGTACTATCACAATCGTACAAACAAGTTATATTCTGAGATATTTGTAGATCAAAGTGACTGCTGCCACCATCACAACACAGAAACTACACACGTATAAAGAAAAAGGGGAAGCGAGCTGAACTGACAATGCGAGACAGAGTTAAATCTGTGTCCAGCAGGTCTTGTTAATTTAAGATGCCGAGTTGTGGCCAAGATGTGAACAATACAATTGATTGTTCTTTGTTCTTCCTTGATTTAGTTGACCTAAGACAACTGTTGTTCTTTGTTCTTCTTGATTTAGTTGACTTAAGATAACTCAATATTGCTCTTTGTTCTTCCTTGATTTAGTTGACCTAAGACAACTGTTGTTCTTTGTTCTTCTTGATTTAGTTGACTTAAGATAACTCAATATTGCTCTTTGTTCTTCCTTGATTTAGTTGACCTAAGATAACTGAGTGTTGTTCTTTGTTCTTCTTGATTTAGTTGCCTTAAGATAACTCAATATTGCTCTTTGTTCTTCCTTGATTTAGTTGACCTAAATAACTGAGTGTTGTTCTTTGTTCTTCCTTGATTTAGTTGACATAGATAACTGTTGTTCTTTGTTCTTCCTTGATTTAGTTGACATAAGATAACTGTTGTTCTTTGTTCTTCTTGATTTAGTTGACATAGATAACTGTTGTTCTTTGTTCTTCTTGATTTAGTTGACTTAAGAAACTGTTGTTCTTTGTTCTTCTTGATTTAGTTGACTTAAGATAACTGTTGTTCTTTGTTCTTCTTGATTTAGTTGACTTAAGATAACTGAGTGTTGTTCTTTGTTCTTCCTTGATTTAGTTGACTTAAGACAACTGTTGTTCTTTGTTCTTCCTTGATTTAGTTGACATAAGATAACTGTTGTTCTTTGTTCTTCATTGATTTAGTTGACATATGATAACTGTTGTTCTTTGTTCTTCCGTGATTTAGTTGATCTAAGATAACTGTTGTTCTTTGTTCTTCAGTGATTTAGTTGACATAAGATAACTGTTGTTCTTTGTTCTTCCGTGATTTAGTTGACATAAGATAACTGTTGTTCTTTGTTCTTCGTGATTTAGTTGACATAAGATAACTGTTGTTCTTTGTTCTTCCGTGATTTAGTTGACATAAGATAACTGTTGTTCTTTGTTCTTCCGTGATTTAGTTGACATAAGATAACTGTTGTTCTTGTTCTTCCATGATTTAGTTGACATAAGATAACTGTTGTTCTTTGTTCTTCCGTGATTTAGTTGACATAAGATAACAGTTGTTCTTTGTTCTTCCGTGATTTGTTGACATATGATAACTGTTGTTCTTTGTTCTTCCGTGATTTAGTTGACATATGATAACTGTTGTTCTTTGTTCTTCCGTGATTTAGTTGACATAAGATAACTGTTGTTCTTTGTTCTTCCGTGATTTAGTTGACCTGAGATAACTGCTGTTCTTTGTTCTTCCTTGATTTAGTTGAATAAGATAACTGTTGTTCTTTGTTCTTCCTGATTTAGTTGACATAAGATAACTGTTGTTACTTTGTTCTTCCTTGATTTAGTTGACATAAGATAACTGTTGTTCTTTGTTCTTCCTTGATTTAGTTGACCTGAGATAACTGTTGTTCTTTGTTCTTCCTTGTTTGTTGACCTGAGATAACTCAGTGATGCCGTATCTTCTTCTTTGTGTGTCCTGTTTTGTCCTATGTAACGAAGATAGTTGTCATCACTTCATCGGTTCAGCCACACGTGAAATCTCTGACTTGAGTTGTGAGAAAGTCACGTTGCTAACACCTGTTCTTGTGAGAAAGTCACGTTTCTAACACCTTTGTCGTGAGAAAGTCACGTTGCTAACACCTGTTGTTGTGAGAAAGTACGTTGCTAACACCTGTTGTTGTGAGAAAGCCACGTTTCTAACACCTTTTGTTGTCAGATGTCACGTTATTAACACCTGTTGTTGTGAGAAGATCACGTTATTAACACATGTTGTTGTGAGAAAATCACGTTTGTAACACCTGTTGTTGTGAGAAAGTCACGTTACTAACACCTGTTGTTGTGAGAAAGTGACATTACTATCATCTGTTGTTGTCAGAAAGTGACGTTACTAGCACCTGTTGTCAGAAAGTGACGTTACTAACACCTGTTGTATGAGAAAGTCACGTTGTTAACACCCGTTGTTGTCAGAAAGTGACGTTACTAACACCTGTTGTGTCAAAAAGGACGTTACTAACACCTGTTGTTGTGAGAAAGTGACGTTACTAACACCTGTTGTTGTCAGAAAGTCACGTTATTGACACC
Organism: Monoplex corrugatus; assembly: GCA_030674185.1. Classification (NCBI taxonomy): domain Eukaryota; kingdom Metazoa; phylum Mollusca; class Gastropoda; order Littorinimorpha; family Ranellidae; genus Monoplex; species Monoplex corrugatus. The sequence goes on along the minus strand of JAPXFY010000031.1, from coordinate 13,090,166 downwards.
TGTTGTTGTCAGAAAGTCACGTTACTAACACCTGTTGTTGTGAGAAAGTCACATTACTAACACCTGTTGTTGTGAAAAAGTCACGTTACTAACACCTGTTGTTGTGAGAAAGTCACATTACTAACACCTGTTGTTGTGAGAAAGTCACGTTACTAACACCTGTTGTTGTGAGAAAGTCACGTTATTGACACCTGTTGTTGTCAGAAAGTCACGTTATTGACACCTGTTGTTGTCAGAAAGTCACGTTATAAAGACTAATTGTTGTCAGTATGTCACGTTATTGACATCTGTTGTTATAAGAAAATCACCGTTTCTAACACCTTCATAGAGTCACGTTGTCGAATGACTGTCCTTTGTTAAAATAACTCTTCAAACATATCACCCCCATGAATGGACAGACTGTAGACTGACAACACTGCAGAATGGACTGACCCTAGTGTCACGTACTGACCTGCAATTAAAATGTTTCTATAGTACAGGTCAGCACATGACAACATGAAGGAATCAGACGCTCAGACGTTGATAAGGGAAAAGTTTATCATGTTAAGAGTAGTCTCGCCTTTTTAAATTGTAAAGAGCCATCCACATCACACACTCGTGCAAACACAACGTCTATCAGTTCTGGTTATGACCTTGGTTTTGATGCTGGATCAGTCTGGACATGGCCAAGTCATTATCAAAGATTTGTGAGACGAAAACTGAGCTAAATTCCAGAAGGCTGAGGTCGACCTGTTTTCAGTCACACTATCTTTCTCCATTTCGTCAATGAGCTTCACAGAGTTCAACACACAGCCAGTCAGCACACTGCTAGCAGCATCAGGAATGGTACAGGAACATACAGTGTTGTATGCGTCCTTCTACTACTGCATGGATAGACAGGAGCGTTGATGTATGAGCCACAAGTCCATAGAACTCTAAACGCTGTTGTCAGTATTCACAAACTGTAGGCATGACACTTCGTTCAGTAGTCCACAGAACTGTAAGCATGACACTTCTGTCAGTAGTCCTAGAACTGTAAACATGACACTTCTGTCAGTAGTCCACAGAACTGTAAGCATGACACTTCTGTCAGTAGTCTACAGAACTGTAAGCATGACACTTCTGTCAGTAGCCACAGAACTGTAAACATGACACTTCTGTCTGTAGTCCACAGAACTGTAAACATGACATACTTCTGCCTGTAGTCCACAGACCTGTAAACATGACACTTCTGCTGTAGTCCACAGAACTGTAAACATGACACTTCTGCCTGTAGTCCACAGACCTGTAAACATGACACTTCTGTCTGTAGTCCATAGAACTGTAAAACATGACATTTCTGTCTGTAGTCCACAGACTGTAAACATGACACTTCTGTCTGTAGTCCACAGACCTGTAAACTGACACTCTGTCTGTAGTCCACAGAACTGTAAGCATGACACTTCTGTCAGTAGTCCATAGAATGAAAACATGACACTTCTGTCAGTATCCTAGAACTGTAAGCATGACATTTCTGTCAGTAGTCCATAGAACTGTAAGCATGACACTTCTGTCAGTAGTCCACAGAACTGTAACATGACATTTCTGTCAGTAGTCCACAGAACTGTAAACATGACACTTCTGTCTGTAGTCCAAGACCTGTAAACATGACATTCTGCCTGTAGTCCACAGACCTGTAAACATGACATTTCTGTCATAGTCCACAGAACTGTAAACATGACACTTCTGTCTGTAGTCCTAAACTTCTGTCAGTAGTCCATAGAACTGTAAACATGACACTTCTGTCAGTAGCCCAAAAACTGTAAACATGACACTTCTGTCTGTAGTCCACAGAACTGTAAACATGACACTTCTGTCTGTAGTCCATAGAACTGTAAACATGACATTCTTCTGCCTGTATAGACTGTAAACATGACACTTCTGTCTGTAGTCCAAGAACTGTAACATGACATTCTGCCTGTAGTCCACAGACCTGTAAACATGACACTTCTGAAGTAGTCCACAGAACTGTAAACATGACATTCTGCTGTAGTCCACAGACTGTAAACATGACATTCTGCTGTAGTCCATAGAACTGTAAACATGACATTTCTGTCTGTAGTCCACAGACCTGTAAACATGACACTTCTGTCTAGTAGTAGACCTGTAAACATGACATTCTGTCGTAGTCCATAGAACTGTAAACATGACATTTCTGTCTGTAGTCCATAGAACTGTAAACATGACATTTCTGCCTGTAGTCCACAAAACCTGTAAACATGACACTTCTGTCTGTAGTCCACAGAACTGTAAACATGACACTTCTGCCAGTAGTCCATAGAACTGTAAACATGACACTTCTGTCTGTAGTCCATAGAACTGTAAACATGACATTTCTGCCTGTAGTCCACAGACCTGTAAACATGACACTTCTGTCTGTAGTCCACAGACCTGTAAACATGACACTTCTGTCTGTAGTACATAGAACTGTAAACATGACATTTCTGCTGTAGTCCATAGAACTGTAAACATGACACTTCTGTCTGTAGTCCATAGAACTGTAAACATGACACTTCGTCTGTAGTCCATAGAACTGTAAACATGACATTCTGCTGTAGTCCACAGACCTGTAAACATGACACTTCTGTCTGTAGTCCACAGAACTGTAAACATGACATTTCTGCTGTAGTCCACAGAACTGTAAACATGACATTTCTGCCTGTAGTCCATAGACTGTAAAATGACACTTCTGTCTGTAGTCCATAGAACTGTAAACATGACACTTCTGTCAGTAGTCCATAGAACTGTAAACATGACACTTCTGTCTGTAGTCCATAGAACTGTAAACATGACACTTCTGTCAGTAGTCCATAGAACTGTAAACATGACACTTCTGTCGTAGTCCATAGACTGTAAACATGACATTTCTGTCAGTAGTCCACAGACCTGTAAACATGACACTTCTGTCTGTAGTCCACAGACCTGTAACATGACATTTCTATCAGTAGTCCATAGAACTGTAAACATGACACTTCTGTCAGTAGTCCATAGAACTGTAAACATGACACTTCTGTCTGTAGTCCATAGAACTGTAAACATGACACTTCTGTCTGTAGTCCACAGAACTGTAAACATGACACTTCTGTTTGTAGTCCAAGCACCTGTAAACATGACATTTCTGCCTGTAGTCCATCAGAACTGTAAACATGACATTTCTGTCATAGTCCACAGAACTGTAAACATGACATTTCTGTCAGTAGTCCAAGAACTGTAAACATGACATTTCTCTGTAGTCCACAGACCTGTAAACATGACACTTCTGTCTGTAGTCCACAGAACTGTAAACATGACATTTCTGTCCTGTAGTCCATAGAACTGTAAACATGACATTTCTGTCTGTAGTCCACAGAACTGTAAACATGACACTTCTGTCTGTAGTCCATAGAACTGTAAACATGACATTTCTGCCTGTAGTCCATAGAACTGTAAACATGACATTTCTGCCTTAGTCCACAGAACTGTAAACATGACATTTCTGCCTGTAGTCCATAGAACTGTAAACATGACATTTCTGCCTGTAGTCCATAGAACTGTAAACATGACACTTCTGTCTGTAGTCCATAGAACTGTAAACATGACATTTCTGTCTGTAGTCCATAGAACTGTAAACATGACATTTCTGTCTGTAGTCCATAGAACTGTAAACATGACATTCTGTCTGTAGTCCATAGAACTGTAAACATGACACTTCTGTCTGTAGTCCATAGAACTGTAAACATGACATTTCTGTCAGTAGTCCATAGAACTGTAAACATGACACTTCTGTCAGTAGTCCATAGAACTGTAAACATGACATTTCTGCCTTAGTCCACAGAACTGTAAACATGACATTTCTGTCAGTAGTCCACAGAACTGTAAACATGACACTTCCGTCAGTAGTCCACAGACCTGTAAACATGACATTTCTGTCTTTGATGACTTGGCCGTCTTTTGACTTCAGCGGAGCTGTCTTGCTAATGGTGGACCCAAAGAATGTCTTCATGCCCTCATACATGCCTTCCACGTTGCCACTTTCAGTGCACCCTTGGATGTTTTGTGCTAACCATTCATTGCACGTTCCTTCTTGCTGTCTTCGTTGAAACGACGTGTCTCTTTTGTAGTTGAACAGAGTTTTTCTCTTGACATCGATGTCAGGTTTCATTTCAGACAGCCGATCATTGAACCAATCTTAGTTTTGTTCCTCTCCTTTCAGAGTTTGTTATTCATAGCGTGACGGGTACCTGGCAATACAAGCTGGGTGAAAGGTAGGAAATCTGGCCCCTAAACGTACGGTGTACATAGCTCACCTGGTCCTGACGTCCACCTACCAACCCCATGTATGGGCAGATTTAAGTACTGGACATCCCAATGGTTGACTGGATGGATGAAGGTAAATTCTCAACGGTGATGAAGGCTGATGAGGATTGATGAACAAAGTTGGAACCCACTGCTCTGTAAGTGTCTTCAGGAGAAGAGAAGGCTATGGAGTAAACCCGACACAAATCCAGATAGCAGCTCCCAAGGCAGTTGGATGACATATCACTCGCTTTACGGCAGCTCTAGCAGTCAAGCTGGCACCAAATGCACCGCCCAGCACTTCTTTATACCATGTCAGAGAGGCCAAGAGGGGGATCTTGATGTCTGGGCAGCCCAAGATTTGTATACTCATTGCCCAACTTGTGCCGCAGAGAGGCCACTTCACTTCTGTGCTGCTGCAAAAAAGCAAAATCAACACAGGAAGCAGCGAATTCGAGTTCAAAGTCCAAACTGGAATTATGTTAGCTACGAATGCTTCGGGCTGCATCTGATGATGACAAGGTCATTGCATCTCACTGATCAGCTACCGCCCACCCAAATCCAGGTACCCTCTGGGCAATAAGGTGTTGATCTGCCACCTCCAGCCAACTTTAGTGGGTGCTCAGAGCATAGAAGTGATCGAAAAAGAAAGATATACCAATGCACCAGGCAAGACAACAACAAAAAAATAATAAATAGATAGATAGATAAGTAAATCAACAAACATTAAAAAGTACGAAACCATCAACCACGCAAATGATCTCTTGGAACATCAGCAGTATGTGCCCTTGCCTCTCAGACGACCTGCAGAAGAGTTATCAATAGGATGTACATCAACACATCAACATGGCATCACTGCAAGAGATCAGACGTACTGCGGACTGTATGCTGCAGGAGATGAGCTCCATCTTCTTGTAGCTGGTAGATCTTCTGAGGAGTCTTGTCTATATAGTGTTAACCTGACAGTCAGGAACACCCTTCTCCCCATGATCGTTTCTCCCAGTGGCGGTTCAGAAGGCATCTTTTCCCTTAGCCTTTCAACATCGTCCGGCAAAGTGAACGTCCTGAGTGTCTATGCCCCAACACTGTACTCACTTCAAGAAACCAAAGTTCAGTTCTATGAGGATCTTGAAGCTGTCATAAGCAAGATTCCAGAATGTGAGGACATCATTCTGATTGGTGATTTGAGTGCTAGAGAGGGATTCGACCAGAATGTGAGGACATCATTCTGATTGGTGATTTCAGTGCTAGAGAGGGATTGGTCCAGAATGTGAGGACATCATTCTGATTGGTGATTTCAGTGCTAGAGAGGGATTGGACCAGAACGTGAGGACATCATTCTGATTGGTGATTTCAGTGCTAGAGAGGGATTGGACCAGAATGTGAGGACATCATTCTGATCAGTGATTTCAGTGCTAGAGAGGGATTGGATCATAATGTGAGGACATCATTCTGATTGGTGATTTCAGTACTAGAGTGGAATTGGACCAGAATGTTAGGACATCATTCTGATCAGTGATTTCAGTGCTAAAGAAGAATTGGGACCACAGCTCATGGCCAGACTGTCGTGGATGTCAAGGACACACCTTATCCCAGTATGATCCGAAATATGGTTGCACTCGTCCTACAACAGTTCAAATACAACTGTCCCCATTCTTCTTCTTCTTCTTTCTTCTTCTTCTTCTTCTTCTTCTCCTCTCTCTCTCTCTCTCTCTCTCTCTCTCTTTCTTTCTTTCTCTCTCTTTCTCTCTCTCTTCTCTCTGTCTGTCTGTCTGTCTGTCTTTCTCTCTGTCTGTCTGTCTCCCTCTTTCTCTCTCTCTCTCTTGTTGTTTTGTTTTGTTTTCCACCGTGCATATCTTGGACAGGCCTGCTCAGATGAAGTCTACATCCCCCCCCCCCCCCAAATCCACGTGTGGAATCCACTTCAGCCCTGTGCGAGTCACGTGTATATGCGTACAGGTGTGTATTCCTGCGCATGGGTGTGGGCTTACATTTATGTACGTTTATACATGTCTGTGTGTGTGTGTGAAACCTTCATAGAAATTATTGTAATTTTGCCAGTTTATGTTTCATACATACATACATACATACATACATACATACATACATACATACATACATATATACGTACATACATACATACATACATACATACATACATACATACATATGTACATACATGCATGCACACATACACATATATCTATACATTTATATATATATAATACACATATACACACGTACGTACGTATGTACGTATATACATACACACACACACATACATACATACATACATACATGCACACATACATACATACATACATACATATATCCATCCATATATACATACATACATACACGCACATACACACATACACATTTACATACATACATGCATGCATGCATGCATACATACATACATACATACATGCGTACGTACGTATGTGCGCACATACATTCATACTTATATTCATACATGCATGCATACATACATACAGACAGACAGACAGACTGATAGACAAGCAGGTAGATAGATAGATAGATAGATAGATAGATAGATAGACAGACAGACAGACAGATACATAGACACATAGATAGACACATAGATAGACACATAGATAGATAGACATCCATGCACACACACATGTCATATGCGCATATGTGTGTGTGTGGTGTGTGTGTGTGTGTGTGTGTGTGTGTGTGTGTGTGTGTGTGTGTGTGTGTGTGTGTGTGTGTGTGTGTGTGTGTGTGTAGATATTCATCATTACAGTTGGAACAGCATGACCGTGTAGACATAATTATGCAAAGTATTATATCATTCACCATTGCGGTTGTTCCTATCATTCACAATTCACATAGTATTATATCATTCACCATTGCGGTTGTTCCTATCATTCACAATTCACAGAGACAAGGTCAAGTAAAAGGCAAATAGAGAACAAGGTTCTAATGGGCAAGATTAAGAAAAATTCAAATAAAAAACCAGAATCTTATGGAAAATATAAGAAAAGCAAAGAGAAGACCAGGATCCTATGGGCAAGATCAACAAAGAATCAAATGGAGAACAAGGATCTTATGGGCAAGGTCAACAAAGAATCAAATGGAGAACCAGGATCCTATGGGCAAGGTCAACAAAGAATCAAATGGAGAACCAGGATCTATGGGCAAGATCAACAAAGAATCAAATGGAGAACCAGGATCCTATGGGCAAGGTCAACAAAGAATCAAATGGAGAACCAGGATCCTATGGGCAAGGTCAACAAAGAATCAAATGGAGAACCAGGATCCTATGGGCAAGGTCAACAAAGAATCAAATGGAGAACCAGGATCCTATGGGCAAGGTCAACAAAGAATCAAATGGAGAACCAGGATCCTATGGGCAAGATCAACAAAGAATCAAATGGAGAACCAGGATCCTATGGGCAAGGTCAACAAAGAATCAAATGGAGAACCAGGATCCTATGGGCAAGGTCAACAAAGAATCAAATGGAGAACCAGGATCCTATGGGCAAGGTCAACAAAGAATCAAATGGAGAACCAGGATCCTATGGGCAAGGTCAACAAAGAATCAAATGGAGAACCAGGATCCTATGGGCAAGATCAACAAAGAATCAAATGGAGAACCAGGATCTTATGGGCAAGGTCAACAAAGAATCAAATGGAGAACCAGGATCCTATGGGCAAGGTCAACAAAGAATCAAATGGAGAACCAGGATCTTATGGGCAAGGTCAACAAAGAATCAAATGGACAACCAGGATCTTATGGGCAAGGTCAACAAAGAATCAAATGGAGAACCAGGATCTTATGGGCAAGATCAACAAAGAATCAAATGGAGAACCAGGATCCTATGGGCAAGATCAACAAAGAATCAAATGGAGAACAAGGATCATATGCCAATGTCAACAAAGAATCAAATGGAGAACAAGGATCTTATGGGCAAGGTCAACAAAGAATCAAATGGAGAACCAGGATCCTATGGGCAAGGTCAACAAAGAATCAAATGGAGAATCAGGATCCTATGGGCAAGGTCAACAAAGAATCAAATGGAGAACCAGGATCCTATGGGCAAGGTCAACAAAGAATCAAATGGACAACCAGGATCCTATGGGCAAGGTCAACAAAGAATCAAATGGACAACCAGGATCTTATGGGCAAGGTCAACAAAGAATCAAATGGAGAACCAGGATCTTATGGGCAAGGTCAACAAAGAATCCAATGGAAAACCAGGATCTTATGGGCAAGGCCAACAAAGAATCACATGGACAACCAGGATCTTATGGGCAAGGTCAACAAAGAATCAAATGGACAACCAGGATCTTATGGGCAAGGCCAACAAAGAATCAAACGGAGAACCAGGATCTTATGGGCAAGGTCAACAAAGAATCAAATGGACAACCAGGATCTTATGGGCAAGGTCAACAAAGAATCAAATGGAGAACCAGGATCTTATGGGCAAGGTCAACAAAGAATCAAATGGACAACCAGGATCTTATGGGCAAGGTCAACAAAGAATCAAATGGAGAACCAGGATCCTATGGGCAAGGTCAACAAAGAATCAAATGGACAACCAGGATCTTATGGGCAAGGTCAACAAAGAATCAAATGGAGAACCAGGATCTTATGGGCAAGGTCAACAAAGAATCAAATGGAGAACCAGGATCTTATGGGCAAGGTCAACAAAGAATCCAATGGAAAACCAGGATCTTATGGGCAAGGCCAACAAAGAATCACATGGACAACCAGGATCTTATGGGCAAGGTCAACAAAGAATCAAATGGACAACCAGGATCTTATGGGCAAGGCCAACAAAGAATCAAACGGAGAACCAGGATCTTATGGGCAAGGTCAACAAAGAATCAAATGGACAACCAGGATCTTATGGGCAAGGTCAACAAAGAATCAAATGGAGAACCAGGATCTTATGGGCAAGGTCAACAAAGAATCCAATGGACAACCAGGATCTTATGGGCAAGGTCAACAAAGAATCAAATGGACAACCAGGATCTTATGGGCAAGGCCAACAAAGAATCAAATGGAGAACCAGGATCTTATGGGCAAGGTCTACAAAGAATCAAATGGGCAACCAGGATCTTATGGGCAAGGTAAACAAAGAATCAAATGGAGAACCAGGATCTTATGGGCAAGGTCAACAAAGAATCAAATGGACAACCAGGATCTTATGGGCAAGATCAACAAAGAATCAAATGGAGAACCAGGATCCTATGGGCAAGATCAACAAAGAATCAAATGGAGAACCAGGATCCTATGGGCAAGGTCAATAAAGAATCAAATGGAGAACCAGGATCCTATGGGCAAGGTCAACAAAGAATCAAATGGAGAACCAGGATCCTATGGGCAAGGTCAACAAAGAATCAAATGGAGAACCAGGATCCTATGGGCAAGATCAACAAAGAATCAAATGGAGAACCAGGATCCTATGGGCAAGGTCAACAAAGAATCAAATGGAGAACCAGGATCCTATGGGCAAGGTCAACAAAGAATCAAATGGAGAACCAGGATCCTATGGGCAAGATCAACAAAGAATCAAATGGAGAACCAGGATCTTATGGGCAAGGTCAACAAAGAATCAAATGGACAACCAGGATCTTATGGGCAAGGTCAACAAAGAATCAAATGGAGAACCAGGATCTTATGGGCAAGATCAACAAAGAATCAAATGGAGAACAAGGATCCTATGGGCAAGATCAACAAAGAATCAAATGGAGAACAAGGATCTTCTGGGCAAGGTCAACAAAGAATCAAATGGAGAACAAGGATCTTATGGGCAAGGTCAACAAAGAATCAAATGGAGAACCAGGATCCTATGGGCAAGGTCAACAAAGAATCAAATGGAGAACCAGGATCCTATGGGCAAGATCAACAAAGAATCAAATGGAGAACCAGGATCCTATGGGCAAGGTCAACAAAGAATCAAATGGAGAACCAGGATCCTATGGGCAAGGTCAACAAAGAATCAAATGGACAACCAGGATCTTATGGGCAAGGTCAACAAAGAATCAAATGGAGAACCAGGATCCTATGGGCAAGGTCAACAAAGAATCAAATGGAGAACCAGGATCTTATGGGCAAGGTCAACAAAGAATCCAATGGAAAACCAGGATCTTATGGGCAAGGCCAACAAAGAATCACATGGACAACCAGGATCTTATGGGCAAGGTCAACAAAGAATCAAATGGACAACCAGGATCTTATGGGCAAGGCCAACAAAGAATCAAACGGAGAACCAGGATCTTATGGGCAAGGTCAACAAAGAATCAAATGGACAACCAGGATCTTATGGGCAAGGTCAACAAAGAATCAAATGGAGAACCAGGATCTTATGGGCAAGGTCAACAAAGAATCAAATGGACAACCAGGATCTTATGGGCAAGGTCAACAAAGAATCAAATGGACAACCAGGATCCTATGGGCAAGGTCAACAAAGAATCAAATGGACAACCAGGATCTTATGGGCAAGGTCAACAAAGAATCAAATGGAGAACCAGGATCTTATGGGCAAGGTCAACAAAGAATCAAATGGAGAACCAGGATCTTATGGGCAAGGTCAACAAAGAATCCAATGGAAAACCAGGATCTTATGGGCAAGGCCAACAAAGAATCACATGGACAACCAGGATCTTATGGGCAAGGTCAACAAAGAATCAAATGGAGAACCAGGATCTTATGGGCAAGGTCAACAAAGAATCAAATGGAGAACCAGGATCTTATGGGCAAGGTCAACAAAGAATCAAATGGAGGACCAGGATCTTAAGGGCAAGATCAACAAAGAATCACATGGAGAACCAGGATCCTATGGGCAAGGTCAACAAAGAATCAAATGGAGAACCAGGATCTTATGGGCAAGGTAAACAAAGAATCAAATGGAGAACCAGGATCTTATGGGCAAGGTCAACAAAGAATCAAATGGAGAACCAGGATCTTATGGGCAAGGTCAACAAAGAATCAAATGGAGAACCAGGATCTTATGGGCAAGGTCAACAAAGAATCAAATGGAGAACCAGGATCTTATGGGCAAGGTCAACAAAGAATCAAATGGAGAACCAGGATCTTATGGAAAAGATCAAGAAAAAAGCAAATAGAGAACAAGGTTCTAAAGGGCAAGATTAAGAAAAATTCAAACAGAAAACCAGGATATTATGGAAAAGATCAAGAAAAAAGCAAAGAGAAGACCAGGATCCTATGGGCAAAGTCAACAAAGAAGTAAATGGAGAACCAGGATCCTATGGGCAACGTCAACAAAGAAGTAAATGGAGAACCAGGAACTTATATGCAACGTCAACAAAGCATCAGATGGAGAACCAGGATCGTATGGGAAAGGTCAAGAAAAAGGCAAAAGGAAAACCATGGTCTTTGAATAAGACGTTGTAAGCAGACAATCACAGCTCAGCACACGAAGATGAAAAGAACGACGTCAGGAACATACAACAAATCTACACACTACTTTAGGAAAACTACAACATAAAAAATCAGCATCAGCAAAACAGACGGTGAAGGTCAGCAAGAACATCATGCAAATTTACTATCAGCATCAATGGCACAAAACGCTCTTAACAAAGGAGTGAATTCAAATATCTTGACAGCATTTTCATGGGAGACGAAGAACTCAACAAAGAGATCGAAACCAGAATCCAGAGAGCAAACAGTGTCAGCTATCAAATTACCACACTTTTGAAAAACCCCAAGATTGTCATGAAACAAAAGGCATGCTCATCAAGTCCATCTTCATCCCTGACCCTGATATACCAGTGCCAGACTGGAACCCTGACCAAGCTCCATGGAACACAAAATTACTACCTGTAAAATGTGTTGTTTAACACGGCTGTCAACAAGACCAAACGTGACATGATCACACACACCAAGATCAAAGAAACGGGGAAGGGGAGGACTAACACTAGTCCATCATCATGTTCATCAGCATAGAGCAAAGTCCTCTGGTCATCGGACCAGAATGCCACCCAACCAGTTGGCTCATCAAGCATACAACAAAAAGACAGGTGGGTTTACAGTGAGAGGCAGACCAAGGAAGACGCGGACGACGGCTAAAAGACTTTGATGTCACATTGCATTCTTATCTCTTCAGGTCTTCGTTGTTAGCAATTAACTCCATCTTCCTACCATACCCATGATAATAACGAAGACAGATAAAGATGAAGAATTACAATTGTTAAAGTATGATGGTATTTACATCTGAATGCATTTATTCATCGTTATGAATGCTACAACATTCTGTTATAATTTTATATCATAATTAGATATTGCAGTCACAGTTTGATGGCATGGTAAACAGTTGTGTATCATTACTCATCATCATTGTTGTTACAACAAGATGGTAGTCATTGTAATTGAAGAATAAAATCTTCAAACTCATGAAGGAATCATTAAAAGTTTATACAGTGTTGGGTGTTCTGAAAAGACATCATGGCTGATGCACCACCTCCAAACCTAGCAACACTGTATAATCTAGGTGGACATTCCTGTGTGTCAATGTCGGTTTTAGGTCTGATGCACTGCCTTCTTCTGGTCTGTGGTGAGAGGACATTTTTTTCAGAGCATGATAACTTCAATAAGGTGACTGGTCCACTAAGCATCAGAGACCTCTGTCCGGGTGTAGACTACATCATGAATCAGAACCAAACAAACGTCACTGTCCTACAGGTCAATGTGTCAGACTGTCGTTATTTACCTGACTTCACAGAACAGCAGGGAGTGGTGTATGGGATATGTGCTAAGTTCACTACTTTCTGTCGTCTACATGTACAGGTGCCACAAGGTATGTTGGTACATGCTCATGTTGAACGGTTGGAATATCACTGTGATTCTTGGGACTGGGAAGCAAAAACGTGTGATACTAAGTTCGATTGTAAAGAGGAGTATGTTACATACATGATGGCATATAGTTACTTTACTGTGAAAGAACAATATCTAAATTCACATACAAACTGCATGTATATTAAACGTTGTAACAATCACAAAGTAGGAGTAACAATTAAAGGTGTCAAAGATCACACCATGATTACCAGATACGTCCTTTTGCGGGCTAAGGGTTCCAAAGTGCTGCTCTTAGGCTATGTGTGGGCAGAACTGAAAACTTCGCCTGGCTGTGTTATTGTGCTTAGCCTTCTGGAATATGATCACCGCCGTGTCACGCATGTAAAAGTGATATACACCGATCTGAATACAAATTCCCGACGTGTTGCACGTCTGTGTGATAAAAAGACAGAAGTCTTTCACACTTCCTGTCTTAGATTTTGTTTTATTATTGGCAACACCGTCTCAACTAAAGTGATATTTTCTTTCCTGTCTGAAAGTCTTCAACCATCAAAACTGCCCAGTGGTCTGTATAACTGTTCTGTAGGTCACTATCCTAGCTTTCAGCAGCATCTGAACTGTAACCTGATGACAGAATGTGAAGATGGACAGGATGAAACAGAACACTGTCCATTCAGCAGTCCTGGCTGTAAAGGCATGGTGGCCTCTCGTGACAAGTGTTTCCAATACATCAAACAAAAGAGATCTATACCATTCCAGATAGCAGGATATGTGTGTCAGAAGATGGATGGAACGCTGGCTTCAATAAAAACGACACAAGAACGTGATGACTTCCTGAACCTTTCCAAACGTCACGTGGATATGACTGCATATGTGGGATATTCTTCAGGCTGGTGGTACTCTGTGTCTTTCAGGTACAGAAGATTTCGTAAGTGGTCTGATAAAACTATGGTCTACAATATGTTTCATTTAAAATCAAAAAGATATACTTATCAAGTATATGACCATATTCATTACAGGCCTCATATACATGTCAAAGGTTGGATACTTTACAAAATGGTTCTTATTGAACACATCACTGATTCAAGAATGGTTCGTGCCGATGTAGTATGTGAAACCAAAGTACAGTCAGAAACTGTAACTGCTCTCCACACTGTGGAGCTCCCTGACTTTCATCCACCACCGTCCATCTTCACACAGACACAGCAGGCCTTGCTGGTTTATCCTGAGGGTCACCTGACACACTCACTGTTCACGTGTGATTCTGACCATCATACTGTCCTGACTACACAGTCACAGTTTTGTGTTTACTGGAACATGAGTGCCAAGAAAAACAGGACACTAGTTGTTTCTGAAGAACGCGCTGTAATGGGTCTGTTTGTCTGTGATGATGACGTGACAACACTGCTGTATACATTGGTGTGTGACTTCAGACAAGACTGTCCAGATCACAGTGATGAATCTTTCTGTCAGCATCCTTCATGTAGTGGTTTTCTGTGCACCAATGATCAATGTGTGTTAAACAGCCAACGTTGTAACGAATTCTCAGACTGTCTGGATGATTCTGACGAAGTTAACTGCCTCCAGACAAGCCACTGGGGACATTGTGAAGCAAACATGGAGCAACGATTGATTATCAACCTGGATGGCACAGGTTACTTTATTCAGCAGGTGATGAATTCTTACCACTCTTGTCCTGACACTCATTACTGGTGTAAGGAAGACTGGTTGTACTGTCTCCCTGTCTACACTCGATGTAATGGATTTTCTGACTGTACTTATGGTGAGGATGAACAACCATGTAAGACATTCACTTGTCCTGGTTTCTACCAGTGTCGTGATTCCAAAGTTTGTGTTCATGGAGACCATCTGTGTGATGGATGGGGTCAGTGTCCACAGCGTGATGATGAATGGCTGTGTGACATGACCTGTCCAGATGGTTGTCAATGTCAAGGTCACTCTTTCGTATGTCCCCAGGCTTTCTGTGGTGAACTCCTTCCTCAGCTTCGTTACATGGACGCCACT
Source organism: Monoplex corrugatus (assembly GCA_030674185.1). Taxonomy (NCBI): domain Eukaryota; kingdom Metazoa; phylum Mollusca; class Gastropoda; order Littorinimorpha; family Ranellidae; genus Monoplex; species Monoplex corrugatus. The sequence continues at coordinate 13,075,057 of JAPXFY010000031.1, read as the reverse complement.
GGCTCAGGAATGACGCTGACTCATTTCAGTAACATCACATATCTCATTTGTCTGAGTCTTTCCTATTGTTCTCTCGTCAACATATCAAGTGTGAAGCTTCCAAACCTACAGTATCTTGATCTGACCTACAATCATCTGACAAATGTTAATATGAATGTTTTTCTTGAACTATCAAATTTAAGGAATCTGATTTTAGCAAACAACCCTTTGTTGTTCTTGGCAAGTAAACCATTTATTCATATTCATTACGCCCTGAGAAAAATTGATTTATCGAGCACGTGTCTCGAAATATTCAACAGTGAGTTATCAAGATGCTTACTGAAGCTGAAACAATTGAATGTATCTTTTTGTGCCATTAAAGTCATAGAGTCTGACAGTTTTGAGTATATTCCAGAGCTGACTGAACTAGACATAACAGGAAATCCAGTCGGTGATTTTCGTTTGGATGTTATGTCAGAACTGAGTTATCTAATACAGATTTTTCTTCAAACTTCAAATTTTGTTGTAAAGATATACTTCCATTGACATCAAATCAGATAAGATGTCAAGCACCACAGCCTGTGTTTACATCATGTGAATATCTGTTGCCAACTGAACTGTACAGACTTGTCTTTTGGTTGGTCAGCATGACAGCCATTACAGGTAATTGGCTTTGCTTCCTTGCTCATTTCTTTGTTCAGAAAATGTTTGTGGACTTTTTCATGAGGTCCATTGCCTATTTGCAGATGGCTAAGTTTTGTATGGGAGTCCACACATGTATCGTTACAGCAGCTAATGAAATATTCCGTGGAAAATATGTCTTCTTTGAAAAGACATGGACCGACAGTGTGGCTTGTAAGGTTGCGGGTTTTCTTTCACTTCTGTCCAGTGAGGTGTCAGTTCTGATCCTTTGTTTCGTCACACTGTATCACATCATTGTCCTTTGTTTCCCCTTAACTACGTGGACATGCAGTAGACGTCTGACAGCTGTAGCTGATGCAGTGACGTGGTGTGTTGGACTTTTCGTGTCTGTGATACCTTTTTTTCCCGGACTGTCACACTGGGGCCTTGATGGCCAGTCTGGTCTGTGTCGTCTGGCTTTGTTTGAAGACAACAATTCCAAACAGAAGTCCAAGTGGTTCACAGTCATTGCTGGATTCAATTCTGTCCTGTATTCAGTGTTAGTTGCTGGTCAGGTCATCATATACAGACGAACACCAAGCTATGATGAAATTATAGCTGATTCCACAAAGAGATTGATGTATTCTTCAGCCCACCTGTTACTGAAAATGACTGTAACAGATGCTGTGTGCTGGTTGTCATTTGGCCTGACCAGTGTGATGACCTTAAGTGGTGTTACACTATCAGTCAAGCTCTATGTGGTCCTAGTTGTCTTCATATTACCACTCAGCTCTGCAGTCAACCCACTGCTGTACATAGGGACTGTTGTAACTCAGCGGCGACAACAAGCTTTAGAAAAAAGACTGTTACGTAAGTTTAAGTCTCGGGTTTCTTTGACAGAGAAGACTGATTTTTGTACTAATAAAACAAGATAGATGAGCAATACTCATGATCTCTATATATTCGAATCCTCATTTTTGAGAAACAGAAACACACACACACGACACACGTTGGGTAATTGTATAGCCATAAGCTTTATAACAGTGTGGTAAACACAGCTTACACAACGTGCACAAATAACAGCAACTGTGAAACATTTCTGCTGGCAAGATTAAACACTTATTATTAACTGCCACCAATCTCTCGTTTTTTTTAAAGCAATAGGTACAGAAATGTGACAAAGTTCTTTATAGTTGTCTGAAGATAACAGCAGGATTAGGTTAACAAATTGGATTGCCTGAAGTACTTGCTGGACTGTTTTCCAAAGGACATACGAGTAACTCTAGGAATTATCTCCCATGTTGTAAACGTCTCAAATCTAACATAGTTTGCGCTATCCATTCAGCTAGCATAGAAGCAGATACAAAGCACAAAAACTGTAAGCTCAGAACTCGCCTCGTGTGTCCTTTTGTTGATATTATAAAATATCTCCCTGCTTCCCTCTTATTTCTTTGTTTTCCAAAGGTTTGAAGGACTGGGCAATGTGCATAACAGTGGGCTTCATCTTCAGCAGCAGAACGACACACTGGACCAAAGCATCAACGTCTGTGTAACCATGTCGTATTTCGTTGCATGTGTTGACAATGAACTGAAGCCAGAGTGTTACAAGCATTGTCCTATTGATGTCAACTGACAGATGGCAGTCCTGATCACAGCGTCTTTTAATGTTGCTATAAGTCAAATCAGTCACTGGGTTCTACTTTCCATTCCTACCATCCACAATCTGTAAGACGTTTGTTACTGATGCAGGGACATGGGGCATGACTGAACTCTGCCATTTTTTCAGACAAATTCAAATCTGTATGTGTAAATGCTAATGTAGGTTTAGTAACCAAAGTCTTCTTATCTTGGTTATCTAACTGTAATAACGTTGTTTAGACCTTAAACAGCAACGAGTCATTTCCATTTTTGTCAACTTGATCCAGAAACTGGTTAAGCTGTTAGCAGCACTTCAGATAGAGGAAATCTTCCAATATCACCTGTATCATGTCATTTGGTGTTCTTTAATCAACACCACCAAATCGTTTAAATCCGTAAAAGTGTTCTATCTAATTGAAAACGTATATCATTAATATCTCAGACCTCTGCACCATAGAGAAGAATGTGTAGGACTGTTGCACCAAAACGTTTCACAAATACTGCAATATGGTTCACATCAAACGTATTCATTAGATTCTAATGTGGACTTATTCCTTTCTATGGCAAGATCACCAACAACATGTGAAAAACTTAACAAAGTAGTAAAACGCATGTCTGAATATCTGTATTTACTACTTTCATTGGACTAGTGTCGTAGACCTATGTTGCTCTTTGCTCTAGAATCCACATTTTCAAAACAAACAAAATTAATACTTCTCCTTAATTTAAGTTCATTTTAAGCTTTATTAATTCAGTAGACCTGTGCAACGTGTTTAACTGGTTTTGCAAACTGACAGCAGTTTAAGAAAGTAAAAGGAAGGAGTGCAAATGAGAGTGATAAAAAAAAAAAAGAGAGAGAGAGAATTATAGCATATCAACGAAATGGAATCTGTGTATGGTAGAGACATCAGCCATGTTGAAGTGATCAGAAATGGTTTCTGTCTTTCGTTCTGACATCAGGAAACCATTCTTTGATGAGTACCTAAGCAAGTCTGTAGTGTTGTTTTACACACACAACTGGGCCCTGTTAAAATTGTGATCGTACGATTACAATCAACAAAAGCCATTTCAGTTCTGTTTAAGGTGATGTCTCAGTTTACATCATCACTCCTTGGAATGTTGGCTGCCCGCACTGTTCTCCAGGTCTCTGTCCTTCACATCTATCTTTCCTCAACCAGACTGAACATCTGTGAACTGTTACGACCTGTCCACTCCTTTTCTAGGATGTTTCCTCGGTGATCCGTTCATGGTCTTCCCATTCCTCTTTTGTCCTCGATCCTTCCCTGAATGACAGCTTTCATGAGAGTGTGTTTTTGTTTCTGCACACTTGTCTAAAGAAGGTACTTTTTAAAGGATGACCTGTACAAGTTTTCTCCGTGTTTTCAACTCGTCGAGTATGCTCTTCTCACTTCTGTTATCTGTCCAGCTCATCCTTCAGAGACGTCTTAGAACCACATTTCGGCTGAATTTATTTTCTTTATCTTTTCTTTTTGAGGGTTCATTCTTTAGCTCCGTATGTCATGACCAGACATCTCATTATTCTCATTTTTAGTTTTGTGTCTATCGTTTTGTCTTTTCAGATGTGTGTGAGGTCTATCGTCCATTTCTACCGTATATACCGTATTTATGTAACCATTCTGATCATGACTTCTTAACTTAACTACTCATTTCTGAGTTCACAACATTTACTCTCAAGTGTATTTCTCCTTTCTGTATTGGTTCAGTTGTGTCTGTCCCCACAAGTCACTCATTTTGACTCCTCATTATTCATCCAAGGTCCTGCTGCCAACGACTCCATAAAAGCTAGAAAATCAATTAAACACACGTAGATCTGAGATAACGCCTGCCTTATCCAGGAAGCTGATCTCAAACAGCATGTAGGCTGGACGTCAAGCGTTAGAAATGAAGTCCCAGAAACACATGAAAATAGGAGTAGAACGCTCATTTGATTCACAAAACAAGACAGGTGCAAAGGTTAGGCCAACTGGCCTTTGTCAACAGTTGATAAAAAACAACAAGGAACAAACAATACCAAGGGAAAAACATCAAGACTTCCTTCATGTTTCAATGAGCTGGAAAAAAATAACTGATATGAAATCATAAAGTGTTCATAAATTGTAGTAAATAGGAAGCAGGGGAGACAAATGTGACGACTTGATAGTAACACAATTGGTAAGTCTCTTTAGAAACTTAAGAGTGTTGTTCAAGGTCACACCTAGGTTCTTGACAGAATTTAGAGAGGGGATGATGTTGTCACCCAGCTGACTGATATTCAGTGTAATAGAGGCCAGTGTGGTTTTGATGCCTGTGACTATGGCTTCAGTTTTATCACCATTAAACTGTATTTTGTGTTATCCAGTTCTGGGTATCATGGTCATCAACAGGACGTCCGGGTAGGAGAGAGTTGCAGTAGTCAAGATGACTAACGGACAACAGTACAAACAAGCTGAACAGTGAACAGTGCAGACAGTGTGAGGAAACAGTTTTGTTCAGTTCAATGCTGATGGTCGTGTACACCAGTGAAATATATTCGTACATGTGCAAGTTGGAGTTAGAGTTTCTTTAAGAGGGATTCAATGCACGTGGACAATGCCATATGTGCTCCACCCAGATCTGCCAGAAGTTATCTGACGGGCTGCCATATCTTGCACAAAACCTTAGGCACCGGCAAGATCTTGAAATGTGATGGGGAAGGAGAAGGGTGGAGAAGAGACGTAAGGAACACCAGGCCAAACAACCAGAATGATGGAAACATTCAGACAGGCAGCAAACGTTCCAGTTGTTTAATGTTGCAGGCAGGGATTGAACTCGAGATATCAGATATTGGGTCTATCAAAAGAACCAGTCAGCCCACATAGTTCAGGCATGGAAGGGTGGAATTGACACAGACCCCAACATCTTTGACACTGCATGTTTGAGTAGGGCAGCATGTCTGAGCAATTCACTGACACTGCATGTTTGAGTAGGGCAGCATGTCTGAGCAATTCACTGACACCGCATGTTGGTTGGCAGCATGTTGAGCAATTCAGCCGCTTGATAGGCAGCATGTCTGAGCAATTCATGACACGCATTTCGAGTGGCAGCATGTCATGGATTCATGACACTGATGTTGAGTAGGGCAGCATGTCTGAGCAATTCACTGACACCGCATGTTCGAGTAGGGCAGCATGTCTGAGCAATTCACTGACACGCATTTCGAGTAGGGCAGCATGTTGAGCAATTCACTGACACAGATATTTCCAAAGGAAAAAGAGTTTCTAGAATCACAGCTAAGCTTCAGTCTTTTTTACATCGAGTTTTAGTGTATTGCAAACCATCTACTGTCCAACAATGTGAACGCATCTGTTAGAGTAAACACATTTTTGCACTGAAGTATCAAGAAAATACACAAGGGCACAAAGTTTTGGTAATGATTCTGAATGGCTGTGTAATTTATGTTGCACAGTAACATACTATACATCTTTTTGTGGATACGTTTTCCTAATGACTTCGAAACTGTCTGTAAATACATTACCTCAACAATACTGATCGCTGCGTAAGAAGGAAAATGGATTATAAATGTTTGTTTTCAACTTTTTTTCAGTTGAAATGAAGAAAAATCCCGACTGCCAAGGTATGGTTGAATTATGTAACCATTGTTACAAATTTGACAGTAGCAAAAGACGAGACTACAATGAAGCTAAAGAGTACTGCAAGTCTGAGGGAGGTGTACTGGGCGCGCCAAACTGTGAACGTGAATGGTCTAATGCATTTCCTGTTTTAAATAAAATGTGCTCGGTTTCTGACAAACCTGTTTGGACTGGTTTGTTGTTTGGTGACACATCTGTGCCTAGCATGTACAGAAACAACCTCGTTAGTACAGACAGAACTATCTCCTTTATTCGTGTTACTCGGTTTATTGTAAGCATGGCTGGGGAAAAGAAAAGTTACATCATTAATTGTTGTGGCAAAAAAGAACTTTGTAGAGGATGTGAAGAATATAAAGCACACACAGTTTGTGAATTCATGAAAGCTGACAGTACAGGCCCCCTGCATCCATCCAAAATGATATTTCTGAACAGAACACAACTTTCATTCCCCATGAAACAGCAGTCTCTGACGGTATGTCCTGATGGTCACGTGACACACACATTTCTGCGCTGTGGTTCACACCCATACGATGTGTGTGGCCAAGGTCACCCATCTACCTGTCTGTTTTCTGATCATTTGTCACACACACATGGTGGGTTTGATTCCACAGACCAGTCTGTGCATTCTGTCCCTCTATTTACCTGTGATGATGAGGTCACCACTCTGTCATACACCCTGGTGTGTAACTTTGTACCTGACTGTCATGATAAGAGTGATGAGTCTTTCTGTAAACATTCTCCGTGTGTTCACATGTTTACCTGTAATAACGGTCAGTGTGTTTCCTATGACGTTGTCTGTGATCGTGCGCTCCATTGTCTGGACGAATCAGATGAAACACATTGTTCGGAAGTAAGAGAAATTGTCATTTCTGGCACTAATGATATTCCTGCACTCATCACGTTTAATGGTATCAATCGTTTTAATTCAACCAGTATGCACAGAAACGAATCCTGTCCTGACAGCCACTATCGTTGTCCTGGTAAGTTTAACAACTGCCTGCCTATCTACACTCGATGTAATGGAATATATGACTGTGTGGGTCATGAGGACGAACAGGAATGTAATGATATGAAGTGTCCAGGTTTGTTCCGATGCAGAACATCCACAACCTGTGTGCATGGTGATCACCTGTGTGATGGCTGGCCTCACTGTCCACTGCATGATGATGAATTGTCGTGTGATGTGACATGTCCTGTAGGATGTCTGTGTCAAGGTCACACATTTCTGTGTCATCACTATTTCTCTGCTGATCTCTTTCCACAGCTCCGTTCTTTGGATGTCACAGGTACAGGAATGAGTCTGTCTGATGTCAGTAATCATACCTATCTTATTCATCTTATCCTTGCCCAGTGTTCTTTGACTGTCCTGTCCAACATAAAGTTGCCCAACTTACAGTTTCTTGATCTCACTGGCAACAAACTACAGCACGTCGACATGACTTATTTTGTTGGTTTAGACAATCTACAGACACTGTCCCTGTCCAACAATCCTATCACCTCACTCTACTCTGATTCCTTGTCTGAAGTTCAGCAGATCAAACTTACAATGATCGATGTGTCACACACCACACTAGCAGTGTTCAATGCTGAAGCACTGTCCATGTTTTCAGGTTTACAGAAACTGAATTTAACTTTTACCACCATTCATACTATCAGCCCTGGTGGTTTTAAGTTTACACCACAGTTAGCTGAACTGTACATGGAAGGTAGTCCTGTGAAAATATTTCCATCGGCCATATTTAAAGATCTTTCCCATCTCCGTGTCATATCAACACTCAATTATAAATTGTGCTGCAAAGAACTACTACCACGTAACTTTGATGACAGGTACTGCCATGCCCCACAAAACGAAATTTCGTCATGTGAAGATTTACTTCAATCAGCAATGTATCGAGGGTTTCTCTGGCTGATCAGCTGTCTGTCAGTGACTGGTAATGTCTTTGCTTTGTTGTACGTTTGTGTGCACAGAAGAAAACTTCTTCATGTGGTTTCAGTGTGTTTGTCACCAACTTGACCATGGCTGACTTTCTGATGGGTGTCTACATTGTTATTATTGGTGTGGCTGATGAACTGTTCCATGGTAGATACCTCTATTATGATGACACATGGACAAGCAGTGTGGCCTGTAAGGTGGCTGGTTTTCTGTCTCTCTGTCCAGTGAAGTATCAGCTTTGACCATCTGGCTCATCACACTGGATCGTTTCATTGTCCTTTGCTTTCCTTAGCACTTTGCGATTTGAGAGAACATCAGCAGCAGTTGACTTGTCTGTGACATGGTTGATTGGTTGGGTTATTGCCTTGTTGCCTTTACTTCCAATGACATCACGCTGGGAATTCTACAGTCAGACGGGTATCTGTATTCCACTCCCAGTCACCAGGAAAACTTTTCAAGGGCGCTTTTATTCCTTTGGTGTTTTGATTGTCTTTAATTTCATCCTGTTCGTGCTGATCTCAGCTGGCCAAGCTTTCATCTACTGGTCAATACAGAAGAATACACTGACAACCAACACGACCAAAGTGTCTCGAGACATGACCATAGCTCGGCGGTTGATTACTGTGGCTGTAACAGACTTCAGTGTGCTGGTTTCCCATTGGACTGTGTGGATTTCTGGCATTGGCCGGTATTCCTATCCCTGGAGAGGTAAATGTTGCCTTGGCTGTCTTCGTACTGCCCTTGAACTCTGCTCTGAATCCCTTCGTGTATACCTTTAATACATTGGCGGAAAAACGAAAAAAATCCCAAGAGGCAGAGCTGTTTAAGTGGCTGGAATCTCATGCCCACTTGCTTGACAGTAAATAAGTAAAATACCGGGAATGGACTGCTTCCGTGTTATGCATAGATCATATATGTCAATCTTGGTTACGTGTGATGTAAATACAGTAGGACCTGTTGACCAGGTCTCTTGTAAACACTATGCTGTGGCATTATCTTTGTTGTAATATAAGTGACCCCTTCTTTAGACAAACATATTTTTTAAATGATGTGGATTGCATACAATACACAAAGCAACCTTTACATATTCCTTTTTGTAGCTTTTGTTGTTGTGGAATTTTTAAGCTGCTGCCGTGTATTACTTCTGTGGTCCTATTTTTTGTTTTTGTTTTGTTTTTGTTTTTCGTTTATTTGTTTGTTTTGTTTGTTGTTGTTGTTGTTGTTGTTTTCTTTTTGTATTTCTTCTCCATTTTCTTTGGCCCTTTTCCCTTTCACTCCCCCCCCCCCTTTTGTTGTTGTTGTTGTTGTAGTTTTGTTTCTACGTTTCTTTTTCTTTTCTTTGGTTTGTGTGTGTGTGTGTGTGTGTGTGTGTGTGTGTGTGTGTGTGTGTGTGGTGTGTGTGTGTGTGTGTGTGTGTGTGTGTGTGTGTGTGTGTGTGGTGTGTGTGTGTGTGTGTGTGTGTGTGTTTTCTCTGTCCAGAAACTGAAACTGGACTGAAACCAGTGAACACATTTCTCTACTCTGTATGACTTCTAATCTTCTTCCCCATACTATTCTTTGGCTTACCATCTTTTTGTTGGTATGTTATGATGTTGTTGTTGTTGTTGTTGTTGTTGTTGCTGTGTGGTGGTGGTGGGTGGTGGTGGTGGTGGTGGTGGTGGTAAACTCTCCCGTCAGCCCCATGTACCAGTCCTTTATCGCCCGGCATGCATCTTCAAGGAGATACAACACCAAGTTTACAAGCGCATGTTCTTCCACAGGTGCACAATGGGAAAAAGTCCTGTGGCCTTGAGTTCTGCTGCCACTGATTCCTCATCTGTTAAATAGTTGTGCACGGTTTAAATGTGACACTGAGCTGTGTACACTGCTGTCGACAGTTTCATCTGTTGTGGGCAAGCCTGTAACCTTGACATGGTATCATCACTCCAGTTCTTTTGGATACGGTATTCTTGTTTCAGTTCTCCTGGACATGGTATTTTCCTCCTGGACACAGTATCCTTGTTTCAGTTCTCCTGGACACGGTATCTTTGCTTCAGTTCTCCTGGACACAGTATCCTTGCTTCAGTTCTCCTGGACACAGTATCCTTGCTTCAGTTCTCCTGGACACAGTATCCTTGCTTCAGTTCTCCTGGACACGGTATCCTTGCTTCAGTTCTCCTGGACACAGTATCCTTGCTTCAGTTCTCCTGGACACGGTATCCTTGCTTCAGTTCTCCTGGCACAGTATCTTGCTTCAGTTCTCCTGGACACAGTATCTTTGCTTCAGTTCTCCTGGACACGGTATCTTTGCTTCAGTTCTCCTGGACACGGTGTCCTTGCTTCAGTTCTCCTGGACACGGTGTCCTTGCTTCAGTTGTCCTGGACACAGTATCCTTGCTTCATTCTCCTGGACACGGTATCCTTGCTTCAGTTCTCCTGGACATGGTATCTTTACTTCAGTTCTCCTGGACACGGTGTCCTTGCTTCAGTTCTTCTGGACACGGTGTCCTTGCTTCAGTTCTCCTCGACACGGTATCTTTGCTTCAGTTCTCCTGGACACGGTGTCCTTGCTTCAGTTCTCCTGGACACAGTATCCTTGCTTCAGTTCTCCTGGACACGGTGACCTTGCTTCAGTTGTCCTGGACACGGTATCCTTGCTTCAGTTCTCCTGGACACAGTATCCTTGCTTCAGTTCTCCTGGACACGGTATCCTTGCTTCAGTTGTCCTGGACACGTGTCCTTGCTTCAGTTCTCCTGGACACGGTTCCTTGCTTCAGTTCTCCTGGACACGGTGTCCTTGCTTCAGTTGTCCTGGACAAGTATCCTTGCTTCAGTTCTCCTGGACACGGTATCCTTGCTTCAGTTCTCCTGGACACGGTATCCTTGCTTCAGTTCTCCTGGACACGGTGTCCTTGCTTCAGTTCTCTTGGACACGGTGTCCTTGCTTCAGTTCTCCTGGACACGGTGTCCTTGCTTCAGTTTCCTGGACACGGTATCCTTGCTTCAGTTCTCCTGGACAAGTATCCTTGCTTCAGTTCTCCTGGACATGGTATCCTTGCTTCAGTTCTCCTGACAGACTGCTTACTCCTGACAGATCCTTGCTTCAGTTCTCCTGGACATGTATCCTTGCTTCAGTTCTCCTGGACACGGTATCCTTGCTTCAGTTCTCCTGGACACGGTATCCTTGCTTCAGTTCTCCTGGACACAGTATCCTTGCTTCAGTTCTCCTGGACACGGTATCCTTGCTTCAGTTCTCCTGACACGGTTCCTTGCTTCAGTTCTCCTGGACACGGATCTTGCCATCCCACCATTGCTTCAGTCTCCTGACACGTATCTTGCTTCAGTTCTCCGACACGTATCCTTGCTTCAGTTCCTCCTGGACACGGTATCTTGCTTCAGTTCTCCTGGACACGTATCTTGCTTCAGTTCTCCTGGACACAGTATCCTTGCTTCAGTTCTCCTGGACACGTATCCTTGCTTCAGTTCTCCTGGACACGGTATCCTTGCTTCAGTTCTCCTGGGACACAGTATCCTTGCTTCAGTTCTCCTGGACACGGTATCCTTGCTTCAGTTCTCCTGGACACGGTATCCTTGCTTCAGTTCTCCCTGGACACGGTATCCTTGCTTCAGTTCTCCTGGACACGTTATCCTTGCTTCAGTTCTCCTGGACCGTATCTTGCTTCAGTTCTCCTGGACACGGTATCCTTGCTTCAGTTCTCCTGGACACGGTATCCTTGCTTCAGTTCTCCTGGACACGTATCCTTGCTTCAGTTCTCTGGACATCATTTGAGTATCCTTGCTTCAGTTCTCCTGGACACGGTATCTTCCTTGCTTCTGTTCTCCTGGACACGGTATCCTTGCTTCAGTTCTCCTGGACAGGTATCTTGCTTCAGTTCTCCTGGACACGTATCCTTGCTTCAGTTCTCCTGGACACGGTATCCTTGCTTCAGTTCTCCTGGACACAGTATCTTGCTTCAGTCTCCTGGACACGGTATCCTTGCTTCAGTTCTCTGGACACGTATCCTTGCTCTCGTTTCAGAGAGAAGTACATGTATCTGTGGATGTGGATGTCTTCCTACGGACATGGCGCCTGTCCATGTGTTGGATGGTAGGAACTCAATACTTGTTTCCACACACCGTCACTGAACAGCGCAGGGAACTGTTAAATTAATGTGTAGATATCTTTGACGGAACCGTTCCAGCTGTTTTATGTGGCATTGGTGAGTACTTCAGGTTCTGGTACATTATCTCGCAAGCTGTTATTTTGCTTTTTTGTCCTTGTTATATGTCCATGTCTGGCACTGATAACAAAGCGATGTATGAAAATAGAGTTATAGTTGACGCTTGATATCCAATGCTGCACGCCTTGATATCCAATGCTGACCACATATCTCCTCTCCTGGCACAACTTCACTGGCTCCCTGTATCAAAGCGCATACAGTACAAACTAGACACCATGTGCTACAAAAGCCTCAATAACGCAGCCCCCGATTACCTGTCAAGCCTACTTGAGATCTATCTTCCCTCACGTACCCTCCGCTCTGCCTCCGATCCTCTGACTTTTCGCTTTCCACGCATTAACTAAGCTCAATACCTATGGTCCACGAGCCTTCTCTGTTTCTGGTCCACTTTCCTGGAACAAACTTCCTCTCTCAGTCCGTCAGCAACCTACTTTTGTCTCCTTCAAGTCCGCTCTCAAAACTCACCTTTTCTCCTCTGCATAAAATCCTGACCTCACTCAATCCCCTCTGCAGCCTGTCTCCACTCGGAGGGGAATCACATTGTAATATACTATAATTGTATATAATATGCTCTCTATAATTTTCCATTGCTTTTATTCTTTCTCCCCATTTATAGTGTGTGCGTGCGTGCGTGTGTGTCTGTTTTAGCGCTTAGATTTGATTTTATCAAGATTTTGCGCTATATAAAATATTGTACAGGGTGTTTTAAAAAGAATAAGCCAAAATCATCACGTGATGTGTCAAAAACGAAAAAAATTACAAACCTCTAGCATGAACACATGTGTTGTATATACATTCAAGTTTCATTTCATGTTTTATAAGTGCTCAATGTGGCCACCACCGGCAGCGCGGACAACATCAAGCCGATATGAGAATTCCTCCCAAACGCGCCTCAGCATGTCACGGTCCACCGTGTTGATTGCAGCTGTTATTCGATCTTTCAAGTCATCGATACTTGCTGGAAGTGGTGGAACATAAACTTGGTCTTTAACATACCCCCACAAGAAAAAGTCACACACAGTGAGGTCCAGGGATCTGGCAGGCCAAGCACAGAGAGCAAGGTCTTTAGCACCTCTCCTCCCAATCCATCGCTGAGGCACGTTTTCATTCAGATAAGCTCTAACCCCGAGATGCCAATGGGGTGGTGCTCCATCTTGCTGAAAAATGAAGTCATTCGAATCTGCTTGCAGTAAAGTGAATAGCCAGTTTTGGAGCATTTCGAGATAGGTTTGTCCTGTAACGGTGTTTCCTTCAAAGAAAAAGGGACCATAGACCTTGTCTTGAGACACAGCACAGAAGACGTTCACTTTAGGGGAATCTCTTTCATGCTCAACAGTTTCATGTGGGTGATCTGTTCCCCAAATGCGCACATTGTGACGATTGACTGTGCCGCTCAAATGGAAAGTCGCTTCGTCACTAAAAACTAAACGTGAAAAGAGAGTTTCATCACCTTCCTCCATCTCCAGCATTGACTCACAGAATGTCCTCCGCATCACCTTGTCATCATTAGTAAGTGCTTGGACGAGGCTTAGTTTGTATGGTTTCATGTGTAATCGTCTCTTTAACACACGTCAGACAGTGGTATGAGGGATGGCAAGCTGAAGACTTGCTCGACGTACGGACTTACGTGGGCTGCTCTCAAATGCATCATGAATCCTCTCCACTTGCTCCTCTGTAACACGTGGTCTTCCAGGACTCTTTCCTTTGCACAGACACCCACTCTCTTTAAACTGTCTAACCCACCGTCGAATGCTCTCACGATGGGGCGGATCAATGCCGAATTCTGTTCTGAAAGCACGTTGCACCGTGACAATGGCGTTTGTTTTCGCGAACTCAAGCACGCAAAACGCCTTCTGCTGAGGAGTCGCCATTTTGATTGATCTTCCCACATTCAGCTGCACCGGAAGTTATACTAACGACAGCGGTGAAACTGACACCCAATCAAACTTTGATAACTACTCTATCAAATAACCACTGATTCAGTCCACTACAATGCTATAGACCTGAAAAAACTGCGTAATGATTTTGGCGTATTCTGTTTGAAACACCCTGTATATTAAAATATTGTATATTAAAATATTGTATATTAAAATATTGTATATTAAAATATTGTATATTAAAATATTGTATATTAAATAAGTATGTGGATGTGGTAACAGAGGGGCCAGCTGATAAGTTACTGCATTGGATTTCTGTGTTCTTGTCTCAATTTCCCTATCCATTCTGCCATTCTGTTAAAGGTGCTTCCTACATATTTGAATTTGTCAACTTGTTTTCAGTTCCATGTTGTTGACCTGTAATTCCAGATTGCCTAGACTTTCTGCTCACCTTCATAACCTCTGTTTTGGACACGCTGATTTTCATGTTACAATCTTCACAGCTTGCATTCAGGTTACCGAGGTGTTCCTGTAACTTTTCTACAGTGTCATTAATTAGGCCTTGGTCTTCAGCAAATAGTAATTCATTCAGGTGTTCAAGATTTGGATTAGCCTCCTTTGTGATCCTGTCTATATAAATAATGAACGACAGATAGGACAAAACACAACCTTGGCGTACTCCTGTTTTTATATCAAACCAGTCACTGAGGATGTCTGGTGTTCTCGCTGCACTTCGACTGCTTTGGTGCATCTCTGATCACTGTCTTTGAACTCCGTATATCTCTAGAACTGCCCACAGCGTATTTCTCTCTACTCAGTCGAAGGCTTTCTCTTGGTCAACAAATACCATGTTTGGTTCTTTGTCATACACAATGATCTTTTCAGGCATTTGTCTAACGGTGCAGATTGCACATGTACATCTTCTCCCTTTCCTAAATCCAAAATGTGATTCACTCAGCTGGGGTTCTTCGATGGTCGAATTCTCTGTTCCAGTACTTTACATGTAGCATACATTATCCCTGTGTGGCTGTTAAGGGATATGTCCCGGTATGTCTTACAGTCTATCTTGTCCTTTTTTTTTCTTCCACAAGGGTATGACAACTGCTTTCTGCCAGTCATCAGGGACTTTTCTTTCCTTCCATGCCTGAATGAAAATCTTATGCTGCCATGCTGTGTCAGTCTCTCCGCATGCTTTGACAACCTCAACTGATATTTGATCTGTCATGTGTGTGATTGAGCTGGATGATAGGGGAATGAGGTGGTAGAGACCTTTGCAGTCTCAGGTCAACTTGCCTGTGATGGTTCTCTTTCTCACTCATTCCCTCGCTGGTCAGGGTCAGGGTCAGGATCCCATTCAGAGCTGTGTGGACCGAAGGCGGCTTACACAGCATTCACCTGCCAGGGACCAACATGTGCATTAAGATTGGCACCAGTCTACCTGGCTGTAAACAGGTTCTGTTTTGCTTGCTTTGCTTGGATTTTTTTTTTTTTTTTTTGTTGCTAAGCTTTTGTTTGGTTTGGTTTTTGTGCACCGCCTGAGTAGTATTAGTCCCACGCCGTTTATTCCGGCTCCTGTTGTTGGACATGTTATCATCATTATCATTATCATTATCATTATCATTTTCAGTATGAGTATCAGTATTATTGTCATTATCAGTATGAGTATCATTATCGTTATCAGTAGCATAATCAGTATCAGTATCACTATCACTATCGGTATCATTATCAGTATCAGTATCAGTATCGGAATGATTATCAATATCAGTGTCAGTATCAGTATCTCGTGAGCGTTGATTTGTCGTCTCTTTGACAAGACTGACGCCCATACTACCACACCACTTAAGCTTTAGTGAGGGCAAAGAGGATGAGGACAACCCCCTGCCTAACACAGAATGTAAACCCATGACCTCCCTAAAGTGGGCATTCCTATACCACTAAGCCATCCATCACTAAAACTTGACTCGGCTACTTACGCTCCGTGTAAAGAGTTTCACGGTCTTTGCCACCACGGATTAGTGAGGAGGCACGGCTTGTGTGTGGTGGACATTTTTCCCACAGGCAACACCTTGACGTGGTGTAGTGGTTAGCTCCACGGACTGCTGACTAGGAGGTCATAGATCCTGCATCAGTCGTAAATAAATAAATACATAAATAAATAAATAAAAATAAAATAAATAGGTAAAATGGAAAAAAAAAAACCCACTTATTCTGGATATTTCGGCCTTCACCGGCTCCTACAGTGTCCAGCGTGCTATGGCTCATTGGGAAGACTGGAACCTCACAGTCGAGTCTCATGCATTTCACAGATGTGACTGACAGTGTTGCTGAAATGTCTTCACCAACACTGCAGAGGGTTTCTCTGTAAACGCCAGGATGTATTATGAAAATAAGCGTAGAGTACAGACAGCCCTGTCACGCAGTCCTAATGTAACTCCATAGCATCATGATCATCATCCCCATTGACTTCAAATCACCAGTCATTATAACATGGTGAAGACTGTCCCACAGCCTGTGACCCTTCATGCCATGATCTCGTGCTGACCTCAGTTTGGAGGTCACCTATCACTTCAGTGACTGAGGTGAATTCAGCTTGGGGTTTTGATGCCAGTGGTTCGTGGGGGGCTGTCGTTTTAGGGTCCTGGGCTGGTCTCCTTACCTGGAATTTCTCACTCAGTCTGGCTCTGGAAACTGAACGATTACTGCAGTTAGTAGGGGCTTTGGTAGGCAGTGTCCTTAGTAAATCGATGAATAAACTGCTGAACTCCCCACAAAGTGACATGGCAACAGTGCAGAGTCTACTCTGATGAGTGGCCTCATGGCGGATTTACGTATCTAGCTCTCATGGGTTTCCAGGTACCGAAACTTGGACTGAATGAACTTGGGATTGAGGGTGTGTTAAAGAGCTGTAGTGACCAGTGTGGGATCAAAGCCATTGAGGCAACACAGAAGATCAAAAAAAAAATTCCATACACACAATTGTGATGGCGTATGCAAAAACATATGCAGCTACAGACTGCTCTGAAAGCAGGACGCCACGTAACATGGCTTTCTTCATAAAAACGAAAGAAAAAAAATTCAGTACCTACTGCATACTATTACTTTCCGAGTTCAAATATGTTCAGTTTCTAAGTGCTGAAATATTTATCTGTATATTGTTCGTTTGTTTCGATATTTCTTCTGTTATAAGAAGAGCCGCTGTACACGTAGTCATTTGTGTTAATCCATAGACTGCAGCGACACCTGAGATATAAACAATGAATATGTTGCTATGAAAATACCCATCAAAGTTGACAGATGAATTATACTTGCTGGCCAAACGATCGTGAGTGCTTCAGATTTGATCATATTCAAGAACAATTTGAATTGTTTTTTTCTCTCTAGTTTCCCTTTTTGTTTGTTGCTGTTGTTGTTGGCGATGGTGGTGTTGTGGTGTGTGTGGTGGTGTATGTATGTATGTTGTCATCATCGTTTTATTGTTTTCTTCTTTTTTGTTTTGGTTGTGTGTGTTGTGTGTTGTTGTTGTTGGTGTGTGGTTGTTGTTGTTGAAAATTATGTAAGGCAAGGTTGTTCACCAGGACAGTCTGTAGCAAAGTGTTGCAGCAAAAACTTCGTGGGATGACAGGCGGGAAGGTGGGGGGGTTGAGGGATGGATGGGTGGTGGGGGGGGGGTGAAGGGATAGGTGGGTGGGCGTAATCTGACGAGGGACTAGTTTTGAGGCGTTTCCTGTTGACTCCCCATCTTGACATGTTAGTATCAGTCAGTGAAAACTCTCACGTTTCGTGTGTCTGTTCTGGATGAGAGAGAGAAAACAGCAACACAGCTACAACAACCAGGAAGCTTGGTGCAAAGAGTGGCCCTCAGTTCAGGAAAACCTTTCGGCAGTGATGTGTTGGCTGTAATCGTTATGGTGCACCATTTGTTCAACAACGTGAAAAAATGGGATAGAAAATGGAAAGAAAAAAAATCAAACATTGCCGCAAAGACACACACACACACACACACACACACACACACACACACACACACACACACACACACACACACACACCACACACACACCACACACACACACACACACAGCACACACACACACACACACACACGCACACACACGCACACACACGCACACAACTCACTCACTAACGCGCACACAACACACACACACGCACACACACACACACACACACACACACCACACACACACACACAACACACCCCACGCACACACACGCACACACACACACACACACACACGCACACACACAAAGGAACATGCATGCCTGTCTACAATGTGAAATGCTCAGGTTCAATCCAGGAAAGGAGTTGTTCGTCTTTCTGCACTAGACTTTGAGAGGGTGGGCTCTGCGCTAGATTTCAGGACGTGGTGATAAATGAAGTCCTGTCTACACCACGTGGGTCTACCTCACTACCTCACGCCGTCAAAGATTCCATGGCAACAAAAGTTGTCCCCCATAAC
>JAPXFY010000031.1:13049182-13051682 GCA_030674185.1 Monoplex corrugatus | reverse complement strand
TCCCCTACCTACTCCATCCCCTGTCTGTCCCATCCCCTACCTACTCCATCCTCTGTCTGTCCCATCCCCTACCTACTCCATCCTCTGTCTGTCCCATCCCCCTGTCTGTCCCATCCCCTGTCTGTCCCATCCCCCTACCTACTCCATCCCCTGTCTGTCCCATCCCCCTACCTACTCCATCCTCTGTCTGTCCTATCCCCCTACCTACTCCATCCTCTGTCTGTCCCATCCCCCTACCTACTCCATCCTCTGTCTGTCCATCCCCTACCTACACCATCCTCTGTCTGTCCCATCCCCTACCTACACCATCCTCTGTCTGTCCCATCCCCTACCTACTCCATCCTCTGTCTGTCCCATCCCCTACCTACACCATCCCCTGTCTGTCCCATCCCCTACCTACACCATCCTCTGTCTGTCCCATCCCCTACCTACTCCATCCTCTGTCTGTCCCATCCCTTACCTACTCCATCCTCTGTCTGTCCCATCCCCTACCTACTCCATCCTCTGTCTGTCCCATCCCCTACCTACTCCATTCCCTGTCTGTCCCATCCCTTACCTACTCCATCCTCTGTCTATCCCATCCCCTACCTACTCCATCCTCTGTCTGTCCCATCCCCTACCTACTCCATTCCCTGTCTGTCCCATCCCCCTACCTACTCCATCCTCTGTCTGTCCCATCCCCTACCTACTCCATCCATCACCTACCTACACCATCCCCTGTCTGTCCCATCCCCTACATACTCCATCCTCTGTCTGTCCCATCCCCCTACCTACTCCATTCCCTGTCTGTCCCATCCCCTACTACTCCATCCTCTGTCTGTCCCATCCCCTACCTACTCCATCCTCTGTCTGTCCCATCCCCCTACCTACTCCATCCCCTGTCTGTCCCATCCCTTACCTACTCCACCTTTCACCTGTCCCACCCTTACTACCCACTCCATCCATTCTCTAACCCATCCCAACTCCAACCCTTGTATTTCCCCTCCCCCTCCCCACTCACTCCATCTTGGGTCTGTCCCGTGTGCTTACCCACTCTATACTCTAATGCCCCTGACTGTCCTGTTACCCTACAGTATCCCCCTGTTTACTCCATACCATTCAACACCCATCCCTCAACACCCATCCCTCAACACCCATCCCTCAACACCCATCCCTCAACATCCATCCCTCAACACCCATTCCTCAACACCCATCCCTCAACACCCATCCCTAACACCCATTCCTCAACACCCATCCCTCAACACCCATCCCTCAACACCCATCCCTCAACACCCATCCCTCAACACCCATCCCTCAACACCCATCCCTCAACACCCATCACTCAACACCCATCCCTCAACACCCATCACTCAACACCCATAGTTGTCCAAACTTGTTACTGTCAACAACCACGTTTCAGTTCTATTCGCTGTTATCTTTCAACTTCAGCAGCCTCTAAATTTGCCACTTCTCTTATCTCGTCTCTCATCGATTATTGTAACTGTCTGCTTTCTGACTTGCCTGCTTGTTCTGCTGCATGCCTCCCGTGTATTCAGAATTTCGCGGCCCGTTTTGCTCTTCATAAAAAGAGGCATTGTCACATCATTCCTTTGCTTCACTGTCTCCACTGGTTGTCACTTTCTCAAAGAATTTCATACAAAATCAATAGTCTGCTACAAGTGCATCGATGGTACTGTACCTATTTATCTTTGTGATCATCTCCAATTTTACACCCCTGTCTGACCTTTCCGTTCTCTTCTGATTCGTCTTGCTTAGAAATTCCTTGACACAGATGTTATAGGCTTGATGGAAGAACGGCGGAAGGCAAAGGGAAAGGAGGAAGAATACAAGAGGAGAAACAGGGAAATCACAGGAATAGGTGCAGTAAAGCTAAGGAAGCTGGGCTGGAAAAAAGTTCAAAGAAATAGAAGACCGATACAAAACGGATCCTTAATGTATGTACAGAAACATTAAAGAAATTGCCCACAGGAAAAAGACATGCACATCAACTGGTTGCTTAAAATCGAAAGATGGTACGCTTATCATGGAAAAAGACAAAATATTAGACAGATGGGGAGAGTACATTAAAGAGCTTTTTAACGATGACAGAAACGAAGAACACATAAGAAAGAACGTTGAAGGACACCCAAAATGAAAGATGAAGTTAGAGCAGCACTGAAACAGATGGAACCAGGGAAAACCCAGGATCAGACAATAATTGTTACTACAGAAAGGACTGAAGCCCTAGAAGATTACACTATTGAAAAAAGAACAGTCCTCCTAAATCAAATTTATGACACGGGAAAAATCAAAAGGATATGTTAATACCTCAATGGCAGTTTTCACAATGCGGTGATGATGATGGCGATGAGGAGTGACTATCATGATGCTATGGAGTTCCATCCAGGACTGGAACTACATGACAGGGTTGTACTCTACTCTTACTATCATCATATATCTGGCGTCAAGCAGGCCCGAGAAATACAGACACCTACTGCGTTAATCAGAAGATTTAAGCAAC
>JAPXFY010000031.1:13029182-13034182 GCA_030674185.1 Monoplex corrugatus | reverse complement strand
TGACATGATTATCATTATATATAGTTAGTAGGCTAACGGGTTTATGATGTTGTTATTGTTGAAGTTATTACTGGTAGATCTAATATGTGTGTGAAGTTTGTCATTGTTCTGTTTGTCCGCCCTTGTACCCGAATGTGCGTGTTTGTGTTTGTGTGTGTGTGTGTGTGTGTGTGTGTGTGTGTGTGTGTGTGTGTGTGTGTGTGTGTGTGTGTGTGTGTGTGAGAGAGAGAGAGAGAGAGAGAGAGAGAGAGAGAGCGGCCGAAACTAAATGAAGCTGAGGATTTGTACTGTTCGTACATGTCTGTGTACACGTGATTTTCTCCTTTACTTTCTTCTTCTCCTCTTTCTCCTCCTCCTCCTCCTCCTTCTTCTTCTTCTCTCTCTCTCTCTCTCTCTCTCTCTCTTTCTTTTTCCTTTCTCAATCTCTGTGTCTCTCTTTCTCTCTCTGTCTCTCTTTCTCCTTTCTCCTGCTCTCTCTCTCCCATCCACACACACATACACACACTCTATCTTTCCTGCTCTCTCTCCATCTCTGCCTCTCTCTGTGTTTCTCTGCCTCTCTGTGTCCATCTCTTTCTGTCTGTCTGTCTGTCTGTCTGTCTGTCTGTCTGTCTCTCTCTCTCTCTCTCTCTCTCTCATGAATTACATTTTTTACTTTGTTGTCCTGTATTTCGTGATATCAGGTTGAAATGACTGCTGGTAAAGTATTGCCATGATCCCTTGACTGTAGATATAGCTTACTGATGTCCACACGTTATGAGACATTGTCTGTAAGCTTGGTATTACATGTATAAAGCATTGAAGATATTGGTTATTATTACATCAAAGTATTATGCCTAGGTAAATGTTGTTTTTGGTTATTGTTACGTCATAGTATTATGCCTAGGTAAATGTTGTTTTTGGTTATTGTTACGTCATAGTATAATGTCTAGGTAAATGTCTGTTGTTTTTGGTTATTGTTACATCATAGTGTTGTGCCTAGGTAAATGACTGTTGTTTTTGGTTATTGTTACGTCATAGTATTATGCCTAGGTAAATGTTGTTTTTGGTTATTGTTACGTCATAGTATTATGCCTAGGTAAATGACTTGTTTTTGGTTATTGTTACGTCATAGTATAATGCCTAGGTAAATGTTGTTTTTGGTTATTGTTACATCATAGTATTATGCCTAGGTAAATGACTGTTGTTTTTGGTTATTGTTACATCATAGTATTATGTCTAGGTAAATGACTTGTTTTTGGTTATTGTTACGTCATAGTATTATGCCTAGGTAAATGACTGTTGTTTTTGGTTATTGTTACGTCATAGTATTATGCCTAGGTAAATGACTTGTTTTTGGTTATTGTTACGTCATAGTATTATGCCTAGGTAAATGTCTGTTGTTTTTGGTTATTGTTACGTCATAGTATTATGCCTAGGTAAATGTCTGTTGTTTTGGGTTATTGTTACGTCATAGTATGTGTTTTGGGTTATTGTTACGTCATAGTGTTATGCCTAGGTAAATGACTTGTTTTTGGTTATTGTTATGTCATAGTATTATGCCTAGGTAAATGACTTGTTTTTGGTTATTGTTACGTCATAGTATTATGCCTAGGTAAATGACTTGTTTTTGGTTATTGTTACGTCATAGTATTATGCCTAGGTAAATGACTTGTTTTTGGTTATTGTTACGTCATAGTATTATGCCTAGGTAAATGTTTGTTTTTGGTTATTGTTACGTCATAGTATTATGCCTAGGTAAATGACTTGTTTTTGGTTATTGTTACGTCATAGTATTATGCCTAGGTAAATGTTGTTTTTGGTTATTGTTACGTCATAGTATTATGCCTAGGTAAATGACTGTTGTTTTTGGTTATTGTTACGTCATAGTATTATGCCTAGGTAAATGACTTTTTTTGGTTATTGTTACGTCATAGTATTATGCCTAGGTAAATGTTGTTTTTGGTTATTGTTACGTCATAGTATTATGCCTAGGTAAATGACTTGTTTTTGTTTATTGTTACGTCATAGTATAATGCCTAGGTAAATGTTGTTTTTGGTTATTGTTACGTCATAGTATTATGCCTAGGTAAATGACTGTTGTTTTTGGTTATTGTTACATCATAGTATTATGCCTAGGTAAATGACTTGTTTTTGGTTATTGTTACGTCATAGTATTATGCCAAGGTAAATGACTTGTTTTTGGTTATTGTTACGTCATAGTGTTATGCCTAGGTAAATGACTGTTGTTTTTGGTTATTGTTACATCATAGTATTATGTCTAGGTAAATGACTTGTTTTTGGTTATTGTTACGTCATAGTATTATGCCTAGGTAAATGACTTGTTTTTGGTTATTGTTACGTCATAGTGTTATGCCTAGGTAAATGACTGTTGTTTTTGGTTATTGTTACGTCATAGTATTATGCCTAGGTAAATGACTGTTTTTTGGTTATTGTTACGTCATAGTATTATGCCTAGGTAAATGACTGTTTTTGGTTATTGTTACGTCATAGTGTATGCTAGGTAAATGACTGTTGTTTTTGGTTATTGTTACGTCATAGTATATGCCTAGGTAAATGACTTGTTTTTGGTTATTGTTACATCATAGAATTATGCCTAGGTAAATGTCTGTTGTTTTTGGTTTATTGTTACGTCATAGTATAGTGTCTAGGTAAATGTCTGTTGTTTTTGGTTTATTGTTACGTCATAGTATTATGCTAGGTAAATGTCTTGTTTTTTGGTTATTGTTACGTCATAGTATAATGCCTAGGTAAATGACTGTTGTTTTTGGTTATGGTCAAATCATATTGTTATACCAAGGTAAATGCCAGTGTTCGTTTTTCAGTGTGCAATGATCTCGAGGAATGTTTTATGTGTATGACCTTCCTCAGTAAGGGTCCTTGGCCTATACTGAATACATGAAAATCAGATTTGTATTCGTATTCGCACTGTCTTTGTGTCTGTGTCTCCGTCTGTCTCTGTCTCTGTCTGTCTGTCTGTCTCTCTCTCTCTCTCTCTATCTCTCTCTTCTCGCCTTTCTCTCCCTCTTTTTCTGTCTCTCCCTGTCTCTCCCTCCCTCTCTCTCTCTCCCTGTCTTGCTCTCTCTCCCCCTCCCTCTGTCGCACCTGTTTCCTCAGTACTTTACGATATGCATCAGATGACTCATGGTAGTGTTGTTCCTTCGGTATTGCGTGTGACAAGTACAGCTTAGTAGGATAACTTTGATTTCCTACCCATTACAGTCACCGGCTGTTTGGAGACAGACATACAATCACGGGCTGTTTGGAGACAGCTGTATAATCACGGGCTGTTTGAAGACAGCCATAAAATCACGGGCTGTTTGGAGACAACCATACAATCACGGGCTGTTTGAAGACAGCCATAAAATCACGGGCTGTTTGAAGACAGCTGTATAATCACGGGCTGTTTGAAGACAGCCATAAAATCACGGGCTGTTTGGAGACAGACATACAATCACGGGCTGTTTGGAGACAGCTGTATAATCACGGGCTGTTTGAAGACAGCCATACAATCACGGGCTGTTTGGAGACAGACATACAATCACGGGCTGTTTGGAGACAGCTGTACAATCACGGGCTGTTTGGAGACAGCTGTACAATCACGGGCTGTTTGGAGACAGCTGTACAATCACAGGCTGTTTGGAGACAGCCGTACAATCACGGGCTGTTTGGAGACAGCATACAATCACGGGCTGTTTGGAGACAGCTGTACAATCACGGGCTGTTTGGAGACAGCCATACAATCACGGGCTGTTTGGAGACAGCTGTACAATTACGGGCTGTTTGGAGACAGCCATACAATCACGGGCTGTTTGGAGACAGCTATACAATCACGGGCTGTTTGGAGACAGCCATACAATTACGTGCTGTTTGGAGACAGCCCTAAAATCACGGGCTGTTTGGAGACAGCCCTAAAATCACGGGCTGTTTGGAGACAGACATACTTTTACGTCATACAATGATGGGCTGTTGGGCTGTTTGGAGACAACCATGCAGTCAACATGATATGTCTTGAGTTTGATCCCAGCCCACGTCATAGTGATTTGCCTGTTGGCTGGTCACCTTAACCCTTTGACTGTCGCACCCTGTCCACCAGCATCCTGCATCGTCAGTCATGCCAACAAAGCAAAAACTTAACTCTCTGACCCCCTCACCCTATCCACCAGCTTCATGCAGGGAGTCAAAGGGTTAAAATATTGCTGCAATCATGTGGTCCAGGTTCAGATTCATACTGCTAATAGCCCAGCCAGCGTTCAGAGTTAACACGTCCTTAACAACATCTCCAAGTTTAATTAAAAACAGCACAGTTAAAAGCCAAGCTTATGATTATCCTTTCAAGTCTAAAATGTTCAAGTGAAAAATGTTTTCCATGTCTGTAATCATATGAGATGGAATCTGTTGCTCTCTTGTAAAAACTTGAAAACTGCATCTGCAGGAACTTCTCTGGAGAGGTTCTTTGATAAGTCTGCTGCATAGTGCTTATGTCTCAAATCGTGCACGTCTGAGCATTTGATAAGAAGCTTTTGATGTTGAGTGGCTCGTCACATGGTACACACCATGATGTTTCTTCATTTTCTTAAAAGGTATGAGTGAGTGGAGGATGTGTGACCCGTGTGTAACCTATATAACACCGTGACACTGTCTCTTTCCTACGGTTCCCTGGGAGAGACAGGAGAATCTCTTTAAGTCGGGGTGGATTTGGAAAAGTTTGTTCAATCCTCCTGCCAGAGATTTTTCACATAGGTTTGTACTTTGACTCTAAGATCTGTGTAAGGACAACGATTAGACATCTTCCTTGGATTTGAGATCACTTGCTGCTATACACTGCCAGACTCAACACAGACGTGTATGTAGTACCTTCGTTGACCAACGGCCAGGACTAGACAGACAGTGCTTGTACCTTCGTTACCAGTGGCCGAACTCGCACAACATTGTACAGTATAAGCTTCAGTTGACACGTGGCCAGGAACTCAGTCACAAACATTGTACATGTAGTAACC
>JAPXFY010000031.1:12999182-13024182 GCA_030674185.1 Monoplex corrugatus | reverse complement strand
CCCTGCCCATTGTAAACAATGTATTTAATGATCTGATCAGTCAGTGCCCTGCCCAGTTGTAAACAATGTATTTAATGATCTGATCAGTCAGTGCCCTGCCCAGTTGTAAACAATGTATTTAATGATCTGATTAGTCAATGCCCTGCCATTTGTAAACAATGTATTTAATGATCTGATCAATCAGTGCCCTGCCCAGTTGTAAACAATGTATTTAATGATCTGATCAGTCAGTGTTCTGTCCAGTTGTAAACAATGTATTTAATGATCTGATCAGTCAGTGCTCCGCCCAGTTGTAAACAATGTATTTAATGATCTGATCAGTCAGTGCTCCGCCCAGTTGTAAACAATGTATTTAATGATCTGATCAGTCAGTGCCCTGCCCAGTTGTAAACAATGTAGAGGGGGAGGGGGGTAGGTGTGGAAAAACAGAGCAGACCGCTTTGGAGGAGGGAAGGGGGCAGGAGGAGGCCTGAAAAAATTCACGAAAAACAAGCAGTTTAACTTTTCAGCTAGTTGGTTTACGTTTGTTTTGGGTTGTTGTTGTTTGTTGGAAGGAATCTTATATTTAAGGTCTGTTCACAATAGTGATTTTACGCACACACACACCACGCCCACACACACACACACACACACACCACACACACACACACACACACACACAACACACACACACACACACAAACACACACAACACACACACACACACACACACACAAACACACACACAAACACACACAACACACACACAACACACACACACACACACACAAACAAAACACACACACACACACACACAACACAAACACACAACACACACACACACACAACACACACAACACACACACACACACCACACACAAACACACACACACAACAACACACCCCACCACACAACACCACACACAAACCACAACACACACACACACACACAACACACACACACACAACACACACACACAAACACACACAAACACACACACACACAACACACACACACACACAACACACACACACCACACACACATACACACACACACGCGCGCACGCGCAGAGGGGAAAAAAAGAAAAAGAAAATGGACAAAAACAAAAAACAAAAAAATGGTGTGGGTGGGTGGGTGGGGGATGGAGATGGGGGTGGGGAGGGGTAGTAGAAGTTTTAATGTAAGAAGGGGAACAATTACAATTGATAATTCAGAACAATGAATTAACAGTGTCAAGTAATAGCATACAACAATTGTTCTTCTTCTCCTTTTCCTCTCCTTTCTTCCTCGTATGTCTGTGTATGTATGTTTGTGTAGGTATGCTTGTGTAGGTATGTCTGTGTAGGTATGTTTGTGTAGGTATGATTGTGTAGGTATGTCTGTGTAGGAATGTTTGTGTAGGTATGTTTGTGTAGGTATGTTTGTGTAGGTATGTTTGTGTAGGTATGCTTGTGTAGGTATGTTTGTGTAGGTATGCTTGTGTAGGTATGTTTGTGTAGGTATGCTTGTGTAGGTATGTCTGTGTATGTATGTTTGTGTAGGTATGCTTGTGTAGGTATGTTTGTGTAGGTATGCTTGTGTAGGTATGTCTGTGTATGTATGTTTGTGTAGGTATGCTTGTGTAGGTATGTTTGTGTAGGTATGCTTGTGTAGGTATGTTTGTGTAGGTATGCTTGTGTAGGTATGTTTGTGTAGGTATGTTTGTGTAGGTATGTTTGTGTAGGTATGTTTGTGTAGGTATGTCTGTGTAAGTATGTTTGTGTATGTTTGTGTAGGTATGCTTGTGTAGGTAAGTTTGTATGTTTGTGTAGGTATGCTTGTGTAGGTATGTTTGTATAGGTATGTTTGTGTAAGTATGTTTGTGTAGGTATGTCTGTGTAGTTATGTTTTTGTGTGTGTTTCTATGGCACACTCGTGTAAGTGTGCAGGCATGGTTAGTTTATGTTTGTGTAAGTCTGTTTGTGTAAATATGTATAGGTATGCTTGTGTAAGTCTGTTTGTGTAAATATGTATAGGTATGTTTGTGTAAGTCTGTTTGTGTAAATATGTATAGGTATGTTTGTGTAAGTCTGTTTGTGTAAATATGTATAGGTATGCTTGTGTAAGTCTGTTTGTGTAAATATGTATAGGTATGTTTGTGTAAGTCTGTTTGTGTAAATATGTATAGGTATGTTTGTGTAAGTCTGTTTGTGTAAATATGTATAGGTATGTTTGTGTAAGTCTGTTTGTGTAAATATGTATAGGTATGCTTGTGTAAGTCTATGTATGTTTAAGTACGTTTGCATAGGTATGATTGAATGTTGTGTAGGTGATGCGTGTGTATGTGTGGGTACGCTTGTATCTGTATATTTGTGTAAGCATGTTTGTGTAGGTATGCTTATGTACGCATGTTTGTGTAGATATCTTTGTGTGTTTTTGTGTAGGTATGTTTGTGTATGTTTCTGTAACCTTGTTTGTGCGTGTGTAAGAATGATTGTGTTAGTATGTTTGTGTAGGTATGCTTGTGTAAATATGTATATTTGTGTAGATATGCTTATGTATGTTTGTGTAATTGTGTTTGTGTAAGTATGCTCGTGTTGAGTGTGTTTGTGCAGGTATGTTTGTGTTGGTATGCTTCACTAAATATGTTTGTGTACGTATATTTGTATAAGTATGTTTGTGAAAGTATGTTTGTATATATGTGCTTGTGTAAATATGTATACGTATTTTTGTATAAGTATGTTTGTGTAGGTATGTGTAGGTATGTCCGCTTGTGTAAATATGTTTGTGTACATATGGTTGTATATGTGTATATTTAGGTATGTGTGTTTGTGTGAGCGCTTGTTGGTATGTTAGTGTAGGTACGTTTGTATATGTAGGTAGTTGATATGTTTGTGTAGGTGTTTGTAGATGTAGGTAGTTGATATGTTTGTGTAGGTGTTTGTATATGTAGGTAGTTGATATATTTGTGTAGGTATGTTTGTATATGTAGGTAGTTGATATGTTTGTGTAGGTGTTTGTATATGTAGGTAGTTGATATGTTTGTGTAGATGTTTGTATATGTAGGTAGTTGATATGTTTGTGTAGGTGTTTGTATATGTAGGTAGTTGATATATTTGTGTAGGTGTTTGTATATGTAGGTAGTTGATATGTTTGTGTAGGTGTTTGTAGATATAGGTAGTTGATATGTTTGTGTAGGTGTTTGTATATGTAGGTAGTTGATATGTTTGTGTAGGTGTTTGTAAATATAGGTAGTTGATATGTTTGTGTAGGTGTTTGTAGATGTAGGTAGTTGATATGTTTGTGTAGGTATGTTTGTATATGTAGGTAGTTGATATTTTGTGTAGGTGTTTGTATATGTAGGTAGTTGATATGTTTGTGTAGGTGTTTGTATATGTAGGTAGTTGATATGTTTGTGTAGATGTTTGTATATGTAGGTAGTTGATGTTTGTGTAGGTGTTTGTAGATGTAGGTAGTTGATATATTTGTGTAGGTGTTTGTAGATGTAGGTAGTTGATATGTTTGTGTAGGTGTTTGTAGATGTAGGTAGTTGATATGTTTGTGTAGGTATGTTTGTATATGTAGGTAGTTGATATGTTTGTGTAGGTATGTTTGTATATGTAGGTAGTTGATATGTTTGTGTAGGTGTTTGTATATGTAGGTAGTTGATATGTTTGTGTAGATGTTTGTATATGTAGGTAGTTGATATGCTTGTGTAGGTGTTTGTAGATGTAGGTAATTGATATGTTTGTGTAGGTATGTTTGTACATGTAGGTAGTTGATATGTTTGTGTAGGTGTTTGTATATGTAGGTAGTTGATATGTTGTGTAGGTGTTTGTAGATGTAGGTAGTTGATATGTTTGTGTAGGTATGTTTGTATATGTAGGTAGTTGATATGTTTGTGTAGGTGTTTGTAGATGTAGGTAGTTGATATGTTTGTGTAGGTATGTTTGTATATGTAGGTAGTTGATATGTTTGTGTAGGTGTTTGTAGATGTAGGTAGTTGATATGTTTGTGTAGGTATGTTTGTATATGTAGGTAGTTGATATGTTTGTGTAGGTGTTTGTATATGTAGGTATGCTTGTGTAAGTATGTATCCTCCGTCTTCTTCTTGTCTTGTTTCGCCACTGTTTGATGAATTTTTGTCCAAAAGCACAGTTATAGTTTTTAGACATAGTATGTGGATGCTTACACTCTGTATGTGTGTGTGTGTGCGCGCGCGCGCGTGCGAACGAGTGGGCTGCGCGTGTTGCGTGGTAAGGAGAGACAAAGAGAGTGCTACTGTTGGTTTACTGTACGCGCGTGCCGCGTATGTGATAAAAAACTGAGCTTTCAAATGCCTGCACGCGCGTTATGGCTGACGATATCTAAATTAAGGACATGTAATAGAGTTATGTACGCAGGTTATTTTGATAGATGTATAGACATACAGCGTGACCGCGCGAGCAAACATGCAGCACGTAACATGTTTTGGCCAAGGTGCGGGGAAACGTTTCAAAGGGATATAATATATATCCTTTAGAAGCCATCTTGTTCTGTACTTTGTTGAAATCTCGTATCGATGGGATGTGTGTGTTGTGTGTGTGTGTGTGTGTGTGTGTGTGTGTGTGTGTGTGTGTGTGTGTGTGTGTGTGTGTGTAATGTGTGTGTGTGTGTGTGTGTGAAAATGTGTGTGTGTGTGTTGTGTGTGTGTGTGTGAAAATGTGTGTGTGTGTGTGTGTGTGTGTGAAAATTGTGTGTGTGTGTGTGTGTGTGTGTGTGTGTGTGTGTGTGTGTGTGTGTGTGTGTGTGTGTTTTTTGTACTGTTGTAAATCCTGTCTGCTTCGAGTTATATGTTGCTTCTATTGAATTTTCACCACCTTTTGCTGTTAATTTCTTGCCTTAATTCAGGTTAAAGGATTTGTTAAACATTACGTTAACTTAATGTCTGTGTCTGTTTGTGACTAAATATGTGGATAGGATTTTCTCAGCTCTGTATGGATCATTACCATATTTTGGTCAAAGGTCGAGAGGAATCGTGATACTGTAGCCTACTTAAGTTTGAATGGCAAAGCACCAATCAAGGTTATTTTTTGCCCGCAAACAGTGCCTAAAATCAGCACTTATTGAAGAATGTGTGTAAATAGCACTTTGTCAGGAACTTCCGGCAATATTTAAAATCTTTCGCTTTTGTGACAATTTGTCTTTGAGCTCGCTTTATGTCAAGTGTTGGTTGAACTTGAAGCCTCTTCAAGGTCTTCCCCAGTGGGGATGCCGGGGGCTCTTTCATTATATATTGTGTCCCCACCTTCTGGAAATTCTGTGCTAGAAATTTCCTCTTTTCTGTCACTCTCTTTGTTTCTGCCTTATTCCTTTGCTTTCTGTCATTTCATCCTATCATTTTCTGCCTTGTTGGTCCATTCACCTGTATGTGTTTGATAAAGTCTTATGTACAGTCTCTTGGGATTGATCATTGGGTACATGTACTAAGTGCATTTTTGGCTCTAGGGAAATGGGATATGCGGAAGGAATTTTAGGTAATTTAGGCGCGTTTTATGTATGTTTTAATGTCCTTATTTATGTTTAAATTTGTATTCAGGCGTGTTTTTTAAATCCCCTGTGCTATAAATTGAATGGAGTGGTCAGCGCCTGGGTCATCTCCTTAGATTACCTGCGCGAATGCATTTATATGTGTACTTAGTTTTCTTTTCCATCTTTTCCTGTTGAAGTATTGTGTGTGTATTGTGTGTGTATTGTGTGTGTATTGTGTGTGTATTGTGTGTGTATTGGAATGGGTATAGCCCTGATGTGGCTCTAGGCAGTCGGCTGGGCTTTAACTAAAGATAACAATCTTCAAGATCACAATGACCTTGAAAAGTGCAAAATCTTGAATTTCTGTAATGTTTGTGTAAAAAAAGAGATTATTACAATAGCTTGGCCATGGGGGTGAGATTTGATTCCTGTAAACTTTGCAGGCTGAAAGACATAATTGGCTAATGGAGGCTTTGGCACGGCACATCTTGGCTTTGGATCATATTCAAACTTTTCTTTGTTGGGGCCAGATGTTTACATTGTCTGTTACATCACAGTACAGACCTGCCTTTGACCGGCCTTCGTGTGTGTGTGTTGTGTGTGTGTATGTGTGTGTGTGTGTATGTGTGTGTGTGTGTTTTGTTTTCGTCTGTATATGTTTTTGTATATGTATGTTTGAGTATGTGTGTGTATGTGTTTGAGTATGTGGTGTGTAAGTGTGTGTGTGTGTGTGTCGCGTGTGTGTGTGTGTGTGTGTGTGTGTGTGTGTGTGTGTGTGTTGTGTGTGTGTGTGTGTGTGTTTTCGTCTGTATATGTTTTTGTATATGTATGTTTGAGTATGTGTGTGTGTGTGTTTGAGTATGTGGTGTGTAAGTATGTGTGTGTGTGTGTGTGTGTGTGTGTGTGTGTGTGTGTGTGTGTGCGCGTGTGTGTGTGTGTGTGTGTGTGTGTGTGTGTGTGTGTGTGTGTGTGTGTGTGTGTGTGTGTTTTCGTCTGTATATGTTTTTGTATATGTATGTTTGAGTATGTGTGTGTGTGTTTGAGTATGTGGTGTGTGTGTGTGTCTGTGTGTATCTGTGTGTGTCTCTGTCTGTCTGTATATGTTTTTGTATATATGTGTGTTTGAGTATGTGGTGTGTGTGTGTGTGTGTGTGTGTGTGTGTGTGTGTGTGTGTGTGTGTGTGTGTGTGTGTGTTGTGTGTGTGTGTGTGTGTGTGTGTGTGTGTGTGTGTGTGTGTGTGTGTGTGTGTTTGTATATGTGTGTTTGAGTGTGTGTGTTTGTTTGTTTGTTTTTTGTATATGTGTGTTTGATGTGTGTGTGTGTGTGTGTGTGTGTGTTTGACAGAGAGAGACAGATCAGAGAGAGAGAGAGTGTGTGTGTGTGTGTGTGTGTTTGACAGATGAGAGGAAGATCAGGAGAGGAGAGAGTGTTGTGTGTGTTGTGTTGACAGAGAGAGACAGATCAGAGAGAGAGAGTGTGTGTGTGTGTGTGTGTGTGTTGACAGAGAGAGACAGATCAGAGAGAGAGAGGTGTGTGTGTGTGTGTGTTTGACAGAGAGAGACAGATCAGAGAGAGAGAGAGTGTGTGTGTGTGTGTTTGACAGAGAGAGACAGATCAGAGAGAGAGAGTGTGTGTGTGTGTGTGTGTTTGACAGAGAGAGACAGATCAGAGAGAGAGAGTGTGTATGTGTGTGTGTGTTTGACAGAGAGAGACAGATCAGAGAGAGAGAGAGTGTGTGTGTGTGTGTTTGACAGAGAGAGACAGATCAGAGAGAGAGAGTGTGTGTGTGTGTGTGTTTGACAGAGAGAGACAGATCAGAGAGAGAGAGAGTGTGTGTGTGTGTGTGTGTGTTTGACAGAGAGAGACAGATCAGAGAGAGAGAGAGTGTGTGTGTGTGTGTGTGTTTGACAGAGAGAGACAGATCAGAGAGAGAGAGAGTGTGTGTGTATGTGTGTGTTTGACAGAGAGAGACAGATCAGAGAGAGAGTGTGTGTGTATGTGTGTGTGTGTTTGACAGAGAGAGACAGATCAGAGAGAGAGTGTGTGTTGTATGTGTGTGTGTGTTTGACAGAGAGAGACAGATCAGAGAGAGATCGAGAGAGAGTGTGTGTATGTGTGTGTGTGTGTGTTTGACAGAGAGAGACAGATCAGAGAGGAGAGTGTGTGTATGTGTGTGTGTGTGTGTTTGACAGAGAGAGACAGATCAGAGAGAGAGTGTGTGTATGTATGTGTGTGTGTGTGTTTGACAGAGAGAGACAGACCACAGAGAGAGAGTGTGTGTATGTATGTGTGTGTGTGTTTGACAGAGAGAGACAGATCAGAGAGAGAGAGAGTGTGTGTGTGTGTGTGTGTGTGTTTGACAGAGAGAGACAGATCAGAGAGAGAGAGATGTGTGTGTGTGTGTGTGTTTGACAGAGAGAGACAGATCAGAGAGAGAGAGAGTGTGTGTATGTGTGTGTGTGTTTGACAGAGAGAGACAGATCAGAGAGAGAGAGTGTGTGTGTATGTTGTGTGTGTGTGTTTATATATCTTGGTGTGTTTTGTTTGTGTGTATGTGTTTATGTTATGTGTGTGTTTATTATTTATGTGTGTGTTTATATTTTGTGTGTGTTTATATTTATGTGTGTGTTTATATTTATGTGTGTGTTTATATTTATGTGTGTGTTTATATTTATGTGTGTGTTTATATTTATGTGTGTGTTTATATTTATGTGTGTGTTTATATTTATGTGTGTGTTTATATTTATGTGTGTGTTTATATTTATGTGTGTGTTTATTTTATGTGTGTGTTTATATTTATGTGTGTGTTTATATTTATGTGTGTGTTTATTTTATGTGTGTGTTTATATTTATGTGTGTGTTTATATTTATGTGTGTGTTTATATTTATGTGTGTGTTTATATTTATGTGTGTGTTTATATTTATGTGTGTGTTTATATTTATGTGTGTGTTTATATTTATGTGTGTGTTTATATTTATGTGCATGTGGTTTTTTGTGAGTGTTTTTATGTATTATGTACGTGTGTTTTTATGTATGCGGTGTATGTGAGCGTGTGTGTGTGTGTGTGTGTGTTTATGTCTATATGCATGTGTTGGTGTCGGGAGTGGTGGCAAGATGGGGGGGGGGAGAGGGGGGACAAGAGCTGGTGTGTGTACATTGGGTGGGTGGGTGGATATAATTATGGTGACATGTGCAAGTGTGTTTCCTTATCTAACACACAAAACAGACACACGTATCTCCCCTGCATCTCCCCTCCTCAAAGACGCACACATACGCACGAACTCTTTTTTAACATACAAAACAGACACACACCCCTCACACACACACATGCATACACACACTCACATACGCACTTATGCAAACACGCACTCCCGCACACATGCACACACACGCACGCACACACACGTACACGTACACACAGGCGAACGCACACACACATAGGTATATACACACAGACGCGCGCATGCACACACACACACACACACACACCACACACACACACACACACACACACACACACACACACACACACACACACACCTTACCACTATCCCACTCATTCACATCTTGAGAAACTGAAAATGAAAATGAAAAGTCTTTGGAGCTGTGGGCAGAAGAACTGTGGAGGCCAGTAATGTAGTGTTGTTGACTGCCCAGTGATCGTCCTCTGGCCTGTGAGGTCAGAAAGGAAAGTCTTCCACACCTGTCTGTCCTTGGCCATCTGTACAACCTTGTTCCATGCCAAGGTCTTGTTCTTCATCTCTGCCTCCAATGTGGCCATTGTTATCCTTGGTCGTCCTCTTTTTACCATGACCAGTGGAGGGCATTGTGTGTGTGTGTGTGTGTGTGTGTGTACGTACGTACGTACGTATGAATGTATGTATGTATATATGTATGTATGTACGTATGTATGTGTGTGTGTATGTGTACGTACGTACGTATGTATATATGTATGTAGGCATGTATGTATGTATGTATGTATGTGTGTATGTATGTATGTATGTGTGTGTGTGCGTGTGTGTGTGTGTGTGTGTGTGTGTGTGTGTAATAGAATTTCTGTCATTCTGTTTCACCTGCAGACATTTCCTATCATCTCCATCTTCTCTGAGCGATGTTCTATATCTAGATAAAAACTAACCTGTAATGATGTTTGGATGAATGACGGCCGATGAAGAAAAAAATAATATGTAAACAGATTCTACTCAGAACCAGCAGTTAAACCGTCAGGCCGTTAGAAGGGCGATAACCAATGACTAGAATGAACAACGATGACGACCGTGCCCGGAGGGAGGACATGCTGATGAATGGATGAAAGAGTTTAGAGTTTATAACAGGGATTCATGGCACTCAGACAATTCCATATGCGCTAACATGCTGATGAATGGAAGAGTTTAGAGTTTAACAGGGATTCATGGCACTCAGACAATTCCATATGCGCTAACATGCTGATGAATGGAAGAGTTTAGAGTTTAACAGGGATTCATGGCACTCAGACAATTCCATATGCGCTAACATGCTGATGAATGGATGAAAGAGTTTAGAGTTTAACAGGGATTCGTGGCACTCAGACAATTCCATATGCGCTCCACCCATATTTGCCGACAGTTAATCAGGTAGACTGTCTGAGCCTGTGCAAATCCTATTCGTCGGGCTGGCAAGATCTTGAAATGGGGAAAGGGAGATGGACCTGCAAAACACAAAGCTGACACCACCAAAATGATGGAAGCATTAAGACTGGCAGCCAACAGGCCAGTTTTAAATGTTGTGGGCTGGGATTGAACTCGAGATATCAGATCTTGAGTCCACAGCTGTGTCACAAGAACGGAGCTGTCCGCCAAAACAGGAAGATCAGTGGGACACACCCATGGGACAGAAAACGATGGCTTGCAGAATAACGGTCACCCATGTATGTGAAAAATAAGCGTTTTGCTTGATGGTGATGATGTTTTGTATGGTGATGATGATGATAATGATGATGATGATGATGATAATAATGATGATGTTGATGATATAGTAAGAAGGATGGTGGTAATGAGGATGAGAATGATTATAATGATAATGAAATTACTAACGATAATAATAATAATGTCATCATCGTCACCATCACCATCACCATCACCTTCTTCTTCTTCTTCTTCTTCTTCTTCTTCTTCTTCTTCTTCTTCTTCTTCTTCTTCTTCTTCTTCTTCTTCTTCTTCTTCTTCTTTTTTCTTCTTCTTCTTCTTCTTCTTTCTTCTTTTCTTCATCATCATCATCATCATATTATCATTATTGTTATATTATTATTGTTATTATTATTATTGTTGTTGTTGTCGTCGTCGTTCTTGTTCTTGTTGTTGTTCTTGTTATTATTATTATTATTTCGCTCCTTATTAAAACAACCTCATCAAGATCATCCCATCATAATGATGATGATAATGGTACTGATGATGATGATGATGATGATGATGATGATATATACAAGGTGCAAAGTCTTAATAATAATAATTATAATAATAATTACAATATTTATATAGCGCAAAATCTTGATAAAATCAAATCTAAGCGCTGAAGCAGACACACACGCAAGCAGGCACGCAGGCACGCACGCACACACACGCACGCACACACACACACACACACACACATACACACACACACACACACGCATGGCTATAAATGGGGAGAAAGAATAAAAGCAATAAAAGCAAGAATAAAACCAATGGAAAATTATAGAGAGCATAGCATATACAATTATATATTATAACCATGTGATTCCCTCCGAGCGGAGACAGGCTGCAGAGGGGGGGGGGGGGGGGTTGAGTGAGGTTAGGATTTTATGCGGAGGAGAAAAGGTGAGTTTTGAGAGCGGACTTGAAGGAGACAAAAGTAGGTTGCTGACGGACTGAGAGAGGAAGTTTGTTCCAGGAGAGTGGACCAGAAACAGAGAAGGCTCGTGGACCATAGGTATTGAGCTTAGTGCGTGGAAAGCGGAAAGTCAGAGGATCGGAGGCAGAGCGGAGGGTACGTGAGGGAAGATAGATCTCAAGTAGGCTTGAAAGTCTTGATGTATGCACACTCTCACCGTTCATTCAGTCACCCACAGTGACAAAACAGCTTCAGGATACAGAGGCAAAGCACATGCATATTAAGGACAGGAGAGGACTGCAGTGGTTGGAAACATTGCTGGACAAAAAGGTAACCGTTTAAGGAAGACTTGGAGGAAGTGTGTTTGTACCTGAGGAAGACACAGGGGAAGCTTGTTCCAGCTGTATGGACCAGACACAGGAAATGAATGGTGGCCGACTGTGTAGAAAGGAATATAATGGCTACCTAGCTGAACCTGTCTCTCAGTGAAAAAAAAAGCTACTTACTGCGTAGCTTTCATCGGCGATCCGGCCGACTTCTTCAGCGCAACTGCTGGGTTGAGAACTGGCTTCAGTGCGCACCGTCTTGAGCGAACTAAAATGCCAACAGCCTCTGTCTAGTGATAAAACAGCAACTTGCCAATGTCTATAATGTTGACAGCCTCTGTCTAGTGATAAAACAGCAACTTGCCAATGCCTATAATGTCAACAGCCTCTGTCTAGTGATAAAACAGCAACTTGCCAATGCCTATAATGTCAACAGCCTCTGTCTAGTGATAAAACAGCAACTTGCCAATGTCTATAATGTCAACAGCCTCTGTCTAGTGATAAAACAGCAACTTGCCAATGTCTATAATATTGACAGCCTCTGTCTAGTGATAAAACAGCAACTTGCCAATGTCTATAATATTGACAGCCTCTGTCTAGTGATAAAACAGCAACTTGCCAATGTCTATAATGTCGACAGCCTCTGTCTAGTGATAAAACAGCAACTTGCCAATGTCTATAATGTCAACAGCCTCTGTCTAGTGATAAAACAGCAACTTGCCAATGTCTATAATGTCAACAGCCTCTGTCTAGTGATAAAACAGCAACTTGCCAATGCCTATAATGTCAACAGCCTCTGTCTAATGATAAAACAGCAACTTGCCAATGTCTATAATATTGACAGCCTCTGTCTAATGATAAAACAGCAACTTGCCAATGCCTATAATGTCGACAGCCTCTGTCTAGTGATAAAACAGCAACTTGCCAATGCCTATAATATTGACAGCCTCTGTCTAGTGATAAAACAGCAACTTGCCAATGCCTATAATGTTGACAGCCTCTGTCTAGTGATAAAACAGCAACTTGCCAATGCCTATAATATTGACAGCCTCTGTCTAGTGATAAAACAGCAACTTGCCAATGCCTATAATGTTGACAGCCTCTGTCTAGTGATAAAACAGCAACTTGCCAATGCCTATAATGTCAACAGCCTCTGTCTAATGATAAAACAGCAACTTGCCAATGCCTATAATGTCAACAGCCTCTGTCTAGTGATAAAACAGCAACTTGCCAATGTCTATAATATTGACAGCCTCTGTCTAGTGATAAAACAGCAACTTGCCAATGTCTATAATATTGACAGCCTCTGTCTAGTGATAAAACAGCAACTTGCCAATGTCTATAATGTCGACAGCCTCTGTCTAGTGATAAAACAGCAACTTGCCAATGTCTATAATGTCGACAGCCTGTCTAGTGATAAAACAGCAACTTGCCAATGTCTATAATATTGACAGCCTCTGTCTAGTGATAAAACAGCAACTTGCCAATGTCTATAATATTGACAGCCTCTGTCTAGTGATAAAACAGTAACTTGCCAATGCCTATAATGTCGACAGCCTCTGTCTAGTGATAAAACAGCAACTTGCCAATGTCTATAATGTCAACAGCCTCTGTCTAGTGATAAAACAGTAACTTGCCAATGTCTATAATATTGACAGCCTCTGTCTAGTGATAAAACAGCAACTTGCCAATGCCTATAATGTCGACAGCCTCTGTCTAATGATAAAACAGCAACTTACCAATGCCTATAATGTCAACAGCCTCTGTCTAATGATAAAACAGTAACTTGCCAATGCCTATAATGTCGACAGCCTCTGTCTAGTGATAAAACAGCAACTTGCCAATGTCTATAATGTCAACAGCCTTTGTCTAGTGATAAAACAGCAACTTGCCAATGTCTATAATGTCAACAGCCTCTGTCTAGTGATAAAACAGCAACTTGCCAATGTCTATAATGTCGACAGCCTCTGTCTAATGATAAAACAGCAACTTGCCAATGTCTATAATGTCAACAGCCTCTGTCTAATGATAAAACAGCAACTTGCCAATGCCTATAATGTCGACAGCCTCTGTCTAATGATAAAACAGCAACTTGCCAATGTCTATAATGTCGACAGCCTCTGTCTAATGATAAAACAGCAACTTCCCAATGTCTATAATGTCGACAGCCTCTGTCTAGTGATAAAACAGCAACTTGACAAAGGAATTTGTAGACAGAGAGTATCTGAAGCAGAAGGGAGAGGTCAGTCACAGAATAAATGGAAAGTGGAATTACAGAATGATACTGGGCGTAGAAAGAACGACAACTGTCCGTAACTCAGGGTAGGAATCCGAACAATGGTTTATACAAAGAGACTCCGTGTTTGTAAGGAGAGAGACCAGTGCATAAATAGGAACCAGAAACACGCAGAATACAGTCACACCGCGTATTTGTACAACAAAACAAAACAGGCGTAAATTTTCGGCCAATTGGCGTTTGTCAGGCGTATACAAAAAGCAACAACAAACAACTAAATACACAAAACTTTGTGGGGGAAAATACAGTAGAAGACTTCTCCGACGTCTCAGCAGGAGAAAATGGCGGATATGAATCATGGAAGAATAATGAAGTCTGGAAATCAGTTTGAGCTCAGTAGAAGGATGAATACCCGTAACGATAGGAACTGACTGGTGTGTATATAAACAGACCTTTGTCTTGTGTGAAGTGATACACTTCAGCCCAGTGGGTTTATCTCAAAGAGAGGTTCAAGCTGATGCAATCCAAATGGAAATCTCAGAGCCCATTAAAACACCGAACAGCAGTGGCCGTGGTAGGAATCACAAGACAGACAGACAGACAGACAGACGGACGGACAGACAGACAGACAGGCCTCCAAGTCTTGAAGAATGCGATAAAATTACGGCGTGTGTGCCATATCTAGAAGGAAGGCATGGGGAATGTCCTGTGTAATTCAAGCTGAAGGAATCCTGCTGGAAACCTCTCTGTCAGTTTACCCAGCGGTGGGGGACGTATATATAGTAGGCCCGTTTATCCTTCACGTGTCTGGCAGGCACACGGAGTTCTGCTGAGAGCATGGAGGAGGTACAGTATAGGATGTGGAAAGACGAGGAAGGAAGGAAAGGTGGGGGGAGGGGAGGGAAGGGGGGGCTCGTTGAGTCATGGATGTATTCCTGTGGTTTATCATGCTGTCCAAGTCTCATTTATCTGCGCTGACGCATTCATACATACATGAGTGTACATACACATCTACGTTCACACGGGTACGCCCACTCTTACACTCGTACTAACATCGTTAACCTAGCAGTAATTTCAGCTAGCAGCCAACTCATTAACGAATGAACGAAGGCATAGACTTACCAAGCAGTTGATGAACTGATGACAAACTCTGTTCGTTACCTAACCGACCAAGGAACAAATCAGTCATCCGGACCAGTCGCCATGGTGTAGTGGTTAGCGTAAAGGACTATAGACTAGAAGGTTGCGGGTTCGAATCCCCATCGGTTCCTTCAAAACTCGTTGTGAGATTTTTCGGCTCCTACCGAGAGTTGGGCGTGCTGTGGGCTCATTGGGAAGACTGGGACCACACAGTTGAGTCTCGTCCACTTCACGCATGCGTCGTTGAGGATGTTGTTCAAATCTTCTGACCGACACCGCAGGTTTTGAATGTATCTCTCGGGCCTGGTTGACGCCAGGATGTTTTATGATATTAAGCAAAGAGTACAGCGTTGTCACGCAGTCTCAATCCTGGATGGAACTCCACAGCATCATAGTTATCATTCTCATCGTCATCGTCATCATGATGCTAGTGTAAAAATTGTGCCAGCTTAGAAAATTGGAGGAAGTGGAGGGGGGACAGCCATCTCTTCCCGAACATAAGTCCTTTTGATGACAAATGGAAGCAGGCTGCAAAGTGAAGCATTCTTGCAAGACTTCTTAATTAAGACACGTGGAGTGACAGGGGCTGTAATACTATGAATTAGAATATGTTTGATTCATTTCTTTCTGTCACGGTGGAGTCATCATGTGAAATTGGGGCTGCTTTCTCCTGTTGAGAATGGTCGCCTTAGAATAGAGCCACGCATGTTTTATTTTATTTGTTTTTATCAAGACTTCAGAAAGACCGGCAGGCTAATTGGCCTTCTTAGGGACGGACCTGGGAATTTTAACCTATCTCCCCAATATATTATTCCAGGCAGCTAGGCGAATGCCTGCTCTTTTCAACAGTCGGGGGATCTTTAGCGTGCGCAGGCGAGAAAGCATATGTTGCCAGCTCCTTTTTTTTTTTCCCCTCCCCGTCCGAAGGACTATAAATTCATTTCGATTTTCCTGTCAAACTGAGGAAAAAAAACTGGGAGGTCTGTACGGGAAACGAACCCAGAACGTTGATTTTAATTATTGGCAGACAAATGTCTGAACCATTCTGCCACTATTCTCCGTCGTCCTGGTAAACGTCCATGCTGTGAATTGTGGACCCTGTTGGCTGTAAGTGTTCAGGTAACAGGTGTCCACTCTGGTGTCCTGCAGTGTTCAGGTAACAGGTGTCCACTCTGGTGTCCCACAGTGTTCAGGTAACAGGTGTCCACTCTGGTGTCCTGCAGTGTTCAGGTAACAGGTGTCCACTCTGGTGTCCCACAGTGTTCAGGTAACAGGTGTCCACTCTGGTGTCCCACAGTGTTCAGGTAACAGGTGTCCATTCTGGTGTCCTGCAGTGTTCAGGTAACAGGTGTCCACTCTGGTGTCCCACAGTGTTCAGGTAACAGGTGTCCATTCTGATGTCCCACAGTGTTCAGGTAACAGGTGTCCATTCTGGTGTCCTGCAGTGTTCAGGTAACAGGTGTCCACTCTGGTGTCCCACAGTGTTCAGGTAACAGGTGTCCACTCTGGTGTCCTGCAGTGTTCAGGTAACAGGTGTCCATTCTGGTGTCCCGCAGTGTTCAGGTAACAGGTGTCCACTCTGGTGTCCCACAGTGTTCAGGTAACAGGTGTCCATTCTGGTGTCCCGCAGTGTTCAGGTAACAGGTGTCCACTCTGGTGTCCTGCAGTGTTCAGGTAACAGGTGTCCACTCAGGTGTCCTGCAGTGTTCAGGTAACAGGTGTCCACTCTGGTGTCCTGCAGTGTTCAGGTAACAGGTGTCCACTCTGGTGTCCCGCAGTGTTCAGGTAACAGGTGTCCACTCTGGTGTCCCACAGTGTTCAGGTAATAGGTGTCACTCTGGTGTCCCGCAGTGTTCAGGTAACAGGTGTCCACTCTGGTGTCCTGCAGTGTTCAGGTAACAGGTGTCCACTCTGGTGTCCCGCAGTGTTCAGGTAACAGGTGTCCACTCTGGTGTCCTGCAGTGTTCAGGTAACAGGTGTCCACTCTGGTGTCCTGCAGTGTTCAGGTAACAGGTGTCCACTCAGGTGTCCCACAGTGTTCGGCACGGGTATGCAAACTTGCTGTAATTAAACTTGTAGTTTATCAAGACAGAAGAAAATATCACACAAAACCAACAACAATAAAAACCTACGATCCCCACCTTACCCTCTCTTCTATCCCCCTACCCCCAGCCCGTCTTTGTAAAAGGAGATGACTTTGTCTTTGTGTGGGACAGGTGTCAGTTACAACTGGAAGTTGCATGCAGACTGTGTCGTTTAATGACTTTGTCTTGTGTGACAGTGTAGTTACACTGGACAATTTGCATGCAGGACTGTGTCGTTGTCACGACTTTGTCTTTGTGTGGGACAGGTGACAGTTATAACATGGACATTTGCATTGCAGGACTGTGTCGCTGTACATAACTGATATAAACCCTAATAATCGTAACATGACACACGTGCCGATCCGATATCAAAACATTTCTCTCCTGCTGAACGAAACATCAGAAAAGTCTTGTACTGTTTGTTTGTTTGTGTGTGTGTGTGTTGTTTGTATATGTGTGTGTGTTTGTATATGTGTGTGTTGTTTGTGTGTATATGTGAGTGGTATATCAGCGCTT
The DNA here is from genome assembly GCA_030674185.1 of Monoplex corrugatus. Lineage (NCBI taxonomy): Eukaryota > Metazoa > Mollusca > Gastropoda > Littorinimorpha > Ranellidae > Monoplex > Monoplex corrugatus. The sequence goes on along the minus strand of JAPXFY010000031.1, from coordinate 13,006,560 downwards.
CTGTGTCTTGTAAGTATGTAATATGCGTTTATTCCAAACGAGTTTGGAGAATAGTGCTGTGGGAGAACGATATTATTATCATTATTATTTCGATAATACAACGATGATCATCGTCATCATCATCATCACCACCGTCATCATGATTATTATCATCGTCATCATCATTAGTAACAGTAATAGTAGTAGTACCATCACTATTACTACTATTTATTAATCGTGTCTACAAAGACTCTTGAGAGAAGCAGACACAAAAAAAGGAGCAATAATGGAGATTAGGAAAAGACAAGCAACATTTAGGCACATTTTATGACTAAAGAGAAATTTGAACATCTAGGAAAGCTAGAAGGAAAAAGAGCACTCGGTAGACCCAGGGAGAAAATCTTATTTTTGCAGAGTGGCTGAGGACAGAAAGGGTAGGAGATGTACTTGCAAAAACAACAGGTAGATTCGTATGGAGGGCCATGATCGTCAATGCTGTGCGGCATGGCACATGATGATGATGATGAACAAAGACTTCGGGGTGACTGCTGTTTTCTGTGAGTAACATCAGGTATAGATGATACAGATGAAGAAAGGGGACGGTGCTACTGGAAGCCTGAGAGGGAGGGAGGGGGAGATGGGACACGTGGATAAAGATTCACATCCCCTCATCCCTCACCCCTCCCCCCCCCCCTGGTGTTCCCTTATCGTATCCTTTACAAGCAAGCTGGGGCATTGCAACCTTCTGTGCTACACCTGTGCTTCAAGCTGGGTCGTCTGCTCGCTCTCTCTCTCTGTTTGTGAGTGTGTTTATGTATGCGTGTGTGTGTGTGCCGCGCGCGCGCGCGTTGTGTGTGTGTATAAGTTTGTGGGTGTGTGCGTGTGTGTGTGTGTGTGTGCGGTGTGTGTGTGTGTGTGTGTGTGTGTGTGTGTGTGTGTGTGTGTGGTGTGTGTGTCATAGCAACCTTCTATGGCACACCTATCTGCTGTAGGCTGGGTCATATGCTGGGTGTTTATTTGTCGGTATTGATGTACATCTGTCTGTCTGTTTGTCTCTGTCTGTCTCTCTGTTTCTCTCTCTCTCTCTCTGTTTCTCTCTCTCTATCTCTCTCTCTTTATTTCTCTCTCTTTCTCTCTCTCTCTCTCTCTCTCTCTCTCTCTCTCTCTCTCTCTCTCCTCTCTGTGTGAGTGTGTGTGCGCGTGCGTGCGTGCTGGCTTACGCATTATTCTGAAAAAAGGAGTCGTTGTATTATAAGTGTTTTCTAGGCTTTAATGAGTATTGTGGAGTGTTGATGATTCACTTTATGACCCAGGTGAGTTCTGCTGTCTTATGTCAGTTTATATATAGAGTGTTATGATTCATTTATGGCCCAGGTGAGTTCTGCCTGTCTTGTGTCAGTTTATATATAGAGTGTTGATGATTCACTTTATGACCCAGGTGAGTTCTGCCTGTCTTATGTCAGTTTATATATAGAGTGTTGATGATTCACTTTATGACCCAGGTGAGTTCTGCCTGTCTTATGTCAGTTTATATATAGAGTGTTAATGATTCACTTTATGACCAGGTGAGTTCTGCCTGTTCTTATGTCAGTTTATATATAGAGTGTTGATGATTCACTTTATGGCTCAGGTTAGTTTGCCTGTCTTGTGTCAGTTTATATTTAAGTGTTGATGATTCACTTATGACCCAGGTGAGTTTCTGCTTGTCTTATGTCAGTTTTAGTTATAGAGGTTAATGATTCAGTTTAGACCCACGTGAGTTCTCGCCTGCTTGTGTCAGTTTATATATAGAGTGTTGATGATTCACTTTATGACCCAGGTGAGTTCTGCCTGTCTTATGTCAGTTTATATATAGAGTGTTAATGATTCAGTTTATGGCTCAGGTGAGTTCTGCCTGTCTTATGTCAGTTTATATATAGAGTGTTAATGATTCAGTTTATGACCCAGGTGAGTTCTGCCTGTCTTATGTCAGTTTATATATAGAGTGTTAATGATTCAGTTTATGACCAAGGTGAGTTCTGCCTGTCTTGCGTCAGTTTATATATAGAGTGTTAATGATTCAGTTTATGACCAAGGTGAGTTCTGCCTGTCTTGCGTCAGTTTATATATAGAGTGTTAATGATTCAGTTTATGACCCAGGTGAGTTCTGCCTGTCTTGTGTCAGTTTATATATAGAGTGTTGATGATTCACTTTATGGCTCAGGTGAGTTCTGCCTGTCTTGCGTCAGTTTATATATAGAGTGTTAATGATTCAGTTTATGACCAAGGTGAGTTCGGCCTGTCTTGTATGTTGTGTCAGTTTCAAACAGTGGGGAAATGAGTGTGGTGGTGGGTACAGTGAATGGTTGACCGAGGTCATTCAATTCTGTGTTTGTCTGTGACTCAGTGTGTGCGTTTATTTGTTTGTTTTTGTGTGTTTGTGTGTGCACACACGCTCACACACACACACACATACGCACACACACACACATACTACGACACATCACACACATACACACACACCTAACATACAACACACACCTAAACACATACACACATACACACACACACACACACGCACACACGACACATCAAACGTGCACTCACAGAAACACACACACATCCAAACATGCACACACACACACAACACACACACACACACACACCAACGCACACAAACACACACACAACACACATCCAACATACACACACACAAACGCACACACAAACACACACCCCACACACCCACGCACGCACAAAACACACACACAACACACACACACACACCACACACACACACAGAGTTTCCACAATGCGCATGTCAATTACTGGTGTGTCTGTCTTGTGGCAATGACGCAAATAAACAAGATAGTCAAGCCATTCTTACAATCTTTATTTTTCATGCAGAAAATATAGATTTTTTTGTCCTTTTCAAGGCCACTGTGACCTTAAAAAGGCATCAGATGAAACAACACTTGGAGTGAAGCGAGTGCAATAATAGACTGTCAGAGAAATGAAAACAGATTATAAATACATGTTCCTTCGTTATTTCTTTTAACGTCTATTCACATATGAGTGCACATAAATACATGTGTATTGTCAGAAGTGGCTGAAAAGATCCTGCTGAATGCTTCAAAAATACAGCAACAACAATAACGAAAATAATTGACGATGCTGATGATATCAGACTTTTAGGATCTGTATGACTTAGGCGCCAATATTTCCAAACTTAATATAGTCATGAATCTGTAACTGTCTGCGTGCCCTTGACCTCAAATTGTTAATTTAAGATCCGTCAACAAACGTCTGATCTCCTTGTAAGTTCACAAAGAACCGGTCACATGGCCGAATGTTGTGTCCAGCAGCTGGTCAATATGGTGGGTACAGCAAAAACAAGTCACGTTGGGTCAGTCCCCACCTACCGCACGTAAGTAATTACTCACAGAACACTCAGTGATTACAGCAGATATACAGGTGTTTTTCATTCTACCTACGGCCTCTTACGCATCTCTGTACTGTGCTAATGAAAGTAGGGAGTAATATGTTTGGGCCACACTACCATGTACTGTGTGTCTGGAGTGGAAGCCAGCATGTACGTTGAGCTAGTGTGTCTTCGTGGTGTGTATGCAGGACACAGAGAGAGAGAGAGAAAGAGAGAGAGAGAGAGAGAGGCACACAAATCATAAACACACACACGTTTGCACGCACACATCGCACACACAGAATGATAGAAACGGACACGCATACACAGGCACTCACACACGCGCGCGCCAACACTCACACACACACACACACACATTTCGAATTCTGTCTTTGTGTCTGTCTCTCTCTCTGTCTCTTCTGTCTGTGTGTCTGTCTCTGTCTCTTCTCTCTTTCTGTATCTCTGTCTGTCTGTCTCTCTGTTGTATCTTTGTCTCTCTGTTTCTGTCTCTCTTTTCTCTGTCTCTCTCTGTCTCGGTGTCTGTCTGTCTCTTTCTCTGTCTGTCTTTCTGTGTGTGTGTGTGTGTGTTTCTCTCGCTCGCTCTGTCTGTTTGTCTATGTCTGTCTGTCTCTCTCTCTCTGTCTCTCTCTGTCTGCCTGTGTTTCGCTCGCTCTGTCTGTCTGTCTCTCTCTCTGTTTCTCTCTCTGTCTGTCTGTCTGTGTCTGTCTGTCTCTCTCTCTCTCTCTCTCTTCTCTCTCTCTCTCTCTCTCTCTCTCTCTCTCTCTCTCTCTCTCTCTCTCTCTCTCTCCAGTGTAGCAGGTGATTGTCAGGACCTGTGATAAAAGTGCCAGGCGATGTCAGTGAACGCTGCTGTCCAGGCTATTTTTAGATCTCTGCCAGCAGTCAGCGCGAGGATCTGGCCTGAACAGATAAACGGTCTCCCTCGCCGTTATTTCCTTTCTTCTTTGGTTCGGTTTGGTTTTGTGGCGGCTTTATCTTGTGCACCACCCTTTATCACTGCACACACCCCCCCCCCCACCTCCCACCCCCTGCTCATGTTGGCTGCACAATAAATAAGAATGATAAAAACCATTCTTGTATAGCGCTGTTTTCCAAACTCACGTGGGCTCACTGCGCAATATACGTTTTACAAGACACAGAGTGTAATGCACACAGAAGTACTTATATATCATGTGTGTGTGTGTGTGTGTGTGTGTGTGTGTGTGTGTGTGTGTGTGTGTGTGGTGTGTGTGTGTGTGTGTGTGTGTGTGTGTGTGTGTGTGTGTGTGATAAGATAAATAGAGAGAGACAGACAGACAATATAGAAAGATAGATGGACAGACAAATGGATACATAAATGGATAGATAGGTAGATAATTAGAGATATGTGATTAGATAGATAGACAGACAAGATAGATAAATAGATAGACAGACAGACAAACAGATAGATAGATAGATAGATAGATAGACAGACAGATAGATAGACAGATAGACATCGCTATTGTCATAAACGTACGCAGATATGATTACATCATACCACATGACAATAGAAGTTCACAATGGTCAATGACCATCTATGATACAAACAATAGAAGTTCACAATGGTCAATGGCCATCTATGATACAAACAATAGAAGTGCACAATGGTCAATGACCATCTATGATACAAACAATAGAAGTTCACAATGGTCAATGACCATCTATGATACAAACAATAGAAGTGCACAATGGTCAGTGGCCATGTATGATACCAACAATAGAAATGCACAATGGTCAGTGACCATCTATAATACTAACAATAGAAGTGCACAATGGTCAGTGGCCATCTATAATACTAACAATAGAAGTGCACAATGGTCAGTGGCCATGTATGATACCAACAATAGAAATGCACAATGGTCAATGACCTTCTATAATACTAACAATAGAAGTGCACAATGGTCAGTGGCCATGTATGATACCAACAATAGAAATGCACAATGGTCAGTGACCATCTATAATACTAACAATAGAAGTGCACAATGGTCAGTGGCCATGTATGATACCAACAATAGAAGTGCACAATGGTCAGTGGCCATGTATGATACCAACAATAGAAATGCACAATGGTCAATGACCTTCTATAATACTAACAATAGAAGTTCACAATGGTCAGTGACCGTCTATAATACTAACAATAGAAGTGCACAACGGTCAATGACCATGTATGATACCAACAATAGAAGTGCACAACGGTCAATGACCTTGTATGATATCAACAATAGAAGTGCACAACGGTCAATGACCATGTATGATACTAACAATAGAAGTGCACAATGGTCAATGACCATGTATGATACTAACAATAGAAGTTCACAACGGTCAATGACCATGTATGATACTAACAATAGAAGTGCACAATGGTCAATGACCATGTATGATACTAACAATAGAAGTGCACAATGGTCAATGACCATGTATGATACTAACAATAGAAGTTCACAACGGTCAATGACCATGTATGATACCAACAATAGAAATGCACAATGGTCAGTGACCATCTCTAATACTAACAATAGAAGTGCACAACGGTCAATGACCATGTATGATACCAACAATAGAAGTTCACAATGGTCAATGACCATCTATAATACTAACAATAGAAGTGCACAACGGTCAATGACCATCTATGATACAAACAATAGAAGTTCACAATGGTCAGTGACCATGTATGATACCAACAATAGAAATGCACAATGGTCAGTGACCATGTATGATACCAACAATAGAAGTGCACAATGGTCAGTGACCATGTATGATACCAACAATAGAAATGCACAATGGTCAGTGACCATCTATAATACTAACAATAGAAGTGCACAACGGTCAATGACCATGTATGATACCAACAATAGAAATGCACAATGGTCAATGACCATCTATAATACAAACAATAGAAGTGCACAACGGTCAATGACCATCTATGATACAAACAATAGAAGTTCACAATGGTCAGTGACCATCTATAATACTAACAATAGAAGTGAACAATGGTCAATGACCATCTATGATACTAACAATAGAAGTGAACAATGGTCAGTGACCATCTATAATACTAACAATAGAAATGCGCAATGGTCAGTGACCATCTATAATACAAACAATAGAAGTTCACAATGGTCAATGGCCATCTATAATACAAACAATAGAAGTTCACAACGGTCAATGACCATGTATGATACCAACAATAGAAGTGAACAATGGTCAATGACCATCTATGATACTAACAATAGAAGTTCACAATGGTCAGTGACCATCTATAATACTAACAATAGAAGTGCACAATGGTCAATGGCCATCTATAATACCAACAATAGAAGTTCACAATGGTCAATGACCATCTATAATACTAACAATAGAAGTTCACAACGGTCAGTGACCATGTATGATACCAACAATAGAAGTGAACAATGGTGAATGACCATCTGTAATACTAACAATAGAAGTGCACAATGGTCAGTGGCCATGTATGATACCAACAATAGAAATGCACAATGGTCAATGGTCATCTATAATACTAACAATAGAAGTGTACAATGATCAGTGGTCATGTATGATACCAACAATAGAAATGCACAATGGTCAATGGCCATCTATAATACTAACAATAGAAGTGCACAATGGTCAGTGGCCATGTATGATACCAACAATAGAAATGCACAATGGTCAGTGGCCATGTATGATACCAACAATAGAAATGCACAATGGTCAGTGGCCATGTATGATACTAACAATAGAAATGCACAATGGTCAGTGGCCATGTATGATACCAACAATAGAAGTGAACAATGGTCAGTGGCCATGTATGATACCAACAATAGAAGTGAACAATGGTCAATGACCATTTATGACACCCACAGTAGAAGACTCCTCCCGTGGGGATGCCGGAGGCTCTTTCAATGTAAATTGTACCCCCACCTTCTGGAAATTCTGTGCTAGAAATGTCCTCTTTTCTGTCAC
>JAPXFY010000031.1:12831682-12994182 GCA_030674185.1 Monoplex corrugatus | reverse complement strand
AACTGATGTTCGTTGTTAAATTTTGCAAGTTTATTGTTTAAGTTGCGGTAACTTAACTCATTTGTAAGATTTTCCCTCCCCTCCACCAATTGCCTTTCTCTCCACCAACACACGTACCACTTCCTCCCCCTTTTTATAAAATGTTTTTCTTCTTTATAAACCAATGACCACCACCACCACCACCATCACCACATACACACTGTGCACACACACACACAGAGAGAGAGAGAGAAGAGAGAGAGAGAGAGAGAGAGAGAGAGTGCAGGGTGGCAAAACAGAGAAATGTATCATGCATTTTTCTTGTACCAAAATCACATGATGCATACAGAATGATCTTGAATTTGAAAAAAGTTTGTGAAATGTTCATTGTGAACCCTTGAAAAGGGAAACTACTCAGAGAAATCCGGGCAGACCACCCACTTCCTGTACAGACAACGTCACCAACATCGGCAGTTTAAAGTTCTTTGGCGCGACACTTGTGTTTAAAGAATCATTTATGATTTCAGTTACCATTGAAGAAATTGCTTCAACACAGTCAGAAAGAACAGAGAAAGGGACAGGGTTCAGATTGTAGGATGTTTTAGGCAAAGTAAGGATAACTTTTTTTCAGTGACGTCAATTAAAGTGTTCCTATAAAAAGAAGAATAACAGTAAGTATTTCTGAACATTTCTAATATCGGGTTAAATTGTTTGTGTAGACAGGAGAATACAAAAAATGATTCTAAACATTTGTGATGTCGGTCAAAATGTTCATGTACAAAGGAAAATACCAATGAGTAGATCGTCTGCATCGGATGACGTACATTGCCAAGTATGGCTTCTTCCGGACATGCGCATCTTGCCCATTTCCCTCCGTTACTGTCTATTACTGACATGGACACTTGTATAACACTGTAGCTGACCAACGGTTTGGTATTTTGTTATCACACGCCTCGACCGTACACACAAACACCACTGTCTGGTTTGTACCCCCCTCCTCCTCCACTCTCTGTCTCTTTCTGTGTTTCTTTGTCTGTCTGTCTCTGTTTATCTGTGTCTGTCTCTCTATCTGTCTGTCTGTCTGTCTGTCTCTCTGTCACTGTCTGCCTGCCTGTCTCTGTCTGTCTGTCTGTCTGTCTCTCTCTCTCTCTCTTGTTTCTGTATCTGTATCTGCTTGCATCTCTCCCTCTCTGTTTTTCTCTCTCTTGTTCTCTCAGAATGAAAAAGAGAAGAGACAGACTCTGTGTGTGTGTGTGTGTGTGTGTGTGTGTGTGTGTGTGTGTGTGTGTGTGTGTTAAAATTGAGTGGTTTGTTTCTTTCATCACAGCATAGTGTAGTATCATATAGCATAGCATAGTATAGCATAGCATATCATAGTATGGCATTACGTAGCATAGTATAGCATAGCATAGTATAGCATAGCATTATGTAGTATATTTTATTTCAGCTTGAGGCCAGTGGCTACGGATGGATTAGTTATTAACCTTCGCTTTTCGATGCGTTGCTTTTAAGCGACATTTCTCGGAGTGCAAAACCAACATTCGATGGAACTGAAAACAGAGTGTGTGCCATTAAGCTTCCCATGTCGCCAGCGACAGACAACTCTCTCTGCTATTTGCTTCCAGACTGACGTAGTTATCGTTCTTGGTTTTGACGTCACGTGCGTGTGTTGTCTGGAAGGAGTGATAAACTGTGATGGTGATTTGTGTGTCGTGGTGATGGTTTTGTGTGTTCCTGTCTGTTTGGTGTGCGGTACGTACGTGCTTTGTGCTTGTCGTTTGCTGTCTTATGTTTCTTCAACAGGGATTCACCACGCTCGACAATTCCATATGCGCTCCACCCAAATATGCCAGCAGTTATCTGGCAAGATTTCCTTGAGTCTGTCCAATATCTTCTCCCTGGTGCTTTCTTTTCCTCCAGCTTTCCTGTTGTGACCAGGTGCTCCAATTCCCCTTTCCTCATAAAACGGCCTATAAATCTTGCCTGTCTTTTCCTAATCTTCCTTATGAATGATCTTCTAATATTGCGGCCTGGAATTGAACTCACGGTATCAGATATTGAGTCCATGGCTCTACCAACTAGCTCACGTGTAGTTTGTCTTTGTATTTGTTTTGTGTTTGTACTTGTTTTGTGTTTGTACTTTTGTGTTTGTACTTGTTTTGTGTTTGTACTTGTTTTGTGTTTGTATTTGTTTTGTGTTTGTACTTTTGTGTTTGTACTTGTTTTGTGTTTGTACTTGTTTTGTGTTTGTATTTGTTTTGTGTTTGTACTTGTTTTGTGTTTGTACTTGTTTGTTTTGTTTTGTTTGTACTTGTTTTGTGTTTGTACTTTTATGTTTTTGTTATTGTTTTGTCTTTGTACTTTGTTTGTATTGTTTTGTACTTGTTTTGTCTTTGTACTTGTTTTGTCTTTGTATTTTTTGTGTTTGTACTTGTTTGTTTTGTATTGTTTTGTTTTGTACTTGTTTTGTCGTTTGTACTTGTTTTGTGTTTGTATTGTTTTGTCTTTGTATTTTTGTGTTTGTACTTGTTTTGTGTTTGTACTTGTTTTGTGTTTGTACTTGTTTTGTTTTGTACTTGTTTTGTGTTTGTACTTGTTTTGTCTTTGTACTTTTTTTGTTTGTACTTGTTTTGTCTTTGTACTTTTTGTGTTTGTACTTGTTTTGTCTTTGTACTTGTTTGTCTTTGTACTTGTTTTGTCTTTGTACTTGTTTTGTCTTTGTACTTGTTTTGTCTTTGTACTTGTTTTGTCTTTGTATTTGTTTTGTACTTGTTTTGTCTTTGTACTTTTGTTTTGTACTTGTTTTGTCTTTGTATTGTTTTGTCTTTGTACTTTTTGTCTTTGTACTTGTTTTGTTTTGTACTTTTTGTTTGTACTTGTTTTGTCTTTGTCTTGTACTTTGTTTTGTACTTGTTTTGTCTTTGTACTTGTTTTGTCTTTGTACTTGTTTTGTGTTTGTCTTGTTTGTGTTTTGTATTGTTTTGTCTTGTATTGTTTTGTTTTGTACTTTTGTCTTTGTATTGTTTTGTCTTTGTATTGTTTTGTTTTGTACTTGTTTTGTGTTTGTACTTGTTTTGTGTTTGTACTTGTTTTGTGTTTGTACTTGTTTTTGTTTTGTACTTGTTTTTGTTTTGTACTTGTTTTGTGTTTGTACTTGTTTTGTGTTTGTATTGTTTTGTTTTGTATTTTTGTGTTTGTATTGTTTTGTGTTTGTTTTTGTGTTTGTACTTGTTTTGTGTTTGTATTTTGTTTTGTATGTTTTGTTTTGTATTTGTTTTGTGTTTTGTTATTTGTTTTGTGTTTGTACTTGTTTTGTGTTTGTATTTGTTTTGTTGTTGCTTTGTACTTGTTTTGTCTTGTTTGTTTGTTTTGTATTTGTTTTGTGTTTGTATTGTTTTGTGTTTGTACTTGTTTTGTCTTTGTATTTGTTTTGTGTTTGTATTTTGTTTTGTATTTGTTTTGTCTTTGTACTTGTTTTGTCTTTGTATTTGTTTTGTGTTTGTTGTTTTGTTTTGTCTTGTTTTGTTTTGTACTGTTTGTTTGTACTTGTTTTGTCTTTGTACTTGTTTTGTCTTTGTATGTTTTGTTTTGTTTGTTTGTCTTTGTACTTTGTTTTGTTGTCTTTGTATTGTTTTTGTCTTTGTATTTGTTTTGTCTTTGTACTTGTTTTGTGTTTGTATTGTTTTGTGTTTGTATTGTTTTGTCTTTGTACTTTGTTTTGTGTTTGTATTTGTTTTGTGTTTGTTTTGTTTTGTTGTTTTGTCTTTGTATTGTTTTGTTTGTACTTGTTTTGTCTTTGTACTTGTTTTGTCTTTGTATTGTTTGTGTTGACTTGTTTGTGTTTGTATTGTTTTGTTTTGATTGTTTTGTTTGTTTTGTTTGTATTGTTTGTTTCGTTTGCTTTGTACTTGTTTTTCTTGACTGTTATCATCGTTTGTTTTTCGTAGCTTATCTTTTTTCATAGATTAAATGAATCGAGCTGCTGTCCCGCAGAGCGCGTCGCCGCAGTGCCGCACCTTTGTCCTGTTCTTTTTTCTGTATGCGTGTATTCCTATTATCTATGATAATGATTTTTCTTCAGATTTTGTCCAGAACTAACTTTTCTTTCCATGGGATCTTTAACCTGCGCTGAGTGCTTACAACGCTGGGAACCTCTGTTTATTGTTATTTCTGAAAGACTAGCACCCAGACCACTACTTAAAGACCTGGTGCAAGGGAGAGAAATCTGTCTGTCCGATCAGCGAATCGAACCCGAGTTTTTGGCGTCCTGGTTATGTGTTTTTACCACAAGGCTACACGCTTCACATTTTGTGTGTGTGTGTGTGTGTGTGTGTGGTGTGTGTGTGTGTGTGTGTGTGTTTGTTTATGTGTATGTGGTTGTGTGTTTGTGTATGTGTGTGTTTGTTTATGCATGTGTGTGTGCTTGTTTACGTGTGTATGTGTGTGCGTGTGTTTGTTTGTTTATGTATGTGTGTGAGTGTGTGTGTGTGTGTGTGTGTTTGTTTCTTTGTGTGTGTATGTATGTCTGTGTGTGTTTATGTGTGTGTATGTGTGTGTGTGTGTAGGATGTAGGCTTTTTGGTTGGTTGGTATCTGTATCCGATTTGTTGATAGCGTGTCCAGTTGAGAGATTTGTTTGTTTGTTTGTTCGTTCGCCCGTTCGTTTGTTTATTTGATTGTTTTTATGTCTGTTCATTATTTTTATGTCTACTCATTTGTTTTTGTTTGTTTGTTTGTTTGTTTGTTTGTTCATTCACTTGGTCGTTTGTGCATTTATTCATTCATTTGTTTGTTTGTTCGTTCTTTTGTTTTTTGTTTGTGTGTTTGTCAGACAAGAAGCTTTGTGGCATGAAGGCTGAACACCCGGTGTGCCAAGGAGGTGTGGTGAAGTATGCAGTGTTGTAAATTTTGTCTGGAAGTTATGCAGTGCAACGCAATGAGTCACGACAGGATGCGATGCTGTGCAGTGCTATGAAATGCAATAGTGTGTCACTATATATATTAAGGTTAAAGGTAAAGGTCCATGGCCAATATGGCGTAGGCGGTGAACTGTTAAGATTCACCGTGTCTAGGCACGGCATTATGAAAGGCGAGCCCACCCTCCTTTCGCCGCCTTTTTTTAAACTCCCTCGACCAAGTCAGGTACCATTCACTGCTGGTGGACAGAGGAGTTTTCAGCCGGAAAATCGAACCAGCGTTTTAGCGGATTCGAACCACCGACCTTCCGCACCGCAGACGAGCGCTCTAACCACTCGACTACAGGCCCCACCACTATAATAGCATACAATATAATGTAGTTATAAACAATACAACATATGTCATTGTATAGTTTATAATATGACACTGTAGAAATGCAACAAACAGTTCTTACAATTAAAAGCACGGGAAACCCTTAGATAGGTCCAACAACTTTTAATGCGATCTTTTTGACGATCCGTTGAACAGGACGGAAGTAGTAACCATGTAAACAAAACAAGGGAAGTAACTATCTAAACAAAACAAGGGAAGTTAATCACTCACAAGAGACGCTACAATACGTATGCAAACAATGTTGATCAAGTTAGGGACTGGATTGGATTGAGTGTTTTGTCACAACACTATAAAATTCATTGTCATATTCATTTTTTTTTTCATCACATTGAATTTTTCCATGTGAAACTCGGGCTGGTCTCTCTGTTGAGAGCGCGTCGCCGTGATGCAACGCCACCCGTTTTTTGTTTGTTTGTTTCTTTTTTTGTGTGTGTTTGTTTTTTCCCTTAGACTTGAGAAAGGCAGGAAGGCTTATTGGCCTTCAAGGGCAGGGACTAGGGAAATGAACCTATCTATTCAATATTTTTACCCCAGGACAGCTGGGGGAATGCCCTGTTCTTCACGATTTTCAACTGCCGTGGGATCTTTTACTGTGCGCAGGACATGGCTTACATGTACATACATACATACATACATACATACATACATACATACATACTACATACGTACGACACACACACACACACAACACACACACACACACACACACACAACACACACATACACACACACACACACACACACACACACACACACACACACACACACACACACACACACACACACACAAAAGTGTTCTGAGCCAGTCTCTGTATGGTAACCCAGTGGTGTTTCAGGGCCGTGACGTCTTCTTCTAGTGTTCGTTGCCAGGTGTTCTGAGATATTTCTCCCTTAATTAAGTCTTCCTTGTGGTGTCTAGTGAAGGGCAGTCCGGGTGACGTTATCCTGTTCTCTTCAAATGATGTACCTCGTCCACCCTTTTGAAAACCTTTTTTAAGTAATTAACTTTTTTGTTTTACAATTAACAAACATCATTAAACAATTGATAACAGAAAATTATTCAAATTCATCCACTACCTTCATTATCAGCACCACAACAATCATTGTCATCACCACTACCTTCATCATCATAGGCAGAAAAATCCATCTTTGTCGTCTGGTGATGATGATGGTGTTCCATACTCTCTTGATTGCACTGGGCAAGTAGTGGTTGGTTGGAGATGTGTGTAATTCTCCGTTGTTTGTGTATGTATGGAAGGTTTGTAGCTTCGTAAGATTGTTCTTTGTCATACTTCTGCATTTTGAGCTCTAGACTACTACTACTACTACTACTACTACACTACTACTACTACTATACTACTACTACTACTACTACTACTACTACACTACTACTACTACTACTAGTAATAACAATAGTAATAATGATAACAATCAGAAGATAAAAAAGGAGAATGATGATGATGATAATAATGGTAATTCAGTAATATACTATTGCTAATAATAATTATGATGATGGTGATGACGACGACGATAATCATGATTATAGTAGTTTCATTCACACAGTGCAGACAGCCATGTCAGAAAATGCATGGTGAGAGGATTTGCCATGTCAGTACAGTGATGCAGTCCAGACACACAGCAATACATCAACACTGTATAAATATGGCTCATCACAAATGATACAATGTTTTTCATTTCGTCCTGTAGAATTTGTTTATTGACAAATACACGTATGAAAATACACACACACGCCGTGCGTGCACACACACATGCCGCACGCACCACGCCAACACACACACACACACACACACACACCACACACACTCACACACACACACACACACACACACACACACACACACACACACACACACACACACACACACACACACACACGCACACCCCTCAGGGACAGTGTAAGATTACAAACAAATAAACACCTGACACAAAAAATAGAACTTCCCTGCTGCTCCGTCCATTGTGAGAAAAGAAATAAACTGACAAAAAAAAATTTTTGTATCTGGTGTTTGTTTGTATGTAATCTTACGCTTGACAAAGGCCAGTTGGCCGAAAATTTGCACCTGTCTTGTCTTGTGTTTGAATACGCGTTCTTATTCTTTTATCTGTTTTTTTCTTCTGGTTCTGTTGCTTGAACTCGGCAGTCAACTTTTTTGGTAACATAATACTGTTGGGGGGGAGGGGGGGGGACTTCCAGTTTTCGCATTCTGATTTCTGGCTTTGCTTATGCGTTTGATCACTGTGTGCCCTGTCCTGACAATACCGTGTTATGTGATTTAAATACCATTTTTACTGTTGTTGTGGCAGCTGGCTAAGTGAGTGACAGATGTACTGTTTATTGATGTTGGTGCTATTGGCTAGTGTGTACAGATGTACTGTTTCACTGACTGTGTGTTGTTTGTGCTAGGCTTGCTATGAGTGTCAGTGTACTGTTTTCACTGACTGTTAGTGTTGTTGTGTATCAGCTGCCTGTCGTGATGTACAGATTACTGTTCCTACTTTGTGTCTGTCGTTATAAGTGAGTGTCAGATGTACTGATTTCACTGACTGTCTACTGGTTAGTGATTACAGATGTACTGTTTTCTGTTGGTTGTGTGCTAGCTTGTTAAGTGAGTGTACAGATGTACTGTTTTCACTGACTGTTGTGTTGTTGTGTGCTAGTAGCTAAGTGAGTGTACAGATGTACTGTTTTCACTGACTGTTGTGTTGTTGTGTGCTAGCTGGTTAAGTGAGTGTACAGATTACTGTTTTCACTGACTGTTGTGTTGTTGTGTGCTAGCTGGTTAAGTGAGTGTACAGATGTACTGTTTTCACTGACTGTTGTGTGTTGTGTGCTAGTGGTTAAGTGAGTGTACAGATGTACTGTTTTCACGTTTGTGTTTGTGGTGCTAGCTGGTTAAGTGAGTGTACAGATGTACTGTTTTCACTGACTGTTGTGTTGTGTGTGCTAGCTGTTAAGTGAGTGTACAGATGTACTGTTTTCACTGACTGTTGTTGTTGTGTGCAGCTGATAAGTGAGTGTACAGATGTACTGTTTTCACTGACTGTTGATTGTTGTGTGCTAGCTGGTTAAGTGAGTGTACAGATGTACTGTTTTCACTGACTGTTGTTGTGTGCCTAGCTGGTTAAGTGAGTGTACAGATGTACTGTTTTCACTGACTGTTGTTGTGTGCTAGCTGGTTAAGTGAGTGTACAGATGTACTGTTTTCACTGACTGTTGTTGTGTGCCTAGCTGGTTAAGTGAGTGTACAGATGTACTGTTTTCACTGACTGTTGTTGTGTGCTAGCTGGTTAAGTGAGTGTACAGATGTACTGTTTTCACTGACTGTTGTGTTGTTGTGTGCAGTTGGTTAAGTGAGTGTACAGATGTACTGTTTTCACTGTTGTGTTGTTGTTGTTGTGGTCCAGCTGGTAAGTGAGTGTACAGATGTAGTTTTCCTGACTGTTGTTGTGTGCTAGTTGGTTAAGTGAGTGTACAGATGTACTGTTTTCACTGACTTGTGTGCTAGTTGGTTAAGTGAGTGTACAGATGTACTGTTTTCACTTTTGATGTTGTTGTGTGCTAGCTGGTTAAGTGAGTGTACAGATGTACTGTTTTCACTGACTGTTGTTGTTGTGTGCTAGTTGGTTAAGTGAGTGTACAGATGTACTGTTTTCACTGACTGTTTGTTGTGTGCTAGTTGGTTAAGTGAGTGTACAGATTACTGTTTTCACTGTTGTGTTGTGTTGTTGTGTGCTAACTGGTTAAGTGAGTGTACAGATGTATGTTTTCACTGTGTTGTTGTGTGCTAGTGGTTAAGTGAGTGTACAGATGTACTGTTTTCACTGTATGTTGTGTTGTGTGTGTAACTGGTTAAGTGAGTGTACAGATGTAGTGTTTTCACTGACTGTTGTTGTGTGCTAGCTGGTTAAGTGATTGTACAGATGTACTGTTTTCCTGACTTGTGTGCTAGTCTGGCTAAGTGAGTGTACAGATGTACTGTTTTCACTGACTGTGTTGTTGTGTGCTAGCTGGTTAAGTGAGTGTACAGATGTACTGTTTTCACTGCTGTTGTGTTGTTGTGTGCTAACTGGTTAAGTGAGTGTACAGATGTACTGTTTTCACTGACTGTTTGTTGTTGTGTGCTAGCTGGCTAAGTGAGTGTACAGATATACTGTTTTCCTGACTTATGTGGTGCTAGCTGGTTAAGTGAGTGTACAGATGTACTGTTTTCACTGACTGTTGTTTGTGTGCTAGCTGGTTAAGTGATGTACAGATGTACTGTTTTCCATGACTGTTGTGTTGTGTGCTAGCTGGCTAAGTGAGTGTACAGATGTACTGTTTTCACTGACTGTTGTGTTGTTGTGTGCTAGCTGGTTAAGTGAGTGTAAGATGTACTGTTTTCACTGACTGTTGTGTTGTTGTGTGCTAGTTGGTTAAGTGAGTGTACAGATGTACTGTTTTCACTGACTGTTGTGTTGTTGTGTGCTAGTTGGTTAAGTGAGTGTACAGATCATACTGTTTTCACTGACTGTGTTGTGTTGTTGGTGCTAACTGGTTAAGTGAGTGTACAGATGTACTGTTTTCACTGTGTTGTTGTGTGCTAGCTGGTTAAGTGAGTGTACAGATCTACTGTTTTCACTGTATGTTTGTGTTGTTGTGTGCTACTGGTTAAGTGAGTGTACAGATGTAGTGTTTTCACTGACTGTTGTTGTGTGCTAGCTGGTTAAGTGAGTGTACAGATGTACTGTTTTCACTGACTGTTGTGTTGTTGTGTGCTAGCTGGTTAAGTGAGTGTAACAATGTACTGTTTTCACTGACTGTTGTTGTGTGCTAGCTGGTTAAGTGAGTGTACAGATGTACTGTTTTCACTGACTGTTGTTGTGTGCTAGCTGGTTAAGTGAGTGTACAGATGTACTGTTTTCACTGACTGTTGTTGTGTGCTAGCTGGTTAAGTGAGTGTACACATGTACTGTTTTCACTGACTGTTGTTGTGTGCTAGCTGGCTAAGTGAGTGTACAATGTACTGTTTTCACTGACTGTTGTTGTGTGCTAGCTGGCTAAGTGAGTGTACACATGTACTGTTTTCACTGACTGTTGTGTTGTTGTGTGCTAGCTGTAAGTGAGTGTACAATGTACTGTTTTCACTGACTGTTGTGTTGGTGTGTGCTAGCTGGCTAAGTGAGTGTACAGATGTACTGTTTTCACTGACGTTGTGTTGTTGTGTGCTAGCTGGTTAAGTGAGTGTATAGATGTACTGTTTTCACTGACTGTTTGTTGTTGTGTGCCAGCTGGCTAAGTGAGTGTACAGATGTACTGTTTTCACTGACTGTTGTGTTGTTATATGCCAGCTGGTTAAGTGAGTGTACAGATGTACTGTTTTCACTGACTGTTGTGTTGTTATATGCCAGCTGGTTAAGTGAGTGTACAGATGTACTGTTTTCACTGACTGTTGTGTTGTTGTGTGCTATCTGGTTAAGTGAGTGTACAGATGTACTGTTTTCACTGACTGTTGTGTTGTTGTGTGCTATCTGGCTAAGTGAGTGTACAGATGTACTGTTTTCACTGACTGTTGTTGTGTGCCAGCTGGTTAAGTGAGTGTACAGATGTACTGTTTTCACTGACTGTTGTTGTGTGCTAGCTGGTTAAGTGAGTGTACAGATGTAGTGTTTTCACTGACTGTTGTTGTGTGCTAGCTGGTTAAGTTAGTGTACAGATGTGCTGTTTTCACTGTTGTGTTGTGTTGTTGTGTGCTAGCTGGTTAAGTGAGTGTACACATGTACTGTTTTCACTGACTGTTGTGTTGTTGTGTGCTAGCTGGCTAAGTGAGTGTACAGATGTACTGTTTTCACTGTTGTGTTGTTGTGTGCTAGCTGGTTAAGTGAGTGTACAGATGTACTGTTTTCACTGACTGTTGTGTTGTTGTGTGCTAGCTGGCTAAGTGAGTGTACACATGTACTGTTTTTACTGACTGTTGTTGTGTGCTTGCTGGTTAAGTGAGTGTACACATGTACTGTTTTCACTGACTGTTGTTGTGTGCTTGCTGGTTAAGTGAGTGTACACATGTACTGTTTTCACTGACTGTTGTGTTGTTTTTTTCTTTCAGATGTTTTCTTGTACCTGTTCAGAGTGCCAGTAGTGAAAGGAAACGTGTCACACGGTGATCTTGGGCCACATCTTCTGACACAGCCGTAGTGCTCAGACTTCAAGGTGTGTATTGCGTTCATTGTCATATTCTGTTCATGTTCAAATTCATGTCCATATTCATATTTATATCTATATTCATTTTTTTGAGACAGTAGATTTTTACCTTGTGAAACTCTGGCTGCTGTCCTCGTTGACAGTGTGTCGCCGCGGTGCAGCGCCACCCATTATTTTAAGCAAAACTTCCAAAAGGCAAGGAGGTTAACTGGCCATCAAGGGGAGGCACGTGGAAAATCAACCTGTCTCTTCAATATTTTATGTCAGGGTAGCCGGGCGAATGTCCTGCTCTCCACGATTTTCAACTGCCATGGGATCTTTTAGTGTGCGCAGGCCAGAAGGCACACGGGACGGCTCGTTTTTCGTCCCCTTCCTAAGGACTAAACGTTCAGTTTGATCTTCCGTTCAAACGGGGGGGGGGGGGGGGGGGGGGGGGGGGTAATCAAGGCCTCAACGGGAAACGAACCGTGGAACCTCGAGTTTAGTTATTGGTAGTCGAACGTCTGAACCATTCTACGGCCTTGTTCGTGGTTGTTTGTTGTTGCTGTGGTTGTGGCCATGATGAAAATGGTGGTGGTGGTGGTGATGATGATGCTGTTTGTGGTGGTGGTGATGATGATGCTGTTTGTGGTGGTGGTGGTGGTGGTGATGATGATGCTGTTTGTAGTGGTGCTGTTTGTGGTGGTGGTGATGATGATGCTGTTTATGGTGGTGGTGATGATGATGCTGTTTGTGGTGGTGGTGGTGATGCTGCTGTTTGTGGTGGTGATGACGATGCTGTTTGTGGTGGTGGTGGTGGTGATGATTATGGTATGATCGCTGTAATGGTGTGATGTTGGTTGCGATGATGATGATGATGACGATGGTGGTGGTGGTGCACCGACTGGTATGATGATGGGAAGGGGGGATGTTGGTGATAATTTTGGTGATGGTGGGAGGTAGTGATGAAGGCAGTGGTGGTGGTGGTGGTGGTGGTGGCAGCGGTTATGGTGATGATGTTGTTGATGATGGTGGTGGTGATTGTGGGAGATAGTGATGAAGACAGTGGTAGTGGTTGTGGTGGTGGTGGTGGTGACAGTGGTAATGGTGATGATGTTGCTGTTGATGGTGGTGGTGGTGGTGCTTGTGATGGCAGCAATGGTGATGGTAGTGGTGGTGGTGCTTGTGATGGCAGCAATGGTGATGGTGGTGCTTGTGATGGTAGCAATGGTGATGGTAGTGGTGTGGAGTTAAAAATGATAATGCGGGAGTGATGATGATCACGATAATGATGATGATGACGACGACGGCGACGATAAGGATGGTGATGATGGTGGTAAATACGATTGTGATAATGATGATGATGGTTGTAGGACGGTAGTGATGATAATGATGATGATGATGATGGTGGTGGTAATGATGGTTGTGATAATAATGATGATCGTTGTAGGAGTTGGTGGTGGTGATGACGATAATGATGATGGTAGTGGTGGCGGCGGTGGTGGTAGTGTGGTGGTGGCGGTGGTGGTGGTAATCATGTTAAGTTCACACGCACTTCATTCTCTCCAGGTGGCAAGGTGGCAAGTTTCCGATGGAGCAATCTGTAATTAGCAACATAATTTGTCACTGTCTTTAGAGTTACCTGCTGAATCCCTGAACACTGTTTGTTAGGGAGTCTCTGTCTCTGTCTCTGTCTCTTCTCTCTCTCTCTCTCTCTCTCTCTCTCTCTCTCTCTTTGTCTTCTCTTCTCTCTCTCTCTCTTCTGTCTCTCTCTCTCTCTCTCTCTCTCTCTTCCTGTCTCTCTGTCTTTCTCTCTCTCTCGTTTTCTATCTCTGTCTCCTGTCTCTCTCTCTTCTCTCTTTCCTCTTTCTCTCTCTGTCTCCCCCTCCTCTCTGGCTTTCTTTCCTCCCTCTCACTTTCTTTCCAGTCTGTCTCTCTTTTCTCTGTCTGTGTCCTCTCTGTATTATATCTCTCTCTCTGTCTCTGTCTTTGTCTCTCTTCTCTCTCTCTGTTTGTCTCTTTCTCAGTCTCTCTGTCTTCTCTCTCTCTCTCTCTCTCTCTCTCGTCTCTTCTGTCTCTGTCTCTCTCTCTCGTTCTCGTTTTCTCTCTCTCTCTCTCTCTCTCTCTCTCTCTCTCTGTCTCTGTCTCTGTATCTCCTCTCTGTCTCTCTATATCTCCTCTCTGCCTCTCTCTCTCTCTCTTCTGTGTCTCTGTCTGTCTGTCTCCTTCCTGTCACTGTGTCTCTGTCTCTCTCTCACCTCTCTCTCACTCTTTCTCTCCCTCCCTCCCTCCATCTCTCTCCTGGCTCTCACTTTCTGTCTCTCTCTCTCTCTGTCTCTCGCTCTCTGTCTGTCTCTCTCTCATTCTGTGTGCGTGTGTGTGTGTGTTCCTTTTTCTCCTCTCTGTCTGTCTGTCTGTCTATCTCTCTCTCTCTCTCCTTGTCTCTCTCATGCGTTCTTTCTCTTTCTCCCCCCCCCCCCCTCTCTCTCTCTCTCTCTTGTGTTGTGGTGTTTCCCTCTTTCATTCTCTTCTCTCTCTCTCTCTCTCTCTCTCTCTCTCTCTCTTCTGTCTCTCTCTTTCTGTCTGTCTTTGTCTCCCTCCTTCTTCTCTCTCTCTCTCTCCTCTCTCTCTCTCTGTCTCTCTCTTTCTGTCTCTCTTTGTCTCCCTCTTCTCTCCTCCTCCTCTTCTCTTCTGTCTGTCTTTGTGCTCTGTCTCCTCTCTCTCTCTGTCTCTCTCTCTCTCTCTCTTTCTCTGTACTCGTGTTAGTTTGGGTATATGCGTGCGTGAGAGATAGACAGAGACAGAGGGGGGGGGGGGAGGGAGGAGAGAGGAAAGAATGTGTGGTTTGGGTTGTGTTTCAGTGCGCTGCACGTGCAGATAGATGTACCAATGTATCATTGCTAGAAAGATGTGTGTATTCTCCCTTTGTCGAAATATGTAGGAATGTTTGTAACAATAAAGCTTCAGCATCATCGCTCTCTCTCTCTCTCTCTCTCTCTCTCTCTCTCTCTCTCTCTCTCTCTCTCTCTCTCTCTCTCTCTCTCTCGCTCTCTCTCTCTCTCTCTGTTTCTGTCTCGCTCTCTCTCTCTCTCCCTCTCTCATTCTCTCTTTCTTTTGTCTCCCCTCTGTCTCTGTCACTCTCTGTCTCTCCCTTCCTCCCTCCCCCCCTCTGTGTGTGTGGTGTGTGTGTGTGTACTCGATATGAGTATATGCGTGAGTGAGAGAGAGAGATAGGGGGGGGGGAGGAAAGAAAGAATGAGCACAATGTTGTGTGTTTGGGGAGGGAGCGGGTTGTGTTCCCGTGTATTGCACGTACAGATAGAGATGTACCAGTGTATCATTGCTAGAAAGATAATAATGTGTATTCTCCCTTTGTCCAGGTATGTAGGAATGTTTGTAACAATAAAGCTTCAAGCATCATCGCTTTCTGTCTGTCTCTGTCTCTCTCGCTGTCTGTCTCCTCTTTTCTCTCTCCTCTGTTCAACTCTCTCTCCTCTTCTCTCTCTCTCTCTCTCTCTCTCTCTCTCTCTCTCTCTCTCTCTCTCTCTCTCTCTTCTCTGTGTCTGTGAAAATAAAGTGGAGGTGGGGAGCGCATAGCGTGTCTGAAAGAGGCCAGATATGACAAAACAAAAGCTTTTATGGTGTATGATCACTTGAGTACAGAAGGAAGGAAGGAAAGTATATGTCGGTGAGGTGCATAATCTGACGGATGACGAAGGGGTATGGGTCGGCCTCTTTGTTCAACCTGCATTTGTTATTTTCAGTGTTGAATGTAAACACTGTTGTATGTACTTCAGAGGGGA
The DNA here is from genome assembly GCA_030674185.1 of Monoplex corrugatus. Classification (NCBI taxonomy): domain Eukaryota; kingdom Metazoa; phylum Mollusca; class Gastropoda; order Littorinimorpha; family Ranellidae; genus Monoplex; species Monoplex corrugatus. The sequence goes on along the minus strand of JAPXFY010000031.1, from coordinate 12,978,913 downwards.
TCAGAGTTTCTGAATCACCATCTGATTTTAAGGGTGTCAGTGTCGGTTTAACTTTTAACTTCACGTGCAGAAACAAACTAATTGAAACAGGGGTCTGGCAAAGTGGGTGATAGGCCTACTACTGTAGCTTTACCTAGCTATGCCAAGCTGTGTTGTTCACGATTATTCTGAGGTAGTGAACCAAGGTGAATTTAACACTGGTGACATCAGATTGTTATTATTATTGTTATTTTTTAAAGCCCAACCGACCGCGTAGAGCCACTCAGGGTTAATCATTTCAATGCACAATACTTCAACACGAAAAAAAAGGAAAAGAAAATCAAGTACACATATCAATGCATTCCCGCACATAATGTAAGGAGGTGTCCCTGGCCCTGACCGCTCCATCCAGGTTATCAGAAGGGGGTTTAAAAAAAACTTACCTGAATACAAATTTAAACATACTAAAACACATAAAAATGGACTTGAATTACCTAAAATTGCTTCCGCATATTTCATGTCCCTAGAGCCAAAAATACACTTAATGTATGTACCGAATTATCAATCCGAAGAGAAAGTATGTAAGACTTTATCGAACACAGACAGGTGAATGGACCAGCCAGGCAGAAAATGATAGGAGAAATGACAGAAAGCAAAGAGGAAAGCAGAAACAAAGACAGTGACAAAAAGAGGGAATTTCTAGCCCAGAATTTCCAGAAGGTGGGGATACTATTTACACTGACACGGGGAGAGTAAACCAGATAAAACTATGTCAGCGATGAGCGCATATGTTTTGAATGCTTCGATCGTGATATGTCTTCTTTTATAAATGATGCAGTGGGAAATTGTCTTAAATCTTTATCATTTCTTTCTTAGAATACATATTTGTCTTAAATAGTCTGAAATCTTTTTTTTTTTTTCTCTCTCGGAATGTCTGTCAGTGGTTTGCGAATGAAGCTTTTTCATTGTGACTTTCTAAATGCGTTCTATCTTTTGATTTTGTATGCATTGTCGAAACGTTTGAGGAGACTGTCAGACTTACTTGTTCTTAGGTTCTCATGGATGTATGAATGTATGATTCATTGAAAGGTGTCCTTTATGTCTGTGTGTGTGTACAACCAGAAGGCTGTCCTCTGTACGCCCACTTCAGTTTTGATCAGGAAATAGTCACATGAAGATTGTCTGTGTGCGTGTGGGTTTTTGTTGTTTTTGTTGTTTTGTTTTTTTTGTTTTTGTTGTTGGTTTTTTGTTGTTGTTGTTAGGGTTGTTTTGTTTTGTTTTGTTTTTTTGTTAACCAACGATGATGTCTACATAATTCTCTATGATTTCACCAGCAGAATTTGTACCTTTTCTACTTCTGTGTTCGTAAATGAGTCTGTCAGTAAATTTAATTATAGTTATTCAACCAGCTAGATTCGTTTTTGGCAAGATAAACACCTGTACTGTATATCTATCATACATGTGCAGTGCATTGGATTTTGTATCTTAAAAAGATTATGTAATGGTGATCAGAAAGGAATAAAGATGTTGCTATCACGTCGAGTGAAATTGTAGTAGGTTGAAAACTATTTGTCTAAAGATTTTTTTAATTGTGTGTGTAGTGTGTGATGTGAGTGTAGTGTGGTGTGTGTGTGTGATGTGTAGGTGATGTGTGTGTGTGTGTGATGTGTGTGTGCAGGTGAACCAATAGTGTGAACGAAATGAATAAAATCTGATACTTTCCCAGTGATTGCAGTGTTGATATTGCTATTCCCAATGATAATGTGTTGAGAATAAAGATGCTGATGATGTGCAGGTGAATAAAGATGCTGATGATGTACAGGTGAATAAAGATGCTGATGATGTACAGGTGAATAAAGATGCTGATGATGTCAGGTGAATAATGATGCTGATGATGTGCAGGTGAATAAAGATGCTGATGATGTGCAGGTGAATAAAGATGCTGATGATGTGCAGGTGAATAATGATGCTGATGATGTACAGGTGAATAAAGATGCTGATGATGTGCAGGTGAATAAAGATGCTGATGATGTACAGGTGAATAAAGATGCTGATGATGTCAGGTGAATAAAGATGCTGATGATGTACAGGTGAATAAAGATGCTGATGATGTACAGGTGAATAAAGATGCTGATGATGTACAGGTGAATAAAGATGCTGATGATGTACAGGTGAATAAAGATGCTGATGATGTGCAGGTGAATAAAGATGCTGATGATGTACAGGTGACTGAAAGGTGTGTGTGGAATGTTAACAGTACGTGTATGTAAGCAAACAGTTTGATGAAAAACTGTGAAGATGACATCCACGGACGACTTAGAATGGTTTTACATACGATTGAAGTGAATGTTCAGCTAGCGATGGAAATATGTAATGATTGTATCAAAGATATACTATGCTGTATGCATGGGTAAAGAAGATAAGAATGGACAAACATAACTGTAGGAAAGGTGGACTTGATGATGACTGTACAATCATCAGAACAAATGTCTGGAAGCTGCTGATAAAGTTGTGCCGAACAGAAGGCTGATAGACATGGGTATACAAGAGCTGGAAAGTGAATATCAACAGTTATTGGTAAGCAGAAAAAAAATGTTATAGGAACATACTGATCAAGCTGATGTTCTCTGTCAACAACCAAAGAGAATTTTGAGAACATAAGAGAAAAGTTTCATTCAAGAAAAGACAGCTAAAGAATGATACTTTTAGTGAGTAATCCGTTGTGCTGACTACTTTACTACCTTGACTGGTTCTGGTTGTTTTCTCTCTCTCTCTCTGTCTTCTCTCTCTCTCTCTCTCTCTCCTCTCTCTCTCTCTCTCTCTCACTCTCTCTCTCTCCTGTCTGTCTCTCTGACTGTCTGTCTGTCCTCTGTCTGTCTCTCTCTTTGCTCTCTCTCTCTCTTTCTCTCTCTCTCTCTCTCTCTGTCTGTCTCTGTCTCTCTTCTCTGTCTCTCTCACTCTCACTCTCTCTCTCTCTGTGTGTCTCTCTCTCTCTCTTTCTCTCTCTCTCTCTCTCTCTCTCTCTCTCTGTCTGTCTGTCTGTCTCTCTCTCTCTCTCTCTCTCTCTGTCTCTCTCTCCTCCCCCTCTCCGTGTCTCTCTGTCTCTGTCTCTTTCTCTTTCTCTCAGACACACTTTCTTTTTCTTTATTGATTTATTTAGTCGTTATATATTTTTCTGTCCTCTTATTTTATATTCATTAATTCATTCATTGATGTATTTACAGATGGCCACCAGTTCGCGGGCAGAGCCATACAAGGGACAGAAGTACTCCAAACTACGCAGTCAGTTTGTCCGTAAGAACAAACTGTTTGTGGACGGTCAGTTTCCGCCTACAGGTTCCTCCCTCTTCTTCTCCCGCCAACCTCCTGCAGACATCATCTGGAAACGACCCAGGGTAGGTCCACTGGCTTGTATGTACAACACACATATAGCAGGTCTTCTGTATCACATATGTGGATGGCTTGTATGTACAACACACATATAGCAGGTCTTCTGTATCACATATGTGGATGGCTTGTATGTACAACACACATATAGCAGGTCTTCTGTATCACATATATATTATGTGGATGGCTTGTATATACAACACACAGATAGCAGGTCTTCTGTATCACATATGTGGATGGCTTGTATGTACGACACACAGATAGCAGGTCTTCTGTATCACATACGTGGATGGCTTGTGTGCACAACACACATATAGCAGGTCTTCTGTATCACATATGTGGATGGCTTGTATGTACAACACACATATAGCAGGTCTTCTGTATCACATATGTGGATGGCCTGTATGTACAACACACATATAGCAGGTCTTCTGTATCACATATGTGGATGGCTTGTATGTACAACACACAGATAGCAGGTCTTCTGTATCACATATGTGGATGGCTTGTATGTACAACACACAGATAGCAGGTCTTCTGTATCACATATGTGGATGGCCTGTATGTACAACACACAGATAGCAGGTCTTCTGTATCAAATATATATTATGTGGATGGCTTGTATGTACAACACACAGATAGCAGGTCTTCTGTATCACATATGTGGATGGCTTGTGTGTACGACACACAGCAGGTCTTCTGTATCACATATGTGGATGGCTTGTATGTACAACACACATATAGCAGGTCTTCTGTATCACATATGTGGATGGCTTGTATGTACAACACACATATAGCAGGTCTTCTGTATCACATATGTGGATGGCCTGTATGTACAACACACAGATAGCAGGTCTTCTGTATCACATATATATTATGTGGATGGCTTGTATGTACAACACACATATAGCAGGTCTTCTGTATCACATATGTGGATGGCTTGTATGTACAACACACAAATAGCAGGTCTTCTGTATCACATATATATTATGTGGATGGCTTGTGTGTACAACACACATATAGCAGGTCTTCTGTATCACATATGTGGATGGCTTGTATGTACAACACACAGATAGGAGGTCTTCTGTATCACATATGTCGATGGCTTGTATGTACAACACACAGATAGGAGGTCTTCTGTATCACATATGTGGATGGCCTGTATGTACAACACACATATAGCAGGTCTTCTGTATCACATATGTGGATGGCTTGTATGTACAACACACAAATAGCAGGTCTTCTGTATCACATATATATTATGTGGATGGCTTGTGTGTACAACACACATATAGCAGGTCTTCTGTATCACATATGTGGATGGCTTGTATGTACAACACACAGATAGGAGGTCTTCTGTATCACATATGTCGATGGCTTGTATGTACAACACACAGATAGCAAGTCTTCTGTATCACATATGTCGATGGCTTGGTAGAAAGAAACTCTAGGGAGAGCTAGACAACAGAAGGTCTTCAGAGAAGTAACCCCCTTTAGACAAGTGTTTCGGCCCTGAATTCCTTACACTCTCGGGGGGCCAGGCCACATCCAGGTCATGACTCCTGGATGCCCTTCTGCTGTTGTCTATTTTTTTTTTTTTTTCCCCACGCCGGGGATCGAACCTGGGCGATTCTGCGCTTCAGAACTGCGGTACGCGGTTTTACCAATGTGCTAACGGGGCACACATCATCTGTAGGGAATTTAATCCTTATGAAGTTCACTTTTTTCGTTCCTCCTTGCCCAGATCCAGCTTGAGCTCCTTTCTGCTGCCTCTGCCATCGCTTTAAGGGCTCTAGTCCTCTTCTTCCCAGAAATGGCGAGTTGTTTCATGAGATCATAAGCGGAGGTGCCCACAAACCCTCTTGCCCCGACCTCTATGGCGAAGATTTTGACCCGCAGACCTGCTTTCTTCAGGGTGCTGGCAAGACCGGCGTATTTTTCGGTCTTGTAGATATGTGCTTCTTCCATTCTGCTTTCGTATGGCACAGTGAGTTCTATCAGAATCACTTGTTTCGAGGAGTCAGAGTGGAGAGCGATGTCTGGTCTCATGCCTGTCTTGCTGATGACATCTGGGTAATTTCTCCACTCTGGGAGGTCTGCTGTACACTCCCAGTCGACTGCTCCATCCAGAAGACCCTTTGGCAATGTGCTGGTTGTCATAGCACTTTCGGGCCAGACCTGCTTCCCTCCTGCTTTGTAGAACGTTGTCATAGCAATTGGTGCGTTTGGGGTCATGGTTTTTTTCGCTAACCACATCTGTGATCACTTTCAGAACTTGGTTGTGCCTCCATGTATACATTCCTTGGGCTAGCGCTACTTTGCAAGAGCTTAGGACATGTTCCACTGTTTGTTTCTTCTGACAGAGCGGACATGCTGGGTCGTCTGATTTCCCCCATTTCACTAAGTTTGCATTCGAGGGGAGCAGGTCATATACAGATCTGAGGAGGAAGCTTATCCTTAGAGGAGCCATGTGCCACATATCGTTCCAGCTGAGACATCTTTGGAGTGCACTGTCCCATGTTGTCCATTGCCCCTGTTGACCTTGCTGGACTGCCTTCTGCACTCTTTTGACATCTTCTTCTTCCTTCAACTCCTGTATGATCATGTCTCTTTTTTCCTTCCCTTTGGCTTTGGACCACCACTGCATTTTTGTTGCTCCCAGTCCCTGTCTGTTGGTTTGCGTGTGTCCAATTATTTCTTTGATGCTGAGGTTTCTCTTGGCATTGTTTACAGCCTCTTGGACTTTCCACTTTCTGCCAGTTCTCAGCTTTGGATGAACTGATCTCACGATATTGTCTTCCGATTCCTCCAGCATGCTCAACAGTCTTGCTTTTCCAACTTTGTATTCCTCCACTATGGATTTGAGAGGTAGCTTCAGCATTGCTTGACGACAGTAGAATGCAACATCAGTGAGACCAGGTGGGACACCGAGCCATTTTCTTGTGTATTTGTTGATTTTGGCTTCCATTGCTTCGACTGTGCTGGTGCAAATGTCATAGATTAGCAGTGGCCACAGCAGCTTTGGTATCAGCATGAACTGTAGACACCAGACTTTGTATTTGCCTGGCAGTCCGCAGTTATCTATTTTCTTCAGGCCTTCTTCTGCTGTTTGCTTGGTTTCACATCCCCTTTGTGTGTCTTTCAGGGAGTCATCATACCATCTTCCGAGACTTTTTACTGGCTCTTCTGTGACAGTGGGGATGGCTTGGTTGGCTACCATGAATTTGACTGAATCTGCCACTTTTCCTTTTCGCAGTGAGAGACTTCGGGATTTCTTAGGTTTGAACCTCATTCTTGAAGAGGCCACCAGCTCATCCAGCTGCTTTAAGATTTGGTGTGTCTCTTCCTCATCCGTGGACAAGACTGTTGTGTCATCCATGAAAGCTTTCAGAGGAGGCATCTGGTATCCATCTCCCAGATTCACTGGACCTGAACTCTTCATTGCAGCTTTCAAGATGACTTCCATTGCCAACACGAACAGTATGGGAGAGATTGCACAGCCCATTGCAATGCCCACCTCTAGGTCTATCCAGTCCGTGGTGTATTCTTTGGTAGAGAACCGCGTTGAGAACCCTTGGAAATACTTCCTCAGCATTGTTCGGATGTTTTCTGGGATGTGATACATTTCAAGAGCCAGCTGGATCATATCGTGTGGAACTGATCCATATGCATTCGCCAGATCAAGCCAAACTACGTCAATGTCTCTCTTCTCTGTTCTTGCTTTTTGGATGGCATCCCAAATCAACGTGGCATGTTCCAAGCATCCAGGCATTCCTGGTATGCCTCCCTTTTGGACTGACATATCCAGATACTTGTTTTCAGTCAGGTATTTTGTCAATCTTGCTGCCATAACAGAGAAGAAGATTTTCCCCTCGACGTTCAGAAGTGATATTGGCCTGAACTGATTGATGCTGCTGGAGTTCTGCTCCTTCGGAATGTACACTCCTTCAGCTCTCATCCATTGGTCGCTGATCTTCTGGTTCCTCCATGCTGATCGAATCATCTTGTGGAGCCACTCGTATGTATATACAACACACAGATAGCAGGTCTTCTGTATCACATATGTGGATGCCCCTTTTTTCTTGCTATCTTTGATTTGCGGCTTGGCTGTTGGCACCAGGGATCAGCTTGATAACCTTAGGGAAAGCCCTGTGACAGTCTGGAAAGACGGCAAACTTGGGATCCCTTTGGGGGCATGTCAGACCTTGGTGAAAAACAACATGGGCTGTATGTGGCCCTTTGACTCTCTCGCCCTGTCCGTCAACATCCTCAATTGTCAGCCTTGACAGCAAAGCAAAAACTGAAATCTTTCACTCCTCCACCCTATCCACCAGCTTCCTGCAAGAAATTGGCGGATAGGGTGTTGGAGTGAAAGGAATAGAGCGTCATGTCTGGTCATTTTGGAGGTCGTTCGCACACCACGTGTGGTTGTAGTACAGTAATGTTCAGCTTCCCATTGCCAAGTGTCGAAACTATAGTAAGGGGAGAAGAGCTAGCAGGTATACGAACTGTGGGCTACACAAGCTGTTCAGTAGACAGGTGAAGGCCATGAGTAAGGCGAGTAAAAGCTCTTGTATCTGTCTTGGTCCAGTTACTGGGTAGACCCGGTTGGTGCGCGTTGTGTGACTGTGTCCTGGAGTTTGTCGTCTCCCCCCCTCCCCCCCCCCCACCTACCTTGCGATTCGACTTGCTGATGACTGGGCCCAAATGGGTCATACAGCGCACGGACAGATCCCCTTTGCTTGGTGAAATAGAACAAAAGGCAGGCCTGGTGTCTTGTGTACAAAGCATGGACAGAATGGTTCTCCCATCGATAGCGACTGGCATCAGCTGCCATTATTTTGTTGCTTACATGTAGATGTGTATTTTGTTTATCTGCCAAAGCGGATGTTTTGCTTGGCTGACATGTTTGCCGCTGTGGGTTTTGTTTTGTTTGTTTGTTTCGTTTTTTGTTTGTTTGTTTGTTTGTTGTTGTTTGTTTGTTTGTTGTTTGCGTGCTTTGATTGCATGGCGTATACCTGCCAGAAGAATATAATCTACTACTGTATGTCTTTGTAATGCTATGTTCTGGCAGTTAACTCTCTAGTCATGGGACCTCGGGGCGTTTTCTTGTTTTTGAGAAGACTGGTACCCGGCTCCCCACATAAGCTGCAATGGATAGGGGGGGGGGGGGGGGGGCTTGAGAGAAAAATCTCTGCCCGGCCTGGATTCGAACACGGGGTGTCGCTTACCGAACTGGAGCTTGAGCATCTGGGCCACTGGTCCACTTGATTTGTTGGTTGGTTGGTTAGTTAACTGATTGGCTAGTGGGACGGTTGGTTAGTTGACTGGTAGACTTGTGAGTTAGTTAACTTGTTGGCCAGTTGGTTGGTTAGTTAACTGTTGACTGGTGGGAAGGTTGGTTAGTTAACTGGTTGACTGGTGGGAAGTTTGGTTAGTTAACTAGTTGACTGGTGGGAAGTTTGTTAGTTGACTGGTTAACCAGGGGGAAGTTGGTTAGCTGGATGGTTGACTGGAGGGAAGGTTGTTTACTTAACTGGTTGACTGGTGGGAAAGAAAGAAACTAAGAGAGTGACAGACAAGAGGAAATTTCTATCACAGAATTTCCAGAAGGTGAGGATACTGTTTATACTGAAAGAGCTCCCGGCATCCTCACGGGGTGAGTCTTACAATACAAAGAGGTAGCAGTAGCAGTATATGATATTTGTTACATTATGAGATTGATATTATGATTTACTTTGCTTTATATCTACAGGATATTGTACAAGAGCCACGGTTTTTCATCGATAAAGCCAGTGCCGACGACTTCTCGCAAGGCAGCCTGGGAAACTGTTGGTTTGTGGCAGCCTGTGCCTGCATTGCTGAAGATTGCACACTGTGGAAAAAGGCCCGTGTTACACACATAGACACATGCCCCCTCACAGGCACCGCTCGTGAATGTACTCATACATACACACATATTCACTCCAATTTTTTTCTTAGCCTGTCAAAAAGTCCTACAGCAAATTATCTTTAACACGCCGTTATTTAACTTGTTCACTGTTATGGTTAGCCCATTTTACTGTTAAATTCGTGTTAATTATGGTAACTTCATTTGTTAGTTTTTCCTTCCCCTGCTTGACACAGTTTGTTTTCTGGTTCATTTTTCTGAAGATTTACTGTTTTCAAGTATCCTCTTCACTCCTCATCTATCCCCTTTGGGTTGTTGTTGTTGTTGTTGTTTGTTGTTGTTGTTTTTGGTCTGAAATCAGTTTAGTGAATAGGCATTAAATTAAAGACCACCACCATTCACTCGTATGCACACACACACACACACACACACACACACACACACACACACACACACACACACACACACACACACACACACACACACACACACACACACACACACACACACACAGAGCACGCACAGACCGTGCGCGCACACACCATCTACTCCGTTTTATAGCATTTCTTCTTTCTCACGCTCGCACACACTTACGCACACATACACATACAAACACACACACACACTTCACACATGCAACATACTCACGCGCACACACACACGCACGCACGCACGCAGACACATGTACACACGTGCATGCACACACCTCACACATGGAACACACTCACACACACGTGCACACAGACAGATGCACACATCTCACACATGCACAGACACTCACTCACACGTGCACACAGACAACACATGCACACACCTACATGGATGCCACTCTTCCGTCTGGGTGACGGAAATCCGTTTTCTCGGCAAGGCCCCAGACGGAAATTCCGTGTTTTCAGTTTCGTTATAAAAAAAATATATATATATAAAAAAAAATTTTTAAATGGTTGGGGGAAAAAAACAGTTGAATCGGCGGTGTCATGACCGAAGCAGCACTTTAGCAGACGACCGGAAATGAGGAAGCGCTCTCTAACGTTGAAGACAACACAGGTCCAGCGATCTTTGTTAGGCTACACACATCACTTACGTCGCGCCATGTGCTGCTAGTGCCTTCAAGCGAAAAAGTTTTCGAGTTAGCCTGATTTTCCGTTTTTCCAGATTTTCAAAGTGTTACCCTTGCACCTAACACATGCATATGCACATGCACACACCTCACACATGCACACACCTCACACATGCACACACTCACACATGCACACACCTCACACATGAAGACACGCACACACATGCACACATACGCACTCGACTTACACATGCACACACATACAAAAACACACTCACGCATGTCAACACACAACACACACACAGAGGCATACACACACACACAGAGGCATACAACACACACACACACACACAGCGCGCGCGCATACTCACTGCAAGTCCAAACACAATGAATCAATCATTTTCATTCTTATTCTCATTCCCATTCTTATTCTTATCCTTATTCTCATTCTTATTCTTATCCTTATTCTCATTCTTATTCTTATCCTTATTCTCATTCTCATTCATGTACTCCTTGTAACGACAGAATATTTCTGTTGCATAAATTTGTGTGAACTCGTAATTTCAGAAGAGATATTGCTGGTACCCCAAATATAGTCATCTTCATAGAGTCACAACTTTACGATACTGTAGTATGTTAAGGTATACAGTTAGATGAGTGAGAGAGAGAAACAGACAGGCACTCAGTCTAGCCTTTTTAAAAAAAGAAACAACATCACTACTAGCTTAATACCTACTACTATTACTACTATTACTACTTATAATGATAATAATAATGATGATAGTAATAATTTCATTTGTATAGTGCGAACAGTGTATAGTGTCAAAAGCATGCTCGTTACCATTTACAGGAATAGAACAAACAATATTTGTGCGCACACACACATACACATACACACACACTCACATATAACACACACAACACACACTCACACACACACACTCACATATAAACACTTACACACACACACACGCACACGTACACAAAAGACGCTGAGCTAGGGTACACACACACACATACACACGTGCGCGCGTGCGAGAGGATGCTGAGCTAGGTACACTCAACCTGCTAGGCGTATGACCCTTGACCCAAATTGTCATCCTGTTTATCAACACAACACACACGCGCGCGCGCGCGCCACACACACACACACACACACACACACACACACACACACACACACACCACACACACACAGAGGATGTTGAGCTAGGTACACTCAGCCGGTTAGACTATGACAACCTTTCCAAAATCAGACCCCTTCCAATTCAGGACCACACCAACCTTTACATTACCATCACGGACTTTCAGGTGGTACCAGATTACAGGTCCCAAGAATGGTCACCCAACGTGAAATACGCCGGAATTTTCCACTTCAAATTCTGGCGCTGTGGACGTTGGGTGGACGTGGTCATTGACGACTATCTCCCCACCCGTAATGGACGGCTGATCTTCACCCACTCCAAGACCCGCAATGAGTTCTGGTCAGCTCTGTTGGAGAAGGCGTATGCCAAGTGAGTTGTCTGGTTCTGTTCTGTTCTGCTCTGCTCTGTTCTCTTCTGTTCTGTTCTGCTCTGCTCTTCTCTTCTTTCTGTTCTGCTCTGTTCTCTTCTGTTCTGCTCTGCTGCTCTGTCTGTTCTGCTCTGTTTCTGCTCTGTTCTGTTCTGCTTGGCTCTGTTCTGTTCTGCTCTGTTCTGCTGGGCTCTGTTCTGTTTCTGCTCTGTTCTGTCTACTGTTCTGCTCTGTTCTGCTGGGCTCTGTTCTGCTGGGCTCTGTTCTGTTCTGCTCTGTTCTGTTCTACTCTGTTCTGTTCTACTCTGTTCTGCTGGCTCTGTTCTGTTCTGCTCTGTTCTGTTCTGCTCGGCTCTGTTCTATCTGTTCTGTCTGTTCTGTTCTGCTCTGTTCTGTTCTGCTGGGCTCTGTTCTGTTCTGTTCTGTTCTGCTCTGTTTTCTGTTCTATCTCTGTTCTGTTCTCTCCTCTGTTCTGTTTCTTTCTGTCTGTGGCTCTGTTTCTGCTGGGCTCTGTTCTGTTCTGTTCTGCTCTGTTCTGCTGGCTCTCGTTCTGTTCTGTTCTGTTTCTGTTCTGCTGGGCTTCTGTTCTGCTCTGGCTTCTGTTCTGCTGGGCTCTGTTCTGTTCTGTCTCTCGCTCTGTTCTGTTCTGTTCTTGTCTGTCTGTTCTGCTGGGCTCTGTTCTGTTCTACTCTGCTCTGCTGGCTCTGTTCTGCTGCTGTTCTGTTTGTTCTGTTTCAGCTCTTCTGTTCTGTTCTTCTGTTCTGTTCTGGCTCTGTTCTGTTCTACTCTGTTCTGTTCTGCTGGGCTCTGTTCTGTTCTCTCTCTGTTCTGTTTGTGTTCTGCTGGGCTCTGTTCTGTCTACTCTGTTCTGTTCTGTTCTGCTCGGCTCTGTTCTGTTCTTATCTTCTGTTCTGTTTCTGTTCTGCTGGGCTCTGTTCTGTTCTACTCTGTTCTGTTCTGCTGCTGGCCTCTGTTCTGTTCGTTCTGTTCTGTTCTGCTGGGCTCTGTTCTGTTCTACTCTGTTCTGTTCTGTTCTGCTGGGCTCTGTTCTGTTCTGACTCTGTTCTGTTTCTTGTTCTGCTGGGCTCTGTTCTGTTCTACTTTCTGTTCTGCTGGGCTCTGTTCTGTTCTACTCTGTTCTTTCTGTTCTGTTCTGCTGCTCTGTTCTGTTCTACTCTGTTCTCTTGTTCTGTTCTGTTCTGCTGGGTTCTGTTCTGTTCTGCTCTGTTCTGTTCTACTCTGTTCTGTTCTGTTCTGTTCTGCTGGGCTCTGTTCTGCTCTGTTCTGTTCTGTAGACAGTTAGTTACTTGTAAGCAGTTCGTTTGAAGTGTTTTTGTTTGTTTTTGTGTTTTTTAGTAACTGTTTCAGTCGTCTTTTGCTTCACAATAAACGGACATCAAACACACAAATTGGCAACGAAAATGATGACACAACAACAACAACAACGACAAAGAATTGTACACATATGGAAAGGCATCATTGACATATGAACTCCATAATACAGAATATACATGATGATATTTTGTGCATTAGAAGTTTAAAAATGAATATCAAGATCTGAGCACGTGTCATTTTTTTTACGAATCTGATTTAAGTTTTATGGAGCTCCTTCTGTTTAGATCAGTTCTGTTTGATAAAGTACATTCAGTTAGATTATATTCAGGTCATCAAACGGATTGATCTTAATAATAATAATAATGATAATGATATAATAATAATAATAATAATAGCGATGTTGGTAATGATAATTATAATAATAATAATAAGAAGAAGAATGATAATAATGATAATGATAATAACAATAATAATGACTAATTGTACAGCATTCACGCTGCAAGAGCCCTGAGGCTTCACAAAGCACAAGCAAAGCAATGAGCACATCTCTCTGTCTTTCTATCTCACTCTAATCTCTCTCTCTCTCTCTCTCTCTCTCTCTCTCTCTCCACACACACACACACACACACACACAACACCCACACACACATACACCCAAAACACACCCCCCCCCACCACACACACACACACACACACACACAAATCTGTTGAAAAAGATCAGCAGACTTGAACGAAGTTGTTTGTGGAGATGTCTACGCTTTGTCTTGACCAGTGCATGATTATACAGGGGGATCATATTACTCTCTAAGTGTGTTTACCGGTAACAAAAAGTCATAAAGGGAGAAAATAGCATAGGCTTGCTTACCTTCCTTGTGTACACGCGCACAGCACAAGGCTCAAAGCAAACTTACCATCTAAGATCAGCTGTGCAGTAGTAGTACTGCCCTTGGTGTGCCTTGCTCAGCACGAGTATTGGCTGGCTGTTTGCCTGGGGTGTTGTTGAGCGAATATTGGACATGTGATATAAGCAATCAGCAGTACAGTACAATCAGTACAATAAATTCAGTACCTTACGATACATACGATACGATACGATACGATACGATACGATACGATATGATACGATACGATACGATACGATACAATACATTAGTACGTCATCTATGGTTGAAAGGCAATTTCATGAACAAGGGATAGGATCAGTTCATTTTATAAAGTATCATGAAGTTGGTGTCAGTGTACATTTCCAACTTGACTTCAGTTAAGTCTGGTTCAGTGCAAACACACCTGGTTCCTTGTAGATAATTCAGCTCAGTCCGTGAATTTTTGAATTGTTCATGAACCAGAAAAAACACAAAAGAAGAATACGAACGCGTATTTAATACAACAAAACAAGACAGGCGCAAACTTTCGGCCAACTGGCCTTTGTCAGGCGTAAGATTACAAACAAACAAACACCAGATACAAAAATTATGAGAAAAAGACTGAAACTTCCCTGCTGCTTTTTCTCATAATTTTTGTATCTGGTGTTTGTTTGTTTGTAATCTTACACTTGACACAGTCCAGTTGGCCGAAAATTTGCGCCTGTCTTGTTGTATTAAATACGCGTTCGTATTCTTCTTTCGTGTTTTTTCTGGTTCCTGTTTGCTTGAACGCGGGCAGTCACACTTGTTTTGGATTTTGTATTGTTCATGTTAGGAAATTTGTCGTTTCTGATGATATGATGATGATGATGATGATGATGTTGATTATTATGATGACAGTGATAATGATGATTGTGATCATGATCTTAACGTTATTGTTGATTGAATGATTAATTGTCGTCACCTTCGTCATGACTGATAACTCCGATGGTGTGCAGGTTGTTTGGCTGTTACGAGGCACTGACAGCGGGCAAGGCACGTGACGCCATGGTGGACATGACGGGTGGGGTGGGGGAAGGGCTGGAGGTGGCCGATTTCCGGTCTCAGGATCAGCGCATGCGCCTTTTCAACATCCTGCACAAAGCCAAGAGCAACGATGCCTTGATGTGTGCCGCTATTCAGGTCTGGTACAGACATTTACATTGCGTAATAATAACGATAACTTTCACAGTGATGATGATGACGATGGTGATGGTGATGGTGATGGTGATGAAAGTGACAACGATGACGACGACGACGATGATAATGACGACGACCATGATGGTGGTGGTGATGATGATGGAGACGACGACGACGATGATGATGACGACGATAGTGATGACGATGACAATGGTGGTGGTGGGGGTTGTGTTGATTATGACGACGACGACGACGATGATGATGATGACCATGGTGGTGGTGATGAAGATGATGATGATGATGATGACGACGACGACGACCGTGTGGTGATGATGATGATGACGACGACGATGATGACGACGACGATAGTGATGACAATGACGATGACAATGATGCAGTGGTTGTGGTGATTATGATGACGACGACTACGATAATCATGATGATGACGACGACGGAAACCTTATTACTTTTATATCTCCTTTTGACATCCCTGAAAAGGGGAAGGGGAGATTCTATCAGTAACGTTTCATTTCTATAAGAAATATTATACACAGTTTAGTTACTTTTAGTACATCACATCGTGTTGTATGTCTACGGTCACAATCTACCTGTTTGTCTCAACTTTTCCACACAATAATTGTAAGAGTTTCGATACAAAACACATGTTTTTATTTCGTCATAAATTGTTTATTGTGATGTGAAAAGTTGTAGGCCTATTCATACAGTACACCATATTGAGTTTAACATATAGACATGGTGTGGAATTGATCACAGATGTTCAGAAACGTAAACGAGCACTTTCCATGTCGACGTCTGTGTGGATATACACGTATTTGACTTTACTGGACATCGCATTTCCTTTGCCTCTCCATTCCTGCAAACTGCGAGGAATGGAATTGAAACAGATAAATGAACTCATGAAGAAAGAGAAATAAGCATACAGCAAATCTGTAATATGTGTGTATAACACAGGCCCCTCAATGTTGTTTGTTTGTTTGTGTTTTCTTTTTTGGACGTAGTCTGTGTGTGATAAATCAGCACCTTGTCCGGTGTCTCATTCATGACCTCCTCTACTGTCAGGCTCGCACAGGAGCAGAGATGGAAGTACGCCTGAGCAGTGGTCTGGTGAAGGGCCATGCCTACAGCATCACAGCCGTTCAGAACATTCACCTGAAGGGCACTGGACTCCTCACCTTCCTACACCGTGACAAGATCCACATGGTCCGTCTGAGGAATCCCTGGGGCGGCACAGAGTGGAGAGGGCCATGGAGCGATGGGTCAGTGAGCCGAGACTGCAATTTGGAATTTATTCAAGGGGAAGTTATCACAAATGGACACTTCTCTATGTGCTTCACTCGAAAACTTCCAGCAATTTTTTGACACACTCATTCAGCTTATGTAGACCTAAAACCTTATGCGCTGTTAAGATCTTGAAATAGAATAGGGAGGTGGAAACGAGATCTGTAAAACACTGGTACCACCAGAATGGTTGGAGGACTAAGATGGACAGCACACTGACCAGTCTTTGTGTTGCGAGCTGGAATTGAATTCGAGATATCAGATAATAATGATAATAATATTGACATTTGTACGTTGCCAAATCTTGTAAAAATCACATCAAAGTGGCACATTCTCATCATTCACCAAAGCATTCACTCACAATGACCAACATTGAAGGACACAAAGCAACACAAACCAGAAGGGCGATCCAGGAGGACAGCATGGGAATAGGACAAAAGTGTGGGCACATAGAGGGGGGAGATCACTGCTGGACAAAAAGGTGTGTCTTCAAGTTAGACTTGAAGGAAGACAGAGTATGTGACAATGGAATAGACAAAGTGAAGCTCATTCCTATTGTACGGACCAGACACAGTAAAAATCTTGAGTCCAACATTCTATTGCAGCCGAGCCACACATTCGGCGAAAGGGACAGGGGGTTAGGGACGTTTCTTCAAGAATAGAAAGCACACGGGGTGATGGTTGTGGTGGTGTGTGTTGGAGAGAGAATGTCATTCATGAGGAGGTCCATATAATCTGTGTGTGTGACCCTGTGGGTGTCACAAAATGGTCAGGTCTTGGACAGTGGATCGTGTGTGAGGCTGGACAAGAAGAATAAGGTGGGGATGTGGGCATAGGAAATATTGGTGTGATTTCTGTCTCGGTGAGGAGGTAAGGGATTTTGCATCATTTCACCTACATGGTTTGGTACAGAAGTCTTGGAGGCGAATAGTTTGTTATTTAGAGCACTTTCTGCGGGTTTCCTGTCCAGCTGTTGTTTTAATTTTGATCTGCTGGCTCTGGGACATTGCAAACTGCCATGATCTGCGGGGAGCGGAAAGGGATGATCAACTTCTTGCACTGTCTTGTGGTCAGATAATGTTTGTGTGGAACTCTTCAGGTGGAAAGAAACAGACAGATCAGTCAGTCGGTCATTCATCTCAGTGATGTTTATATCTCAGCTGACAGCACAGACCTGGGGGTAGACATTGACCAGGTCTTTGGAATGACCGCTCAGTGCCTTGGTGTTGGTGAATGGAGACAAGGATAAGACTCAGAGACTGGAGAGTTGTTGTGAGGGTTGTGACTGAACAAACACTATGTGTAGAGATACATAGCAACCAGCACACACTATAAGACGATGATAAGATCTCTCTTGTAACCACGTGAGCATACAAGCATGCTGTATCACTGAACTATCTTCAGTCAGTGTTGTGTCAGATTTCTGTCATCAGAAAACCGGAAGATGATACACAGTCAAAATAAAAATTATTCTGAATAGACTTTAGGACCGCCAATGCTCCAAGATTGGAGTAGATAGTCAGAAAGACTGGAGAAAACTTAACTCTCGTAAAGTTCAAGAAGACACTGATTCTTCTGCTTTTGTCAGTGTTGTCAGACCATAACTGGCAATGGGACGTTTTGCCCCATTCCTGCTGGTTGCCATGGAGACTGGTGGTCAGACAAGTTGTAGTTGGCTGTGTCTGTTGTCGCTCCATCTGATTGTCTTGAGGACCGTTCCACCTGATTGGGTCATTGAGGGGGTGGGGATGTGTTTGCAGTTTGTCAGGGGAAGGTAGGGGAACCCTAACTTTTCTGCATACACACATTGTTATATAGACGTGCAGCTTCGCTCACACACACGCGCACTCACAAACACACACACACACACACACACGCACGCACACCACCACCCCGCGCGCACTCACAAACACACACACATACACACACACACACACGCACGCACGCACACACACACACACACACACACATACACACACACACACACACATATACACACACACACACATACACACATACACACACATACACATACACACACAAACATACACACACACACTACACACACACATACACACAACACACACACACACACACACTACACACACACACACACAACAACACACACACCACCACACACACACACACACACACAGTGCATAACGCATGGATTGTTATTTTGACAGGGCTCCAGAGTGGAACAAAGTGAATGAGAGTGAGAAAAAGGAGCTGGGACTTACGTTTGACGAGAATGGAGAGTTTTGGTAAGTTTCTATTTCACTTTCATTACATTCAGTTTTTCTCAGGATGACGTCTCCGCGCTTGGAAATACACTAACGTCACAGGTGCCATGTGATGGTGATCATGGCACAAGCCATAAGCCTGAATATAAGTCATGAGCTGGTCCAGTCCTGATTTGTGTGTGTGTGTATGAGGGCCCACCTAACCTGTTTTACTTAGTTAGTCTGCGCCTTTTTTGTGCTAGTATTGTATCAGTGTATCATTGGAAACAATCTTGGTTATATGTAAATGACATGTGTATCTGTGTATCTTACCTTCAGAGAAAAGAACAGAAAAATAAAGTAAATAAATAAATAATTAAAGATCTAAATCACAACACAACTACACAACAAAAACCAAGCCATGCATGTCTAAGTTCACACCCGCGTACAGTGACACGCAAATGGCTCATTAAATCATCAGAGTGAAGGGCCGACAAGGAGAAGAAGATATTCTTTCTGTATCCCGTTGAAGATCCCAAGATCAAAACCAGTAGACGTCTTGTCTGTGATTACTGCTATGTCAAGTCCTAATGTAAGAACTGTAAGTTTACATATCTCTATCGTATGTACTGTTATTATTATTATTATTATTATTATTATTATTATTATTATTATTATATTATTATTATTATTCAGGATGTCATTTGAGGACTTCTGTCGTCACTTCACGCACATTGACGTGTGTCACATGATGAATACGTCATTCTTCACGCTGAAGAAGACATGGCGGGAGAGGTCACACACGAGCGAATGGCGCCGACCTCAACGTGCTGGTGGCTGTGGCAACCACGCCACGTTTCTGAACAATCCACAGGTTGGTGAGGGGGTGCTGATGGGGGGGGGGGGGGAGGAGGGGTTGGGGTGGTGGTGATGGTAGTGGTATGGGTGGGGGGGAGAGGCGGGGCTGTCTGATGCGCGCAAATGTGTCTGTCTGTTTGTCAGTCTGTCAGGTCGTGTGCCTCTCCGTCTGTCTGTGCAGCTGTGCTGTAGTTACACTTGTTGACTGATGCAGTGTGAAGTCTTTAGCCCATAGAAATGGTCCTGTATTATTTCTGTGTCAAAAAAAACCAGCCATTTCCTGTGATGAATGATTTACGACCAATGGCACTTACCTCTTGTGTAATGAAGGTCCTTGAGAGAGTTGTCCTCTGACATTTCCAGACTCAGGTTGCGGATTTTATGGGCCATCATTAAGTTGCTAACCAGAAAAAAACAAGATCGATGATGCCATTTCACAAGTTTTGAATAACTTCTTTTCGTATGTAGACAAACTAGGCAAGTACGTCGTTTGTTTCATGATTTTTCTTCTGCTTGCACACAAGCTTTTCCCAAACTTTAGTGCTTTAACATAGTATAGGTTCTGGACTTTCTTTACAAACCGATCACAGTATGTCAGATTCAGTCAAAACATTTCTTCTGATATTGTTTTCACCAGTACTGGTGTTTGACAAGGGACTGTATTGTCACCGGTTATTTTTCCATATACCACTGACTGTAAGTCTCCCACAGTGTCTGCTGTGGTCGACCAATATGCTGACGATACAGCAGTGACAGGACGTATTTCAAACAGTAATGAGGCACCCTACACACATGAAAAAGTAATTTCGTATCATCATCATCATCATCATCGGTGCCTTGCCGCATGGCGTTGGCGATCATGGACTTCCATCTGTCTCTATCTCTTGTTGCCCCAAGCATCTCCTCCACCCTCCTCGTCTTCAGCCACTCTGTAAGTCCGTCTAGCATTTTCTCCCTGGGTCTACCTGGTGCTCTCTTTCCCTCCAGCTTTCCCGTTGTGACCAGGTGCTCCAAATCCCCTTCCTCATAAAATGGCCTATAAATGTTGCCTGTCTTTTCCTAATCTTCCTTATGAATGATCTACTTGTGTCTGCCTCTATCAAGACTGTCTCGTTTGTTTTCTTTGCTGTCCATGGAATTCTCAACATTCTTCTTAGAAACCACATCTCGGCTGCCTCAATCTTGTTCTGGCTTTGCTTGTTGACTGTCACGCCTCACATCCGTACAACAGTATTGGTTCTATATAACATTCAAGAACTCTCTTCCTGATGTTAATTGATAGGCATTTGTTGGTAAGAATGTTTGTCATCTTCTTGAATGCTGTTTTGGCTGGGCTGATTCTGCCGGCTATTTCTGATGTGCATCTGCCGTCTGATGAAATGATCGTTCCCAGGTATTTAAAGTTATCAACCTTTTTTCGTAATGGGTGCCAAAGATATTTCCAGGGATTATATGTGGGAAGACAGTGGAGGTGGGGTATTTCGTTTTTGTTTTGTTTTGTTTCTTCCTGTCCCATTTCATAACCCACCTTAATGGCCACAGAATCTGGGACAGTTTTTTTTCCCCATAATGATGATAACGCTGAGGATGATAATCATGATGCTGTGGAGACCATTCTGGATTGAGACTGTGTGACAGGGCTTATTCAACGCTTACTACTGTGATATGTTCTCGCGTCAACCAGGCCTGAGAGATACAGACACCTGCAGTGTTGGTCAGAAAATTAAACACCACCTTCAATGACTTATCCGTGAAGGGGACGAGACAACTGTTTTCCGTCCTCCTATGAGTCCGCAGCACGTTAACTCCGGGAAGGAACCGGTTGGGTCGACAACATCCCACAGTAATTTTGAAAGGACTGATGGGGATTCGAACCACAACCTTCCAGTCCCTAGTCCGTTCGGCTAACTACTACACCATGGCGACTGGTCATGGTTTTAGTTTTCACAAGGGGAGGCAACCAGTATGGGCTATTGATATCGAGAGTACAAACATTTCGCAAATAGATTGTTACAGATTTCTTGGAATTATTTCTGATTAGATATAGATAACAGAACACAGATACTGCTGTCAGACGGGCTTGTACCCGTCTATTGTGCCTGAATAACGTAGGTCTTTTAATGCCTCTTTTAGGGATCTTTAACAGATATTGTATTTCTTAGCTTCAGTTTCAGTTTCAGTTTCTAGATACTCTCAAGAATGACAGATCTCCGTCGATCGGAATGAATCCTTATGCATTGACGCCACTGGTGCCATGTGATGGAGAAGATCCAGAATGATCATGGCATAAGCCTTAAGCCTGCACATAAACCTATGAGCTGGCCATATTTCTCAACTGTATGTAGTGTTCTGACGTTTGGACTGTTCTGTTGGGGTGGCAATATTTCCAAGACAGTCAAAGATGGACTGAAATAAAGTTACCAAGAAAGCAGGAGGGGTGGGGGAGAAGATCACAAGACAGTCTGAACGCGTACAGGACTAAACACGCCCGCTTACTTATAGCAGACTATTCAGCGTAAGGATCGAAGCATCTGACTAGCAAAAGCCAGGACAACAAGGTATCATTGAATCGTGCGTTCCACGTGTGAGATCAGTTTTTTTAACGACTGGAAAGCACAGTTTGATAGAATGAACATATTGGAAACTGTGTTCATGCCGTCTGGCGTTCGTGTGTGTGTGTGTGTGTGTGTGTGTGTGTGTGTGTGTGTGTGTGTGTGTGTGTGTGTGTGTATGTGTGTGTGTGTGTGTGTGTGTGGAGGATGTGTTGACATTGTGTTTTTGTGCGAGTATGGGCTTGTGTGTTTGTGTGTGGAGGAAACGGATGGGATGAGTATGTGTGGGGGTGGGAGAATTGAGGGGGTAGGATATGGCTTATGCTTTTATGATCTGAGCTATACTGTGATTTGTATGTATAGGTCATGTGACTGGGCTGTCATGTAATTTCCTTTGAAAGATTAATACAGAATTATTGTATTATATTTATTGTTTTGTTGTGTTGTAATGCATTGCACTGCATTACATTGGATTGCACTGTACTGTATTATTGTATGGCATTGTATGATTTACTGTGGAGTATTGAACTACTCCTGCCAGACTTAGTATCTCTCTCTGCCTCTGTGTGTATGTGGCTGGGTCTGTATCTACATGTGTGTGTGTGTGTGTGTGTGTGTGTGTGTGTGTGTGTGTGTGTGGTATGTGTGTGTGTGTTGTGTGTGTGTGTGTGTGAGTATGTGTGTGTGTGTTTGTGTGTGAGTGTGTGTGTGTGTGTGTAGTGTGTTGTTGATATTATGTGTGTTGTGTGTGTGTGTGTGTGTGTGTGTGTGTTTGTCGTTTTATGTTTGATTTTATGCAATGTGGATCATGGTTTATTTGTTCATGGTAATGGTGATGACAAAGACAGTCTTGTTGACGATAACGATGACGATCTGGATGATGATGATGTCAAAGACGACGTAATAACAATAATATTACAATAGTAATGATGACGATGATAATGTCAAAGTCGACCTTGATGACGATAGTGATGACAACGATGATAATGATAGAGACGACCTTGAAGATGTAAAGATGATGACAATGGAGATAATGAAAACGAACTGGACAGCGATGAATACGATGACGACGAGATATGATGATGATGATGATGGTGGTGGCGCGGCGGCGGCGATGATGACGATGACGGTGTGATGATGATGATGATGACGATGATTGTTGTGCAGTACCTGCTGGAGGTGTATGAGGATGAAGAGGAGATGCTGGTATCACTGGAACAGGAAGATCGCCGCTCCTCCAATTTTCGTACACGTGGAGAAAACTACTGCATTGGTTTCACCATTACTAAGGTAACGTTGCCCACAGGGACTGTCAGCCTGCAGGTGAACAATTACATGTACCACGTATACATGACAAGAGGAGAATATGTTTTTTTTACTGACAAAACAAGACAGGTGCAAGTTTTCAGTCAACTGGCCTTTGTCAAGCGTATACAACAGACAGGAAAGACACTAAGCCGCTGTTACTGTTATTTTTTACTTAAAGCCCAGCCGACTGCATAGAGCATATCAGGGCTATAACCGTCTCAACACATACACAATTCTTGAACAGGGGAAAAAAAGGATTAAGTACACATGTCAATGCATTTGCACGCACACATAATCTAAGGAGATGCCCCTGGTGTTGACCATCCGTCCAGTTTATCGCACAGGGGATTTAAAAAAACACACCTGAATTCAATTTTAAACGTAACTAGGGGCACTAAAACATAAAAACGGGCCTAAATTTATCTAAAATTGCTTCCGCATATCCCATTTCCCTAGAGCCTAAAATGCACTCAATACATGAACCCAGTTATCAGATCCTAAGAGAAAGTATCAAGACTTCGTTGAACACATACAGGTGAACGGACCAACGAGGCAGAAAATGACAGGAAGAAATGACAGAAAGCAAAGGAAGAAGAAAGAAACAAAGAGAGTGACAGAAAAGAGGAAATTTCTAGCACAGAATTTCCAAAAGGTGGGAATACTATTTATACTGATAGAGGCCTCCGGCATCCCCACGGGGGGGGGGAGTAAAGTTGCTGGATTCAGCCCCAAAACAACAGACATCTTTACCTGCTGTCTTGTCCAACTCGGTGAAATATCAGGGAAATTATCTGATCTGTTGATTTTGTCCTGAATCTAGTGACTTTGTTTCTTTGTTGTCTTTGATGTACACTTAGGCGGAAAATTTTTGCTTGTCTTGGTTTGTTGATTACATGCACATTCTCATTCTTTTCTCGTTTGTTTCTGGTTTTTACTGACTTGAAGATAGAGACAGAGAAAGAGAGGGGGAAAGAGAGAGAAAGAGGGAGAGAGAGAGAGAAAGAGAGAGAGAGAGGAGGATCAGAGATGGAGGAGAGAAATAAAGAGAGAAAAAAAAGTGTGAGAAATGCGATGAGAAAGAGGGGGGGGGGGGGGGGAGAAGTAAAAAGAAATAGTGAGAAAGATAAAAGAGCAAGAGGAACGAGAGAGAGATGAAGAGGATAAGATAAGAGGGGAGAAAAGGGAGAGGAATAAAGATAAAAAGAACGAGGAAGAAAAGGGAGAGAGATGAAGGGAAACAAAGAGATAGTACACGAAGACAACATGTGTTTTATAAGGTCAACAGCCCCTTACAAGGGACTGACGGAAAGGGAATAGGGGACCACAGAGAGAAAGGGAATAGGGGACCACAGAGAGAAAAGGGAATAGGGGAACACAGAAAGGGAATAGGGGCCACAAGAGAGAAAAGGGAATAGGGGGACCACAGAAGAAAGGGAATAGGGGGACCACAGCAGAAAAGGGAATAGGGGACCACAGACAGAAAGGAATAGGGGACCACAGCGAGAAAAGGGAATAGGGGGACCACAGAGAGAAAAGGGAATAGGGGGCCACAGCGAGAAAAGGGAATAGGGGGCCACAAGAGAAAAGGGAATAGGGGGCCACAGCGAGAAAAGGGAATAGGGGGCCACAGAGAGAAAAGGGAATAGGGGGCCACAGAGAGAAAAGGGAATAGGGGACCACAGAGAGAAAAGGGAATAGGGGACCACAGAGAGAAAAGGGAATAGGGGGCCACAGAGAGAAAAGGGAATAGGGGACCACAGAGAGAAAAGGGAATAGGGGACCACAGAGAGAAAAGGGAATAGGGGGCCACAGAGAGAAAAGGGAATAGGGGACCACAGAGAGAAAAGGGAATAGGGGACCACAGAGAGAAAAGGGAATAGGGGACCACAGAGAGAAAAGGGAATAGGGGACCACAGAGAGAAAGGGAATAGGGGACCACAGAGAGAAAAGGGAATAGGGGACCACAGAGAGAAAAGGGAATAGGGGACCACAAGGAAAAGGGATAGGGACCACAGAGAGAAAAGGGAATAGGGGCCACAAAGAGAAAAGGGAATAGGGGCCACAGAGAGAAAAGGGAATAGGGGACCACAGAGAGAAAAGGGAATAGGGGACCACAAGAGAAAAGGGAATAGGGGACCACAGAGAGAAAAGGGAATAGGGGCCACAAGAGAAAAGGGAATAGGGGACCACAGAGAGAAAAGGGAATAGGGGACCACAGACGAGAAAAGGGAATAGGGGACCACAGAGAAGAAAAGGGAATAGGGGACCACAAGAGAAAAAGGGAATAGGGGACCACAGAGAGAAAAGGGAATAGGGGACCACAGGGAAAAGGGAATAGGGGGCCACAGAAGAAAAGGGAATAGGGGACCACAGAGAGAAAAGGGAATAGGGGGACCACAGAGAGAAAAGGGAATAGGGGACCACAGGAGAAAAGGGAATAGGGGCCACAGAGAGAAAAGGGAAT
The DNA here is from genome assembly GCA_030674185.1 of Monoplex corrugatus. Classification (NCBI taxonomy): domain Eukaryota; kingdom Metazoa; phylum Mollusca; class Gastropoda; order Littorinimorpha; family Ranellidae; genus Monoplex; species Monoplex corrugatus. The sequence continues at coordinate 12,953,005 of JAPXFY010000031.1, read as the reverse complement.
AGGGGGACCACAGAGAGAAGAAGGGAATAGGGGGCCACAGAGAGAAAAGGGAATAGGGGGCCACACGAGAAAAGGGAATAGGGGACCACAGAGAGAAAAGGGAATAGGGGCCACAGAGAGAATAGGGGGCCACAGAGAGAAAAGGGAATAGGGGGGCCACAGAGAGAAAAGGGAATAGGGGGCCACAGAGAGAAAAGGGAATAGGGGACCACAGCGAGAAAAGGGAATAGGGGGCCACAGAGAGAAAAGGGAAAAGAGTGCATTGTGGTGAGAGTGGGTGGTCTATACATAAAATAGGTAATATTCTGTATTAACAAGGATAATGCATACATAAGTCTTCGCCTGCCCTCTTTTTTTAACATCTGTCCCTCGCCCAAAGTGGGACTAAATTACATTGTGTAAGAAGTTTGATGTTTAAGAAAGATTCATTGCGCTCGGGCAGTTCCATATGCGCTCCATCCAAATCTGCCACAGTAATCTGGCAGACACCCTGAGCCTTTGCAAAACCCTATACGCTGGCAAGGTCTTGAAACGGGGAAGGGTATAGTCTAGGCAGCTATGATACAGTAAGCTGACAGCACCAGATTGTTGACAGCCTCAAAATGGCCAGTGAATAAGCCAGCTTTAATGTGACAAGCTGGGACTGAATTCAAAGAGATCAGATCTTGAGTCCAGCCAGACTGTGTCAGAAGAACCAGCCGACCCGATCAAAAGACAGATATCATCACAACATTCTGCATTAACCCTTTTGACTCCTGCACCCTGTCCACCGTATGCATCCTGCATTGTCAACAATACTCGCAAAGCAACAACTTAACCCTTTGACTCCCTCACACTATCCACCAACTTTCTGGAAGAGGCTGGTGGATATGGTGAGGGAGTCAAAGGATTGAGTTTTTGCAGTGTGGATAGTGTGGGAGTCAAAAGATTGAGTTTTTGCAGTGTGGGTAGTGTGGAGTCAAGTAAGTTTCAGTGGGATGTGGGAGTCAAAAGATTGAGTTTTTGCAGTGTGGATAGTGTGGGAGTCAAAAGATTGAGTTTTTGCAGTGTGGATAGTGTGGGAGTCAAGGTAAGTTTTTGCGTGTGGAGTGTGGGAGTCAAGGGTAGCTTTGCAGTGTGGATAGTGTGGGAGTCAAAAGATTGAGTTTTTGCAGTGTGGATAGTGTGGGAGTCAAAAGTTGAGTTTTTGCAGTGTGGATAGTGTGGGAGTCAAAGGGTTAAGTTTTTGCAGTGTGGATAGTGTGGGAGTCAAAGCGTTAACGTGGTTTGCCACATCCAGATATATAAACGTAGAGAGAGAAATACAACTGAATATATACACTGAAGGAATGTATGGGATATACAACGAAAGGAAATTAATAAAAGCACAAGAGAGAGAGAGACAGACATAAACAGGGAGACAGAGAGACAGACAGACATAAACAGGGAGACAGAGAGACAGACAGACGAGAGGAGAAGAGAGAGAGAGAGAGAAAAGGAGAGAGGAGAGAGAGAAACGCATAAGAGGGAGAGACAGACAGACAGGACATAAACGGCACGGACAGAGAGACAGACAGACAGAATAAACAGGAGACAGGAGACAGACAGATAAACAGGAAGACAGAGAGGGAGGAGAGACAGACAGACAGACATAAAGGCAGAGAGGGGGAGAGAGAGAGACAGACATAAACGGCACAGACAGAGGACAGACAGACATAGACGTAAAGAGAGACAGACATAAACAGGGAGACAGACAGACAGAGAGGGAGAAGAGAGACAGACATAAACGGCACAGAGGACAGGAGAGAGAGAGACAGACATAAACGGCACAGAGACAGACAGACATAGAGGACAAGAGAGACAGACATAAACGGACAGAGACAGACAGACAGAGAGGAGAAAAGAGACAGACATAAGGCACAGAACAGAGAGAGACAGACATAGAGGCACAGAGAGAGAGACAAAGGAGAGAGAGACAGACATAATGGCACAAAGAGAGACAGACAGACATAGACGGCACAAGAGGAGACAGACAACAGAGAGGAGAGTCAGGGGAGGGAGCGGAATGACGATAGGGGGGGGGGGGGTAGGTAAAAGGGAAGGGGATAGAGAAGATTAGAGAAGACTAAAAGAAAAGCTGGTGTTTGGGGAACAGAAAGATGGGCGCTCCTCCAACTTTCACACACGTGGAGAAAACTAAACTGAAGTGAACAAGAAACACCCGAGGGTGCTGGACGGGACCCACAACACACCAATACCTCACCACTCTCCAGAAAAATCACCTACTAACTCCCCACGCCACATGGTAGCCAGTTCAATTACTGTATTGCTTTCAGCATCACAGACACAGGTTGAAATGGTTGTGACAGGCGTGCGGTAGTCAAATGTTAAAACGTCGGGCATCCATTCGGAAGGTCTGAGGTTCGATCCTTCCCGGGTACCTCCCGCTTGGTGGGTTAAGGTTGGAGAGTTTTCCATTCTCCTAGACCTCCTAGACCGCAGACCATCCGACATACACACATTGAAGATTCTTTAAGTCGTGTCCGTGTCCAGTGGCTTATGACAGACTGTAAACACTCACTCAACATTCACGACCAGTGAAGACGGAGAATGCAGACTGTGCAGCGACATACTGCCTACAAAACAACACAACGGAGGAAAAATGGTACGCGAAAAGTGACGGTGATTGGACACAATTGGACGGGGAGAGAACCTCAAAACTGGAATTGCTCCAGAGGGATTCATTTCACCCAGACAAATCCATACACGCTTCATCCGAATCCGCTGGCAGTTATCTGTCGGACGCCTTGAGCCTACGCAAAACACTATGTGCTAAGACTTGTGGCATGTCTGAAGGACGAACCCACGACCTGTCCGTCATCAGCATAGAGTTGTTACCAGTGGAGCTATCGGGTCCACAAGAGAGGTGGAGATAAAAACACAAAGAGAGGGAGGCATGGGGAGAAAGAGAGAAGAGGAAGGAAAGACAACTCGTACACACGCAGGGGAAAACAACTGGATCACTGTTTGAGCTGACTGAGAGGGGTGGTCAGTGAGGGACACAGAGGGGTGGTCAGTGAGGGACACAGAGGGGTGGTCAGTGAGGGACACAGGGGTGGTCAATGAGGGACACAGGGGTGGTCAGTGAGGGACACAGGGGTGGTCAGTGATGGACACAGAGGGGTGGTCAATGAGGGACACAGGGGTGGTCAATGAGGGACACAGAGGGGTGGTCAATGAGGGACACAGGGGTGGTCAGTGAGGGACACAGAGGGGTAGTCAATGAGGGACACAGGGGTGGTCAGTGAGGGACACAGGGGTGGTCAATGAGGGACACAGGGGTGGTCAGTGATGGACACAGAGGACAGATCAGTGAGGGACACAGAGGACAGATCAGTGAGGGACACAGAGGACAGATCAGTGAGGGACACAGAGGACAGATCAGTGATGGACACAGAGGACAGATCAGTGAGGGACACAGAGGACAGATCAGTGAGGGACACAGAGGACAGATCAGTGAGGGACACAGAGGACAGATCAGTGAGGGACACAGAGGGGTGGTCAGTGAGGGACACAGAGGACAGATCAGAGAGGGACACAGAGGAGTGGTCAGTGAGGGACACAGGACAGATCAGTGAGGGACACAGAGGGGTGGTCAGTGAGGGACACAGAGGGGTGGTCAGTGAGGGACGCAGAGGACAGATCAGTGAGGGACACAGAGGGGTGGTCAGTGAGGGACACACAGGACAGATCAGTGAGGGACACAAAGGACAGATCAGTGAGGGACACAGAGGGATGATCAGTGAGGGACACAGAGGACAGCTCAGTGAGGGACACAGAGGACAGATCAGTGAGGGACACAGAGGACAGATCAGTGAGAGACACAGAGGACAGATCAGTGAGGGACACAGAGGACAGATCAGTGAGGGACACAGAGGACAGATCAGTGAGGGACACACAGGGGTGGTCAGTGAGGAACACACAGGGGTGGTCAGTGAGGGACACACAGGGGTGGTCAGTGAGGGACACACAGGGGTGGTCAGTGAGGGACACACAGGGGTGGTCAGTGAGGGACACAGAGGACAGATCAGTGAGGGACACAGAGGGGTGGTCAGTGAGGGACACAGAAGGGTGGTCAGTGAGGGACACAGAGGACAGATCAGTGTGGGACACAGAGGACAGATCAGTGAGGGACACAGAGGACAGATCAGTGAGGGACACAGAGGACAGATCAGTGAGGGACACAAAGGGGTGGTCAGTGAGGGACACAGAGGACAGATCAGTGAGGGACACAGAGGGGTGGTCAGTGAGGGACACAGAGGGGTGGTCAGTGAGGGACACAGAGGACAGATCAGTGAGGGACACAGAGGACAGATCAGTGAGGGACACAGGACAGATCAGTGAGGGACACAGAGGACAGATCAGTGAGGGACACAGAGGGATGATCAGTGAGGGACATAAAGGACAGATCAGTGAGGGACACAGAGGACAGATCAGTGAGGGACACAGAGGGCAGATCAGTGAAGGACACAGAGGACAGATCAGTGAGGGACACAGAGGGGTGGTCAGTGAGGGACACAGAGGGCAGATCAGTGAGGGACACAGAGGACAGATCAGTGAGGGACACAGAGGGATGATCAATGAGGGACACAGAGGACAGATCAGTGAGGGACCTAAAGGACAGATCAGTGAGGGACACAGAGGGATGATCAGTGATGGACACAGAGGGCAGATCAGTGAGGGACACAGAGGGCAGATCAATGAGGGACACAGGACAGATCAGTGAGGGACACAGAGGACAGATCAGTGAGGGACACAGAGGGCAGATCAGTAAGGGGCACAGAGGGATGATCAATGAGGGACACAGAGGACAGATCAGTGAGGGACCTAAAGGACATATCAGTGAGGGACACAGAGGGATCATCAGTGAGGGACACAGAGGGATGATCAATGAGGGACAGAGAGGACAGATCAGTGAGGGACACAGAGGGATGATCAGTGAGGGACACAGAGGACAGATCAGTGAGGGACCTAAAGGACAGATCAGTGAGGGACACAGACGGATGATCAGTGAGGGACACAGAGGACAGATCAGTGAGGGACCTAAAGGACAGATCAGTGAGGGACACAGAGGGATGATCAGTGAGGGACACAGAGTACAGATCAGTGAGGGACACAGAGGGATGATCAGTGAGGGACACAGAGGACAGATCAATGAGGGACACAGAGGGATGATCAGTGAGGGACACAGAGGACAGATCAGTGAGGGACACAGAGGACAGATCAGTGAGGGACACAGAGGGATGATCAGTGAGGGACACAGAGGACAGATCAGTGAGGGACACAGAGGACAGATCAGTGAGGGACACAGAGGACAGATCAGTGAGGGACACAGAGGACAGATCAGTCAGGGACACAGAGGGCAGATCAGTGAGGGACACAGGACAGATCAGTGAGGGACACAGAGGGCAGATCAGTGAGGGACACAGAGGACAGATCAGTGAGGGACACAGGACAGATCAGTGAGGGACACAGAGGACAGATCAGTGAGGGACACAGAGGACAGATCAGTGAGGGACACAGAGGGCAGATCAGTGAGGGACACAGGACAGATCAGTGAGGGACACAGAGGGCAGATCAGTGAGGGACACAGGACAGATCAGTGAGGGACCTAAAGAACAGATCAGTGAGGGACACAGGACAGATCAGTGAGGGACACAGGACAGATCAGTGAGGGACACAGAGGGCAGATCAGTGAGGGACACAGAGGGCAGTTCAGTGAGGGACACAGAGGGCAGATCAGTGAGGGACACAGAGGACAGATCAGTGAGGGACACAGAGGACAGATCAGTGAGGGACACAGAGGACAGATCAGTGAGGGACACAGAGGACAGATCAGTGAGGGACACAGGACAGATCAGTGAGGGACAAAGGACATATCAGTGTGGGACACAGGACAGATCAGTGAGGGACACAGAGGGCAGATCAGTGAGGGACACAGAGGGCAGATCAGTGAGGGACACAGAGGACAGATCAGTGAGGGACACAGGACAGATCAGTGAGGGACACAGGACAGATCAGTGAGGGACACAGAGGACAGATCAGTGAGGGACACAGAGGACAGATCAGTGAGGGACTCAGGACAGATCAGTGAGGGACACAGAGGACAGATCAGTGAGGGACACAGAGGACAGATCAGTGAGGGACACAGGACAGATCAGTGAGGGACTCAGGACAGATCAGTGAGGGACACAGAGGACAGATCAGTGAGGGACACAGAGGACAGATCAGTGAGGGACACAGGACAGATCAGTGAGGGATACAGAGGACAGATCAGTGAGGGACACAGAGGACAGATCAGTGAGGGACACAGAGGACAGATCAGTGAGGGACACAGAGGACAGATCAGTGAGGGACACAGAGGACAGATCAATGAGGGACACAGAGGACAGATCAGTGTAGGACACAGGACAGATCAGTGAGGGACACAGAGGGCAGATCAGTGTAGGACACAGGACAGATCAGTGAGGGACACAGAGGACAGATCAGTGAGGGACACAGGACAGATCAGTGAGGGACACAGGACAGATCAGTGAGGGACACAGGACAGATCAGTGAGGGACACAGAGGACAGATCAGTGAGGGACACAGGACAGATCAGTGAGGGACACAGAGGACAGATCAGTGAAGGACACAGAGGGCAGATCAGTGAGGGACACAGGACAGATCAATGAGGGACACAGAGGGCAGATCAGTGAGGGACACAGGACAGATCAGTGAGGGACACAGAGGACAGATCAGTGAGGGACACAGAGGGCAGATCAGTGAGGGACACAGAGGACAGATCAGTGAGGGACACAGGACAGATCAGTGAGGGACACAGAGGACAGATCAGTGAGGGACACAGAGGACAGATCAGTGAGGGACACAGAGGGCAGATCAGTGAGGGACACAGGACAGATCAGTGAGGGACACAGAGGGCAGATCAGTGAGGGACACAGGACAGATCAGTGAGGGACCTAAAGAACAGATCAGTGAGGGACACAGGACAGATCAGTGAGGGACACAGGACAGATCAGTGAGGGACACAGAGGGCAGATCAGTGAGGGACACAGAGGGCAGTTCAGTGAGGGACACAGAGGGCAGTTCAGTGAGGGACACAGAGGGCAGATCAGTGAGGGACACAGAGGACAGATCAGTGAGGGACACAGAGGACAGATCAGTGAGGGACACAGAGGACAGATCAGTGAGGGACACAGGACAGATCAGTGAGGGACACAGAGGACAGATCAGTGAGGGACACACAGGACAGATCAGTGAGGGACTCAGGACAGATCAGTGAGGGGCACAGAGGACAGATCAGTGAGGGACACAGGACAGATCAGTGAGGGACACACAGGACAGATCAGTGACGGACACACAGGACAGATCAGTGAGGGACACACAGGACAGATCAGTGAGGGACACAGAGGACAGATCAGTGAGGGACACAGAGGACAGATCAGTGAGGGACACACAGGATAGATCAGTGAGGGACACAGAGGACAGATCAGTGAGGGAGACACAGGACAGATCAGTGAGGGACACAGAGGTGGATTGGGAAGAGAGAAAAACACGCATACAGACATAGAAAACGTTTCGCACGTGCGCGAGACATATACACGCACGCACGCACACACACAGAGCTCAACTGGGCAGAGAGGTGCAGGGGGTGGTCGCATGTGTGCCACATACCACATCACGACCACTAACACTAAGAGCAACAACAGCAACACGTCTCGAATCTCCTGTTCCTATGCCCACCGCCCACCCCTACCTCACACCATAAAGACGAAAATGAACTGGGAACTCTAACATATCTAAAACTTTTGTTGTTGTTGTGTGTGTACTGCAAACAGACGGATTTGAACCGCAAGTACCGCATGCACGACCGCATGGATCGTGTCCACGCCGGGCCCTTCGTTCAGGCACGCAGTATCCTGACACGGATCCCAGTGAAAACAGGGAGGTACCTTCTTGTGCCCTCCACCTTTGATCCAGGGCAGGAGGGAAGGTATCTGCTGAGGCTGTATTCCTCTGGAACCATCTCTACCAGGTGAGTGTGGTTGGGGAGGGGGGGGGTAGAGGTGAGTTAGATGGGCAGGTCTGTGGGTATGTAAAAGAAAGGATGGATATATGGTTTGACTGCTTGCTTGCTGGGATAAGTCATAATCTGCTGAGTTTGTACTTTCCTGAAACTAGTATTTCTACTAAATTTTTCGTTCGTACTTTCCTGAAACTAGTATTTCTACTAAATTTTTCGTTCGTACTTTCCTGAAACTAGTATTTCTACTAAATTTTTCTTTGGTTTTTGTTGTTGTTGTTTTCTTAGTGTCTTTTTTTTTCTACACCACCCACGCTGGACATTTCGGCTATCCAACACATCTCCCTTAAAAAAAAAAAGGGGGGGGGGGAGTATTTCATATTGACCAGAGAGGTAGATGTGTATTTGTCTGTGTGTCTTTGACAGAATTGTGTTAACAAAACTGCGTTAAGATCTTTTCAGCTTTTTATTCAAAGGATCTCCACCAAATCTTGTTCAGAGGTGTGGACTGCTACGGGAGCGCGAGTGAATAAGTTTGGAAGTCATGGCACCAGACATAGTGCCTAAAATTAGCTTTTTACATGAAGGGGTGTGTACAGCACTTTCTCAATAATTTTTCTAATACATACATATTGTTGTCACTGATGTGTCAATCTACCATTGTCCTCATTTGATGCACAATTAAATCTCATTTGATGTTTCTTGAAAGTCACATTGACCTTGAGAAGTACAGAATCTGGATTGTCTTCTGAGCAGCAAACATTTCATAGTTTTTGCCTCTTTTTGTTGTTTAACAATTTGGAACTGTCGTTTCTTCTTAATAATACTGTCACGTGCAGTTCCCTTTGTCCCATCTGGCATGCGTGCACACACAAAAATGCAAAGAGAAACTTGCACACAGATAAAGAAACATGCACACACATGTGTGCCCCTACAAACGCACATTTTCGCACACACACACATCTTTTTACTTTCACCTCTTTCCAAAGAGCGACTGGAAAAGAAGGGTTGTTATAAGGGGTGGGGGGGGGGGGGGGTGCAGGTTAAAGAAAAAGGGAGATTTATGGAATGGCTTGACTATCTTTTTCTCACTATCATTCAGTGGTTCTCGGGCAAACACTTTTAAGATGTTTGGAAACATAGAAACAACATTAAGAGAACGACAATATTCTCTGCAATTTATCCTACAAATATATTATTACACAAAATGAAAAGAGGTGGTGGAATAAACCTGATTACATACAGCATTTTCTCTATAAATGCACCCTAGCCCGAAAATTTTGGAAAAATAAGTCGAAGAGTGTGTGTAGAATTTCACTGGAAAAGTAATTAGATGTACTCTGTGTGACATACTGTTGTCTTGAAATGCAAGATATTGATACTGCTGTGGGAAAGAAATACAGTAAACAAAACACCCCTAAATATGCCAAACATGCATCAGCATCACTAAAAAGACGAATCCTATAACTCAGCATCGTATTATATTTGAAAACCAGATGCAGATTGGACAAATAAACCAGTATCACCCACAGCATTAACTAATCAAAAAGATCTCAAGGTGTACAGGTTAAAGTGAAAAGATCTAAAGATACACACGCTCACCAAACGAAGACGAAGAAAAATTGGGCTGACGCCATTGCAGATAGTGGCAGATACGAATATTTTCAATCATGCAAAACTATTTTTGAAAAAGAAAAATATGTCTGCCGACATATCAGCAAAATTCCTTTAAAACTTTGCTACAATAAGAACGAATATTTTACTTCAGGTATCAAATGTTAACCACAGAAAAAAAAATGTGTTTCAATGATCGAGACGTAGTAGTTGAATGTGTTTCAGACTTGATATCGGATACTTTAAAAGGCAAGGGCGATTTGTACTGAGAGAGAGAGAGGAGGGGGGAGGGCTAGGGGGGGAGGGTTCCTCTTGACCTCAGACAAGTTGTGACGGCATCAGTTTGGATTTGTATTTTATATGAATTCGTGCTGGTTGTGGCCGGTGCAGATCCTCACCAGGACACTTCTTGCTCCTGGGCAGAAGGTGGTAGTCGTCCCTTTCTGTCCATCTAGTTTTGTGTGTGTGTCGATTTACAGTAGTGAAGACTGTTTGCATTAATCAGGGGCCATGGCCTACCATTGCGCAGAGTGTGTTTCTGGGTATCCCTCAAATAATACTTTGTCAAATAAATCCGAAATCAAAGCTTTTATCCAACAACATTATAAGAGATACAGCAGATCCGGTGTAATAATAGTAATGATGATAATAATAATAATTAATAGCAATGATAACAATAATAATGATGGACATTTATGGCGCTTAACATTGTAAAAAGCGCTAAGCGCTGACAAGAACAAAGATACGTGTAAAGAAAACAAAAATGCACAAGCCAAACAGCCCCCATTCCATACGTTTACCAACCCATGATATGCCACTACATCTCAAACTGTACCAGTCAATGATTGGTTGATATTTTCACTTACACGGCAGACATCTTGAATATGCATATGTATGAACTATGATCTGAGAGAACGGAGTTATATGATCGACAACCTAAAACTAATATTCATCACGTGCGTAAAATCATATCTCGAATGTGTGTAGGCTACATATTCTGTCTTATCTCCTGGTAAGTCTGGAAGCGCATCTTTCCCGCGTGATTGCGTCCGGTTGTTTCGACGGTTAGATCTATCCCGCATTTTTTCAAACTACTTCCTTGGCAGTTTTGTCCAGAGTGACGATAAAGACGAGTTCAACATGCCTCTTTTGATCATGCCACTTTGTTCATTCAGGTCATGGTTGATACATATACCTAAGCAAGATGTCTGCTGCATCAATCAAAATATCAACCAATCACTGGCCGGTTCGGTTTGAGTTGTAGTCACATGCCCAACTTATACAGTTATTATATTTACATACACAAATATACAGCTCTTGGGTGGACTGGGCTCCTCTTTGATAAGTTCCTGCACACACACACACACACACACACACACACAACACACATATATATACATATATATATACATCAGGAAGCTGGGTCTTCAGTTTGGCACAATTCATGGTGTATAACCAATTCATGTACCTCAGTCTCGTGAACTAGATGGGATGACGTGTATGTGTGTATGCGTGTGTGTGTGTGGTGTGTGTGTATGCTGTGTGTGTGTGTGTGTGTGTGTGTGTGTGTGTGTGTGTGTGTGTGTGTGTGTGTGTGTGTGTGTGTGGGGTTGATGTGTGTGTGTGGTGTGTGTGTGATGTGTGAGGGTGTGTGGTGTGTGTGTGTGTGTGTGTGATGTGTGTGTGATGTGTGTGTGTGTGTGTGTGATGTGTGAGGGTGTGTGGTGTGTGGTGTGGTGTGTGTGTGTGTGTGTGTGTGTGTGTGTGTGTGTGTGTGTGTGTGCAGGGAACTTATCAAAGAGGAGCCCAGTCCACCCAAGAGCTGTTTGGGTGAGCCTAAAGTGGCTGCCACTGCTGTCACTGTCTCCAGTGTGGAGGGCTTCTCCTGGCTGATGGTACCCGGGGTATGTATGTGTTGTGTGTTTGTTTTATTGTAGCCCTGTGTTGTGTGTGTGTGTGTGGTGTGTGTGTGTGTGTGTGTGTGTGTGTGTGTGTGTGTGTGTGAATTGTGTGCGTGTGTGTGTTGTGTTTGTGTGTTGTGAATTGTAGTGTGTGATGTGTGTGTGGTGTGTGTGTGTGTGTGTGTGTGTGTGTGTGTTGTGTGTGTGTGTGTTGTAGTGTGTGTGTGTGTGTGTGTGTGTGTGTGTGTGTGTGTGTGTGTGTGTGTGTGTTGTGTTGTAGTGTGTGTGTGTGTGTGTGTGTGTGTGTGTGTGTGTGTGTGTGTTGTGTGTTTATCAGCCTATCTGACAATATACAAGGAATGAAAACTCTGAGTGTGTACTAGACTGTACTTATAGCAAGCTACTTATAACAATGATGCTTATTAGAGACCATACTTTTAACAGCTTCACTTGCGTGTATAACTAAGCATACCTGTGATAGACCATATCTTATAAGTAACTATACTTGTAACGGACTGGTCTTGGAGTATATAACAGTTATAACAGGCTGTACTTTCGAAGTTATAGTTTTAACAGACTGTACTTGAAACAGAGCATTCTTACAACAAAGTATACTTATAAGAGACCATACTTATAACAGACAATACTTGTAACAGACCATACTTATAACGGACCATACTTATCACAGACCATTCTTGTAACGAACCATGCTTGTAACGAACCATACTTGTAACGAACCATATTTGTAATGAACCATACTTATAACAGACCATGCTTGTAACGGACCATACTTTAACAGACCATGCTTGTAACGGACCATACTTGTAACAGACGATGCTTGTAACGGACCATACTTGTAACAGACCATGCTTGTAACGGACCATACTTGTAACAGACCATACTTGTAACGGACCATACTTGTAACGGACCATACTTGTAACAGACCATACTTGTAACAGACCATACTTGTAGCAGACCATACTGATAACAGACCATACTGATAACAGGCCATACTTATAACAGACCATACTGATAACAGACCATACTGATAACAGACCATACTGATAACAGACCGTACTGATAACCGACCGTACTGATAACAGACTGTACTGATAACAGACCATACTGATAACAGACCATACTGATAACAGACCGTACTGATAACCGACCGTACTGATAACAGCCCGTACTGATAACAGACCATACAGATAACCGACCGTACTGATAACAGACCATACTGATAACAGACCATACTGATAACCGACCGTACTGATAACAGACCATACTGATAACAGACCGTACTGATAACAGACCATACTGATAACAGACCGTACTGATAACAGACCGTACTGATAACAGACCGTACTGATAACAGACCGTACTGATAACAGACCGTACTTATAACAGACCATACTGATAACAGACCATACTTATAACAGACCATACTTATAACAGACCATACTTATAACAGACCGTACTGATAACAGACCATACTTATAACAGACCATACTGATAACAGACCGTACATATAACAGGCCATACTTATAACAGACCATACTGATAACAGACCATACTGATAACAGACCGTACTGATAACAGACCGTACTGATAACAGACCATACTGATAACAGACCATACTGATAACAGACCATACTGATAACAGACCGTACTGATAACAGACCGTACTGATAACAGACCATACTTATAACAGACCATACTGATAACAGACCCTACTTATAACAGACCGTACTTATAACAAACCATACTTATAACAGACCATACTGATAACAGACCGTACTGATAACAGACCATACTTATACAGAACGTACTGATAACAGACCATACTGATAACAGGCCATACTGATAACAGACCATACTTATAACAGACCGTACTTATAACAGACCGTACTTATAACAGACCGTACGTATAACGTACCATACTTATAACATACCATACTTATAACAGACCGTACTTATAACAGACCGTACTTATAACAGACCATACTTATAACAGACCGTACTTATAACAGACCGTACTTATATACATACCATACTTATAACAGACCGTACTTATAACAGACCGTACTTATAACATACCATACTTATAACAGACCGTACTTATAACAGACCGTACTTATAACAGACCGTACTTATAACAGACCGTACTTATAACAGACCGTACTTATAACAGACCATACTTATAACAGACCGTACTTATAACAGACCGTACTTATAACATACCATACTTATAACAGACCGTACTTATAACAGACCGTACTTATAACATACCATACTTATAACAGACCGTACTTATAACAGACCGTACTTATAACAGACCGTACTTATAACAGACCGTACTTATAACAGACCGTACTTTATATAAACAGACCATACTTATAACAGACCATACTGTATAACAGATCATACTGATAAACAATCATACTGATAACAGACTATATACTTATAACAGGCCTCACTTATAATAGACAATACTTATAACAGACCATACTGATAACAGACCATACTGATAACAGACCATACTTATAACAGACCATACTGATAACAGACCGTACTTATAAACAGAACCGTACTTATAACAGACCACTTATGATAAACAGACCATACTTATAACAGACCGTACTGATAACAGACCGTACTGATAACAGACCATACTTATAACAGACCATACTGATAAACAGACCTACTTATAACAGACCGTACTTATAACAAACCATACTTATAACAGACCATACTGATAACAGACCGTACTGATAACAGACCATACTTATAACAGAACGTACTGATAACAGACCATACTGATAACAGGCCATACTGTATAACAGACCATACTTATAACAGACCGTACTTATAACAGACCGTACTTATAACAGACCGTACGTTATAACGTACCATACTTATAACATACCATACTTATAACAGACCGTACTTATAACAGACCGTACTTATAACAGACCATACTTATAACAGACCATACTTATAACAGACCGTACTTATAACAGACCGTACTTATAACATACCATACTTATAACAGACCGTACTTATAACAGACCGTACTTATAACATACCGTACTGATAACAGACCATACTTATAACAGACCGTACTTATAACAGACCGTACTTATAACAGACCGTACTTATAACAGACCGTACTTATAACAGACCATACTTATAACAGACCATACTTATAACAGATCATACTGATAACAGATCATACTGATAACAGATCATACTTATAACAGGCCTCACTTATAATAGACAATACTTATAACAGACCATACTGATAACAGACCATACTGATAACAGACCATACTTATAACAGACCATACTGATAACAGACCGTACTTATAACAGACCGTACTTATAACAGACCATACTGATAACAGACCATACTTATAACAGACCGTACTTATAACAGACCGTACTTATAACAGACCATACTGATAACAGGCCATACTGATAACAGACCATACTGATAACAGACCATACTTATAACAGGCCACACTTATAATAGACAATACTTATAACAGACTGTACTTATAGCAAAAGATACTTATAACAGTTTATAATACACCATACTTGGAACGTGCCAACCTTACAACAGACTGTACTTATAGCAAAAGATACTTGTAACAGTTTATAATACACCATACTTGGAACGTGCCAACCTTACAACAGACTGTAGTTATAGCAAAAGATACTTATAACAGTTTATAATACACCATACTTGGAACATGCTAACTGTACAACAGACTGTACTTATAGCAAAAGATACTTATAACAGTTTATAATACACCATACTTGGAACATGCCAACTGTACAACAGACTGTACTTGTAGGTGTAATGGAGACAAGCAACCTCAATTGATCCAACACACCAACAAGGAGTTATCTTTCTTAGACCATAAGCAATTCTTGCAGCAAAAGCTTTTTGGTTTGTTTTGGGTTCTTTTGTTGTTGTTGGGTTTGTTTTATTTTGTTTTGTTTGTTTGTTTTTAATTTCCTTCTTATATATTTTCAGCTTTCCGATTTTTCTTGGCTGCATACATGTACGCACATTGTTTTGCTCAGTGTGCAGGAATATATTGCTGCACAGTCTGCATACGCCGTCTTTGGTGGGCATACATGTTGGGAGTTCACATGTTTTCATAAGACACTGACACTGACATGACTGACAGAGGATCTTTAACGCGCGTACTTGTTCTTGGTGTCTGTGCACACGAATTGGCTGTAGGCACTGACAGGTCTGCACACACACGTTGACCTGGGAGATGGAAAACTGTCCACCCTGTACCCACCAGGCGGGAGGTACCCAGGCAGGATTGAATCCCAGACCTTAGGATTGGAAACTGCTGTCTTACCCACCTGACCTGCGCGCCCGTCACTATCGCTTTGTGGCAATATTGTTTAAGAAGTACGTGGTGCACGACGATATAATTGTAGATGGGCGTTCCCCACTGTCGTAGTGTCAGTTACCAAAGACGATGCTCAGCTACAGGAAACAGCTGTTAAATGTAGGACACGTGGTATCGTTTTTCTCTTCGTGCCTTAAAGCTTGTTCTGTTTTGGTTGGATTTCATTTTTATCGTATAGTTATGAAAAGCAGTATTGGAAAATATGGATTACTGACAGAGCTTGAGATGCGGCCCTAGCTTGGGATACAGCTTTTTACTGCTGAGTTTGCTCCTTGATATTGTATGACAGACTCGTGTGTTGCTCATGTCGTGTAAATACAGCGCTGTATGCTGTACGGAAATCAGAATCAGGAATTTATTTATTAAGGCCAAGTCCCCATTTATGCAAACACAAATATAATACACAGTTGTTCTTACATAATGCATACTGTTGTGTTGTGCCGCCTAACAAAGATTACTGTTTTCTGTAGTACATTGTAAGCCTGCTGTCATCAGCATTGTTCTTATTGAAAGTGTAATATTTTAAATATCAAAAGAGGAGTCAGACAGGGGTGTGTTTTGTCACCAGATCTGTTTTCACTTTACAGCGAAAACATCATGAGAAACCTGGAAGAAGATCCTGGATTAAAGGTTGGAGGGAAAATGATAAACAACATTCGATACGCAGATGACACCGTGCTAATTGCAGAAAGTGAAAGGGACCTACAAAACCTTGTGAATATACTAGAAATAGAAAACAAGGGTAAGGGGCTAGAACTAAACAGCAGGAAGACTGAAGTCATGGTGATCAGTAAAAAACATGAAATCCCCTCCTGCAAAATAACAGCAAATGGCACAACCCTGACACAGGTTGATAAATTCAAATACCTGGGAACGATCATTTCATCAGACGGCAGATGCACATCGGAAATAGCCGGCAGAATCGGCCAAGCCAAAACAGCATTCAAGAAGATGACAAGCATTCTTACGAGTACCAACAAATGCCTGTCAGTCAACATCAGGAAGAGAGTTCTTGAATGTTATATAGAACCAATACCGTTGTACGGATGTGAGGCGTGGACAGTCAACAAGCAAAGCCAGAACAAGATTGAGGCAGCCGAGATGTGGTTTCTCAGAAGAATGTTGAGGGTTCCATGGACAGCAAAGAAAACAAACGAGACAGTCTTGATGAAGGCAGACACAAGTAGATCACTCATGAGGAAGATTAGGAAAAGACAGGCAACATTTATAGGTCATTTTGTGAGGAAGGGGGATTTGAAGCACCTGGTCACAAAGGGAAAGCTGGAGGGAAAGAGAGCACCAGGTAGACCCAGGGAGAAAATGCTGGACGCACTTGCAGAGTGGCTGGGGATGAGGAGGGTGGGGGAGATGCTAGGGGCAACGAGAGATAGAGACAAATGGAAGTCCATGATCGCCAACGCCATGCGGCAGAGCACCTGATGATGATGATGATATTTTATGGTGTTCTACATGTATTTTAAAGTTTTCTATTTTGACTGCTGACGAGTTTTATATGTTTTTATTTGTTTGTTATTATTTTTTATATTTATGGGGGAGTTGTAGTTGTTTTCGTTTGGTTTGTTTTGTTTCTAGGATGATCGCATTTAGGGAGATTTTCATTGTCCTCGCCTTTTCATTCTTTTTTTTTGTCCTTTGGTCCTATTTTCTTGGCCACTTTCATGGCCGTAGAAGCTAGCACGGTTTATATAATGCAATGATAAGGATGAGGATGATAATCATGGTGCTACAGAGTTCCATCCAGGATTGAGACTACTTGACAGGGCTGTATTCTACGCTTAGTGCCATAATATATCCTGGCGTCAACCAGGCCCGAGAGATACAGACACCCACGGTGTTTGTCAGACGATTCGAGCAACATCCTCAGTGACGCAACCGTGAAGTGTCTGAGACTGGACCGTTGTGTGGTTTGTTTGTGTGTGTGCACAGAGTCAGAGATGTATTGCATACTGATGTGTGAGGGTCAACAGTACCGGACGACGACCAGCACCAAGTCCTCCCAACCCGAGTTCAAAGAGAGAGTCACCTTCTATCGGAAAAAGCCACTGGAAGACGTCAAAATTGAGGTACACGACATTTGGGGATGGGGTGGTTACACGTCGTGTTTGGCTGTGGGAACTCGAAACAGAAGAGAACCATACAATGAATGTATTAATCCCTCGAAAGAATATACATTTCTATGCAAACAATGACATTTTATACAAATCACAGTACAGCTCAAATAATAAAAGACATACCATCATAAATGAAATATCTTCATCTTAGCCCCCTGTGACCCTGTTCCCACACATATTCACCCAAGTCTTTCTTTGCACACTCAAGCACATGCACGTATGCACACGCACACACGAGCAGATGCAAATAACATACCCCTCACCTTCACCCCCCCTCACCCTCCCATACATGAGCGCCAGAAAACACGTACATTGCTTAATTCTGTCAGAACTATCATCTCTTGTCATAACTAAGGACTGATACTGCGTTGAGCAAAGCAGTTTAACACACCGTGTTGTCCTGTCTTTTGCTTGTTGGATTGGACAATAACGTTGAATCACTCGATGGACAAATCCTGCTCTAAGTGGGTGTGTCTTGTTCTGTTCAGTGTGTAAGTTCAATGTTTGTTGCACAATGTATCCTGTGTGTCTTGTTCTGTTCAGTGTGTAAGTTCAATGTTTGTCTGTTGCACAATGTATCCTGTGTGTCTTGTTCTGTTCAGTGTGTAAGTTCAATGTTCGTCTGTTGCACAATGTATCCTGTGTGTCTTGTTCTGTTCAGTGTGTAAGTTCAATGTTCGTCTGTTGCACAATGTATCCTGTGTGTCTTGTTCTGTTCAGTGTGTAAGTTCAATGTTTGTCTGTTGCACAATGTATCCTGTGTGTCTTGTTCTGTTCAGTGTGTAAGTTCAATGTTCGTCTGTTGCACAATGTATCCTGTGTGTCTTGTTCTGTTCAGTGTGTAAGTTCAATGTTCGTCTGTTGCACAATGTATCCTGTGTGTCTTGTTCTGTTCAGTGTGTAAGTTCAATGTTTGTCTGTTGCACAATGTATCCTGTGTGTCTTGTTCTGTTCAGTGTGTAAGTTCAATGTTTGTCTGTTGCACAATGTATCCTGTGTGTCTTGTTCTGTTCAGTGTGTAAGTTCAATGTTTGTCTGTTGCACAATGTATTCTGTGTGTCTTGTTCTGTTCAGTGTGTAAGTTCAATGTTTGTCTGTTGTACAATGTATCCTGTGTGTCTTGTTCTGTTCAGTGTGTAAATTCAATGTTTGTTGCACAATGTATTCTGTGTGTCTTGTTCTGTTCAGTGTGTAAGTTCAATGTTTGTTGCACAATGTATCCTGTGTGTCTTGTTCTGTTCAGTGTGTAAGTTCAATGTTCGTCTGTTGCACAATGTATCCTGTGTGTCTTGTTCTGTTCAGTGTGTAAGTTCAATGTTCGTCTGTTGCACAATGTATCCTGTGTGTCTTGTTCTGTTCAGTGTGTAAGTTCAATGTTTGTTGTACAATGTATCCTGTGTGTCTTGTTCTGTTCAGTGTGTAAGTTCAATGTTTGTCTGTTGCACAATGTATCCTGTGTGTCTTGTTCTGTTCAGTGTGTAAGTTCAATGTTCGTCTGTTGTACAATGCATCCTGTGTGTCTTGTTCTGTTCAGTGTGTAAGTTCAATGTTTGTCTGTTGCACAATGTATCCTGTGTGTCTTGTTCTGTTCAGTGTGTAAGTTCAATGTTCGTCTGTTGCACAATGTATCCTGTGTGTCTTGTTCTGTTCAGTGTGTAAGTTCAATGTTTGTCTGTAGCACAATGTATCCTGTGTGTCTTGTTCTGTTCAGTGTGTAAGTTCAATGTTCGTCTGTTGCACAATGTATCCTGTGTGTCTTGTTCTGTTCAGTGTGTAAGTTCAATGTTTGTCTGTTGCACAATGTATTCTGTGTGTCTTGTTCTGTTCAGTGTGTAAGTTCAATGTTTGTCTGTTGCACAATGTATCCTGTGTGTCTTGTTCTGTTCAGTGTGTAAGTTCAATGTTCGTCTGTTGCACAATGTATCCTGTGTGTCTTGTTCTGTTCAGTGTGTAAGTTCAATGTTTGTCTGTTGCACAATGTATCCTGTGTGTCTTGTTCTGTTCAGTGTGTAAGTTCAATGTTCGTCTGTTGCACAATGTATCCTGTGTGTCTTGTTCTGTTCAATTTGTAAGTTCAATGTTTGCCTGTTGCACAATGTATCCTGTGTGTCTTGTTCTGTTCAGTGTGTAAGTTCAATGTTTGTCTGTTGTACAATGTATCCTGTGTGTCTTGTCATCTCCCTATCACCCCTCCTGCTTTCTTGATAACCTTGTTTTGTCCATCTGTCTTGGAAACATCCCCCCCCCCCCCCCTTCTGTTGTTAAGTTCAATAATCAGGACACTATATATACAGTTGAAGAATGAACAAATATGTAAAAGAATACTGTTTTTACATTAAAAGACCCAGTTTTTCATAGACAGAATAGACGCGTGTGAGCCCTTTAGAGGACAGTATCTGTGTTTTGTTTCCAGCTAAGTGTCCTATCAAAAATGATGCAGAGGTATTACTAATAGTCTACCTGCTCGATTTTTATTGGCTTGATAAAAACTGACCTATGATGGTTGCCTCTCTCGCATCTAAAATCTACAACTATCTCCCTTGTCTTGCCCACATGTAGTTCCAGGTGATTTCTTCGTACCAGTGTACGAAAGTATATGTTTTATGTCTGTAGTGTTTTTGGTCATTGCTTGAAATTAGTCATGTCAGTTCCGTGTCAAGAGCATGTTGTCCACCACACAGTCATTGTGGAAGACTGTTGTGGCACACCTGTATTGGTAAAAATAACATCAGAGGTAGATCTGGACTAGTTTGACGTATGTGGTCGGTTTGTGAGGTAGTATAGAACTCAGTGTTTTGTTAAAGCACTACCTCTCATATTGTAAAGGTTTGTGTGCAAGTACATGTGGCTGGATCAGGTAAACACAGGATAAAAAAATCATTAAAAAATTAGACAAATGTACGTGCCAGGTTTGTTTAAATGTGAGGACGAGTTCTTTAAAACACGTAAAGTGGCATCGTCAACACTTCTCTGTTTAACACAAGCAAAGTGAAAGTGGTCTATGAAATATAGGGTCTGAGTTTGAAAACGTCAGAGGACAACTCTCTAAAAGACCTTCATTAAGCAGGAAGTAAGTGCTATTGGTCATAAATCATTCATCACGGGAACTGGCTGTTTGGGGGCCCAGGAACAATACAGGGCATGTGTGACATAGGTACGTGTTTTGTCTTTGGTTCTACTGTGTGTTTGGAGTTTTCATTCATGTTTTGTTGTACTTTGCTTTTTTTTATTTGTTTTGTTTTTTATAATTCATGTTGTTTTGTTTTGTTTTGTTTTTTAATCCATATTGTAATCTTATGGTCTCGTAAAGAACTTTTCTTAAGAAGTCACTTGTTTTATCTTTGGCTGCTGTGTGTTTGAGTGATTTTCATAAGTATTGTGTTAATACATTTGATTCAGATTCTTTGTTTGTGGTGGTGTGTGATCTGATGTATAATGTGTGTTGTCATGTTTGTGGTGGTGTGTGATCTGATGTGTGTTGTCATGTTTGTGTGTGGTGTGTGATCTGATGTATAATGTGTGTTGTCATGTTTGTGGTGGTGTGTGATCTGATGTGTGTTGTCATGTTTGTGGTGGTGTGTGATCTGATGTGTGTTGTCATGTTTGTGGTGGTGTGTGATCTGATGTGTGTTGTTATGTTTGTGGTGGTGTGTGATCTGATGTGTGTTGTTATGTTTGTGGTGGTGTGTGATCTGATGTGTGTTGTTATGTTTGTGGTAGTGTGTGATCTGATGTGTGTTGTCATGTTTGTGATGGTGTGTGATCTGAGGTGTGTTGTCATGTTTGTGGTGGTGTGTGATCTGATGTGTGTTGTCATGTTTGTGGTGGTGTGTGATCTGATGTGTGTTGTCATGTTTGTGGTGGTGTGTGATCTGATGTGTGTTGTCATGTTTGTGGTGATGTGTGATCTGATGTGTGTCATGTTTGTGGTGGTGTGTGATCTGATGTGTAATGTGTGTTGTTATGTTTGTGATGGTGTGTGATCTGATGTGTAATGTGTGTTGTCATGTTTGTGATGGTATGTGATCTGATGTATAATATGTGTTGTCATGTTTGAGATGGTGTGTGATCTGATGTGTAATGTGTGTTGTTATGTTTGTGATGGTGTGTGATCTGATGTATAATGTGTGTTGTCATGTTTGTGATGGTATGTGATCTGATGTATAATATGTGTTGTCATGTTTGAGATGGTGTGTGATCTGATGTATAATGTGTGTTGTCATGTTTGTGGTGGTGTGTGATCTGATGTGTAATGTGTGTTGTCATGTTTGTGGTGGTGTGTGATCTGATGTATAATGTGTGTTGTCATGTTTGTGGTGGTGTGTGATCGATGTATAATGTGTGTTGTCATGTTTGTGGTGGTGTGTGATCTGATGTGTGTTGTTATGTTTGTGGTGGTGTGTGATCTGATGTTAATGTGTGTTGTTATGTTTGTGGTGGTGTGTGATCTGATGTTAATGTGTGTTGTATGTTTGTGGTGGTGTGTGATCTGATGTGTAATGTGTTGTATGTTTGTGGTGGTGTGTGATCTGATGTGTGTTGTTATGTTTGTGGTGGTGTGTGATCTGATGTATAATGTGTGTTGTCATGTTTGTGGTGTGTGTGATCTGATGTATAATGTGTGTTGTCATGTTTGTGGTGGTGTGTGATCTGATGTGTAATGTGTGTTGTTATGTTTGTGGTGGTGTGTGATCTGATGTGTGTTGTTATGTTTGTGGTGGTGTGTGATCTGATGTGTGTTGTTATGTTTGTGGTAGTGTGTGATCTGATGTGTGTTGTTATGTTTGTGGTGGTGTGTGATCTGATGTGTAATGTGTTTGTCATATTTGTGGTGGTGCGTGATCTGGTGTGTAATGTGTGTTGTTATATAATGTTCCAAGGTCATGTTGCTGTTGCTTTTGATAATGATACGACGACGACAACATTGATAATGACGGCGACGATGAGGACGATGTTGACACCATTGTCAGTCCTGTTGGTTTGTTTTATTCACCTGCCATGTAGACAAGATGATTTGCTGTCACCTGTCATAGAGACAAGATGATTTGCTGTCACCTGTCATAGAGACAAGATGATTTGCTGTCACCTGTCATAGAGACAAGATGATTTGCTGTCACCTGTCATAGAGACAAGATGATTTGCTGTCACCTGTCATGTAGACAAGATGATTTGCTGTCACACAGGTGTGGGACTCCAAGATGCTGGCCGATTATCACATTGGTTCCATAACCCTGCCCATGACACGTGCAGAGGAGTACACAGGGGGCAACATCATCAGACGCTACTCCCTCACCAAGAACAACGCTGACGACAAAGAGGAACACTCTGGCTTCATATGGCTCACTGTCAAACACACCTCCAACATGTTAGAGGTGTAACAACACATGTTAGAGGTGTAACAACACATGTTAGAGGTGTAACAACACATGTTAGAGGTGTAACAACACATGTCAGAGGTGTAACAACACATGTCAGAAGTGTAACAACACACATGTCAGAGGTGTAACAACACATGTCAGAGGTGTAACAACACATGTTAGAGGTGTAACAACACATGTCAGAGGTGTAGCAACACATGTTAAGAGAGTGTAACAACACATGTCAGAGGTGTAACAACACATGTCAGAGGTGTAACAACACATGTCAGAGGTGTAACAACACATGTCAGAGGTGTAACAACACATGTCAAGAGTGTAACAACACATGTCAGAGGTGTAACAACACATGTTAGAGGTGTAACAACACATGTTAGAGGTGTAACAACACATGTCAGAGGTGTAACAACACATGTCAGAGGTGTAACAACACATGTCAGAGGTGTAACAACACATGTTAGAGGTGTAACAACACATGTTAGAGGTGTAACAACACATGTCAGAGGTGTAACAACACTCCACTAGAAGACGTTATTTTACACGTTATCTGCAGCTAAACTGTCAACATGCTTGCAGTCTAATAAACTTCCATACGTGGTGCTAGAAATGTATCTGCAGCTGACAATGGTTCTTTATCAAATACATCTCCAACACCAGAAGCCCAACAACACTTCTCAGACATGGTAGGATAATTCTTGTATCAAACGCGTCTGCTTTTTGATCACTTTCAGACACATGTCCAGTGTGCTGAAGACCATCTGGCCACTTGGTGTTAGAAGTTTCTTTCAAACTTGTCTGCATCTGGATAATTATCCAGTGCACCTGTTAACACGCTAAAAATCAATTTCTTCTTAGATATAATGGAAGACGTCTTTTTCAATTAAGGTCACCTTCAGATATACAGATGCATATCCAGGAAGCTAGAAGTTTAGCGAAACATCTTCAGCACATTACTAGATATGTCTGTCGGATGTATAGATATCCGCAGCCGGCTGACTGTCAAACACTTTAATCATTCTAGAAGTGGAAGTAAGAAATTCTTGGACATGGTGGTAGATGTCTCTTTCAAACGTAATTGCACTGTTATTAGTATCAAACATACCTCCAACATGCTAGAAGTCAAACACAGTTCCTTAACTACAACTAAAAGTGGTGTTTTTTTTTTCAAATGTACCTGCATACCTTCAAACACATTTCCATCAAGATAGAAGTTTAACAAAACCTAGCAGACATGGTGTCAGAACTCTCTTTCAAAATTACGGAGCACATGTTACGTGAGATGGTCAAACACACCTGTAACATGCTGGAAGTCTAACGAAATTCTTCCTACATGGCAGTAGAGGTCCCTGTTAAATGTCTTAGACATGACGGTAAATGTCTTTTTCACATACATCGGTATGTGGATAACTTTCAGATACGTATCTAACAAATCAGAAATCGACAAATTCCCTCATACTTGGTGCTAAATGTATCTCTGCATGTCTGACTAACTGCCAAGCACACGTCCAACCTGCTTGAAATCCAACGACAGTCTTTGGACATTTGTGGATTCTCTGTTTGGATAACTGTCAACTTATACATACATACATACATACATACATACATACATACATACATACATACATACATACATACATACATACATACATACATACATACATACATACATACATACATACATACATATATGTACATATTTCTACACGTTTGAAGTCTGACGAAAATGAACGTCTGATGATGTAGTAGGGGACACTTGTTCCCATAGATTGACGACGTGATAGGGAACGCAAGTTCCCATCAAATTGATGTCTGTTGATGTAATAGGAGACACGATTTCCCATCAAATTGATGTCTGTTGATGTAACAGGAGACATGATTTCCCATCAAATTGATGTCTGTTGATGTAATAGGAGACACGATTTCCCATCAAATTGACGATGTAATAGGGGACACTAGTTTCCATCAGATTGACATCTAATGATGTAATAGGGGACACACGTTCCCGTCAAATGACGTCTGACATGGAATGGTAAAAGGGTCACAAGCTCGCGTCAAATTAACGTCCAGTACTGTTCAAATGGGGAGAAGGGTGGCAGAATGGTTCAGACGTTCGCCTGCCAATAACTAAACTCGAGGTTCCAGAGTTCGCTCCCCCATAGAGGCCTCGATGTTTCTCCTCAGTTTGACCTGAAAATCGAAATGAACGTCTAGCCCTTTGGAAGGGGATGAAAAACGAGTCGGACCCGTGTGCCTTCTGGCTGTGCATGCTAAAGATCCCACGGCAGTTGAAAATCGTGAAGAGCAGGGTATTGCCCGGCTGCCTTGATATAAAACATTGGAGAGATAGGCTAATTTCCCTTGCCCCTCTCCCTGAAGACCATGTAGCCTTCTTGCTTTTCTGAAGTCCTGGTAAAAAAATGAATATGAATCGAAAGGGGATGGGCAGCGCCCTCGTGATGCTGGCCCCGAGAATGGTTGAGGTCTCTACCACCTCACTCCCCTACGACCCCAGGTTATGGGAGTATCTGTCTGTCTATCTGCTGTTCATTGTCTTGCAACACCATCAAACTGACCAAAAAGGCAGCAATGTCACAACCACCATTAAGTATTATCCAACATGACAGCAAATAAGAAAATTAACAAACTCTATCAAACATTCCTCCAGAGTAGGATGTAGAAATAGAACATCACCAGTGCCGACATCAGTAGAATGACATGGGGTTGAGGGGTTACAATGTCATCGGACATGATCATCAGTTTGATTGAGGATTTAGAACGTCATTCAAAGGAGTCACTAGCATTGCCTAGAGTGACCTATCGTCACATGTTTCCTATAGAAGTGACACACCCGCAACATGGTCACACCACGCATTTTGCAAGTGTTCTCAACAATACCAGGCATGAACTGGAATATCAGCCAAATATGGGTATAGGCGGGTGAGTTAATGTTACGTTTTATTGGTTTGTTTTATTTTGATTTATTAGTTAAACTATTTGACTATGTCACTAAGATTTCAGAGGCTTTAAAGTTCTTGTCTGAAACAAAACAAGTCATTTAATGTGTGCAATATCGGTGATGATCATTTTATGCAACTGTAATTATTTTACATGTAAGCATGCCTTTCGTCATATATTATACATTCTGTGATCGATTTTCTGACATTTCTTACTTGTTACTGTGTATTCTCTTTCTGTGATTTGTCTTTTTCATTTGTAAGTTAACCGACTGTTTCTACTGATATTTGTCACTGTTTTTGTTGAAATATCTGTTTTGAGGACTGTACACAATATCACATTTGTAGGCTTGCTGTACACATTTCTTAGTTTCTTGTATTAAGTTTTATTTCAAATTGCAACTCATATTTTTTGTTAAGACTCACTTAAATCATTTTGCAATTTATGAGTCGATCATTGCATTTTAAAAAGTACAAATATATTTCTAGAGCTTCATTCATCGTGTGTTGGTTTTAATTTTTTCCAAGTTTGGGTTATGTATGCTTTAGGTATGTAGTACAACTTCTGTGCTAGCCTGCTGTCTGTGGTGATGTCCAAGGTCTTTCTAGAAGAAGTATCCCTACTTTCTGGAAATTTCCTCTTTTCTATCGCTCACTTTGCTTCTGCTTTGCTTTTTGTTTTCTGTCATCTCTTCTGATCATTTTCTACCTTGCTGGTCCATTCACCTGTATGTGTTCAAAAAGCCTTGCATACTTTCTTTTAGGCTTGATAACTGGGTACATGTATTTAGTGCGTTTTTGGCTCTAAGGAAATGTGACGTGCGGAAGCAGTTTTAGGTAATTTAGGCCCCTTTTTTATGTACGTTTCACATGTAGTGTCCTTTTATGTTTACATTTGTATTGGGATTTTTTTAAAACTCCCTGGTGATAAATTGAACGGGAGTGGTCAACACCAAGAGCATGTCCTTAGATGATGTGCGGGAGTTCACTGATATGTGTACTTAATTTTCTTTTTCATTTTTTTTCCAGTCGGGTGTCATGCGCGTTTTGAGATGGTTAAAGCCCTGATAGGACTCAGCACTGTCGGCTGGACATTAACCAAAAATAACAATAACAATAACAATGTTGGCCTGATAATAAACGTATGAGAAAGAGGAGAATGACTGCAGGGGAGATGAAACACTGCTATGAAAAAGAAACGTACCGTACACATTTTAGGACATGACCAGTGTTCACACTAACACAGATGTGGACCAAGTAGCCACTGGTTTCCACCTTTGGGTCCTGAACTGTGTACAAACACAAGCAGGGAGGGCACAGAACAACATGGAGACACGTGTACAAGACAGGAACAATACAAATCTGACACGTTGAACAATAGGAAGAGATGGCAGGGAAGAGGATAATGGGCATGACAGTGGAGAGGTAAACACAAGGGAGGGAACCTTCAAAGATATGTGGGGGGAAGAAATTGAGGGACTGAATGCCGTAGTCCCTGGCCTGCTGCAGTAGTTGACAGTGTAGAGGCTTTGGTTGGTTGGTTGGTTGATTTCTTTTTTTGTTTCATTTTTTTGTTTGTTTGTTGTTGTTTTTTTGTTTGGTTTTGTTTGTTTGTTTGTTTTGCCTGTTTGTTTATTTTTTGCAGCCCTGTATTTCCTGACTGCTAGATTGTAATGTTATGAGGAAGTCAGGTCGGGGCCTCATTAGAAAACTTTATCTTCAATGTCATTCAAAGAAATGGTTTATGATGGTGATTCTAAAGAACAATGATGTTATGACGCAACTGTTCAGTTTTGTTCTTGTTGTTTTTTGTTTTTCTGTTTTGTTGAGTGATTGATTTCCCACATTCGTGCAGTAACAATGTTTCCATTCGTTTTATTCGTTGAAAGAGTGTCGAGTCATTTAGAGCATTAGAAAGTCATTTACAGAGAACCCTGCGAGAATAAACATGGCTGTGAAACGAGAGCAAGATCTGTGTATTGACGTTCTAAGACAGTATATATTACTTTGTGTCTTCTTGGCTGTTGTGTTTCTTCTTGACTGTTGTCCTGTGTTTCGTGCTCTTAATTTTGCTTTTCATCGCTTTGTTTCATTTTGTTGGTTGGAGATGATCATTTGGAACATCTGTTTTTTGTTAAATCTGGCATTCTTTTCATAATGTTATGCATTATTTGAATTTGGGTTGAACATTAGTTTTATGAAATTTTTTGAAATATTTTGTGTTTAATGTTCAAGGCTTGCCACTTTAGTGTTATGCGTTCATGTGGTTGATCTTCAGACTCATTTTATGATATTATGAGTTTACGTATTTAATCTGCAAGCTTTTCAGTTTATGATATGATGCGTTATGTATCTATCCGCAGTAAGTTTTTGTTTTTTTGTTTGCTTGTTTGTTGTTGGGTTTTTGGGGTTTTTGGCTTGTTTGTTTGGCTGTTTTTTTGTTTGTTTGGGTTTTTTTTGTTTGTTTTGTTTTTGGCTGATTCTTTAAGTCAGTTACTAACATCAGTCTATACTTTGTCTTTCTCCTTTCCGTAAAATATATGTGTATATGTGTGACTGTCTGTCTGTATGTGCGCGCGCACACGAGTGTCTTTCTGTGTGCCCTATCTGTTGTCTTTATTAGAAAAACTCCATCTGAACGATTCCGTAATATAACATTTGAAATATTGCTTTTCCTCCTCCCTTGTTTCAAAGGCAAATCCTCTTTTCAGGACGGAATTTATCTGACACATATTCATGGTGCTTAGTATTGTCTTATATCAAACAAAATTTGTACACACTAAATGCAAATGATTCAATGTTTTAGTGTATATTCAATGTTTGTTTGCAGCCATGAAGTTATGAGTAGTGACTGGATGTCCAATGTATGGCTGTTGTTACACGTCAAAGTTTGACGGAAAAACGATGATGAACTACTTAAACTGAACATAAACTGAGTAACTGGATAGTCTCAAATCACCTGTTTCACTCAAACACGCACACACACACACTCACGCACACGCACGCACACACACACACACACACACACACACACACCTCTCTCTCTCTTACCTCTCTCTCTCTCTCTCTTTTGTCACACTCACACACACAGAGATATGCGCACACACATACACACACACAAGCACACATACAAACACAGGCACATACACACACAAGCACACATACACACACACAAGCACACACACGCACAGGCACATACACACACAAGCACACACACACACACCACGCATGCACGCACGTGCACACACACACACACACACACACACACACACACACACACAACTATTGACAACTACTTAATAATGAAGCAACAATTGTATTTCTTAAGAAATCGGCGCCACCCCTTCAGGCTACAGGCGTACATGGGGAACATATCTGGAGTCTGAAATACGATTTAAAGATGTCATTTCCTCTCCTTCTTTCTGGCATTCCCCGTTCCCCCGCTCTCTACTCCTCCTTCTTCACCTTTCCCCACATCACCCTCCCAATGGCCAACCTAGTTCAGTCAGAAACATGCTATTGTTGATTCTGCGTTCCCATCAAATTGTCTTTATGTGCACTGGAAACTGTAAAGTCTGTTATTGGATGGCTACGGAATTGAGGATGACTATTTGTATGATATATTCTAGTTTCATCATTTTAAATTATGTCATGTATGTTCAGAATCTTCTTGGCCACGCCTTATATATGGCTTTGTGTTAGTCTGCTTGTTATGTGATCTTGAGCAATGGGCAGTCTTGAACTTGCTACACTCAAGCTGGAATGTTAGCTGAGCCAAAACGAACCAAAGCTGATTAAAATCCGTCCATAAACAACTGTGAAATCCTAGTGAACTATTCGTTTTGATGAACGTGTTTAAGATCTTCGTAAAGGAAATATTTCAGTTATGTCGTCACTTTTCTTCGTGCGTTTTGTTGTTGGGGAAAAAATTGACTGATATTTCTAGTCTTGGTATGAACCAGTCGCATATCTTCCCTATTTTCCCATTTCTTTCTTTGTAACGAGAGTTGTATCCGAAGAGAGCAGAATAACATCACCCGGCCGGCGCTTCACTGGACACCAGAAAGAAGATGCAAGACAGGAAGACCCCAAAAACATCTGATAAAGACCTTAAGGCCCTGATATATACTTTGGGATACTATACAGAGACTGGTCCAGGACAGACAGAGGTGGAGAACCTTCATTGCTGACCCACATGTATGCAGCATAATAGCAATAAGTCATGAGAGACGTGTGTGGTAAAAGTGGTAACACTCCAAGAGAACCACAAGGCGACAGTACACTGGAAAAGTGTACTTAACCTGCTCAACATGATTATAACCGCCATTGCAAACCTTCCATGCTCTTTCTTTATGTATGAACATTTTATTGTGTGATTCTTTGTATTGACAACACATTCTCTTTTGGCTACAGTCAGTGGTATTGTTATTATTGTTATCAACATCATCATCATCATCATCAATGCGTACTTAGTTAAATCGAAAATTGTATTTTCTCTTTTGCCATGATTGTCATATGACTTGATACGTGTATTGTTTATCACTCACTCCGTAAAGTGTGTCTGGTTTTATGAATACATTGACAAGTGATATTTTTTCACGTTACTGGCTGATTTGTAAGTGGACTGTTTCCGTCCCATCAACTTTAAACCGGTTTTGATTGAATGGAGAGTACAGTCTGTCTGTCCTGTTTGGTTCTCTCTCTCTCTCTCTCTCTCTCTCTCTCTCGCTCTCTTCTCTGTCGCTCGCTCTCTCTCTCTCTCTCTCTCTCTCTCTCTCTCTCTCTCTGTCTCCTCTCGCTCTCTCTCTCAGGAATTTTTTGTCTCATTAACTTTAATGATTTTGATTGTATTGAGACTGTCTGTCTTCTGCCTTCTCTCTCTCTCTCTTCTTCTCTCTTGTCTCTCTCTTCTCTCGCTCTCTCTCTCTTCTGTCTCTCTCTCTGCTCTCTCTCTCTCGTCGCTCTCTCTCTCCTCTCTCCTCCTCCACTTGCACGCATGCACCAAGAATCGATCTGGAATAATAGCATCCCTCCCCTCACATTCTGCTTCTAATGATTGATGTGGGGGTCTAGATCTAAAGCCCTGTGTCAGAGAGATTGCACTGGGCTAGTATTGACGGCTTCAGAAACACCATGCTGTGAAAATACACTTACACATTAAACATAAAACGTATGTGCTCCAATCATCAATACACAATGCATTCATTGCGAATTTAATAATTTGTTGATTCTGTTTGTGTGTCGACAATACATTTTCTCTCTGCAATGATCCGTATGAATATCATGATCTTCGTTATTTTTTTTTTTCTTCACTTGCTCCGTATATGTCTGGTTATATTGATGCAATAAACAGGGATTCTTTTAATCTCATTACGGACTGCTTTGCGAGGAGACTGTTTTCCCCCTATTAATTTTACAGTGATTGTAATCGAATGGAAGAGATCTCTCTCTCTCTCTCTCTCTCTCTCTCTCTCTCTCTCTCTCTCTCTCTCTCTCTCTCTTCTCTCAGTCTCTCTCTCTCTCTCTGATTGACTGTTTCATTTTCTCTCTTTTTCCTTATGTGTGTGCATATGTGTGTGTGTGTACATACGTGTGTGTGCTGTGACATGTGAGTGTGCATGTATGTTCCTGCGTGTGCGTGTGTATTTGCACAATCTCCTTATACATTACAAGGAAAGCAGAAATAAAAACAAGATGGTCATGCCATTCTAACAATCTGCCTTTCTATACAAAACTTACTAAAGAAACTTTTGATTTTGCACGGTCACAACAGTGAAAACATACGTAAGTATCATTCTAAATCAGTCCTGTATAGCGTCATTCTCCAGTCCCATTTGGCCTCACTGTGCGTTACACGTATAAACTTTCAGTACAACAGGGAAAAATCCGGTGTTTAGGCAAGCTCACCACACGCCGCTATGTTGTTGCACAGTGTCTGTCTTCAGTGGGTGTGCATGTTGGCAGTTGTCCTGTTTCCATGAGCCAGCGTTGAGATGAAGATAAACAACAGAACAGCTTACCTTAGGGAACGCGCCTACAGACACGCCTACTCACAACACGCTCGTGCACACATATACACACACAAATATGCATGCAAGGTAAAAAAAATTTTAAAAAAGAAATAAAAAGAGAAAAGAAAAAAAAAAGACAAACGGAAAATTCTCCAGTTCAGTGAAACATCATGAAGTTAGCTCCTACTCACAACAAGTTGGTGTACACATTTACACACACAAACATGCATGCAAGTAAAAAATTTTAAAAAGAAAGAGAGAGAGAGAGAGAGACAAACGGAAAATTCTCCAGTTCAGTAAAACATCATGGAAGTTACCTACTCTGCTGTAACGTTTTTCATATTCACATTTTTGTCACAGTAGATTCACTGTGTGACACTCGGGCTGATCTCCCCTTTGAGAGCGCGTCGCCGCAGTGCAGTGCCACCCATTTTTTTGTAACAAGACTAATTGGCCTTCAAGGCCGTTTTGTTTTAAATCTTGTGAATTTGTTTCTTTTTTGTGTGTGCGCGTGCAAATGGCAAAGGTCAGGTGGCTAAAAATTTGTGTCTATCTCATTTTGTTGATCAGATACTTGTTCTTTCTACTTAGAAATAGGGATACAATTATCAACGTTAGCGGAGGCGACAAAGCAAGCCAGTGTGTATGTAGGCAAGTGTTTCTGAAATATGGGTTGCTTCCCCTCGGAAAGAACGCACCGCAGCAATGCAGCGCCACGTTTTTTATGTCATGTCTTGTTCACATGTAGTTCTAAGTTATTACTTTGGCACACCAGTGTACGAAATTGTCACTTTCACTTTTCTGTCGGCAGTATCTGTCTATATTATTTGCAATAAATCTGAAGGTACATCAGTTCAGGGGTAAGATTTTGGACTTCCAAATGGAAAGCATGGGTTCAGTTCTGTCTGGGTATTTCCGGCCTGGTGAGTAGAGGGTGGAGATATTCCCGATCTGTAAGGTCAGCATGGGTACAAACCCCTTAGTGCCCAAACCTACTCCGTGTACACGTAATATCAAATATGCATGACTAAGATTCTGTGTGTCATGTCAGTGTCCAGTGCCTTATGGAAACATGAAAACTCCCAGCTTGTACGCCCGCCAAAGATGGAGTATGCAGACAGTGCAGCAATATGTCGCCTGCACAATGTGCGCAAAGCAACGTGCATGCACACATCCGAGAAAGTTCCAGTGCTAAAAACAAATAACTAGATAAACAGAATGTCCTCTTACCGCTGAGTCATCAACATGCTAACCGACAAAACAGTCATTGTGGAAGACTCTGTAGCGAGATATTTTTCCAGCGGGCCGTTGGTTGTGTATATCGAGTGATGGACTCAAGATCTGGTGTCTCGAGTTCAATCCCAGCCCATAACATGAATTTAAAAACAGGCCTGTTCATTGCCCATCCTAATGCTCCAGTCATACTGTTAATGGTGTCAGCACAAGTCTCTCCATTGGTCGCCTTCTTCCCTTCCCCTTCTCCGTTTCAAGACCTTGTTCGTGAGTAAAGTTTCGTACAGGCTAAAAGAGTTTGTTAAATCTTTGTTGGCTGATTTGGATGGAGCGCGTGTGGACTTGTCCGGGTGCGATGAATACCCCTTGAACAAACAAACCCCAAGCTATATGCAGCTATTAGAAAGAAAAAGAAAAGAAAAAGAAAGAAAAGAAAAATGAGGTCAAAACAGTCCCTTGTGGCACACCTGTATCAGTAAAAGTAACACTCTCCTGGGGGCTCGGGGCTTGCGTATAATTCATATGCGAACATAATGCTGCTTTCAACGCATATACAACCAACCACACATGTATAGACATATTCAGACACGCATATATGCATACATACATGTACACATTCTGATACATTCTATGTATATGTATATGTGTATGCGTGTGTGTGAGAAGAGAAAAAATGAGAGAGAGAGAATTAAAATATATTGGAAGCATTATTAAAACTATTGTGATTGTATTATTGATTTAAACATTCTATGGACAGAATATCTTCCTCGTTTCTGTACTCTTTCATCCCTCCCCTGTACTAAGCAGTTAGATACATGTTTTGTTTGTTTGTTTGTTTGTTTGTTTTGATACACAAAAACCAGTTCACATCTTGCAGTCCTTGATTCAGCCAAACAAAATTGAATCCATGTATGATTAAACGTTTCCAAACATGAAACCTGGCAGGATTTGCCACTACTGTGGACATTGTAAGTATATCATAAGCTTTTCTAGGCAGTCTGAACATTTTCCATACAAGTAAGACAGACCCAGTATTGTATAGCACACATTTAGCATCACTAATCAAAGGTTTTCGGCCACTGTCACCACAAACCATATCGTTTGGAGTCTTTGGGGACAAATTCAGCAGTTTTTTCTAAATGCAAATTGTTTTGTTTAAAGCCCAGCCCGACTGCGTAGAGCCATATCAGGGCTGTAACCGTTTCAGAACATGCACAATACTTCAACGGGTAAAAGAAAATTAAGTGCACAATTCAATGCATTTACGCACATAATGTAAGGAGATGCCCATGGCGTTGACAGCTCCGTCCAATTTATTACTCAGGGGGATTTAAAAAACATACCTAAATACAAGTTTAGACATAACTTAGGATTTAAAAAAACATACGTGAATACAAATTTAAACATGACTAAGGACACTAAAAAATACATAAGAACCGGTCTAAATTACCTAAAATTGCCTCCGCATATCTCAATCCCCTAGAGCCAAAAATGCACTTAATACATGTACCTAGTTATCGGTTCTAAGAGAAAGTACGTAAGATTTTATCAAACACATACAGGTGAATGGACCAGCAAGGTAGAAAATGATAGGAAGAAATGATACAAAGCAAAGGAACAAGGCAGAAACAAAGAGAGTGACAGAAATGAGGAAATTTCTAGCACAGAATTTCCAGAAGGTGGCGATGCTATTTATACTGAAAGAGTCCCTGGCATTCCCACGAGGATTCAATGCAAATAATGTACAGTACTTTTTCAATGCTAAAATTGTTTTGAATTCCCAGTATCTCAGCACCATACAAAAGCATGTTTCAATTTGTGAATCAAATAAATTTAGTACAATAACAGGAGTTGTTTCTCCTTAAGCCTCATAGTTTTGAATATTTCAAAAAGTCCCAGATTTTGCTTTCGATATCTGTTCACCCAACGAATATGACAATGACAGCTTTGTGGTTCCCTAAACTCCTATATATATATGTGTGTGTGTGTTTACAATTTTAAGCTTTATGGCTTTGTTAACATAATTTCTCATGATTGGTATTATAATCCCCTTTTCTGAAAACAATAATATTTGATTTATCTAAATTTACACCGAGATCAAAACGGTCTGCATAACGAAGCAACAAATTCAAAAGCTTTACGAAAATCAATAAAAACCACATCTTTCTTTTTTGCAACAAATAGGCCTACTTTCCAGTTAAAGAAAAAAAGGAAACACATGGTCTACAGTGGAATGATCCTTCCTAAATCCCTCCTGTTCTCCAATTTCTCCATTTTCCTCTATCCAGGTGATAAAACGTGTATTTAGTGTATAACTGTACAGCTTACTACTTATGTTTAAGAGGAATACCTCTGTCATTGTTAGGATCATCATTGTAACCTTTTTTACGCAGTGGCTGAAGGGTTGCTTCTGACCATAAATTGGGGTATTGATCAATCGAAAAGACCTCGTTAAGCAAGGTTGCTAGGAATGGCGCTATGGTTTTAGAGTAGCCGAATGAATAAAGATTTCTGGTGTAAGTGCACCAGAGCCTGGCGGCAGATCAGAAAGATATCTATGTCGGTGCCAAAAAGACTATAAGATAATCTAAGAACAATAATGCCATGTAGGCCTATGTCAAGTTTTGTCATGTAGCTGCAATTGTTGTGCAGGATCAATATTTATGACACCTATCGACCTCCGACCATACAAGCTATTTTGACTGTTGGTTTCAATAGTACATGTTAAAATTTGAAGATATGTTTGATCTGAATTCAGATACAACAGTTTCAAGGAGAAAGACAATGTCAAATTTATTCATATAACCCTAAAAGCCGGCATCCTGAATTTTTATTATCTCAGAAATATTATACGAAAGCAATGAAATGGATTGTACTGTCGTTGACATGTTTGGGATAGATCTTCATCCTACATGCGGGTTGGTCTCCTACTTGTACGTATACTTTTTTCTGGAGTCTGAATGCTATTTAAATTTTGCTTTTTAGCACCAGGTTTTGCGCTGGCGGGGGCCTGGGAATGATCACATTTCGGACTGTTTGTACACATTCTTCATGCGACCATGGGCATGTAGGAAAAAAAGGAAACAGCAGATGTCGGGTTCAGCGCAGACTGCGTGGTGTCGGGGCCTGGACTCCTGTCATGTGGCTGGCTGACCACCTGCCTGTAGGTGCACGCACCTGAACAGATGTTTTTCTGCCCGTTTTTCAGCAGACAGAATACTGTCATTGGTCTCGGCATAACTGTTTCTGGTGTATATGTTGTCACCATTCTCTGCAGCATTCTTTCCTGAGAGTGGAGTTGACAAGAAGACTGACTGGGGATCTCCAACCAGGGTGTGTGCGGAAGCAAGGACAGGGTGGTATGCACATGATTCGGGGTGAGAGGTCAGCTTGATGTGACGAAGTGGGACATAAGCAAACCACCTCAACCATTGGTTCTATGGGAGAAGGAGTACGGAGAATAGGCAGGTTTCCACTGCCTTCACCATTCTGTCATTCCCGCCTGTCTGCTTGGTAGCTGTCTGTGGCTGGGATGGTGAGGCGTCTTCCTGCTGGGGGTCTTGGTCTGGTTCTTCAGACGGCTCATCACCAAGGTGAGGTATTCATAGTCTATGGCTGATTGGTCCTCACTGCTGTCCTTGTTTAGTGCAACAACAGGAGCGTCACTTAGGTCAGTCAGAAGGCTTTCTTTGTTGGATACTGACTCGTAGTCATCTTCTCTAGCCCAAGCGGGCTACTTGGCAGAGCCATGGACTCAAGATCTGATATGCCAGCCCTCAACATTAAAAACTGGTCTTTCGTGCTGCCCATCTTAATGTTTCCGTCATTATGGCCGTGTCAGCTTCATGTTTCAAAGGTCCCTCTTCCCCCTTCCCCATTTCAAGACCTTGCCAGGGCATAGGGTTTTGCACAGGCTTGGAAAGTCTGTCAGACAATTGCTGGCAGATTTGGGTGGAGCGCGTTCAGAGTTTTCCAAATGCAGTGAATCGCTCTTGAACAAACTCCAAACTCTTGACCAAGTTGTCGGTGAAAACCGTCATTCGAATTTCTCAGATCTGGTAGGAAGTTGTCGGTATCACTGAGCTCAACTGCGTCATCTTCTGAAGGGTCTTCGTACCATCGATCACTGTGGACCATGTCATCACTGGTTCAAATGTAGTTAGTGTACTTCCCTATCTGTTAAGTTCACTGGAATGTCTAATGTCCGTTGATGAGTTGTTTTCTGTTGTAGTTACTCTGAGCACTTCTGTACACTGTACTGAGGTGTGGTGATTCGAGTATAGTGGAGGTCTCCTTCCGTTCTGTAGGTCATGCACGCTTGTAGAGTGACTGACATGGGGAAATCCGCTGGAAGTAGGAGGAAGTTTTCATTTTCCCTTTAACAAAGTACCCACATATCCCTTGTTTTCTTAATTCGGACAATCGAGATGGTTGTTTTCTTGTCACATCATCCACCAGTCGTATTCCACGGGCAGACTGATCATTCCTCAGTTCTTCATTTTTCAGGATGCCAAGTTTATCTCTTCAGTGGGAGAATTTTATAATTAAAGGACGTGGCTCTATCCGATAGCCTTGTCCTTTGAATCTGCCTTATTTCCTGGATGTCCAATGTGCGCTTAGTTTTCTTTCCTTTTTATTTTTCCTGTTGAAGTTTTGTATGTTTTGAAGCGGTTATAACACTGATATGTTTCTATGCAGTCGGCTGGGCTTTAAACAACAATAACAACAACAAAACAACAGGGAAGGATGGGTTTCCCCTTTCTGGATACAGGTCTTGTATGATTCATACTGTCCTCCTTAAGTTTTTTGATTCCAATAAATTTCACATCGCTTTTTCGTATCCGAGCTTCGGACGGTGGACTCTTCGTTTAAAAAGAATGTTCTAGATGTTTGTCACGTTCCTTGGACTCATTTTGCTCCTGCATGATGCCGTCTAATATAGAATCGTTGTGCATCAACCCAGCTGCTGAAATGAGTATCTCCTGCGTCGACAGTACTGGTGGCCCAGATTTGCTTCTGTGTCACTGCACGTGAGAAAATAACCTGCTAGGTACACTATAGCACAGACTGGTACTAACATCGTTGCGTTTCCTGCAGAATGAAACCGAAGTCCAAATGTTCTGAGTCTGTAAAACACAGCTGATTTTCTGACAAATCAGTGACGCTAGCATTTCTATCCAACAGGAGATGACTACGTTCAGCAACGTATTTTCCTGTCCTCTTTTGTTCATTTTCATGTTGGTAGCCTGCTGACAGCTCTGCATATAGCTTTAACCTTTTTTGTTTTGTTTTGTTTTTGTGCAGGCTAATGAGTAGGTAAGGTAGGGGGGGGGGGGGGGGTGTCACTTTGTAGTATGAGTAATCTCGTGATAAAGAAATAGGAAACAAGGTTTTTTTTTAGTTTTTTTTTTAAAGCAGAGCCCCCGTTTCACAGTCTCATAATAATCAGCCTGTTGATTGTGGAGACTTTACGGAAGAAGAAGAAGATGTTTATTAATACAGATGTTGACTGTGAGTTGACGTACAGAGACAGCGGCATACAGAAAACTAAACGAGTGGTGAGAGTAAAGCTCACCGGCCAACAAGCTACGTATTGCACGGTCTTTGTCTTCAGTGCTGACTTCAGTTTTCTTTCCATCAAAAGAATTTGTCAATGTAAAACTGCCACAGTTAGTTCTCTGTGTCAGGTTTGATATTGGCATGATCATTAAAGATTAATTTTGTGCATTTGATCGAGTATAAATCAAAGTAATCCAGCTTGTTGCTTATGCGTTTATTGACCTGCCAACCCTATGATACGAAAAACTGTGTACAGGACAGGTAAGGAGAGAAACGCAGAAAACATGTAGGCCTATATCAACTTTTTGTTTCAAGAGAGAGAGATAGAGAGATAGAGAGTGAGATAGAGAGAGGTTGGATGTAAGGATGGCAAGGTACATGTAAGTCCGTATCAAGGTTTGCAGTAAAAAAAGCCGATCGACCAATGGGCAGCTTATCGGCTCATCAGCTTCCCCATCCGTGGTTTTCTCCAACCACAGCTCTCCTCGGAATGGCTGTGGCTTGCGGTACAGCGAATGTCGGCTGCAGATGATGAGATCGTCTACTGCCGCTGACTCGATGGCGTTTCCTTCCGAGTAAATAAATCAGTAAGTTGAAAGCTGAGACGCTGTCAAGCGCAGTGCAAGACACTTGTCCACTTGCACAAGACGTGATGAGTGCAGCCAAGTCAACTAGTTGCGTGCAGACGTCATGTAGGCCTACCGTACAATCCTAACTCATGACGTGCACACAGTGTGCTAAAGAGACCCCACCAATCCCCTCGGCCCAATCCTTTCACGTCTCCCGGAACAATTGTCGTCTGCTTCGATTTTCAATGTTTACATTGAAAGCAATTTGTAAATTCTCTCCATATGACCACTACTTTTCATTATGCTTATATACTGGCAAAGGCTTTTTTGTGACAAGGATTAACAAATAGCCACAACGTTGTTATAGTTTGGGAAATTGAAATTAAAACTCATCTTGAGTCGATAGCAGAATTCACACTTGACACACTTTCGCCAGTGATTTCCCTTGATCATCCCA
Organism: Monoplex corrugatus; assembly: GCA_030674185.1. Lineage (NCBI taxonomy): Eukaryota > Metazoa > Mollusca > Gastropoda > Littorinimorpha > Ranellidae > Monoplex > Monoplex corrugatus. The sequence continues at coordinate 12,912,705 of JAPXFY010000031.1, read as the reverse complement.
TAATGCTCTGCGGAAGCTGCCGTCTGGTTCTCATTTAATATAGTTGGTTAGACGGTTGGCTTTTCCCTTTCATTCGTGGATTCTGCAGACGTACAGTCGATTGCAAGCGATCATTGGATATATCATCTTGATTTCAAAACGATTATGGTGACGACTGTGTCGCTTGTTTGACTGACAGCTTACTTTTCAAACACACACCCATCAGTGGAGCAGCCATATTCAAATGAGTTGGTCTCAAAATGGCGACGACTACATCAGTAAATGTCAGTCTCGATGATATTGACTTATCAGCATTACGGGTAAGTTATTGTATTTTTTTGTACTTTTGTTTTAAAGTTATCCGTGGTGTTCATCGAATGACACGTTCTGGGATTTAGGCAGTGTTTTTAATCAAGTATTGGCTTTATTCAGTTGGATCCTTTCAGTTTGTCTGCTCTCAGTTCTGTACTGGTCTGGCACCGTCTCATCCCATATCCCAGCACAAAGACTTCAATTGAAGTTCATGTGCCTGGGAGATCTAGACCGTAGAGCCTACTTGATCAGTCAGATATCAACAAAGAAAAGTGTTGTTCTTTTCAATGAAATGTATACACATTTGTGTAAATGTGTTAGGACGATGCCGTAACTTAGTGGCACGAACTGTGGAAGTGGAAGTACAAGTACTGAAGTAGCCTTGTTTCAATGTTTCGTTGTGATGAAAATGCGAAGTGGAATTTAATTAATTAGAACCTCAGAATTCGATGGCAGACATGTGAGTAGTAGAAGTGTGTTACATATTGGTGTACAGATAAATATGATAGAACAAGAATGATGTACTTGTGAGAAAGTCAGAATAGTCATATCTCATAGTCAGGGTAGTGCAAGGAAAAGGGAAAAATGTTGCTTGTAGTTATGTTACTTAAGTGTTCACTTTATCCTTTCTAAAAGTACACACATGCAGTAATCCTTCCACACATAGGTTTTGGGACATAGGCCCAATATAAATTATAGTTTGTTTTGAAATTTGTGTGATTTCTGAAGTTAAATAGGTTTATGAACTGATAATCGGGATGTGTCATCTGACAAGTGCCATGTTGATTTTCATACCAATCACAGCATTATGCATTCATGAAGTTTTAGAAGTTTGGAATATTTCAGAAAACACACTTCACAGTAACATCGGACAGTTTCTCAGTTATTGCTCACAGTCACAGTATAGTGAGTATACACAGTGAAACATAAACATGCAAATATACACAATGACAAAGTATAGGCCTACACAGGTTTACACACACACTCTCTCCCTCTTTCTCTCACACACACACGCACATGCACACACATGCATGCACACACACGAGTGCGCATACACACACACACCACACACAGACACACACACACACACACACACACACACACACACACACACACACACACACACACACACACACACACACACACTCTCACACATACACACACACACAGAGTAAATTTATGGTCTTTATGTAGTTTGATTTTGGGTTGATAGTTTATTTTTATGCTTTTTCATGCTTTGATGATTGCGTGTTCAGTAGTGTATTTCAGTTTGTTCTTTGTTTTTTTTGTGTGTTTTTTTTTATTGGTGTCACATCAGTACGCCTTATTGTTTTTTTTTTTGTGTGTTTTTTTTTTTATTGGTGTCACAGCAGTACGCCTTATTGATGTTTTTAATCTAGGACATTTTTCGCGTTACCCATCCATCTTGTATGCAACTCTGCACAAAGACTCCAAACCAAACACTGACACAGTGACAGACACCCTGTAAAGATATAATAGATACAAAAACATCCAGTCTCCATATTTAAGGGCTAGAAAAATAATATTTCATGGGATTGTCATGTCTGATTTGCTGTTTCTATTTGGTTTTGTTCAGCCATTCTTTTCTTTTTGTTGTTGTTGTTTAAAGCCCAGCCATTCATTTCATTCAATATACATACTTGCATGGAACTGACTGATAAACTTGCGGACTGATTAGATTATATTCTAATAAAAGAAAGATCGATCTAAAGAGCATTTTAAAGTCTTTAGTTAGGTGTGCTTCAGTGTGTGTATCTTGCACTAAATATCTTCCCATTCTTTGTTGACTTTTTATCACAGTTGTTTGAACTGTCTTAATAATTTCAGACACTCTTGAAACTGACTGTACATACTCTCAGCCCCCCAAAAGCTGGGCATGCACATGTGCGCGCGCATGCACGCACACGCATACACACACACACACACACACACACACACACACACACACACACACACACACACACACACACACACATGTATGTATACACACACACACCAGAACAAATCATTCTTTTGTCTGGAAACATAATACATTGTCGAAGGAAAACAGTTGTAAACATATGACTGTTATAGGCCTACCATTAATTACTTAATATTACCAGCATTATCAGAGCGACTCCTGACTGCGCATTCATATCCAGTCATCAGTTACCTTGATTACAAACCGAATGGCAAGGTGGGGATATGACAGACCCTGGAACATAGCCACAACGCGCACCAACCAGGTCCAGCCCAGTTATCGGACCAAGAGAGAATAGAAGAGCCCTCTCTTAATCCACTCTGGGTCTTCACCTCTTTTCAGGCAGCCAACCCTGCCACCAGTTCGCATAGCTGCCAGCTCCTTTCTGCTAATGCATTGTCACAAATACCATGACCAAAAGAAGTTTTTAAGTCTGGTCAAGAGGACAGAGTAATTCAGTGATGTCAAGAGGCTGCTGGCAAGTATAGAGGATGAGAAAAGTTGTGCTTCTGCCAGATCTGAACCAGTTTGTTCATCAAAAAGCAGTTTTCCAAAATGGTGGTGGTTAAAACTGAAGAGGATTTAGAAATTTTTTTTTTTTTTTGAGCGTGACTTTGCTGACATGGTTGATTAGATGAGGGTTCTGTAGTTCTTGCACTGTGATTATCAAAGATTAAACCTTTGACGTCCGCACTATGTCCACCAGCATCCTGCATTGTCAGCCATGCTTGCAAAGCAAAACTGAAACTAGTGAAAGTTTCGACTTCCTCACCCTATCCACCATCTTCCTGCAGGAAACAGGTGGATAGGGCGGGGAGTCAAAGGGTTAAGGTTTTGTAGTTGGTGGATAGGGTGCAGGAGTCACAGGGTTAAACAGTGATCATTATTATCTAGTACCAGTAAAATACATTTTGCTAAACCACTGTACAGGATTTTTTATTTTGAGGTGCTGGTCCCAGGGACCTGTTTCATTTTGCTGAGAATGGTAAAATATTTGTTGATATATTTTACCCCCAGTTTCAGCTGCTTACCACAGTCACACGATAGTACTTACTATAGCAGTAAAAATTAAAATTCTTTGTTACCTGTATTGTCACTGAATTGTCACAACAAAGCATTAAGCACAAGGGTTCTATCAGCAACAGAAGTAACATTCTGGACAGGATGCAATGATTAAACGATACCATGCATAGGTCAGTTTCAAAATTGTGTTTTTCGTAAAATGTTGTCTTTCATTTTTGTGTCCCTTGGATTGGTTTTAATATTGATTCTTGAGTGTCCCCCGGGGGCTCTTTCAATATAAATGGTATCCCCACCTTCTGGAAATTCTGTGTTAGAAATTAACTTTTCTCTCACTCTCTTTGTTTCTTTCTTCCTCTTTTGCTCTCTGTCATGTCTTTCTTCCATTTTCTGCCTTGTTAGTCCATTCACCAAGATATATAATGTATTCGATAAAGTCTTAAGTGTCCTTAGAGTTATGTTTAAATTTGTATTCATGTATGTATTTAAATCCCCTTTGTGATAAATTGGACAGAGTGGTCAATGCCAGGGACATCTCCCTAGATTTTGTGCACAGAAATGCATTGAAATGTGTACTTCATTTTCTTTTCCTTTATTTGTTTTCTGTTGAAGTATAGTGTATGTGTTGAGACAGTTATAGCCCTGATATGGCTGTACACATTTGGCTGGGCATTCAACAGAAATTAATAGCGTTAGATTCTTGAGTGATAGTAGACTGGTTTTAGAAATTCTTGATGTGATCACTGTAACTTGTGTAAGTGGTGTTGGGCATGATTGTGTCTATTTCTTTGACTTCTTGCATTTTCGCATACTGTGCTCTGACTTGGTGTTGTACATATACATGTTGTGCGTCTTCTCTACTGTGTGTGAGCAGCTGGAAGATTTTTTTAGACCAGGTTCTCCTTAATGTTTTCATTGGTTTCAGTTTTTGTATTACCTCTGTGACCAGTCTGTGCACGACTAGTTGTTCAGCTTCTCTAGTTAGACTGAGCTGGCCTTTCTTATAGATAATGTCTGTGTACAGTAATTAAATTGGACCCTGTAGGTAGGCTAGATCATGTAGATATTTAGTTCTCCTAATCAGTTTTTTTTTCACAGCTATCCATAGAAGAGGCTTTTACTTAGTTTACTGTTTTAGTTCCACTGCTGAGAAGCTGAGGCCCAAGCTGCTGTGTTGTATTATACCATTGTTGATGAAAAATTTCAGTACTTTGTTGGCTTGTTTGCTTGTTGTTTGAGACTTTGTTACCTTGGGTTAAATTATTTTTTACATTGGGTTAAATTACTTTTTGGTTCAGTCTTGCCTGGCTTCATTTAATCTTTGTCTGCTATTTGCCATTCTGAGTTTTCTTTGTAAGCTTTGTCAGATTTTTTCTTCTTTTTCTTCTTCTTTTTTTTTTACCTTAATTTTTCTCTTTACTTCATTGCACAGATCAAGAAATTCATTTGTGGCACAATTGTGTTTATTTCTTCTGTACTTTCTCAGCGCTTTATCAGCTGTTGTAAACTTCTAACACAGGATGTCTGCATCACTGATGGCAGTGTATAGAAAGTTACATACTCATTATTGTAATACTTGCCACATGTATTCTTCAGATTGAGAGAGTTGAGCAGTGTCATTGTCAGATTTTCAAGATCAAAAGCAATTATGCATTCAGACTCATTTGATTGAATGAGTCTTGGTTGAATGACTCTTGTACATGTGTATAACATATAATATATATATATATATATATATCCAAAATATATATATATATCTTTCAAATCCAGATTGAGTTAAGTCTTAGAGCAGCAAAAACATCAAAACCTTGAAATGAGTTTTAATGTTTTTGTCTAATCACTTTCTAACCATTTTAATGTTTTTATCTGTTTCCAAACTAAGACATCTTAGGATGTCTGAAACAAAACAAAAACAAACAAACAAAAAAACAAGTAAAAGAACAAACAAACATGCAAACAAACAAAAACAAAGAACTAAGAAGGTAGTATGTACTGTAAATAAGAATGATTTTAAATGCTGAATCACTGAATGTTCATTTCCCTTGGATACCAACAGCAGCAGCAGCAGCTGCAGCAATAACATTTGCCCTTTCAAGTTCTGCTCAGTAAATCAGTGCTGCTTTAAGTTTATTTGACTTACTTTGTAACATAACATAGTGTGCAGTTAATTATTTTGGGAATGTGCGTCAGTGGCAAGCTGAAACCTTATCAGAGCTGTGTCGTTTTTACCCTCTTTTTTAGCTCATAGTGCTAGAGAATGACATTGACATGTGCATGACCATACCAGACTCAACTTTCCACACACAGAATCTCTGAAGAAACCTATGAATCTTCTGGCCCAGCAACAGTGCAGTCAAGAGAATATGGATACAGTCATCATGAAGAGGCAATGGAGATGAATTGGGCACATTATAATTATTCAAAGAGAGCAAGATGAAGAGACAATGGAGATGAATTGGGCACTTTATTCAAAGAGAGCAAGATACCATTGCCCAGACTGCCCTTCACAGGACATCAGAAGGAATAAGGCAAAAGGGTGACACTCAAGAACATGATGATGAACAGTAGAAGGAGAACTCCAGGACACAAATCACGCCTGGGGTACCATACACTGATACAGAGGCTGGTGAGTGGTTCAGAACGGACAAGAGTGAAGAATTGTCATTGCTGCTCAGCGTGCCAGTGGCATAGTGGGCAATGAGTAAATAACTTTAATAAGTTATCACCAATATGATTAATTGAAAAAAATTTGCATCTTATAAACATTTTTCTATATGATATGTGTGTCTGCAGGATCCAGCGGGAATATTTGATCTTATTGAAGTGGTTGGAAATGGCACCTACGGTCAAGTTTACAAGGTCAGTTTGTTGTGTTTGTATTGTGTTTTATCTTTAATTTGTATACTGTGCTTTGTTTTATAGTACATGTATGTATTTAAATGCTGTATAGATCTGATTTAATTCACATTTGGGGCAGGCTTTTTCATCTTCTTCACACTAGATTTAGTGGTAAGATATTATTTATAGCTAATAATCCCACACACACTCCATCATGATTGCATGAATGTAATGTATCACAGTGTTAATAAAGTTCATGTCTTTGGTAGGTTGTTTTCTACTGCTAGGTTGTGTGTGATATATATATGGCCAGAAGTATGAATCATTAGACTTGGTCAAATTGTAGTATTTTAAGACTTTAAGTTTCAGCAGTTGTGTGTATGGTACAACTAGAAAACTGTTTTGTCCTTTGGTGTGGGTGTAATATGAGGTCAGAATATTCTGGCAAAATCACTCGTGTAACATCGAAATTAAGCACACAGTCAAAGCATCACTAAAACACTAAGAACTTTCATATTTTTATACAGATAATATATATATTTATTTTAAGCCAAACAGTTTGATGTATGAAAAAGGTGTACTAAAAGCATCACCAACAACAACAAAAAATGAAAAAAATATTGACACTTGAAAGTTGAAGTTATTCTCAGACTACAGTACTCTGACTTAATGTTTTTCCTTTTAAAAAGGAAAAGGCAAGAAAAATTAAACAAAAATGAACATGGAGTGAGGAGCTGTGATTCGAAAATATATTATCATGGATGTAGCATGGAAACCAGCGTTCAGAGAACTTTACGAAACTGATCATTGCCCAATATTATGACTTGAAACACACAAAGTGCAGTGCCCATCGACATTTATTTAAAAAAAAAAATGCAGTGCAAAACAAATCTGTTTTAAATTCTCAATACTATGAAAAACTGGGCACACACACATTTCTTGATTTATTTTAATTTTGACAAAGATTTTCCTTGAAATCTTGCTTTATTGAAGGTGGAAGAGATGGGAAGGACCCATGTAACAGGGGTAGGAATGCTTCCTGTTTTTAAATCGGAATTCCAGTTTATTAAAAGTCATTCGTTTCATAGTTTCAGACTAAAAAGAACTCCTGATGAAAAAAATGTGTGATGAAAACATATAAAGTATTCACTTCATCGTCATCATCATCAGGTGCCTTGCCGCATGGCGTTGGCGATCATGGACTTCATCTGTCTCTCTCTCTTGTTGCCCCAAGCATCTCCCCCACCCTCCTCGTCTTCAGCCTTTCGCAAGTCCGTCTAGCATTTTCTCCTTGGGTCTATCTGGTGCTCTTTCCCTCCAGCTTTCCTGTTGTGACCAGGTGCTCCAAATCCCCCTTCCTCATAAAATGGCCTATAAATGTTGCCTGTCTTTTCCTAATCTCCTTATGAGTGATCTACTTGTGTCTGCCTCCATCAAGACTGTCTTGATTGTTTTCTTTGCTGTCCATGGAACTCTCAACATTCTTCTGAGAAACCACATCTCGGCTGCCTCAATCTTGCTCTGGCTTTGCTTGCTGACTGTCCACGCCTCGCATCCGTACAACAGTATTGGTTCTATATATAACATTCAAGGACTCTCTTCCTGATGTTAGTTGATAGGCATTTGTTGGTAAGAATGCTTGTCATCTTCTTGAATGCTGTTTTGGCTTGGCCGATTCTGCCGGCTATTTCCGATGTGCATCTGCCATCTGATGAAATAACCGTTCCCAGGTATTTGAACTTATAAACCTGTGTCAAGGTTGTGCCATTTGCTGTTATTTTGCATGAGGGGATTTCATGATTTTTACTGATCACCATGACTTCAGTCTTCCTGCTGTTTAGTTCCAACCCTTACCTTTGCTTTCTATTTTTAGTATATTCACAAGGTTTTGTAGGTCCCTTTCATTTTCTGCAATTAGCACGGTGTCGTCTGCGTATCGAGTGTTTATCATTTTCCCTCCAACCTTTAATCCAGGGTCTTCTTGTAGGTTTCTCATGATGGCAAAAGATCTGGTGGCAAAAGACAACCCTGTCTGACTCCTCTTTTGATGTTTTGGAAAGAGCTTACATTGTTTTCTATTCTCATTGCAGCTGTTTGTTCCCAGTACATATTCCTGATTACTCGTAGATCTTTTCCATCAAAGTTGAGTCTCTCCAGTTGGTTGATCAATTCTTCATGTCCTACTGATCGAAAGCCTTGGTATAGTCAACAAAGCATAAATACAAATCCTTATTCATCTCAATTGACCTCTCTATGATAGTTCTTAGGATGTATATGGCATTAATTGTTCCATTCCCTTCCACAAATCCACACTGTTCTTCTGCTATTTCTCTTTTGATTCTATTCCTTGTCCTCATCATGATTATTCTTAACAGGATTTTTGTTACATCACTCATCAAACTGATTGTGCCATGGAGTTCACATTCTATAGCCCCTGTCTTCTTTGGAAATGTAGTGAAAATTGATTTTGACATATCTTTGGGGATTTTTCCAGTGTCGTAAATTTCATTTAGGAGGACTGTTATTTTTTCTATGCCAAATTCCTCCAGGGCTTAATCATCTCTGTAGTAATGTTGTCTGGTCCTGGGGCTTTTCCTGGTTTCATCTTTTTCAGTGCTGCTCTAACTTCATCTTTCATTATGGGTGGCCCTTCAAAGTTCTGTTTTATAATGTGTTCTTTGTTTCTGTCATCCTCAAGACAAAAAGGTCTAATGTACTCTCCCCATCTGTCCAGTATTTTTCACAATTAATTCACTGTAATCCAGGAAGTATCATGACCTAGGCAAAACACAAGTAATTGGTGTTTGCATACATGTGTGTGAATGGGTTACGTGTCAGTGTGTGTACTGTTTATTGAGAATGATTCACATTTTCTTAAATAAGATTTGAAAATAAGTTTTTCAGCTGTTTCCAAACCCTGTATTTAGGCTCAAAAATGCTTCAGAAGACACTAATTTTCATGTAGGCCTAAAATTTTTTGGGTGAGCTTACCACCAGATCACTCTACATTTCCTTTTATCATTTCCACTAATTCCCACCCTTGTATAAGCTGACACCACTGGAATGATTGAATCTTTAAGATGGGCAGCGAACAGACCAGTTTTAGTGTTGCAGGTTAGAATTGAACTTAAAATAGCAGACTGCGAGTCATGGCTTTATCAAAAGAACAACCAGCCCACTAAAAAGTGTGGCCCACGCGCGAGTTGAACCCATGCCTCCTCTTTAACTTTATAAAGTTTGAAGATTTAACCAAACTGAGTGTGCGGGCCACCCAAAAAAAGTGGAAAAAAAATATTTTACAAGGTTTGGCTTTAGAGGAATGTTGCCATTGAAGAGTCATTATTTACAGCTTAAAATAACAACAAGAAAAACTCCACAGAAATCATAGATGTTCATTCTGTAATGATGTTATTGAAACTGTGATCCATATCAAGTTTTTCAGGGCTAGTTCGTTCTTTTGGTTGGAACTGTGGAATCAAAGATCTGATAACTCGAGTTCAGTGCCAGTCTGCAGCTTTAAATTAAAAACTGGCCTATTTGCTGCCCACCTTAATGTTTCCAACATTCTGGTAGTGTCAGCTTAGTGTTTTATAGGTCTGTCTCTTCTCTGTCCTGTCCCCTTTTCAAGCCTTTGCCTGCACATAGACATGCACAGGTTCAGGGAGTCTGCCAGATAATTGCTGGCAGATCTGTGTGGAGCACATAATATGGAATTGTTCTGTTGCAATAAATCCCCTCCCAGACAACCTACAGACTCCTTATGGAGTCTCAGATTTCAGAGTATGAATCTCTAAGTTACTAAGAGTAAGAGCTGCTTTAATTCCCAAGAATAAGAAATACTACTTTTAGATCTTAGCAGATATCAATAAGAATGTAACTAAAAAGCTTCCTTGTATTATAAAACACTAGATTTTAGAGAATGAAACATACAGTATTTGTAGTATATCCTTGTTGGTCTTGCTCTTTTGAATTTTTTTGTTTTTGTTTTTGATTTATTCATTCCCATTGAAAGTGTCTAGAGGCCTTATCAATTGAATTTAATATATTTTGAATGAATCTGTTTTGCCTGCTTGCCTGTTTATGTTCATCTTATGCAGATCTCTCTCTCTCTCTCTCTCTCTCTCTCTCTCTCTCTCTCTCTCTCTCTCTCTCTCTCTCTCTCTCTCTCTCTCTCTCTCGCAGTCGCTGTCTTCCTACCTATGTCTTGTAATCTTGATTGGATTGAAAACTGTTGTTTTCAGATGACATGTATACATCATTGCATGTGTAGTATTATTAGTGTGATAGTGATACATTGAAAACAACTACTAAATACAACTGACAAGCATCATTTTATTATAATTTTGTTTTTTGTTGTTGTTGCTTTTTGTTTTCATCTAAAGATTTACAGTAACTTTTCAAGAAATATTTAACAGTGATTCTACTTCTATATCAGTATATGTGTACACATATGTACAAAAAAGTTCCGTGGTATATTATGAGCTGTAAAATGCAGAGAGGAGTTATTTTTCTCTTAGTACAGCAGTACAGTACAGTAATTACAGGTGAAAAGAGTGTAGGGTTATGAGGCTGCACTGTTCTCACAGGTGTCTGGTTTCACAAAGCCAAATGGAATTCTGCCTCATGCTTGTTTTGTGACTCTTTGCAAGCTCATTGCACAAAGTACAATGTAAATTAGCTGTAAGTTAAAACTTTTCAAGAGGGCGTAAGAAAGATCTTGTCATTCGGCTTTTGGTTTTTTATTGTTGCTGATGATCAGATTTAATTATTCTTTTGTGTTGAAGAAGAAGTGAAGAAGCAGAATGTAAATTTAGAGTTGCAGATGCTACAGAAATTCTGATGAATTTGTTTACTAAAAGGTTGAAGTTTTACAGTCTATAAATCTTTAAAATTTAAACCAGAAAAACACAAAAATAGAATCAGAACATGTATTTAATACAAGCAACAAGATAGGCACAAATTTTCAGATAACTGGCCTTTGTCAAGTGTAAACATAAGACAACAAAAAACAAACATCAAACAATACGTATTAGGATAAAAAGAGGAAAACTTTCTGCTGTGACAGCTGGGAGAGCAGCAGGGAAAGTTTTGCTCTTTTTTGGCTGGTTTTTATATTTTGTTGTTTTATGTTTTGTTTTTTGTTGTCTTGGTTTAATTGTTTACAAAGGTCCAGCAGCAAGGAAGTTTTGCTCTTTTTCTCCTATTTTTTTTGGTTTTTTGTTGTTGTTTTTTTTCGTTTATGTTTGTTGCCTGTGCTTGTTTAGTTTATACTTGACAAACATAGGCCAGTTGGCTGAAAATTTGTGCCTGTCTTGTCTGCTTGTATTAAACATGCGTTCTGATCCTATTTTCATTTTTTTTGTTCCTGTTTGCTTGAAATGAATGCTGGCAGTCACCTTGTTTTGGATTTTTTAAATTTTGAATTTGTTTTGGAATGCTGTTTGCAGTCTTCACTATGCAACAGTAAACCTTATTTGTTTCTGTTCTTCAACTTACTCATGGTCCATTAGTTTGCAGTGGATAATACTGCTAGAAATTCAATGGTCCATTAGTTTGCAGTGGATAATACTGCTAGAACTAGAAGTTCAAGTAGTAGTAGAAGTAGAAATGTACTCAGTTATTTTCTTTCTGAGCATACTATCATTAATAGTATTATCAGTACTGCTCATACTATTACACAAGTTTCATAATATCCATCAGCAGAGTGTGCATTTTCATAGGATGACAGGATTTATTAAAAAAAAAAAAAAGATTGTACTGCTCAATCAGTGATGTATTGTCTGTGCTTTTTATAGGGTGAGACGGAGAGGATTGGAAACACTTTGTTTAAAATTAATATCTTCAGTCTGTTCATTTTCATAGGACTAAGAGGATTGCAGTGTGGGTGTGTGAAAGTGGCAGTTACACCCCGTCTTCTAGTGGATCTAGAACGGTTTTCAGGAGGGTAGACTTTGTGTTATGCAAGGAGCTTACAGGTCATGTCTGAATGCTGCACATAAATGCCGTGTCAAGTATAACACTAACACTAGTAACAGCTAGTCTAGCCTTGGCATTCTTGCCTTTGTCCTGAGGTAATGTTGTGTACAGCATTCTGCCAAGGTCACAGAGTCCATTATATAAAAAAAAAAAAAAAAAGAAAAAGGAGGAAATAAAGAAATTGAATAGAGAGAGAAAACCATACAGGGCATCCATTATTTGTGTGGAAAGAATAAGGAAACTACAAAACTGAATACAGAATAGAGAGAGAAAAAAATACAGATCATCCATTAGTTGTGTGGAAATAATGCTGATCATGATAATTAGATCTTACCTTGACCTTAGTAAGAGTGCTGCTACTTAGTATTGTAGCATGTTATTAACTAATACAGTATCATGAGTAATCCATGACTCAGTAACATAAATCGATGCTGATTAATTAGTTGATACCTGGGGCTGGACACACATTGTATTGCATGTTTTGGATGGAAGAAGTTGAAGAGTAAGATGTTTGATGCTGTGTTTCCCTGAATGTTAGGGGAAATATGCCTCACATGGGGATGCCGGGGGCTCTTTCAATATGAATAGTAACCCCACCGTCTGGAAATTCTGTGCTAGAAATTTCCTCTTTTCTGTCACTCTCTTTGTTTCTGTCTTATTCCTTTGCTTTCTGTCATTTCTTCCTATCATTTTCTGCCTTGCAGGTCCATTCACCTACAGGTACATGTGTTCGATAAAGTCTGCTGTACATTCTTTTAGAATTGATAAATGGGTGCGTTTATTAAGTGCATTTTTTGGCCCTATGGAAATGAGATATGCCGAAGTAGTTTTAGGTAATTTAGGCTTGTTTTTATGGATGCTTTAGTGTTTCTTAGTTATGTTATATTTTGTATTCAAGTATGTTTTTTAAATCCCCTGTGCAATAAATTGGATGGAGTGGTCAAAACCAGGGGCTTCCCCTTAGATTATATGTGCGTATGTGTTTGTATGTGTACTTAATTTTCTTTTCCTTTTTTTGTCCTGTTGAAGTATTGTGTGTGTTTTGAAACAGTTACAGCACTGATATGGCTCTACGCTGTTGGCTGAGCTTTTAAACAAAATAACGATAATAAAAGAGAAAATGTAGTCTTTTTGTGAAAAGAAAAAAAAGTGTTTGGGTTTTGATTGGGAACATTTGATAAACTTGGTCAAAGCTGCGATATATTCTAGTAGCCAGTGGCTGCCAACAGTTGTTTTTGGACTACTTCAGTTTTTGGACTACTTCAGTATTTATGTGTACAGTCTAGGTGGCCGGGCTGGTAATCTGAAATTTTGGACCAGAATGAAGAAGGAAAAGTGAGTCCAGTGTGATCATCTTAGATCAAAGGCTTCTGATGCCTGATGTAGCCACTATCATATTAAGTTTTTGCTTTGCTAGCATGGCTGACAAAGCAGGATGCTGGTAGACAGGGTGCGGGAGTCACAGGGTTAACTGTGGGAATATTATTTTGGATTACATTTTACAGGCTATCCCACTTCTTTAGTGATACTGTGATAGCCTGACTGTCTAAACCTTATGTTAGTGGGGGAAATCTTAGTCCTGTATTGTGCTGTACAAGATATGAATTTTTTTTATAAATGGAAGGGGTGGTGTGTGTGTGTGTGTGGTGTGTGTGTGTGTGGTGTGTGTGTGTGTGTGTGTGTGTGTGTGTGTGTGTTGTGTGTGTGTGTGTGTGTGTTCGTTCTTTGATTTACGTCTTTTCACTGTTAAGTGATATTACTTATTAGACTTGTGTGTGGTGTGTGTGTGTGTGTGTGTGTGTGTGTGTGTGTGTGTGTGTGTGTGTGTGTGTGTGTTGTGTGTGTGATACTGAGTGTTAATTAATGCAGAGTGTGTGTGTTAAATCAAATGAAAATTAGAACAGTAGAGAATCAGAGTTAATGGTAATGTGAGCCTTACATTTTTATATATATTGCAATTCATATCGCAACATTACTTCAGCAGTACATGATCATATACAAGTATATGATCCTGTGAAATGCATTCTTTGTCATTAACTGACAATAAAATTTGGATTTTACTGTTTATAACTGATTTACCAGTATAAGCCAGTTGTTGACACCCAAGCTGGTACAGGTGACAAAATATTTAGAAAGACCATTCTTAACCCTTTGACTCCCGCACCCTGTCCACCAGCATCTTGCGTAGTCAACCTTGCTGGCAAAGCAAAAGGTTAACCCTTTGATTCCCTCACCCTAACCACCAGCTTCCTGCTGGAAGCTGGTGAACAGGGTGAGAGAATCAACGGGTTAAGTCTTTGCAGCTGGTGGACAGGGTGCGGGAGTCAAAGGGTTAAAATACAAAACATGTTGGTTTTAAAATCAGTAAAGAACTGCTTAACTCTGTTTTAACGGGCATTCACTGATTTAATTGGTGGATAGGTGTCGCTGAGCAGGTTTCTGTTTGATCTAAATGTTCATTGTTGAGCAGTGAAACCTTGTAAGTAGATTGTAGTGTACATGGAGCACAGAGGCTGACTTTTTTTGTGAAGTTGGTGGATGGCTGTGAATGAGCAAATGTAACTTTAAGAGAAGTATGGAGAGCCGAGAAACCTTGCGGGCAGATTGTAGGGTACATGCAGTGACTGAGTGAGAGACAGACATTGCCCACATTCCAAGCTGTCTCTCCCTACAGCCCCTTCCTTCAGTTCAGGTCAAACTGCACAGCTGCCGCAGCTATCCACACTACTGTTAGTGGGGTGGGGATGGGGAGTTTGTTGTCTGTCTGACTGTGAGTCAGTTGATTAATCTGAATCAGCGAACGCCAGTCTAACTTTACAAGATGCAGATGGTGGAGCATCCAACAAAATCGAAGGTGAATGCGTAGCACTTGGCATGCATCACCTTTGACTTTGTTGTGTAAAGTGTTTTCTTCCTCTTTTAACACTTGTTGACATAGGCCATATAAAATGGATGGTGCATTTAGACTGTGGTGTGTGTGTGTGTGTGTGTGTGTGTGTGTGTGTGTGTGTGTGTGTGTGTGGTGTGTGTGTGTGTGTGTGTGTGTGTGTGTGTGTGTGTGTGTGTGTGTGTGTGTGTGTGTGTGTGTGTGTGTGTGTGTGTGTGTGTGTAGCTCCTGTAAAGGAGTTTACACTACTCTTAGACTCAAGAGACTGCTAAACCTAACACTCATTGTAGTCTGCTTGTCTGCAAGCGCTCAAAACAGACGTTAGATCTCTGGATCAGATTCGGTGAGAATGCACAACAAGCAGTTTCATGATACTGATATTACTTGACTGGAAACAAGAACTTTTGTAAACATTCTGGCTTGTTGCAGTTTTTACTACTTTTAGGAGTGGTGAAGAAAACCAGACACACTTGTTCACAACAGCTGAACAAGTCAGAACAGTCTAGACTTTGGTACAATAATCCTGGGGAAGAGGGGGGTAACTGACGGGTTTTTTTGTTTTTGTTTGTTTTTTTGTTTAGAGAAGGCAGAGCATTTTGGTCTGGTGCACATTAAGGTACATGATTTTCACTCACACACACACACACACACACACCACACAAACACACACACACACACACACACACACACACACACACACAGACACACACACACACGCACAGACACACACACACACAGACAGACAGACACACACACACACACACAACACACACACACACACACACACACACACACACACACACACACACACACACACACTCTCTCTCTCTCTCTCTGTCCCTTTCTCTCTTTTTTAAAGAGATATTTATTCAGACATTTTGAAATTCTAAACAGTTCAGTTGTTCTGAAGATGCTGATTTGACAGCTGCACATAATCAGTGAGATTTTGGGTTCAGAGTGACAAAGCTATGAAATTGTGAAAGCACTTTGAAGCTTATGGAATGACTTGGAAGAAGTTAGTAGGCCTATAAACAGTAGTGGGGGTGACACAGTATAAACAGTAGTGGGGGTGACACCTAGAGGAACAGTGAATGAAGCCGATCCCTCTTTTGTTGTTAGTACTTAGTGTCATTCATTAGAGTGGTAGTGTCACTGTCAATCATTGGTGCTGGTAGTGTCACTATCAATCATTGGTTCTGGTAGTGTTAATCATTGTTAGTGTCAGTCATTAATGTTGGTAGTATCAATAATTGTCATTGTCAATCATTGGTGTTGTTAGTATCAATCATTGTGTATGTTACTGTCAATCATTAGTGTTGTGTCAGTCATTGGTGGTATTAGTGTCAATCTTTGTATCAATCATTGGTGTTGTTTTCTGTACTGTATGTATCAATCTTTAGAGCTGTCAGTGTATTGGTGTCAATCATTGGCGCTGTTAGTCAACTTAGTGTCAATATTTGTATCAATCATTGGTGTTGTTTTCTGTACTGTAGTATCAATCTTTAGAGCTGTCATGTATTGGTGTCATCATTGGCTGTTAGTGTCATATTTGTATCATCATTGTGTTGTTTCTCAATTCTCAATCAGTATTACTATTACAGTATTAGTGTCAGTCATTGAAGCTGTTAGTGTTCAGTCATTGTCAGTGTTAATCATTGTTAGTGTCAATCATTAGTGCTGTCAGTGTAATCATTAGTGCTGTTAGTCATGTTAGTGTCAATCATTGGTGTTTGTAGTGTCAATCATTGGTGTTGTTAGTATCAATCATTAGTGCTGTTAGTGTCAATCATTGGAGTTGCCAATGTCAATCGTTGGTACTTTTAGTGTCAGTCATTGGTGTTGTTAGTGTCAATCATTGGTGCTGTTAGTGTCAATCATTAGTGCTATTAGGGTCAGTCATTAGTGTTGTTAGTGTCAAGCATTGGTATTGTTAGTGTCAATCATTGGTACTGTTAGTGTCAATCATTGGTGTTGTGAGTGCCAATCGTTAGTTTTGCTAGTATCAATATTAGTGCTGTTAGTGTCAGCCGTTACTGCTGTTTGTATCAATCAATGTTAGTGTCAATCATTGGTGCTGCTAGTGTCAATCATTGGTGCTGCTAGTGTCAATCATTGGTGCTGTTTGTGTCAGTCATTGTTAGCATCAAATCATTGGTGCTGTTAGTGTCAGTCATTGTCACTATAATGTCAGTGTCAGTCATTAGTGCTGTTAGTGTCAATCATTGTCAGTGTCAATCATTAGTGCTGTTAGTGTCAATCATTGTTAGTGTCAATCATTGGTGCTGTTAGTGTCAATCATTAGTGATGTTAGTGTCAATCATTAGTGATGTTAGTGTCAATGGTTAGTTTCAGTCTTTGATAGTGTCAATCATTGGGTGCTGTTAGTGTCATTGGTGCTGTTAGTGTCGGTCGTTATCTTTCTATCCAACATCTGGTGCTGTTAGTGTCAATCATTAATACTGTTAGTGTCAATCATTGTTAGTATGTTAGTGTCAATCATTGTTAGTGTCAATCATTGTTAGTGTCAATTGTTGGTGCTGTTAGTGTCAGTTATGAGTGCTGTTAGTGTCAATCATTGTTAGTGTCAGTCATTGTTAGTGTCAATCGTTGATGCTGTTAGTGTCAATCATTAGTGCTGTTAGTGTCAATCATTGTTAGTGTCAGTCATTGTTAGTGTCAATCATTGGTGCTGTTACTGTTATAGTGTCAATCATTGGTGCTGTTACTGTTAGTGTCAATCATTGTTAGTGTCAATCATTGGTGCTGTTACTGTTAGTGTCAGTCATGAGTGCTGTTAGTGTCAGTCATTGTTAGTGTCAATCATTGTTAGTGTCAGTCATGAGTGCTGTTAGTGTCAGTCATTGTTAGTGTCAATCGTTGATGCTGTTAGTGTCAATCATTAGTGCTGTTAGTGTCAATCATTGTTAGTGTCAGTCATTGTTAGTGTCAATCATTGGTGCTGTTACTGTTAGTGTCAATCATTGTTAGTGTCAGTCATTGTTAGTGTCAATCATTGGTGCTGTTACTGTTAGTGTCAATCATTGTTAGTGTCAGTCATTGTTAGTGTCAATCATTGGTGCTGTTACTGTTATAGTGTCAATCATTGGTGCTGTTACTGTTAGTGTCAGTCATGAGTGCTGTTAGTGTCAGTCATTGTTAGTGTCAATCGTTGATGCTGTTAGTGTCAATCATTAGTGCTGTTAGTGTCAATCATTGTTAGTGTCAGTCATTGTTAGTGTCAATCATTGGTGCTGTTACTGTTAGTGTCAATCATTGGTGCTGTTACTGTTAGTGTCAGTCATGAGTGCTGTTAGTGTCAGTCATTGTTAGTGTCAATCGTTGATGCTGTTAGTGTCAATCATTGTTAGTGTCAATTATTAGTGCTGTTACTGTTAGTGTCAGTCATGAGTGCTGTTAGTGTCAGTCATTGTTAGTGTCAATCGTTGATGCTGTTAGTGTCAATCATTGTTAGTGTCAATCGTTGTTACTGTTAGTGTCCATCATTAGTGCTGTTAGTGTCAATCATTGTTAGTGTCAATCATTGGTGCTGTTAGTGTCAATCATTGTTAGTGTCAATCATTGGTGCTGTTAGTGTCAATCATTGTTAGTGTCAATCATTGGTGCTGTTAGTGTCAATCATTGTTAGTGTCAATCATTAGTGCTGTTAGTGTCAATCATTGTTAGTGTCAATCATTGTTAGTGTCAATCGTTGATGCTGTTAGTGTCAATCATTGTTAGTGTCAATCGTTGTTACTGTTAGTGTCAATCATTAATGCTGTTAGTGTCAATCATTGTTAGTGTCAATCATTAGTGCTGTTACTGTTAGTGTCAGTCATGAGTGCTGTTAGTGTCAATCATTGTTAGTGTCAATCATTGGTGCTGTTAGTGTTAGTGTCAATCATTAGTGCTGTTAGTGTCAATCATTGTTAGTGTCAGTCATTGGTGCTGTTACTGTTAGTGTCAATCATTAGTGCTGTTAGTGTCAATCATTGTTAGTGTCAATCATTGGTGCTGTTACTGTTAGTGTCAGTCATGAGTGCTGTTAGTGTCAATCATTGTTAGTGTCAGTCATTGTTAGTGTCAATCATTGGTGCTGTTACTGTTAGTGTCAATCATTAGCCTAGTGCTGTTAGTGTCGATCATTGTTTGTGTCAATCATTGGTGCTGTTAGTGTCATTGGTGCTGTAAGTGTCGGGCGTTATCCTTCTATCCAACATCTGGTGGTGTAACTATGTACAGTTTCAACTTCCTTGGCCGGCCAAATCAGAATGTCCAGTGAAAGGGGAGAGAGAACGCAGAAGTTGTAGTCAAAATGTACTGAAGATGCTGACTGTAATGATACACTGTGACACAAAGACAAAACAAACAAAAAAATCACAAAGCCGGCGTTCCTATCCAACTAGTCAAGGAACTGTGTATGGTATCATTGCATCATACAGGAGGCAGGACCAGTGAGTGAAGTGACAGCTAGGAAGGAAGTGACCTCATTCGCTGTCCACTAGACAGCAAGTGTCACTACATGTAGTCCACCACTGCTGATAGTGTGTCCACGCATGACAGTGCTTTCCACACATGACAATATTTTCAGTCTTATAGCTGTTGTAATCTGAACAAGACTAACTCATCAATATGTCACCACAGCCAGTATCTTAGAATTTGTTTTGAATTCAGTATGTGCACCTCTACAGTTTGTGCAGAATTTTACTTAATTATAACTTCTACAGATCCCTGTACTGTTAGTATTTAAACATCTACAAAATCTCGCTTCACTTGCTTCTACGCCCATGTGCATGTGTGTGTGTGTGTGTGTGTGTGGTGTGTGTTGTGGTGCGTGTGTGTGTGTGTCGTCATGGTGTGTGTGTGTGTGTAGTTGTGTGTGTGTGTGTGGTAGTATGTGTATGCAGGCGTGTGAATGTGCATATTGTGTGTAAAGGAATATGAAATGCACAGTAGGTTAAGGGAAGAGAGTGAGTGAGTAGTGACTGAGTGAGAGAGTGAGTAGTAACTCCTGTTTGTGTGTGTGTGCTGTCTGTGTCTGTCTTTTGTGTACATGCTTGTATGTGCGCACACAAGCTTGTGCGCAAAATCAGTCCTTTCAGCGTTTCATAGTTATCCTTTTGTCATCTGATCAAATATATTCTCACTTTAGTGTTATCTCTGATTGTGTCAGTGGAAGTCTGTTTTACATACATGTATTAATAAAACTGTTCATTGTCTATGATGCAGGGCTTGTAATGAACATTAAGGTTCAGCGAGCGGTGCAGAAAAATCTGTTGATGTCACAACCATTGAAACTGATTATTATTAGAACTATTATTAATGATACTACACTACTATATATAATTTAAGTACCACAAAGATGGTAATAATAATAATAATATACACACAAAACTTTAGGTCTGTCACTGTTTGTACATGTATGCACACTTCTTAATGTTAACATTGTGATGACATTGTGCAAGGATGTTTGTGCCGTGTATCATGATATTGTATGTAAAAGTGCAATAATTATTATAAAAATAGTGATAATAGAAATTCATAAAAATGATAACACTTCATTGTTTATTACTAATACTAGTAAATGAAAGATAGAGGGAGAGGAGAGAGGAAGAGTATACCTTTGTTAGGACGAGAAATCGACAGTATCTTTCTTTGTCAGTTTAAAAAAATTTTTTTTTATAGCCTCATTTAGGATCAAGAAATGGGTCTTTCTATATATGTCACACCCTCCTCATCTTGTCGCTCTCTCTGTCGCAATTGTTCTGCTAAAGTTACTAAACCACCTGTTACTTTTATTATAATAAATTTCTAATTATCAGTTTTCCAAGTTTCTTTTTCCTCTCTTTCTCTCCCTGCCCCCCCCCCCCCCCTCTTTTTTTTAATTTAATTTTTTTTATCTGGAGGGCATGCACTGATGATAACTGACAAACCCTTACAAAATCGGTCATTAGAGACGTCCTTTGTGTGGTTCAACTAAATCAAGCCGTAGGCGCTTTTCATGAATTGTGATTTCAGTTGTAGGTGTGTAAACATGCACACAGCACAGTGTTAACATCAAATCTGTTGGACAAAACAGGGAGGAGACTCTGTGTGTGTGTGTGTGTGTGTGTGTGTGTGTGTGTGTGTGTGTGTGTGTGTGTGTGTGTGTGTGGGGAGGGGAGAGGCGGTGTGTGTGTGTGTGGGCGCGCGCGATGTGGCGCGCGTTTGTCAGTGTGTGTATGTGTGGGCGCACGTAGGCGAACGTAGGCGCACGTGTGTGTATGTGTGTGTCAGACCATGACGTCAAGGTTTGTTTGTGTAAGGAGAGGGAAGTTGAGACAAACTGGATGAATGTTGAGTGGAGAGGATTTGTCACTTAGTCCTGTTGACTGCGTGACATGACATTTCTTATTTCTTATCAGACTAGGAAAGATTCATTCACAGTATACCTTTCATCATCTCCTCTGTCTCAATTTTCTCAGATTACCCACCCCCACCCCTTATATTATTTTTTGTTTGTTTTTTCTTTTTTCAAAAACTTGTGGAGAATGCAGATTGACTCCCTGTCTCTTCTCTGTCTCTGTTTGTCTGTTTGTTTGTCTCACTCTTTCTCTCTGATGGACTGTATAAAATCTGTCGCATTTTCTTTCTCATAATGAAAAGAGGGGGAGGGGGGTTGATAGTAATAGCTGTTTAAAGGTGGATTATTACAAACTACAGACATCTATTAATTTGCTAATTTGAGTTAATCATTGTTACTGACTGTTACGGTATACAACATTTTATGGATACACCATTTGCTTAGGTCCTCACGATTTATAACTACAATTGTTAAAAGACAGGTGGTTTTTATACTATGTAGTAGTCAGTTAAAAGGTTAAAAGTGAAGTAATGATATGCTGACAGAATAAATCCATAATTCACACTTTTTGTGATCAAGTTGTAAACTCACACTCAAAAAGTGATTGATAAGACACAAAGACAGACACACAGACAGACACAACACACACACACACACACACACACACACACACACACACACACACACACACACACACACACACACACACACACACACATACACACACACACCCCTTCTTGTGGATGTCACATTGATTATATGACCCTCTGTTATCACATTGTTGTGCATCTCTTTCTCTTCTCCTGTCTCTCTCTCACCCCCCCCCCTCCTCTCTCTGTCCTTCCTTCTGCTCTTACTTTCTCTGTCTCATGTATGGGCATTATATCAATTACCTGTTCACCACTGCTGTGTTATGTGTTGTGTGCAGGGGCGCCACACAAAAACGGGCCAGCTGGCAGCCATCAAAGTGATGAATGTTACGGAGGTATTTGTGAACAGACCTACACATTCTACATTCTTGTTCCACCACCCTGTCCTTATAGATCTATCCAAAGAACTTCTTCTGTGTCTTAGTTGTAAATATGTTTACTTTCATGCCCACATAATGATAACTGTAGCTGGATCTTTCTGTCTGATACACCAGCGGACAGCTATGTTTGGTCATCGCAGGGGCATAGATAAAGGGATAAGCAACTGCAGGATTATCTGGTGATTGTTTTGCTGCTTGATCAATGCATAGTCTGTCCGGGTGCATTATATCAGAATTACAAAAGTCTGTAATAAGTGCGGCTCACAGCTCAGAGTGTGTGCGATCTGGGATGTAAGTTGCCACTTGTAGACATGCATACGAAGGCTGATCCAAAAATCTTATCACATAATTTGCATCACAAAAATGGAAAGTCCAGCATATCAGCAATTGAAATTTTTCTCTCTCTCTGCACACAGTTTCAGCCTCCTCAGCTAAGGATCATATGCTTCGTGATAGTCTGATTGAGATGTAGCAACCTGTGATTTCACTGCTTTTTCCAAGTCCTGGACCTTAAAAACAGTCAGCCAGGAAATGGAGAAAAGTCTCATGTGGTTTGAAATCCAGGTGTCAGTACAACTGGTTTTGTCATCATTAGCGCCCAGCCACATTTGATTAAGCCATTTATTTGGTATGCCATAGAGGGAGAGGGCTCATACATTCCTTGCAGTCGCTTAGAACACTGAACCTTCTGTTTTTTCTGCTCCACTGTCAGAAGATGAGGTAATCATCTAGCAGCTGCATTCGTCATCTCAGAATCATGGTGCAGGACCTGTTCAGCTATGTCATATGAAACTCCATATGATTCACATTTTTCACATACTGAAACATGCGGATGCTTTTCAACTACTCTCTGAACAATGCTTGCTCCAGGCCTTACTTGAACGTCCACATAGGTACTTTACTTTCAAGTTGGTTTTTCTTGGTTTGAAACTCAATGGAGTGGCAAACTGTCCTATGTGATACACAGTTGTTTCCATGCATAAGTATCAAATCAGCATAAATTTTGATTTGATTACATCCAAGTTCGAGCCTTGTGAAGACATGGCATATGAGCTGCTGTCAGCTAAAATTCATTTTTCAGAGGCAGTTAGTAACATCACATTTTCAATGATGACGCCAGTATAATTTTGTTTCAGTTCAAATTCATCCAAGGATTAGTTGAAAGACAGCAGACTTGTGGCTTACTTCAAAGAGATGGCTGCAGTATTTTGAGAAGCATAATATGACAGACACACACACAGTAGCATAGAGAGAGAGAGAGAGAGAGGAGAGAGAGAGAGAGAGAGAGAGAGAGAGAGAGAGAGAGAGAGAGAGAGAGACTGTATTTTATTTCCGTATAACATTGCAAAAAGTATCTACCATAAACATATCAGAAATGGCTTCCTAAATCAGGACAGGACTTTTCAGTCAGCCGTGGTATACAGTAAGCATGTTTCAGATCCTTGTGGCCTACTTATCAGAGAGCCACTGACCTTTTTCTCCATCCCATGTTTCTGATCAGTGTCAGGTGGGTTTTGTGCTACTGCCATACCTGTACCCACCCTTCTTTTTTCCTGAGAAAATTGATACAGTGTTAAGGTCATAATCCTTTGTCGTTTGGTCCTCCAGTATTGTTTACTTATAATGTCATAGCACAGCACTTAAAAACAATGGTTAAGGTTAACCTGTTCACTCGTGACCTCGCATCTAGAAGTGGTCAGAAGTTGCTCTGCTGATGCTGATCATATTAACCTTTTGACTCCTGCTGTCAACCATGCTGGCAAAGCGAAAACTTAACCCTTTGACTCCCTCACCCTATCCACCAGCTTCTTGCAGGAAGCTGGTGGATGGTGTGAGGGAGTGAAAAGGTTGTTTTTGCAGTAGGTGGCTAGGGAGCGGGAGTCAAATGGTTAATAGTATAGCGGTCATATGTCTACAACCATTGTCCTTCAATATTGTAAGCACTTTTAGGCAGATTTGAACTTTGAAATATTTCCTTGTTTGTGTTTGTGTGTTGGGAGGGGGGAAGTGAATAGCCTTTTTAAGTTTTTTGTTTTGTTTTTGTTTTTTGGCAGGAAATACAAATAGTGTGGGAGTGAAACTGAAAGGATTAAGTGACATATGTGATCAGCATTGTTTCTTTCAGTTAAAATGCTTAGCTGCCATTCAGTTTTTTTTACAGTACTTCATAACAGTGGCCTTGACTTGAAGTAACTTTTCATTCTTCATTACTGTTTTGAAGCAATGCCTCCATTAGAGGAACTGAGCTGATTTGGTCAATGTTCCTTTTTTTTTTTTTGTAGTTAAAAAATGAAAACAAATGAAATCTCTCTTTAGGGAATTGTCATTGAATTTTTGGTTTTGGTTCTTTCTGTGTTTGTTGTCCTGTCATTGTTGTTTTATTTTAAAGCAAGAAGAAGGCCAACTGCTTGACCCAGATTGATGACGTGAAAGAAATCTTGACGTCACTTGGTATTTCTTTGAAAAAAAGAAAAAAGTAGAAAACTGTTTGGGGTGTGTGTGTGTGTGTGTGTGTGTGTGTGTGATAGACAATATGACAACTTAGATCAAGAGTCATTGCTGAACAGGTTTGAGTGTACCCCAGCTTAGCATCTTGTGTGTGTATCATGTGTGTGCATGTACATGTGTTTGCGTGTGTATGTGTGTGTGTGTGAGACAGAGGTAGGATGACGGCTTGGGTCACAGGTCATGCACCTTACACCCATCCTTTTTTCTTCCTCTCAGTCTCAGCTTGCCAGTGCTTTGTGCTCTGGAGGTTTCGTTGTTGTTGGTAATTGCTTTTGTGAATGGTGAGAAAGCACGTCTTGATTTGATTCTTGAATCAAGATTTAGTGCCTTATAAATCATTAAATGTCAGTATTATTTC
Organism: Monoplex corrugatus; assembly: GCA_030674185.1. NCBI lineage: Eukaryota > Metazoa > Mollusca > Gastropoda > Littorinimorpha > Ranellidae > Monoplex > Monoplex corrugatus. The sequence goes on along the minus strand of JAPXFY010000031.1, from coordinate 12,887,476 downwards.
TGCTTTGCCGGTCCATTTACCTGTATGTGTTCTATAATGCTTCACAAACTTTCTCTTAAAATTGATAATTGGGTACATGTATCAAGTGCATTTTTGACTCTGTGGAAATGTGAAGTGCAGAAGGAATTTTAGGTAATTTAAGCTTGTTTACCTATTTGTTTTAGTGTGTTTGGTTGTCTGTCTGTATATTTGTGTTTAGTGTGTTTAGTTATGTTTACATTTGTATTCAGGTTTGTTTATTAACCCCCCCAGTGATAAATTGACTTCTGTGAAAAACATCTGCAAAAACCAAAACAGTAGCAGAAGTACAAAGCTAAACCTCTTCAAATCCAATGTTCTCATGGTCCTAACATACGGATATGAAAAATGGTGCTGTACAAATGCCTTTGAAAACAAGTGTCTAAGGAAGATTCTAGGCATTAGAAGGGATGAGTTTAAAACCAGCCAAGAAGTAAGAGAATTGCTTAACAGCAATGCATATCAAACATCATTAGAAAGAAAAAATGGAAATGTTATTGCCATGTATTGAGAATGGACAATAAAAGACTACCAAAGGCAGCACTGTTTGGGGGACCAAAGGGACAGAGAAGAAGAGAAAGACCAAAAACAACCCTCAAAAAACACTCCAGGCTGAAGGAAGAGCGGTAGACATCAGTGACCTGAAAGCAGCTGAACAGACAGCAGCAACCCATAGCAAAAGATGAAGAGCCCTGGTTCCAGCCCTATGTGCCACTGGAGGATAAGGATGGAAGGAGGATAAGGATGGAAGGAAGGTGATAAATTGGACAGAGTGGTCAGTACCAGGGGCATATCCTTGGATTATGTGAGTGAATACATTGATGGATTTTATTCACTTTCTTTCCAGTTTTTCCCCCCAGTGAAGTATTGTGTATATTTTGAGTTGGTTATAGCCTTGATACTGCTCTGGGCAGTCAACTGGGCTTTAAACAAAAATAGCTCTAACAATAGAGGGTGTCTTAACACTTGATTGACTACCATGTCTGTCACCATCTTAAGTTATTTAATACTAGAATCAGATTGAAAATCAAAACAAAAACCCAGCTGTAAACCACATCAGCTTTATGATCCATTGGATCATTGTTTAAAGGAAGATTTTTAAGAACACTTATCATTTCTCTTGCTAAATCTGTCATTTTATCTATTTCAGGAAGAGGAGGAAGAAATCAAACTGGAAATAAATGTGCTCAAAAGGGTAAGTTGATATTTTATATTTTGTGTGTGTGTGTGTGTTTGTGTGCGTGCATTTGTGCATATGTGTGCATGTATGCATATGATGATGTTGGTTGGTCTTGTTCATTGACACTTGAATGATAGTGGTGATTATACTAAAAACATGCCATCCTGTTTTTGCTGTGTTTTCTCTCATGTGTATAAAAGTATCTTTGCTGATCATGGAGCGCTTAACATTCTTCTTTGAAACCAGAAACGGCATTTCAGCTGTCTCAATCTTGTTCTGAATTTGCATGTTGACTGTCCACGCTTTGTATCCATACAACAGTATGGGTTCTATAGCGCTGAAGAACTTTGTTCCTGATGTTAATTGATAAGCATTTGTTGGTAAGTGTGCTTTTCATTCTCTGGAATGTTGTTTTAGCTTGGCCAGTTCTGCAGGATATTTCTAATGTGCATCTGCCTTCTGGTGAGATGACTGTTCCCAGATTTTTAAACTTAACAACTTGTCTTGATGTTGTGCCATTTGCTATTATTTTACGTGAGGGGATTTCTTTTTTTTTTTTTTTTTTACTGATTACCATGACTTCTTTTTTCTTGCTATTTAGTTCTAGCCTTTTATTTCTGCTTTCTAGTAGGCCTTGTCAGTTGTCGTTGACTATGGATGATGCGCAGTAGTATCATGTTGAGTCGAGTGGATGCCTCTGGAGCAGTGTCGGCTGTGGCAGGTAAGGCCGATGCGGGAAGGGCAGTCTCTGCGACATTGGATGTCTGTATGGATGCTGACCATGGAAGTTGTCTTCACAGGAACTCGCTTTCCTCCTGGCTCTCTTTTCCTTCAGCGAAGGTCTGGGTCTTCTTTCCCCCCAACCTCAGCACACGAGGTGTTTCTGGAGCACACTGGACCATCTGTTGCTGATAGCTGCTGTGTCTTCCCAGCTTTCTGTTCAGAGCTTTCATATCGTGCGTGCAGACATCTTTGTATTGGGGGTGGTGAACAGATCTCTTGCTGGAGACTAGTTCATCGTAAAGGATGTCCTTTGGGATACGTCCATCTTCAGCTTTCTCTTCGATTATATTCACAAGATGCGTCTATACCTTAGTTTTAATATATACTTTGTTACGGAGTAATGCATTTTCTGTAGTGGTTGTGTGTGTGTGTGTGTGTGTGTGTGTGTGTGTGTGTGTGTGTGTGTGTGTGTGTGTGTGTGTGGTGGTGTGTTTGCTGTGTGTGTGGCTTGTGCGTGCGCACTTGCATGCATGCACAAAGTGTGAAGAAAAGTGCTCTTGCATTGGTGACACACACTGTGTTATGTTACCTTGCAGTTTTCACACCACAGAAACATAGCAACATATTATGGAGCATTCATCAAGAAAGGACCCCCTGGAAAAGATGACCAACTCTGGGTGAGTTCCTTCCTGTTGGTATCAGTGTATTTTCAAACAATTCTTTGTGTGAAAATCTGAAAATTTCAAACAGTTTTCATGAAAATGTAATTTTTCTGCATTCATCTTTTTTTGTTGTCTTTTCCGTTTTAGCTTTCTTCATATCCTCTTTTAAAAATGTACAACAGAAGATGACCAAGAAAATGAAAGAAAAATTAATTGCTTAAGAAGTTAAGTGATTTTTGCATGTTATACATCATTGTGTATTTGATAGGTACATATAGAAATACACAAAGCACAAAGACTGTCACACACACATTCATGTGCATGTACACACACATCACCCCACATAATAATATTGTTGTGCATAACTTCATATTAATCTAATCTTTTTGTCCTCAGCTGGTCATGGAGTTTTGTGGTGCAGGCTCAATCACAGATCTGGTCAAGGGTAAGCAACAGCGCAGTCTGTCAGATTTTTGTGTGTTTTGTCATTTTTTTGTTTGTTTTTGTGTTTTACATGTGTGGTGTGAAAAAATTGTCTGGTTGTTTTTTAACCATTGTAGTGTGAAAATTTGTTTCTGTCTGCCTTTGTTATTTCATAAGCAATAGGCTTTCACAGAAAGGGCTTTTACCGACATGAGAAGCGAAATACTAGGGACATAAAGTGTCTTCCAAGTATAGAAACATGAAAACTTGCAATTACATCATTACCTGGGCTCATAATCATGAGTGTACATGTATAATTGTAAATATGCACATACTGGAGAAATAAACATTTTGAACATCACGGCCCATACATTAATGTTGAGATGCAATCTGACAATACAATTATGTATTAATGTACGGGTTCTCTTAAGCTTGTTCATCAATGTAGACAGATCTGAAGGCCGAGAATTCTGCCTTTCTTAACATGCTGTTTGCACATATCATGAACCCTTGAATTGGTGATTGATGTCAAGTGGATGGATTCTCTGGTGGGGATGCCGGGGGCTCTTTCAGTATAAATAAGATCCCCACCTTTTTGGAAATTTGTGCTAGAAATTTCCTCTTTTCTGTCACTCTCTTTGTTTCTGCTTTGCTTCTTTGCTTTCTGTCATTTCTTCCTAACATTTTCTGCCTTGCTGATTCATTCACCTGTATGTGTTTTGCAAAGCCTTATATACTTTTTCTTACTTCTAGTTTTTCTTCTTAGGACTGATAATTGGTACATGTATTGATTGCATTTTTGGCTCTATGGAAGTGTGGCGTGCAGAAACAATATATGTAATTTAGGCCTTTTTTTTATATACATTTTAGTGTTCTTAGTTTTGTTTATATTTGTATTCAGTTTTTTTAGCCCCTTGTTGTCGTTAGGTATGCTTAAATGTGTATTCAGGTATCTTTTTTAAATCCCGTGTGTGATAAATTGGACGGAATGGTCAACACTCAGGGCATGTCCTTAGATTATTGAGTTTTGCTTTGCAATGTGTACTTAATTTTTTTTTTCCTTTTCTTTTCCTTTTGAAATTTTGTGTTTTGAAGCGGTTATAGCCCTAATATAGCTCTGTGCAGTGGGTTGGGCTTTAAACAACAATAAATACGATAACCTCTACTAGACTTTGAATGGAGGTGTGGGTGCTGGTCGTTCAGATAAGCTGTAAACCATAGTCTTTTGTGCAGAGTGCGGCATACACTAAGTGTGCATAAAACAGGAATGTGTTTAGTGTATATGAAACAAAGAACCCTTGACTACAAACAGAACAGAGCTTATTTCACATGATTAATTCATTGTTACAAGCAGTAAATACAGCACAATTGAAAATACCACAACACAATAGGATCATGTTTTCAGTGGATCATCTCATGAGCCAACACTGGCTGTGTAAGAACATTTGTACTTGGCACAGAATGGTTTTGAACAGAAATAACACTGCCACCAGTGGACACCTGTCAAATGTAGATGTGGACAGTCATGTTACTGCAATTTTCACATTGTTCTGTCATAAATTATCAGTTGTCACCTGATCAGTCGATGTGATACAGTAGTATTATTAGTATGTAGCTGACCATTTTTGCATGCAGTGTAAGCTTTGAACTTCATTCGACAAACCCAAATGGAAATGTAATTAATTGTTTGAACAGAGTAGCGAGTAGTGAGTTCCTTGTGGTCTAAAAAGCTCGGTGCTCATTTAACAATGTGACATTTTTCATTGTTGATTTAAGTTTGCAAAGCTTGTTTTTACTTGCAGCTCAACACAGTGAATTTGTTTGAATGTATAAAAATTGCCGCTTTTGGATGTGTTTATTTATCTATTGCTGTTTAAAAGATCTCAACATGCTTTTTCTTTTAGTGTGTTCAAACATTTTGTAATGATTTGTGACTGGTTCTTGCGAATGGGGTCACAAGTCGCAACGTGTGAACTGAGATACGGGCCTGAAAAGGTGGTGAGGGTCGATCTGGGTGATTTGAGATTTTTGTTCCTACACATTGTCTGACCATTAATCTATCAATTATGGCAAAGATTAAAGTGAAATTTGGACTGAAAGAGTGTTAAAATAACATTTTAAAGTGATAACCCATCGAGAATGTGCAGATTTTTTCCGTGAAAATGCACGTGTTTGAGCTTTAATTTAGGCCATGAAACCGTACAGGGCCTCAGCATATCGCATACCGTTGGAATCAGCTCGCGAAATAGCTAGTATGTAGTGCAGAACTACTTTATCTATCACTTCACTAAGTTTGATGAAGATAGAATACTGGTTGCCAAGGAAAAAGCAGAGAATTTTGTTGTCCTTCTTTAACTCTGCTTTTCTCAAAATGGCCATCCCATCACCCACTCCCTTTAAATTACTGTAACTCGCTCAATTTTCCAGTTAGACAGTTGAATTATACATCATTGGAAAGAGCATTTTTTCTGCTTTCCGGTGATATAATATCTCTATACCCCCCAAAATTAAGTTGTGACCCCATTCGTGAGAACAGGTCACATTTATGGTACACTGGAATGTCAGCGCATGTACATCAGTGACTTGTACTTTTTTTGATCAGTACTTTCACTATAAATTGTACTAAGGCACTTACATGATATTCTTATAAAGTATATCATTTAATTTTGAGACGAATGAACTGTTATATTGTATTAACCATCTGTTATGGTGGTCATTGCTTATGTGATCTGGGTGGTTTACATAAACAGCTCTCATTTTGAGAGGACACCCGCCATGAGGTACACATTTTAGCATGTCCCATGAATGTCCCTTTGTTGTAAGTTTTACGATTTTACTGTTTTTAATTGCAACAATATACAATACAGCACATTACAATACAGTTCAACACAGTGCAATTCAGGACGAAACTTGGGCTTATTTTCATGTACATGGGGGAATGCACTTGGATTCATTGCATTTGGGCAATGCCATATGTGGTCCACCCAGGCTCCTCCTAGAGCTTGCACATTACACTATACATTGGCAAGGTCTTGGTGTGGGGAGTGTGAAAGGGGTGGAAAGGAAATTTGCCTATAGTAATATGAAAAAACTGGCACCACCAGGCTGATTGGAGCATTAAGATGGGCAGCAAACAGGCCAGCTTTTGTGTTGTACGCTGAGATAGAACTCAAGACATAATACAGTGTTGACTTGGTCCATGGCTTTGGCAAAAACTATACAGCACCCTCCAAACAGATAGGATGAGGTAGAAGAATGATTTGATTCCAACGTATACTCAGATACTGCTCTGATGTTTACTCAAATACTTAAGGATTACATGCATGTGCATAGTATACCTGCTGGAACACGCAAGTCAGTTATTGACTTTTGTCAGTTATTGACTTTTGTCAGTTATTGACTTTTGTATGTGTGTCATTGTTTGTCCAGCTACGAAAGGAAATTCCTTGAAGGAGGAATGGATAGCCTACGTGTGCCGGGAAATCCTGAGGGTGAGTAAACGAGGAAATTTGTTTGTGTGATTTGGGTTTTGTTTGTGTGATTTGAGTTTCATACTGACTGTTGATCTGGTTTGAAAGAGAGAAAAAAAAGCAATCCACCATTGTAAAACATTAATCAGTATGTCAGATTATCTGTTTTATAGGCAAACAGTATAGTATTTGTATAACATGATCCAAACAAATGACACTTTAAAGGACTCAGTATACAGTCCCTGTCATCATTGTATATAGTCCATGTCATCATTGTGTATGAACAGGACACAGTATGTAGTCCATGTCATCATTGTGTGTGAACAGGACACAGTATGTAGTCCATGTCATCATTGTGTGTGAACAGGACACAGTATGTAGTCCATGTCATCATTGTGTGTGAACAGGACACAGTATGTAGTCCATGTCATCATTGTGTGTGAACAGGACACAGTATGTAGTCCATGTCATCATTGTGTGTGAACAGGACAAGTAAATAGTCCATTGTATCATTAATGTTGTGATACAGGACACAGTATGTAGTCACATGATCCATCAATGTTGGTAACAGGACCAGTATTAGTCCATGTCATCATTGTGTATGAACAGGACACAGTATGTAGTCCATGTCATCATTGTGTGTGAACAGGACACAGTATGTAGTCCATGTCGTCATTGTGTGTGAACAGGACACAGTATGTAGTCCATGTCATCATTGTGTGTGAACAGGACACAGTATGTAGTCCATGTCATCATTGTGTTGAACAGGACACAGTATGTAGTCCATGTCATCATTGTGTGTGAACAGGACACAGTATGTAGTCCATGTCATCATTGTGTGTGAACAGGACACAGTATGTAGTCCATGTCATCATTGTGTATGAACAGGACACAGTATGTAGTCCATGTCATCATTGTGTGATGAACAGGACACAGTATGTAGTCCATGTCATCATTGTGTGTGAACAGGACACAGTATGTAGTCCATGTCATCATTGTGTGTGAACAGGACACAGTATGTAGTCCATGTCATCATTGTGTATGAACAGGACACAGTATGTAGTCCATGTCATCATTGTGTGTGAACAGGACACAGTATGTAGTCCATGTTCATTGTGTGAACAGGACACAGTATGTAGTCCATGTCATCATTGTGTTAGAACAGGACACAGTATGTAGTCCATGTCATCATTGTGTATGAACAGGACACAGTATGTAGTCCATGTCATCATTGTGTGTGAACAGGACACAGTATGTAGTCCATGTCATCATTGTGTGTGAACAGGACACAGTATGTAGTCCATGTCATCATTGTGTGTGAACAGGACACAGTATGTAGTCCATGTCATCATTGTGTGTGAACAGGACACAGTATATAGTCCATGTCATCATTGTGTGATGAACAGGACACAGTATGTAGTCCATGTCACAGTTGTGTGTGAACAGGACACAGTATGTAGTCCATGTCATCATTGTGTGTGAACAGGACACAGTATGTAGTCCATGTCATCATTGTGTGTGAACAGGACACAGTATGTAGTCCATGTCATCATTGTGTGTGAACAGGACACAGTATGTAGTCCATGTCATCATTGTGTATGAACAGGACACAGTATGTAGTCCATGTCATCATTGTGTGTGAACAGGACACAGTATGTAGTCCATGTCATCATTGTGTTGAACAGGACACAGTATAGTAGTCCATGTCATATTGTGTATGAACAGACCAGATGTATCCATGTCATATTGTGTGTGAACAGGACACAGAATGTAGTCCATGTCATCATTTGTATGAACAGGACACAGTATAAGTCCATGTCATCATTGTGTATGAACAGCAGTATGTGCATGTCACATTTAAACAGTTAAGTCCATGTCATTATTGTCTATAAACACATATACAATGTATGGACCTATCACGAAATACAAACATGTCCATAACAGGTATACAGCAGAAATTTTTTTTTTAATTGTCATTCAAGAATGTAACGCAGATTGCTGTTACAACTTTAATACTTTCAGGGGTCAACAAGATTTTGTCTTTAGTACTGGGCATTGACAGCACATGACTAATATTTTCAGGGATTGGCCCATCTGCACAACAGCCGTGTTATCCACAGAGACATCAAGGGACAGAACGTGCTGCTGACTGACAATGCTGAAGTCAAGCTGGGTCAGTATTGACATCACTATTTTGTGTTTGTTTTATCTCTTTGTCATTCTTTAACCATTGTCTGCCTTTGATGTCTTCCTGACGAGATAGGAGAAGACTAGGTTACATCTGTATACTTATTCAGAGGAAACTGCACACAATTTTACCTCAGGTCTCCCCCGCGTGGGGATGCCAGAAGCTTTTTCATTAGAAAGAGTATCCCACCTTCTGGAAATTCTGTACTAGAAAATTCCTCCTTCCAGTCATTCTCTTTGTTTCTTCCTTGAATCTTTGCATTCTGTCATATCTTCCTGTCATTTTCTGCCTGTATCTGTTCGATAAAGCCTTACATAGTGCGTTTTTTGGCTGAAAGGAGGTGTGATGTGCAGAAGCAACTTCAGTTAATTTAGGCCTGTTTTTATATGTCAGTTTAAACGTCCTTAGTTCTGTTTACATTTGTGTTCAAGTATGTTTTTTTGAAAATCCCCAGGTGATAAATTGCATGGAGTAGTAAATGCCAGAGGCATATCCTTAGACTATGTATGCAAATGCATTGATACTTAATTTTGTTTTCCAGGTGTATTGTTGTTTATTGTTGTTGTTGTTGTACTTATTGAGATGGTTATAGCCCTGATATGGCTCTGCACAGTTGGTTGGGCTTTAAGCATCGGTAACACCTCCAAGTACATGCTTTTTGCAGTCTTGTCAAATGTAAGGGGTTACCTCTCTTGAATTCCCTGTGGGGTTGCTGGGGGCTCTTTCAGTATAGATAGTATCCTCACCTTTTGGAAATTCTGTGCTAGAAATTACCTTTCTTCTGTCACTGTCTTTGTTTCTGCCTTGTTTCTTTGCTTTCTGTCATTTCTTCCTATCATTTTCTGCCTTGCTGGTCCATTCACCTGTATGTGTTCAGTAAAGTCTTATGTGCTTTCTAGTAGGATTGATAAATGGGTACATGTGTTAAGTGCATTTTTGGCTCTTGGGAAATGAGATATGTTAAGGCAATTTTCGGTAATTTAGGCCTGTTTTATATATGTTTTATGGTCCTTATTTATGTTTAAATTTGTATTACGTGTGTTTTTAAAATCCCATGTGCGATAAATTGGACTGAGTGCTCAACGCCGGGAGCATGTCCTTAGATTAGGTGCGCGAATGCATTGATATGTGAACTTAATTTTCTTTTCGTTTTTCCTTTTGAAGTATTGTATATGTTTTGAAATGGTTATAGACCTGATACGGCTCCACATAGTTGGCTGGGTGTTAAACAACAATAACCTCCCTTGAAGTGTTCTATCATTGTGTCATTTATTGTTTCATTTTTGAAAAAAAACCCAACTTTTTATTGATTTACAAGATGAAATAGTTATAAGATTTATACCACAGTTTCTGTTATCCAAAACAAGTGTGACTGCCTGCATTCAAGCAGACAGGAACCAGAAAAACATGAAAAAAGGATAAGAACACGTATTTAATACAACAAGACAAGACAGGTGCAAATTTTCGGCCAACTGGCCTTTGTCAAGCTTAAGATCACAAACACACACCAGATACAAAAATTAGGAGGAAAAGACTGAAACTTCACTGCTGCTCTGTCCAGTGTGTCCACTATTGAATACAAACATTACTTTGATAAAAGAAATTGAAAACAACCATTACTTTGATAAAAGAAAGTGAAAAGAAACATTCCTTTGGTATAAGAAATTGAATACAAACATTCCTTTGATAAAAGAAAATGAATACTAACATTACTTTGATAAAAGAAAATGAATACAAACATTATTTTGATAAAAAATTGAAAACAAACATTCCTTTGATAAAAGAAATTGAAAGAAACATTTTGATGAAAGAAATTGAAAGCAAACATTCCTTTGATAAAAGAAATTGAATACAAACATTCCTTTGATAAAAGAAAATGAATACAAACATTCCTTTGATAAAAGATTGAAAACAAACATTCCTTTGAAAGAAGAAACTGTAAACAAACATTGCTCTGGTAAAAGAAATTGAAAACAAACATCATTACTTTGATGAAAGAAATTGAATACAAACATTTGTTTGATAAAGGAAATTAAATACAAACATTACTTTGATAAAAGAAGTTGAATACAAACATTCTTTTGATAAAAGAAATTGAATACAAGTATTACTTTAATAAAAAAAAAAAAGAAAACAAACATGACTTTGATAAAAGAAATTGAAAACAAACATTCCTTTGATAAAAGAAATTGAATACAAAGAAACAGGTATGAATTGGGTGCAGCATTTCTTGTTCCAAATAATTACTGATACCATTTTACTGTAATTACATTGTCAGAGTTGAGTATTTTCCCCTTTCTTTCTGCAGTGGACTTTGGTGTGAGCGCACAGCTTGACAAGACCATCGGTCGACGCAACACCTTTATTGGTACACCGTACTGGTCAGTATGTCTGTATTGGGATTCATATTGATAGTTTGCTGTACAGTTTTATCAGTGAATGAATAAATGTGAGATGGTTAGCAGATTTTTCTTTTCTTTTCTTTTTTTTTATATATAATTTAGTTATTTTTTGCATTAGTGAACAACAAATAGACAAAACATAAGTAAATAAACATTTCATAAGTCTCCGATAATGCAATTTTGATTTTCTTTTTTTTTTTTTAGTGTAATGTTCGCATTTTCCCCAGTTAGAAATCTTGCAAATGTGTTTGAAAAGCTTCAAAATTGTATTCTTACAAAGTCTTATGACATGAAGAGTGTTAAAATTTTACTTGCCAGCCAATGGCGGTAAAGGGAAAGGAATAATACCAGTTAATAGACTGTTGTTTATTGTAGATTTTGCTGCAGTGATGATTTTTTAGATTGTGTTTTAGAATGGTGTCTGGTTTAGTATGTGTTTTGATTTAAGTTAAGTGTCAGCATCTTTCAGGTGTATGTGTCTGTGTTTGTATGTTGCTCCTTATTTGTTGTTGTTAATGTTGTTGTTAATGTTGTTGTCAGTTGTACATTATTTTAAATAGTCATTAACTTACATTACCCGTATGCAGGATGGCTATAACATTATTTTACATGGTCATTAACTTATGTTATGGTATCGTTATGGGATAGCTGTATGTTATTTTACAAGGTCATTAACTTATGTTATCTTTACATAGAATGGCTATGCATTATTTTACGTGGTTATTATGTTATGTTATCCTTCTGCAGGATGGCTATACATTATTTTATGTGTCATTAGCTTATGTTTTTGTTATCATTATGTGGGATGGCTATACATTATTTTACATAGTCATTAGCTTATGTTATCATTATGTGTATGGCATACATTAATTTTACATGTCATCAGCTTATGTTATCATTATGTGGTATGGCTGTACATTATTTTACATGGTCATCAGCTTATGTTATGTTATCATTATGTGGTAGGCTATACATTATTTTACATGGTCATTAACTTATGTTATCTTTATGTGGTATGGCTATACATTATTTTACATGGTCATCAACTTATGTTATCATTATGTGGTATGGCTATACATTATTTTACATGGTCATTAACTTATGTTATGTTATCATTATGTGGTATGGCTATACATTATTTTACATGGTCATCAGCTTATGTTATGTTATCATTATGTGGTATGGCTATACATTATTTTACATGTTCATCAGCTTATGTTATCATTATGTGGTATGGCTATACATTATTTTACATGGTCATCAGCTTATGTTATCATTATGTGGTATGGCTATACATTATTTTACATGCTCATCAGCTTATGTTATCATTATGTGGTATGGCTATACATTATTTTACATGGTCATCAGCTTATGTTATCATTATGTGGTATGGCTATACATTATTTTACATGCTCATCAGCTTAATGTTATCATTATGTGGTATGGCTATACATTATTTTACATGGTCATCAGCTTATGTTATGTTATCATTATGTGGGATGGCTATACATTATTTTACATGGTCATCAGCTTATGTTATGTTATCATTATGTGGTATGGCTATACATTATTTTACATGCTCATTAGCTTATGTTATCATTATGTGGTATGGCTATACATTATTTTACATGCTCATTAGCTTATGTTATGTTATCATTATGTGGTATGGCATATATTATTTTACATGGTCATCAGCTTATGTTATGTTATCATTATGTGGTATGGCTATACATTATTTTACATGGTCATCAGCTTATGTTATGTTATCATTATGTGGTATGGCTATACATTATTTTACATGCTCATCAGCTTATGTTATGTTATCATTATGTGGTATGGCTATACATTATTTTACATGCTCATTAGCTTATGTTATGTTATCATTATGTGGTATGGCTATACATTATTTTACATGCTCATTAGCTTATGTTATCATTATGTGGGATGGCTGTACATTATTTTACATGGTCATTAACTTATGTTATCATTATGTGGTATGGCTATACATTATTTACATGGACATCAGCTTATGTTATGTTTATCATTATGTGGTATGGCTATACATTATTTTACGTGGTCATCAGCTTATGTTATCATTATGTGGGATGGCTATACATTATTTTACATGGTCATTAACTTATGTTATCATTATGTGGTATGGCTATACATTATTTTACATGCTCATTAACTTATGTTAAGTTATCTTTATATAGGATGGCTGTACATTATTTTACACTGTCATTAACTTATGCAGGCTGGGTAACTCTCAGCGGATCCACTGATTTCAGTGGATGAACTCCTAGTTTCAGAGGGAAAAAATTTTTTTTTCATAGGAAATATTGCTGAATTATTTTATTTGCCATCAGGAAATGCATCCGTAATGCCTCAGAATTACAGAAATTCTTCAGCTTCTTCAGCAGGACATTGCCCCTGGACCCCGGCCAATTTTCAGAGGAAACTTTCTTCTCCTCTTACCCAGCCTGCTTATGTTATGTTATCTTTATGTAGGATGGCTACATATGGATCACTCTTCTGAAACCTATACAGTTTTGTTACATGGATGAAAAAAAATCAATTTCCGAATTTCACATTGTTTTCAGTTGTTTGTATCAGTTTTATGCTTGCTTAATAAGATTTGATCAAAAGAAAATTGATCACTCTAGGAGAACCAGAAAAAAAAATTGCAGTTTATCAGACAAGCTGAAAACGTCCGCGTGTAACGGACGATACCACAACAGCAAGAAAAAAAGTGTTCTAAATGCCCAAAAACGACACTATTTTACATAGTCATTAACTTATATTATCTTTATGCAGGATGGCTGTACACTATTTTACATAGTCATTAACTTATGTTATCTTTATGTAGGATGGCTATAGAATATTTTACATGGTCATTAACTTACGTTATCTTTATGCAGGATGGCTATATATTATTTTACATAGTCATTAACTTATGTTATCTTTATGCAGGATGGCTGTACATTATTTTACATAGTCATTAACTTATGTTATCTTTATGTAGGATGGCTATAGAATATTTTACATGGTCATTAACTTACGTTATCTTTATGAAGGATGGCTATATATTATTTTACATGGTCATTAACTTATGTTATCTTTATGTTGGATGGCTATATATTATTTTACATGTCATTAACTTATGTTATCTTTATGTTGGATGGCTATATATTATTTTACATGGTCATTAACTTATGTTATCTTTATGTTGGATGGCTATATATTATTTTACATGGTCATTAACTTATGTTATCTTTATGTTGGATGGCTATATATTATTTTACATGGTCATTAACTTATGTTATCTTTATGTTGGATGGCTATATATTATTTTACATGGTCATTAACTTATGTTATCTTTATGTTGGATGGCTATATATTATTTTACATGGTCATTAACTTATGTTATCTTTATGTAGGATGGCTATAGAATATTTTACATGGTCATTAACTTATGTTATCCTTATGTAGAATGGCTGTATGTTATTTTAGGTGGTCATTATGTTATGTTATCCTTATGCAGGATGGCTTTACATTATTTTACATGGTCATTAACGTATGTTATTGTTATGCAGGATGGTTGTACATTATTTTACATTGTCATTAACGTATGTTATTGTTATGTAGGATGGTTGTACATTATTTTACTGGTCATTAACGTATGTTATTGTTATGCAGGATGGCTGTACATTATTTTACATGGTCATTAACGTATGTTATTGTTATGCAGGATGGTTGTACATTATTTTACATGGTCATTAACTTATATTATCTTTATGCAGGATGGTTGTACATTATTTTGTATGATCATTAACTTATGTTATCTTTATGCAGGATGGTTGTACATTATTTTACATGGTCATTAACGTATGTTATTGTTATGCAGGATGGTTGTACATTATTTTACATGGTCATTAACGTATGTTGTTGTTATGCAGGATGGTTGTACATTATTTTACATGGTCATTAACTTATATTATCTTTATGCAGAATGGTTGTACATTATTTTACATGGTCATTAACTTATATTATCTTTATGCAGAATGGTTGTACATTATTTTGTATGATCATTAACTTATGTTATCTTTATGCAGGATGGTTGTACATTATTTTACATGGTCATTAACTTATATTATCTTTATGCAGGATGGTTGTACATTATTTTACATAGTCATTAACTTATGTTATCTTTATGCAGGATGGCTGTACATTATTTTACATGGTCATTATGTTATCGTTATGCAAGATGGCTGTACATTATTTTACATGGTCATTAACTTATGTTATCGTTATGCAGGATGGCACCAGAAGTGATAGCCTGTGATGAAAACCCTGATGCCACATATGATAACCGGGTAAGTGTCTTTGTTGAATAGACAGACTGGCGGAACTGTGGTAAGGGAGGTGTTCATTTAGTCATGTTGATGGGCAGATGAGACCATGTATTATAATTTGTATTGATCAGGGATGCTTTCTGTGATGTGATTGTATAAAACGCAGTGAGATTAGTTTGTAGTTGCTGGTTAGTTGTGTTTTTCATTCAGTTCATTTTTTTAAAAGACAAGATACATAGATTCATATGTCATTACAATGTAAACAAAATTGTTCCATTGACAGACATACAAATATAAGATACTATAAGATACAAAACCCATATATATATATCGCTAGGCAAGACAGCGGGACCTGACCAGTTTATGGGGCTTACTTGCCAGCTTAAAGTTAATGTCATGAATATATGGATCTTGTAGTGGCGTCAGTGCATGTAGAGTTCATTCTGAGTGTGTTGACATTATGTTGAGAAACCGAGACTGGAACTGTATGGAAGTGAGCCATTTTTGACAGGCATGATCATTATTTTGTGATTGAAACATGAAAACATATTTATCATTTCCATTCTGTCCTTGTTTATGATTGATTTGTGTGTGTGTGTGTGTGTGTGTGTGTGTGTGTGTGTGTGTGTGTGTGTGTGTGTGTGTGTGTGTGTGGTGTTGTGATGTGTGTGTGTGTGGTGTGTGTGTGTGTGTGTGTGTGTGTGTGTGTGTGTGTGTGTGTGTGTGTCTGTCTGTGTGTGTGTGTGTGTGTGTGTGTGTCGGTGAAATTGTGTTTCAGTTAGCATAGAACATTTAATCTTATGTTAATGTATCTCTTGGATTTCGATTCAAAATGACAAAATTTGTGTGGTTTTTCTACATGTAAATGGAGGAGATTTTTCTCATCCCCTTTGTCAGCATGCATGCAGATCTTCCAGTGCCTAAACCCCCTTTGTGTACACACGCATGTGGAATATCAAATGCATGTTAAAAATCCTGTAAGTCCTGTCAGTGGCTGGCTCATTGAAACATGAAAACATCCAGCGTATACTCTTGCCAAAGATGCAGACTGTGCAGCAACATAGTGGGAAGTGACCAGCTCACCTTACCGCTGAAGTTTTGTGTACTCCACTAAAATGTCTGATTAAATGTGATGCACAGTGAGCCCAAATGAGTTTGAAGTGTGTAAAGAGAATAGTAATAAAAGCAATAATGATCATAACAGTTTTACTAATGATTATGATAATATTATTATTATATAAATGTCATAAATGATAATAATGACAATAAATATAATGATAATAAAATGATGATGATGATGATGATGACGATATGCTACTTTTAGTTTTTTTTCACATATGTAATAATGTATGTATGTGTTTCAGGTTTGTGTTGTTACAGTATTTTTATCACATAACTGGTCATTTTAAGTGATGAACTTGCTATGACTGCATAAGTTAATAATTAAAGAGCTTGCAAGACTGTTGTCTGTTCCAAAAGCTGTTACATGCATCACAGCAGCAGGATAATGTGCTGTTTATCCCAAGAGCTTTGACATGGATCATATAGAAACAAACCTGGATGTCAAAGGCCAGCATCTTTAATTCTGATGCTCTCTGTTCTTACAGAGTGATTTATGGTCACTGGGAATAACTGCAATTGAAATGGCGGAAGGAAAGCCACGTGAGTATATGTCAGACTTAGACTGCTAGTGTATGTTGTATTGTAAGTGGTTGATAGGCTCCAATAAGAATCAGACTTAGACTGTTGATATATGTTGTATTGTGTAAGTGGTTGATAGGCTCCAGTAAGAATCAGACTTAAACTGTTGGTATATGTTGTATTGTGTAAGTGGTTGATAGGCTCCAGTAAGAATCAGACTTAAACTGTTGGTATATGTTGTATTGTGTAAGTGGTTGATAGGCTCCAGTAAGAATCAGACTTAGACTGTTGGTATATGTTGTGTTGTAAGTGGTTGATAGGCTCCAGTAAGAATCAGACTTAGACTGTTGGTATATGTTGTATTGTAAGTGGTTGATAGGCTCGAATAAGAAAGCTGCACTTATCAGTGAAGAGATACACATTCTATTCGATTCAAAGATGTGAGAAGAAAAATTAAAATTGTTTTCTGTGTTGTGAATATATTTTACAGAGAGTAATAACAATAAGCAAGCCGTTTTGTGTATAAACTATCCATATATTAATTGAAATTCTATGCTAGAAATTGTCTCTTTTCTGTCACTCTTTTTCTTTCTGCTTTGTTCCTTTGCTTTCTGTCATTTCTTCTTCTTATTTTGTGCCTTGCTGGTCCATTCATGTGAATGTGTTCAATACAGTCGTACATACTTTTCTCTTAGGATTGATCATTGGGTGCATGTATTAAGTGCATTTTTGGCTCAAGGGAAGGGAGATATGTGGAAGCAATTTTAGGTAATTCAGGCATTTTTCTTATGTTTTAGTGTCCTTAGTTATGTTTAAGTTTGTATTTAGATACGTTTTTTAAATCCCCTGTGATAAGTTGGACAGAGTGGTCAACGCCAGTGCATGGCCTCACATTATGTGCGCGAATGCATTGATATGTGTACTTAATTTTCTTTTCCTTTTTTTTTCCTGTTGTAGTATTGCATGCGTTTTAAAATGGTTATAGCCCAGATATGACTCTACGCAGTCGGCTGGGCTTTAATAAATGAAAATAACAATACATAACAGTTGATTGAAACAGTATTCAGATATGAGTAAAGAAACAAACGCAGATGTCTTTGAGCGTAAGTCTTACACCTTCTCAATGAAGCAGTAGGTATGAACAGTGAAAACGGTTGAATGTATACTACAATTATCAAAGTTCCTTGTAGCACAAAGTGATGAAGGCTGATCATTCTTGATCAGATCCTGCTACTATCATCTCCATCGTATAAGGCTGATCAGGAAGTATCTCTCTGTCGAAACAACTGCAAAACTCGTTCTCTCCTTCATAATGTCTCGCATTGACTATTGCAATTCACTCCTGTCTGGTCTTCCTGCCTCCACCATTCACATCCTACAGCGCATTCAAAACAATGCTGTACGCCTTGTACTCAAAAAGAAAAAAGCTGACCACATATCTCCTCTCCTGGCACAACTTCACTGGCTCCCTGTATCAAAGCGCTTACAGTACAAACTAGACACCATGTGCTACAAAAGCCTCAATAACGCAGCCCCCGATTACCTGTCAAGCCTACTTGAGATCTATGTTCCCTCACGTACCCTCCGCTCTGCCTCCGATCCTCTGACTTTTCGCTTTCCATGCACTAAGCTCAATACCTATGGTCCACGAGCCTTCTCTGTTTCTGGTCCACTCTCCTGGAACAAACTTCCTCTCTCAGTCCGTCAGCAACCTACTTTTGTCTCCTTCAAGTCCGCTCTCAAACCTCACCTTTTCTCCTCCGCATAAAATCCTAACCTCACTCAACCCCCCCCCCCCTTCTGCAGCCTGTCTCCGCTCGGAGGGAATCACAAGGTTATAATATATAATTGTATATGCTATGCTCTCTATAATTTTCCATTGGTTTTATTCTTGCTTTTATTGCTTTTATTCTTTCTCCCCATTTATAGCCATGCGTGTGTGTGTGTGTGTGTGTGTGTGTGTGCGTGCGTGTGCGTGCGTGCGTGCGTGCGTGCTTGCGTGTGTGTCTGCTTCAGCGCTTAGATTTGATTTTATCAAGATTTTGCGCTATATAAATATTGTAATTATTATTATTATTATGTGTGCATTGATTAGTGATGTTAGGAAACATAAATAAAAAAAAAGCATTGAAAATATGGGAGAATTGCTAACTTTGAAAATGTTCAATTGCTTGTCAGTTTGGATGAATTTGGACTGAAAGTGATATTTGTGTGGATTTGGTTTTCAGCTCTCTGTGATATGCACCCCATGCGAGCCCTCTTCCTTATACCCAGAAATCCACCCCCAAGACTGAAAAACCCCACGAAATGGTAGGTGATATGATCAGGATGTTTCCTTAGCCTTATGTATACTTCATATTGTGAAATGGTTATACAAGATTATTGATGAATGTAGTGATGATGGTTGCCTTATTGACATTCTCACACACACGCAGCCACACGCACACATGTGCACACACTCGCGCGCGGGCACACACACACTCAAACACACACACACAGACACAGACACACACAGACACAGACACACACAGACACACACACACACACACACACACACAACACACACAACACACACACACACACACACACACACACACACACACACACACACACACACACACACACACACAGACAAGAATCCCAATCTCATTAATTATATGTGATGTGAGAAATTTCTACAACTAGTCACAGTGAGTTTATTTTTTGAACACTGACAAATTTAATCTGCCGCACCCAGTGTACAAAGGTGAGAGAATAGTTAGCAATGTAAGTTCGGAGGAAACCGGGAGATCCAAGTTATGATATGTGCATAAAAGGCAGATGATGTGGATTTTCTGCATAAGTAACGGAGTGAATTAGGGAGAGAGGAGGAAAGAGTCATTCAGTTACCATCTTTAAATACGAACCAGAGCTGCTGAACCTCCTCATCTCTTTCCTTGACGGCTTGCAGAGAACAGTGCAGTTTGACGGATCATACTCAGAGCCATTCCCCATTCAAAAGGGAGTGAAGCAGGGCTGCATCCTTGCCCCTACACTCTTCCATCTTTGGGATCTTCTTATCCCTCATGCTGTGGCATGTTTTCAGGGCATCTAATGACAGTGTACTGATGGCAAGCACACCTTAGAGTAAGACCAAAGTGAGTCAAGTTCTGACCGGGAGATATTCTTTGTTGATGATGCTGCCTGGATATCTTGCACAGAGTCTGGTCTTCAGCAAGTTAATCAGTTCCCTTGCATGTGCTTGCCAAGAGTTTGCCCTCATCATCAGTCTGAAGGCATTGACCGAGTGTCAGCAGAGATCCCAGTATAAGCACGGGCAATCACACCCTGCAAGCGGTAAATGAATTGACTTTCTTGTGATCAACAGTCTTCAGCAATCTGTTCTCAACTCAGAGCTCAGCAGGGAGATAGTGGAAGCTGTAGCTGCCAAGCTATCCAAGAGAGTGGGGAAAAATAATGAGCTCACCACAGTTGTCAGGATTAGAGCATACAGATCCTCCATAATGAGTATTCTCTGTAGCAGTGAGAACTGGATAACCCCCGTGCGGCAAGAGCACTATTGCAGTAGCTTCCACCTGTGGTGCTTGAGCTAGATCCTGGGCATTTCCTGAAAGACTTGTTTGCCAAACAAGGACATCTTGGAGTAGGTCAGCGTGCCAAGTATGTATGTCCTCTTCACACATATAACTTAATCACCTTGGCTATGCCTACCACAAGGAGGACAGCTGCATCTCAAAAGATATCCTGTGTGGAGAGCTGACCGCAAGCCCACTTGGTACCTGATTCTTTGACATGGGGACATGTGCGGAGTGATCTGATGTCCCGTTGATATCAATGTGGACACTTGGGAAGAGACAGCTACAAATCACTGTGTCTGGCAACAGGCTGTAGGCACAGGCATTGGAGAGGAGAAATGAACTCAATTGTGGTCAGACAGACAAGGGACAGAAGGAAAGTTGCAGCAACGACCATCCAGCCAAGCCGTCAGCTTTCATTGTTAATTTAGACGGAACCATTATAGACATACAAATAAGTGATTGAGCATTTATGACAGAAAAAATTGCAAGATGATGTTAAAGTAATTTGAAAGTTGCAAGATGATGATAAAGTAATTTGAAAGTTGCAAGATGATGATAAAGTAATTTGGAAGTTGCAA
Source organism: Monoplex corrugatus (assembly GCA_030674185.1). Classification (NCBI taxonomy): domain Eukaryota; kingdom Metazoa; phylum Mollusca; class Gastropoda; order Littorinimorpha; family Ranellidae; genus Monoplex; species Monoplex corrugatus. Next base: position 12,866,261 of record JAPXFY010000031.1, on the reverse strand, counting down.
GATGATGATAAAGTAATTTGGAAGTTGCAGGATGATGATAAAGTAATTTGGAAGTTGCAAGATGATGATAAAGTAATTTGAAAGTTGCAGGATGATGATAAAGTAATTTGGAAGTTGCAGGATGATGATAAAGTAATTTGGAAGTTGCAAGATGATGATAAAGTAATTTGGAAGTTGCAGGATGATGATAAAGTAATTTGGAAGTTGCAAGATGATGATAAAGTAATTTGAAAGTTGCAGGATGATGATAAAGTAATTTGGAAGTTGCAAGATGATGATAAAGTAATTTGAAAGTTGCAGGATGATGATAAAGTAATTTGAAAGTTGCAAGATGATGATAAAGTAATTTGAAAGTTGCAAGATGATGATAAAGTAATTTGAAAGTTGCAAGATGATGATAAAGTAATTTGAAAGTTGCAAGATGATGATAAAGTAATTTGAAAGTTGCAGAGATGATAAAGAATTTGGAAGTTGCAAGATAATATAAAGTAAATTTGGAAGTTGCAAGATGATGATAAAGTAATTTGGAAGTTGCAAGATGATGATAAAGTAATTTGAAGCTGCAAGATGATGATAAAGTAATTTGGAGCTGCAAGATGATTATGAAGTTATTCTTAGAACTAAACAGGCAACCAGTAACTTAAATAAAACTTTTGCAACATACACATTCACACAAAAAGCAACATCAGATGCAAGTGTGTTTGTTGTGTGTGTGTGTGTGAGAGAGAGAGAGAGAGAGATGGAGGCAGGGAGGGAGGGAGGGGGAAAGAGAGAGGGAAGAGATTTTATCATGTGTACTGTTGTATTGTGAGTGACTCAATTGTGTGTGTGTGTGTGTGTGTGTGTGTGTGTGTGTGTGTGTGTGTGTGTGTGTGTGTTTTTTAAGTAAGGGAGATTATAGCTTTTGTGAGATACGGTAAGTATGTGTATTAAAAGAAATTTGATTTAGAAAAATAGGCGTTTTTATGTATAAAGCGTTTTAGTTTGCAGTTTCACGGAAATCTGATATTTTGTTTCCACAAAAACCCCAGTGATCAACAAAAGTCGATCACACTTTATCTGTTGACTAGTTCTCTGTTAGTACTGACTGAATTGCTGTTCTGCTTTTGTTGGTTTGTTTGGTGTTTTTTTTATTATGTTTTTATTGTTGTTAATCATTTTCTTCTGTTTCTTGTTCTTTTCACCTCCCCCCCCCCACCCCCCTTCATATCTTAATCTTTTCTGTTCTCTTAATTGTTCCTTCTTTTTGCTCTTGAGTGTGTGCATGCTTGAGTGTGGTGTGTGTGTGTGTGTGTGTGTGGTGTGTGTGTGTGTGTGTGTGTGTGTGTGTGTGTGTGGGTGTGAGAGAGTGAACGAGCAAGTGAGAGAGAGTGAGAGAGAAGGGGGAGAGAGAGAGGGGGGGGGGAGAGAGAGAGAGAGAGAGTCATTCATTTAGGCTGTAGCCCCTCATAAAGTTCAAAAATAAATTTTAACTAAATGATTTGGGCTGTTTTAAGTAATACATTAGCAATGCCGCATGAAAAATTGAAATTGGGTTTTGAGTTAAAAAATTTATATGGTTTTGAAGATATTGTTATTCTGAGTAAAAAGCAGTTTAAATTTTTCAAATCGGACTAATAGTTCATGAGATATTTCAATTTGAAGCGTCAAAAATTTCTTAAATTTTGGTACCACGTTTTAGTGGGACAAAGAAGGACCAGTGTCACAGAACAAACTCATCAAATGGCATGGTATGCTGATTTTGCTGGAAATGACATTTATTTTGTAATTGTGAGAGACAGACCGGATCAAAAGTCATGAAATTTTGGTCGTTGATGTATTTTGGTGTGCCGAATTGAATAAAACCATTATTGGAACTCTGTGACGAGCCATTTTTGTCTTATTACAGGAAACATGTGATATTTTGGATGTTTTATCAGTGTTTCATTAATAATTGCCCATATTGTATTAATAACAGACAAAAATGAAGCTAGAAACAAAACAATCATTTCAAGATATAGATATAAAATCATTTTGCTCATCGTTCAAGTGTCTTATTGCTGCAAATTAAACCAAAAAAGTCACGACTCGCTACTTCAGTAGTCTTATGAATAACTTTTAATATTTCATCAGTTTCTGTACATATAAAAGGACATCTGAGAATCAATGACTTCTGGAATCACTTAAATAATTGAAATATTAAAAATTACTGCATGCTTTTATGCTGCAGTCTGTCCAAAAATATCATCCGATCAAAATTCTACTAAAAACTAAACACACACACATACACATGCACACACACATAACACACATACACATATATACACACACACAGAAAAACATAACAGACAAGATTTATGTACGTTACATTTGATTTTTATTTTATACATCAGTCTTTAAAAAATAGACTAAACTGTCTGTGGATGAGTCAATCCCCGAACATTTAGCACAGCCAGCGTCCAAAGAAAACTTCAGGAAGGATATGGGACTACTCACCATTCAGGAACAGGTCACTTAACTCCTACAATAGAGAAATATATGAATTTCTGCATAATATATACTATTCATTGAGAGACTGGAAAGGAAAGGAAACCATAATGCATAGTCTTCACATTAACATTACTTTAACATTAAGCCCAAACTCGCGACTTTGATTTTTAGCATATTACTTGTAAAAATCCACCAAAGCAGAGCAATCCTGCTAAGTATTTCCGGTGTACTCTTGCCCTTTAATACAAATCAATAACAACAGGCTACTATTAAATAAGATGCAATCTTCCCTTTAAAACAAATTAATGACAATGGGCCTATCCTTTTCAGATATTGACTACAAATTGGGAAACAACTACATAAGCTAATGGATGGCCTACTTTACAAATAATACAACTCATAGCCTTCTATTCAGTTTCAAAACCTAAATGAAGAATATTATAACAATGAACAGAAGATTTTGTTTTGTGACATTCTAAATCTCTGTGTGTGTTAGTGTGTGTGCGTGTTGTCAGAGAGAGAGAGAGAGAGAGAGAGAGAGAGAGAGAGAGAGAGAGAGAGAGAGAGAGAGAGAGAGAGAGAGAGAGAGAGAGGAGGATCATGCCTGTTAACAACTTGGATACGAATGTATTGTGGCCTGTTTACTTATTTATTCATTTCTTGTTCTCTGAGAGAGAGAGAGAGAGAGAGAGAGAGAGAGAGAGAGAGAGAGAGAGAGAGAGAGGAGAGAGAGAGAGAGAGAGAGAGAGATTCATGTCAAGGAAAGTACAATAACTTGCACAGAATTGTTTGTTGATTTGAAAAAAAAAAATATTTAGACTTATTCATTCATTCATTTATTTGAGAGAGAGAGAGAGAGGTTGGGGAGGCGGGTATGCGCACCCCTCTGTTTGGGCAAACCCATTTTCCACGGCCCGGCGAAGCACGTCGAGCACATAGTATTTTTAGTAGTAAGCTCGCCCGTCGTGGGGTGAGCAGATCTACACTGCGACATGCAAATAGCATGATCTTGGGGGGAAATGGTTGACGAACCTAGCTTCGGCTGACAACTCCGAATCGAGTTCAAACGCAGTTGTCCTTTTCTTCAAAAATACAATGTCACAGATAAAACAGAACTTGATCTGTTGATTGCTAGATCTAGTCTTTGTCCGACAACGTAAAACTTGCCGAGCTGAAACTTGACAGCGTTCTGTTACGCCGGTAGTAGGCCTATGGCGTCAGCACATTCCGACGTTGTTTTGCTACTGATCTGGAACAGATCCTCATGTAAAAAGTTGGCGTACGGCCGTATTTTACATCAAATTGATTTCATATTACACATGCACATAGAAAAAAGTATGCAAAATCGAATCCCGCCGACGAGAAGTTCCAAAAATGGCGACTCTGCCTGCAAACTTTTCCGATGAAAAAAAGCAAAACTTTGGAAGCGTCGATCTCGGTTCGAAACTGGCACACATAGCTCTCGTCGGGATATATCATTTTGTTACATTGATTCTCATTGGTTGCAAAATTACAATGTGATTGGTTCACAAATATAGCCGTACCGACCGAAATAGTGAAGCACCCCAAACAAACTTCGATTCTAAACGCATACCATATCCGTGATTACGCCCGAAACGCGGATTTTCGACTTTCTCATCAAATAACTAATTCCATTTTCTCTGTAAGTACTTAAAATGGCAATCATTCAAATCTTTATTCATTTCTGATTCATATAAGAAAAAAAATAAGGATGAAACACCGCTTAATGAGGCAGTAATACTTGATTGAACTGAAGACCCCCCAGTTTTGCGGCCGGCCCCCGTTTTTGCCCAGTTTTTGGTACCACACAATTTTGACGTCGCGTTTCGGTTCGCACGGCATTGCTAAATACATGAAATGTTTAAATGAAATCATCTCTTTAAAGCCTTCACAGAGTTGCCAAGTGTTACACTTTTGACATAGTGTGTTAAGGTTTCATTGAAAATACTATGCTGCTACACTTTGTGATAAAACGCTATGTTGGGTATAAAATGCTTCATGGCGGACTAAATGGAAGGGAACAGTATAGATCTTTAGACTAAAAATATTTCATCAGAAAAAGCCAAGTTCAGTAAAGGGAGAGAGAAAATGGTTAAAATCGTGACTTTGCAGCTTTATCAATTGGGTTTGTTGTCGGCCATTCTGAGTGTTTGTAGGTTAAGTCAAAACCATGTGGTAACTAGTTTCCTTTTCTTCTTAGTCCACCATTGTGTGTACATGTACATATCATAAATAGAAAAAGAAAGCAACCCATATCAGTTTTGGTGATATCGCAAACATGTGCTAGACTTAAATTGGAATGCCACACGTAAAATGTGTCAAACTGCACAAAATGCTGCACTTTGTGTTTTCTGGGCCCTGACAGCTCTGCCTTCCAATAAAAAAAAAATGAGTCTTGAAAACTTGAAATTGGCCCGTTTGAAGTGTATGACTCACAGTTATAGCAATAATTTCAAGACAGTTTCCACAGATGTATGACAGACTATGTTGTTTGCGTCAGGTCCAGCAAGTTACACAACTTTGTGGAGTCCTGCTTGATAAAGGACTACACGGCAAGGCCCAACACAGAACAACTGCTGAAACATCCCTTCATCCGAGATCAACCCACCGAAAGACAGACTCGCATCCAGCTCAAAGATCACATCGACAGACACAAGAAGAACAGAAAGGGTGAGAACAGCGTTGTATAGCATTGTATTGTATTGTTCTTCCAAATGGAATTTGCGGCATGAAATATGTGCTTTTGTCACAAGGGAGGACACACTGCCAATGATAGAATGGTACTATAACATAAGGATTGGGAGTGAACGGCTCTTCCGTTGAAAGCAAAGTGGAGGGAAACCATTGATAGGAAATTAATGAAGATTGCTGATGAAATTAAGTGAATTATGTACAGTGAAATGCAGAAAAGTGTTGCACAATAAATGAGTAATGAATTACTGTAATGGAAATCAGTTGTAATGTTAGACAGGTATTAAGAGAAAAGGAGGTGTCATATAGCAATATTTTCTGCCTACATACATGCTTGGTTGTAGACTTGTCATGTGTTGTGGTGCCAGTAGGTCGCTCTGTTTCAGCCTAAATGTAGTAGTAGCTAATATTGTGGATTGACAATAGCTCACAGGGCATCATGGTACACTTCCCAGTCCTTTATACGCACGCATGACCAGGAACAAGCCCCGTTCCATTCATTCCTTTGGCTGCTGTCACCATGATTAGTGTACATGTAGAGAGATGGTCAGTTGTCTGGTTGAGTTCAACTATGGTGGGATGCTGAGTTGGATTAGAGATTTCAGAGGCTTTAGTGAATCAGTAAAATGTCTTGTAAATTCAGTTTAGGTTGATTGCTTCTTTTTTTTGTCATGGTTTTAATCAAATTTATGAGTGTTGCCAAAGCTGCTTGGAAGAAGTTTGATATCTTGGAATATTATCTGCACAGTGAGCCATTAGTATTTGTCACATTTGGGTGACTAAGTGGTTTATGTGATAAATGTGAATCAGAATGATATTACGTCTGATATAATGTGTTTATGTCGTCTGAACAGCTGTGAATGAACTTTGTCATCTAGTGGGTCAGGCAGTGAAAAAATTAGTAAACCCATGGAACTACGAAAACTCTGATACCCCAGGAACTGACTGACTCAAAGCCATTTGCCTTTAGATTTCTTTTTGTTTGTTTGTGTGTTTATTGCATTTTTAATTGTTGGGTCTCATTGTATTGTTCTGTATTATTGATCTGTTCAGATGTGTTCTGTAGTGGGGTGGTGGTGGAATTTATATAGGTGAGCGTGGCATTTTATCAAGAGTTGTTGGCAAATAAGTGATGATGTTGATGTGTAGATTCGTTTTCAGGAGAAGACCACGAAACTGAGTATGAATACGAAGGCAGTGACAATGAGGAAGAGGATGAGAGCACTATGCCAGGAGAACCAAGGTAAGTGATGTCATCTTGTTGTTGTTTGATTTATCCATTAGACTTGTACTTTAAGCTGAGAGTATATATTTCATGTCATGGAGTAATCCTGTAGTTAAGCTGAAGTGGCAGCGTTGAACCTCTAGGGGAATGGCTGTAGTCAATGTAGGGCAAGGAACCAGTGGATTGTAGGAGTGAAAGTAGGACGGCACATCTGCAGTGTCATGACAGAAAAAGAGGAAGCATATTCTTGTCTCACATAAGCTGGGTTATCAGTTGGGGTGTGTGCGAGCATTTCTGAAAGAATTCTCATTGAAATCAGGTTTAGGTTACAACCAAAATAGAATGATCATGTGCCACTCGGCATTAGTTGGATATAGTAAGTGTATTAGTTAAACAGGAATGTACTTTAAGTTCCTTTTTTAAGCTGGAGAGTGTATTTTGAAGTCGATACTGTTCAAAAATATTGTTGAGTTTGTATTACATGTGAATTTGTAAGTACAGGATTGTCATTTTAACATTAGATTTATAGTCTGTGCTCCCTTGTTCAAGGGATGTATAGCTACTAGTCCAAGACTTGAATCTGCTGGAATTTTTTTTTTTTTTGAGTTCCTGAATTTGCAAACAATTGTCCAGTATTCAGATTTTTTTCTTTTTTTTCTTTATTTTTTTGCAGTTATATTTACTGTATTCATAATATTTAGCCTGAAATATTTTCCATTGAGGCCTTGGGTTTTTTGGAAAAAAAATTGTAAAGATCAGTTTGACATGGGATGTTTCAGAGGATCTAATGAAGTTTAGGATGTTATGAAAACTTGTAAGCATTTCTTTGAACATTCTGGGTGTTGGAAATAGGATGTTTCAGAGGACCTGATGAATTTGAAGGTGTTATGAAAACATAAGCATTTTGTTAAAGGTTCTGGGTGTTGGAAATGCAAAATGAGTTGAATTCATTTGATAACATTAAATGGAGGGGAACAAGTTAACTGATGATTACAAGTGTTGGATTACTTCCCTTTAGCAATGGTTTGCAGGATATTGAAAACAATTGCAATGGAGTTCACTGTTTACTGTACTGATGTCGGACGATACCACCAGTATAAAAAGAAATCTGTATAGAGTAGATGCGCTGTACAGAGTAGATGCAGCAAGCAAGAAGGCAGGTCTGTATCTAAGTGTCAAGAAGACAAAACTCACCTGGAAGGAGAAGAAAGTCAAGCGTATCAAGATATTCAAATCAGCAAGACTAGTTGGAAAATGTCAAGTTATTCAAATCAGCAAGACTACGTTGGAAAATGTTAGTGATTTTAAATATAGGCTTAATTAAATCTTGTGATGGCACATGTACTAAAGACATCAAAACAAGAGTAGGAATGGCAAAACAGAAAATAATCCAACTCAAGAATACTTGGAAACACAAAAGCATACCAACAGCCTTAAAAAAAACAACAAAGTATCTAATCTGGCCAGTAATGTTTTATGGCTGTGAAGTCTGGATATGCAGAAAAGTGGATGAAAATAAGATGTAAGGGGCAAGTGGTCTGGTAAAAGAACAAATAAAAGCATTTTGAGCAAACTCACAGTCAGACACAAGCTGCTGGCAGAAACCAACAAAAGAAAAGTGAAATACATGAGCTGTACAAGCTGCGGCGCGAACACAACCCTAATGACAATGATTTTGCTAAGGAATGTCGTGGCCAAAAAAAACCCAGGCAGACCACCAGTCTGTGTGAACAACATCACCAACATCAGCAGTTTGAAGATCTAGGAAATAGCATCATCATCATCATCAGGTGCCCTGCCGCATGGCGTTGGCGACCATGGACTTCCATCCATCTCTATCTCTTGTTGCCCCCAGCATCTCCCCCACCCTCCTCATCCCCAGCCACTCTGCAAGTCCGTCCAGCATTCTCTCCCTGGGTCTACCTGGTGCTTCTTTCCCTCCAGCTTTCCCGTTGTGACCAGGTGCTCCAAATCCCCCTTCCTCATAAAATGGCCTATAAATGTTGCCTCTCTTTTCCTAATCTTCCTTATGAGTGATCTACTTGTGTCTGCCTCCATCAAGACTCTCGTTTGTTTTCTTTGCTGTCCATGAAACTCTCAACATTCTTCTTAGAAACCACATCTCGGCTGCCTCAATCTTGCTCTGGCTTTGCTTGCTGACTGTCCACGCCTCGCATCAGTACAACAGTATTGGTTCTATTTAACATTCAAGGACTCTCTTTCTGATGTTAATTGATGGGCATTTGTTGGTAAGAATGCTTGTCATCTTCTTGAATGCTGTTTGGGCTTGGCCGATTCTGCCAGCTATTTCTGATGTGCATCTGCCGTCTGATGAAATGACCGTTCCCAGGTATTTGAACTTATTAACCTGTGTCAAGGTTGTGCCATCTGCTGTTATTTTGCATGAGGGGATTTCATGTTTTTTACTGATCACCATGACTTCAATCTTCCTGCTGTTTAGTTCCAACCCCTTACCTTTGCTTTCTATTTCTAGTATATTCACAAGGTTTTGTAAAGAAATAGCATAGAACAGTCAAAACTAGGATGAAGAGAGGAGAGTTATTGTGAGGTCTGCTGCAGCAGCTGTCATCAAAGTCGGTGATGCTGACAAAGTAACAGGTGACATAGAGTTCACCATGTTATTGTTTTGTCTCTTTTCTGGAAGCATGTCTTGCATAATAGCATTTATGTACTGTGACAATTTTGTTTTTGTAAACAAAGCAGTGGTACCAGCAATGCAGAAGAAATACGGCAAAGGTCATGTTGTTGGTAAAAGATGATTAAACTGGTTCATTTCACTACAGAACAGTGTAAACAAAGCTAAACAAAACTTGCCCAGACAGCTGTGGACAGCAGACAGCACAGACCAACAGTTTTCCCATGCTGATGCTGATGCTTTCAGTCCCATGTGCATTATCCCTACTCCTACTCAGATAAAAAATTTTTGCATGCATTTTGTTTTCTGTTCACGAGTTTTGCTTTCCATTTTTACAGAAATATTTATCATGCACTCTGCATACAAAATATACCCACAGTGTTGCATCTGTGTATTTTTGAAAATAGTTTTTAACGTTTTTCATTGAAATTCACACATTTTATTCAGAAAGTTTTTTGTCATTTGCTAATTATAAGAAAATATTCATCGTTCAGTTATCTATCAAAATGCACATACTTGCATACAGGTAGCTGGTCTAGATTAATTATATACATTTTTAAAACAGTACCTACAAACTTGGATTTTTCTGTCCAAGTGCTGCTAGTAAGAATGTTGATGAAAGACATTGCTGCTCATTCTAAACCTGGGAATGTTAAGTAGATAGAATAACTACACAATCCTGCACACTTTGTTAGGGCTCCTGGATGTGATGATAGAAATGTTGTACATTCAAAATGTTACAATTGGTAAATTGTCACCTGTCTGTATTTTCCCCAACAGTTCCATCCTGCAGATCCCAGGGGAGAGCACCCTGAAACGCAACTTCCAGCAGATCCAGGAGCGGGAAGCCAAACGGCAAGAGTCGTCCCGCCAGCAGCAACAACGACAGTCCCAGCATGGCCAGCCTGCAAGACCCCTGTCCTCTCACCATCAGCCTTTCCACCAGCCACCCCCTCCCCAGCCTTTCCAGCCCTCGCACGCTCTCCCTCCGCCCCAGCCGGCGTCGGCAGTTTCGCACATCGTGCAGCACCACAGCGCGGCTATTCAGCCTGCGTCGCGGCCTTTGCCGGCGGTCCCCTCGTCTTCCTCATCGCCCCATGACCAAGGTGTTAAACAATTCCCCATGCAGCGTATGATTGGTGAGATGAGTTGTTGTGTGTGTGTGCGTGTGTGTCTTCTGTCAGCTTGCCTGTAGTCCTTACGGGATGGCATGGCACGGCAAGCGCCGGGCTGTCTTACTGCCTGGTGCATGCTCTTGTGCATGGTGCTGTTGGTTTTGGAGCGCTTGTCGTTGTGAGTATTGTGGGTGTGCATGTGTGCTCTTGTGCTGGTTGTTGAGCATGTGTTCAGTAGTTTTGTAGGCTGTGAACTGTGAGAATCTAACAGATAACATTGATAGACGTTGCTTTCTGTTGTAATGACAAAAGCGTGTTGATGTTGATAAATTCAAGTATTGCAACTTCACCAGTATGTTCGTAGGCTGTTTAGATTTTTGTGTGTGTCTTTTGGTAAAAGCCATTAAGATTTGTGAAAAAAACAAAAAAACAAAACAGGGGTGAGGGAAGAAAAGGGAGAGAAAAACAGGAATAAAAATAGGAAGAGTACTAGAATAGATTTGTGAGAAAAAAAAATAGGAGGGGGAGATAAAGGGATGGGAAAAAATGGGAATAAAGTTGGAAAGGGTGGGGGAGAAAAGGGATGGGAAAATGGAATAAAAGTAGGAAAGGGATGGGGGGAAAATGGGAATAAAAGTAGGAAAGGGATGGGAAAATGGGAATATAAAAGTAGGAATAGAAATACTAGCATAGACTTGTAAAAAAAACCCAGGAGGGCAGGGGGAGAAAAGGGATGGGAAAAATGGGAATAAAAGTAGGAAAGGGATGGGGAAAAATGAAAAATGGGAATAAAAGTAGGAAGAGTACTAACATAGATTTGTGAAAAAAACAGGGGGGTGGGGGGGGGGGGGGGGGCAGGGGCAGAAAAGGGTTGGGAAAAATGGGAATAAAAGTAGGAAGAGTACTAGCATAGATTTGTGAAGAGAACAAAGGGGGGTGTGGGGTGGGTGGGAGAAAAGAGCGGAATAAATGTAGGTAAAGTACTAGGGTAATCACGCCAAATAAAAGTTGTTCATTTTTAAGTATGACAGTAAATGTAGATGACAAACTGAAATTCTGCACGACTGTATTGAGTAAGGCAGTATTCCTAAGTAAGGACAGTTGCAGGTGTACTGCACATAAACTTCTGAAACACATGCACAGATATGATGTCAGGGGTCAAAATAATACACAGATAATTCACACAGTCAACGGTTTGAGGTTAAAGAAAAAAAGAAAAAGAAATCTGAAAGACCTTATAGCCAGAAGTCAAGTGTATATACTTATTTAGAACAAAAGCAGCTACAGTAACAAGGAAAGAGATATCCATTGTTATTTTAGAGTTATTCTTAACCACTGTCATTTCAGAGCTATTGCGGTTGTTTTAGCATTCGGTTTATTGGTTAACATGCTTTATGCCTTTGCTTTTACTTATAAACTGATATGCATGAACCATTTTGATGATAAGATCACAGAATTCATTACAACGTCAGTATAACATTAAGTAATCTGACAAAAAATAATTGTTGAATTGAATTGATGAGGTCACTTGTGGATTATGATTGTTTTATTGCAGTTAACCTCTTGAGTGCTGTATCCGTAAAATTTACGGAGGTCTCGGAGCCTTCTCTGGTGCCTACATGCGTGAAATTTACGGAGGTAGTTTGACGCACGTTTCAGCCTAATGTAAATGGGAGAGAAGCACTGACTGATGGTGTCAGTCTCAGAGAGGGTTCATAAAAGTGACTGGCTTCCTTTACATGGCTTTTTGACCATGCAACCCTCACCAGATTGGTTTTATTTATCTGAAAAGAGAAACTGATTTTCAGCAAAAATGTTGACACCAGGACTGTCTTGCAATGCTGCATGTTTTCAGCCTTTGAAAGCATGTGAGTTGAGTCAAGAACTTATAAATGACTGTAGGAAGACAAATCTGACACAAGAAGAGGTTGAAAACAGCAGTAGTTACTTGCTGTTGGTATGAAATGTGCAGCAGACAGGCCCAACACGAAAAGAATTGATTTTCTGAGCATGTGACACAAAGGGTTTGTGGCCACAGGCAATACTGGCAGCTAGCCAACACTTTGCAAGGTTGAGACAGACGACCACATTGTAGGATTATATAAGCCACACTGTCAGTGAGTAGTAGTAGAAGTGGCAAGGGGAAGACTAGGGTGATGGAGTGGGATGGGGGTGGGGGGCGTGCCACAGCTGACAACTTGACCTGGTCAAGCCACTCAGTGCACTAGCACACTGTGGCTCTTTGTAACTCGTCAGTAGTCAGTGATCTCTTAGTAGGAAATCTGCAAAAGTCTGAATACTTTTGGATTTCATCAGGAGGATCATATATTCTATTTTTTCCTTTGTTTTTCTGGTTTCCATCGCGAGTGGTTATGAGTTTTTTACAGGAATTTCAACGCAATATTACAAATATGTAGTAATTTCAAGAAATTACTACATAAATCATCTGAAATACATTTAGTCATACCTAATGAACCATTCTGTGTAATTTTATGCATAGGTTCCCATAAATATGGAAGCAACAGTTGTTTTAACGTACATGGTAGCAATGCAACATTTTTCCCTGGCACATGGAAAACACTGGATGTCAAAAAACGTCAGCACTCAAGGGGTTAAGAACATTTAAGTACCTCTTAGCAGAATTTTAACAATATTGTAGGAAAATGTGACATGTTTATCTATTCACAAGAAAAAAAAAATCTAGTTGTTGAGGAACAGATTGAAAAAGATCACAATCTGAGAACAGCTTTTCACTTTTAGCTTAGTTTCAACAACTAGGTGACCACGTAGATATACCCATGTGCTCACACACACTCCTGCACACGCGCACGAGAATAGATTTAATACATGGAAAATTAAATGTTTTATTTTTGTTATAGAGAACGTGCATGTACTTTGCATAAGTTAACACAAAAAATGCTAAGTGCTTGGCTCTTATGAGTAACAGGTTGCTGTGAGTTTGAGGTGGACAAAAGCTAAACACGTAGTTCCTGTGTATTGTACAAAATGTTGTGCTCGTGAAGTGTTAGTGTGAAATGTGACAGTAATAACAAAGTGATGTGTGTTTGCTTGTGTGTGTTAGTGTTAACTCTTTGAAGACGTAATATAGTGGACTTGCACAACCACTGTGGACGCGATCAACGGGCCCTGCCATAACCCTTGCTGACGCACGATTTTGGGGGTTTTTCAAAAAATTATCAAAAATACAGATTTTACAGCACAAGAACATATTTTATATCAAAATAAAATTCAGTTTACGCTCTTTGAGCTGAAGCTACATACAAGGACAATACATCTATTCTACTTACCTTCCTAGAAGGTGAAATGGGGTAGGGTTTTGGCTCTGGGAAAAAAGTTTTTGATTGCAGCCGACGACAGTAATCCAACACATAAAGTCAGTGAAACACCCATTCTTGACCAGGTAATCCAGAAATCCAGGTAATCACAAGTCCTTGGTATGACCAGAAGATATAAAAGAACAAACACAGCTTTGTTTTCACACAGGTGAAGCAGCAAAGTGATTATGACGATCCTTTGAAGAAAAAGAAGAAGAAGGCCTAAATGTCGCCATTTTGGTGCAAGGACGGTCACTCCGGTTGGTTTGGATAAAGGCAAGAAACTGACTAATCGGGATAAAATCGATGCAAGGGAAGTAACAAACACTTCAGAAGATATCAAAGAGTGTTCGTATATGTGTAGTTAGTTCCCTTAGACCAGCGACCGGCTTGCATCTATTTTTAAAAACCGCAGCGGAATATCCGCTGTCACGTCTCTGATGGTTTGGCCAGCTGCAGCGGAATGTCCACTGTCACGTCTCTAACAGCCTTGCTGGCTGCAGCGGAATATCCGCTGTCACGTCTATGAAGAGTTAACATGTTGATCACAAGATTGTGCTGGTCTCGTGTGTGTCTTAACATTTAAAACACACGTCTCCAAAGTTCTTATTGAATTTGATATCATTAGAATAACAAAATACTTGATTATATGTATTGGTCAGTTTTGCCAAAACTGTGTCAGCTAGATCTATTTTCTTCTTCTCTCTTAACTATGTGAAGTCTAATTGGGGCATCACACTTAAGGACTGTTCACCAGATTCCTCCAGCTATGCCTGTTGTGTGCCAAAGCCTGGGTCTTGGCAGATGGTTTCTCTGTCCATTCCACAGTGCTGTCAGTCCCATCATTTTTTCCTGTCCTCCCTTCTGTCTCCCGCTGTCAACATTTCTCTTGAGATTGACTTAACAGGGCCACTGGATGTTGTTGGAACTGCTGATCCATAATACTCAGTAAAGACATAACATTTGGAAGGCTTTCCAAGAATCTTTTTCCTGGGGTTAGGGCATCAGTTCAAATGACTGTTCTCAGCATTGGTTCAGATTTGTTTAGTACCAAAATATGCAAATGCTAAACACAAGCATGTAATTAGTACAAAAATATGTACATACCAAACACTCAAGCACAGAATTTTAGTACAAAAACATGTACAAACGAAACATACAAGCACAGAACTGTTTAATACAAAAACATGTACAAATGAAACATACAAGCACAGAACTGTTTAGTACAAAAACATGTACAAATGAAACATACAAGCACAGAATTGTTTAGTACAAAAACATATACAAACAAAACATATGAGCACAGAATTGTGAAAAAATGCAAGATTGTTGTGTTCAGTAATTATGTGAAGTCTGAAGGTGTAGATTGTTGTATTTAATGTGGTCAGTTTCTGTGTATTATAAATGTATTGCTAACTGCTAGTTGTCATGTACCCCCCCCCCCCCACTCCCCTCCAGCTTTGTAATTCATTGTTAATTCTCTCGCTACAAGCGTCGGGATTTCCCGATCATGTCTCAACAATGCTTGTCTATGAGCGTCGGAGAAATCCGACTTGAGTTTTGAAAATTTGCGGGGCTTTCAGTATTTCCGTTAACTGAAACTAATAGCCAGAAATAGTTTCTTTGGTCATTCCTAGCCTCATTTCAGGCCATGAGGTCACTGTACTAGGCAGTTGGTGAGTGGACAGAGCAAAGTTCACGACCCACTATTTCCGCAGCGAAGCAGACGACAGAAAAGCAAATGGCTGAACAGTACTCAACAACTCGGCGCTGTTCAACACAATCTCTTCCTTCAGTGCACATGGAGTGTGTGCGCGTTAGATTTTATGAAATTTCATTCAAACTGTGACTGTAGGAACTGATGTATTGACCTGACTGTGTATTTTGTAAGACATTTTTCACCTGAAAATGTCTCTAATTTTATTTGTACCATTACTTAGCAACCATGAGGGTTAGACAGTTGAAATTTCAGCATTTTGTACACCAATCTTTTAATATATGACCTGCCAAATTTCAAAACTCTGTTTTCATTTGTTTGTATGAGAATTTTCTCATGACCTATACAAATGTAACACATAATACAGAAAATACAAAACGAAACAGCAAAGTGTAATTGCAGTCACATCATAAAAAAATTCCAATTCATGTACATGCAACATAGATTACATGTGTTTATGATTATGCATCGCAACATATATCACATTTGTAAATGATTACATGCATAGATAGATGCATTCGTACATATATATACGTACATGTGCGAACACATACCTGCACATACATGAACATATGTAAATGTATATGTATATGTACATACATAGCTATACGTGTCCAGTGTGTATTATTCATATGATGTCTGAAGACAGTAGATTGTTGTACTTAAAATGTGATCAATTATTGCTTATAATGAGGGTCATCCATTAAACAGCGAAGATATCTTAACAACTTAGCTAGTGTTTTGAAACCTTGACCAGTTATTCCCTGATCTAATTACAAAATTATATGTGACATTGTTTGTTGATATCATGTTGATTATTGTTTGTTATGATATCATGTTGATTATTGTTTGTTATATCATGTTGATTACAGTCGTTTCATTTAGTGTGGCCACATGTAGAGTTGAAGAACACTGCACTTGTGATAAGTATACATTGAAATTGAATTTTATAAACAAAGTTCTGATGCAGATATATTGAAGCACTACAAAATGTGTGCAGGACACCAAAAACTACTTTGAAGGCTGTTGTTATAGGTGGGTGTCAGTCTTGAAAGATGGATGAAAATTGAAATAACATTGAAGAGAACCATAATTCTGGAAGTCCAGTTTGAGCTACTGACAAGTTGGAGAAATTTTGACTGAAGATGGGCAAATGACATGTGAAGAGATCATTCATGACATTGGTATTAGTTGTGGATCAGTTCTTGTGATTTTAAGAAGTGAATGTGGAATGAGATATGTTGCAGCAAGGTAGGTCCCTCATTCCATAACTGAAGATCAGTAACAGGTGTCTGTTACTGTTGCAAATGCTCTGCTTAACAGATACAGAAATGTTGATGATACCTTTTTAAATCAGATAGTTGCTATCAGTGAAACCTGGGTTAGAAGCCATGAGCCAGATTTAAAGAGACAACGGTCAGAGTGCATGGTCCTGCCTCTCCAAAGCGTCGAGTTCATCAGAAGGCAAGAAAATGTAAAGATAATAAAAAGGATGTATTAAGGGCACATCACATTCCAATGGGACAAACTGTTAATCAAGACTACTACAGGATGAAAATACTAAGACCTACAATCCGAGAGAAAGATAAAACACTTTAACACAATTCAACATTGATTTTACATGACCACGCATCTTGCCACGAAGCAGAGAAGGTATTACTTACGACAGCATATGAGTGAGATGCTCTGCTACATTCTGACTGTTCTCCAGATAATAGTCCCCCAGACATTAGTCTACCGTCTAACTGAAACAACCTCTCTGTGGTGTGTTTGTACAGCTTAGGTAACTTGGAAGTGTAGGTAGTCAGACATGTACAATATATCAACTCTCCTTGCCTAGCAGTGGGTATTTCCCACTTTCCCAATAGATGGGAAGTGGCCATTAGGGAGAAGAGATGTTACATTGAAGAAATGTTTTTTTTTTAACGTTTATAGATAAATGTTCAATGTTTATTAGATGACCCTGGTACAGTTTGTTTAAATTTAATGTTAACTTAAGCAGATAACAAAGTGGAAAAAATTTATATAGATATACTGTTTCATGGCATTATCTTCTTGGGGTTTTTTTGTTCTGTTTCTTTGCTTTGTTTTTTTTGTTTTTGTTTTTAGTTTATGTTGTTGTTCTGTTTTATTTAAATTTTACTTTTTGTCATATTATATTTGTCTGATTTTATTCTGTTTGTTATAAGTCCAAAACAAGAGTTTGATACACTTTATGTGGATAGTTTTTTTTTCTCTTTTTAATAGTTTTCTCGTTGTCATCAACTGTTGCTGTGAAATAAGATTTTAAGATGTGGTCTCGTTACTTCATAGTCCATAGGTGGTGCCCTAAAAACATGTACAGTACAATTTTATGTGCATGTTATTAAGTTTATAAGGTTTTTCAGCATGTTTCTGTCCCTGTTGTTAGAATGAAACTGCATGGACAGCGATATTTGCATTTAAGTCTCTGAACATATAGACTAACTTTCATGAACAATAACAATTGCATGTAAGCTCTCTTTAACATGGACAGTTGCATGGAAGCTCTTTGAACATGGATACAAATATTCATTGAACTATCAGCGCTTAGATTTGATTTTATCAAGATTTACGCTATATAAATATTGTATTATTATTATTATGAAAATTGATACACTTGAATTGATAGTGTGCTCCTCATGGTTATGGAAATTGATACACTTGAATTGATAGTGTGCTTTGTCTGTCTTTCTGTCGTTCTATTTTGTCATTAGGGTTAGGAATTGTCCACTGCTTTCAATGGCTGTTTTAATATTGTTCAGAAGGTGACTATTTGAGAAGACTGATGATGCAGTGGTAATGTGTGTTAGTAGATTCCATCCATCAACTCAGTAGATTATCGTAGTGTAGAGATATCGAAAACAAAATGCTAGCTGGATTTTATGGATTAAAAAAAGTTAAGCATGATGGAAGATCACCAAGGCTGTCCATTTTGATGAGGGATAATATTTCAAACACAGCTTGAGAAAGAGAGGGAAAGAGGGGTGGTGGTGAGGGGAGTAGCAGTGTCAGATGCCAAGCACTATGATGATACACCAAAAGCAAGAACTCTGAATTGGTGACAGCTTTATCTAGATTGGCATCTGTGGACTGTAACTGACGTAACGAGGGCTTATGCTGTATTTCACTGAATCAGAAAGGTTCCTATGACATGTCTTGAATAAGTCTGCGACTTTGTAGAGAAATAAAAGTAGATACACCATAACGATCCTTCCACCAAAACTCGGGTGGCTGCTTCCTATGCTTTACAGTTCTTCACAATTACAGTACTAGTCAGTTGAGGTCAACAACAAAAGAAACACTCTCTCAGAACGTCCTGTAAAAAAGTTACTTGCTTTCTTAGATTTGAGGTGGTCCACAACCAAGCAGTTGCAAATGTAGGTATAGTAGAGGGGTAAATGAACCTGAGCTGTAGGACTTGAATTGTGTTGCAGCAATAAAACTAACAGGGAGTGTGAGCCCAAGGACAAGACATGTACATTAAAACCTCCCAGACACCTATACGAACCAGATTGGGAAAAGTGATGCATATGTCTGTACTCAAAAACTGCTAGTGAAGAAACTACTCCAAATACACTTGTTGTACATGTGAGAAGACAAAGCAATGCAGTGGTTTTATATGTGGCTGTCAACATTTGTGAAAGCAGCAGCAGCTGATCACTGCAAGTCTGATATCATAAAGTTGCTGTGGACACTATGTCAGCAGAAGAACATTAGGGACATACTGATAAAGATAAAGAAATGACTGATTATGCTCTTTTAATACAGATTAATCATTTTCTACATGGCAAAAACATGAACGTCAGTCAGTTGTTTTCCAAATCTGATTGAACTGCTTTCTGCAGCTAACTGGCCTCATGTTTAGAATGAAAGTAAAATTTACAAACATTCCAGTTCATGGAATGACATGGAGCAGTACAGTGTGACAGTGATTGATGGGAAGATTGATGAATATACCTCTCTCTGTCAGTTTCTGTTTGTAGGGATTATCATTTATGAAATGGTGAACATAACTGTAAACAAGAAGCTGATAATTGATATCAGGCTTGCGAACTTTTTTCTTCCCAGAATCTCTGGAAATTTCACCAGGCACGCAGGAAAGGCAGAGTGCATGATGACAGAATTTGTAGAGTACCTTTACTCGCACACTACCACACTGGAGATAGTGGGTGTATTTGGTTCCGACAGGGCAGCGGTCATACTAAGAGACAGCGGTAGAAGAATCAATTTGTTGTGAACATACATTATGTAGCTCGAAATACATGCTGTCTGATGTGCTGTCACTGGTGAACATACTTAACCTTGACCTTTTATTTCAAAGCGATTATGTGTGAACATTTCTTCCATCCAGCCACTGGTGAAGACGGCAGACAGTACAATAGCTCCAAGATTTTGGAGAGATAATGGGAAATGACAAAGCCACATTTTGTGAAAATGTAGAAAATGAAACATCTGCCAACATTGGGCTGCTTTATGAAGACAGGAGTCAGGCAGTCAGTTCAAATAAGTGCAGGGGAGTACATCACAGAACTGATCAGCGCGTTGGGAGCATGTTTCCCAAAGATGTGTCTGGACACTCTTACTTATCTGGATACTGTTCTTAAGCCCGGCTGCTACCACTGACAATAGAGAGAACGTCAGGAGTTTGAGTGAGTGAGAAAGTTGGATGTGATAGTTGAACACTATAGGAAAGTGAGAGAGAAAACTGGAGTGGAGTAGGTTCCATGTGCCGTTGACCTTGAGAGAGCATATGATGATTTTCTCTCCATGAAGTGTACACTGTACAGTTACAACAGGACAATGTGGATGCAAGAGGCAGTGTGCAGGTTGATGTCTGATTATTGGGATGTGTAACCTGACTTTGCTGTGTTGTCAGACATCACTCTTGTCATTCCCGTTTCAAGTGTGCCAGTGGAGCATGATTTTAGTCTGACATATGGTGTTAGAATGGCACAGAGAAACTGCCTGACACAGTGACATACAAACATGTTCAGAGATTCATGACTATCACATCATATAGTGACATTCTTATCATCACAGAACTGATCAGCAGAGGCAAGGTTTGAACAATGGCATAGGTATTCAGGTGTGTGCTTGTCCTCGGGTTTCTGGTCTCTCTGTGGCTTGGTTTCACTCTGTCATGAATGCACGCATACACACACAGACTTGCATGTGCACGTGCACGTGCACACGCACACACACACGCACACACACGAGGCCTGTGTTTGTTTTGTGTTCCTCTGGTTGGCAATTGACAAGCACTTTGATACTTGGCAGTTGCGCACAGTTCTGCAAAAAGCTTCCGGGTACTGGTAGATGAAAATACACTGTGACAGATAATTTTCAGCACCATCCATTTGTTGCCAAAGAAAACTAAAAATCAAAACAAAAACAAACTACTGGAACTCCTGAAGTGGTTAAGGCTTTTATTTAATTTTCTTTAATTTTTTATGCGGCAACAGGATTCATGACTGCCAGTTTAGAAACGGTTTGAATTGAAACAAGAAAATCCTTTATTACTGACATGATTAAATATCCCAGTAACCTAGATATCTGTTGCCTTAGAATAGTATTTGAAAGCATTGGAGAGCTGGTATCAGAATATAGTACACATTACATCTCTTTACATTGACTTTGACATGTTTAATACTGAAAACAAATGAGAACACCTTGCACCCTCCCTCCATCCCCATCCCCTCTCCTCCACCCCCTGGATAGTGTGTAAGATACTCATTTCAAGCTGTAAATTAAAATGCAGGTCACTTGTTTGTTGTCATTATTTTCATCATAAATTTGATTGCAGTGTGTTATCTGTTTGATTGAACTTCATTTTTGTTATTTTGAAAATTTTTTTGTAGGTTTGTTTTTTAAAATATTAGTTTTGGTTTTGTTGTGCTTTTAAGTTTGATCTGTTCGAATTCGGTTGCGTTTTGAAATTTTGTTAAATGTTTTCTTGTGATTTTGTTGTGGTTTTGGCTTGGACTTCATGACCAGAGCCACTGACTTTGAGTCAGATTACATCATGTCGGTAAAGAGAATGCATGTATTTTAGAAATCGATTGAATTTTAACAGTAGAGAGAATTTCTGTGTCCTAGAAATAGATCGCATTTCGTAAGTAAAGTGAATCTGTGCATGTGTATCAGTTGTAGAGGGGAATGTGTGTTCCAGTGATGCCTGACCCACAGAACCCTTCTGCCAATGCAGGACGGCCCATGCAACCCAACACCAAGTCTTCAGGCATATTTGGAGGTCCTGTCAACAAAGCAGAGGTTAGTGTATACAGTTCCCCCCCCCCCCCAATGCCATATGTGATCTACTCTTGACCACAGGGTTAACTCACTCGGTACGACGGAACGCTATAGCGGTCGTGATGAAAGGCACGGTTCCGTACGACGGAACGCTATAGCGGTTTCGATAATTAAAATTTTTTCGGCACTCCCCTTTAGATCCTGCACGCCTACCATAGCCACATTGGTCACTGCAAACATGTCAAGGGTCAAAGGGAAAGTTACTTCGTGAGATTCCGTAGCCATACACTCGTCGGGAAACGATTGACTTCGGCAACCTACACGAATGGCTAATCTGCATTCGTGTCGAAAATGGCGTTGCAGGAGAGTACGAGTTTTCGAACAAACTAGATTGCGAACTAACCCAGCATGTAAATATTCAGATCTGAACTTTTCATTTTGATCCTTTATGTTTTGTATTTTAAGTGATTTTTTTCCTAACCCTTCAAAATGGGGCCGTACCTGGGGAAACGCAAGGGGAAAAACTCTCCGTACCGAGTGAGTTAAAAATGTGCATTGCATGTTTTCCGCTGTAGACTCAAAACATGGCTTGCAGCCATTGACCTGCATATGATAGTGAGCTGTTAAGGTTTTATCATTTTCAGTGTGTAGATTTTTTTCTGCCGTAGTGTTTAAAGGCTAAATAAGAATGTGTTTACAGAATTGTGTCTATTAGTGTTATATTTATTTGCAACTGTTTTGAGTTTGCACATTGCATCTCTGCAAAGTTTACTCAAATAAGTTGAAACAGAAGACATGGCTTCAGTTGTAAGGAAATTTAATCTTGGACCACAACAGCTTGAAAATCTATCGGCCAATGTAAAATTTTCCAACAAATACCTCATGGACCTGATGTGTGAGATTGTGAGAGAGTGACGGTTCAGTGCTCTTGGTTCATGGGTGCTGTATCGGATGTGTGGGCCTTGTCTCTGACCAAATTAAAGTCTTTTTAAAAAAAATTAGGTTAGGCATTGTATGTGCTGCGTCATTGGCAGGAGGTTACAGTGATTTTTAGTTTTTTTTTCTTTTCTTCAAATTTGTTTGAAGTGAGTTATGTTTTTGATTTGATTAAAATATATTTGGTGAGACATATATGCTACAGACACAAGATCATTAATAAAGAAGATTAGGAAAAGACAAGCAACATTTATAGGACATTTTATGAGGCAAGAGAAATTAGAGCACCAGTTCACAACAGGAAAACTGGATGGTAAGAGAACACTAGGTAGACCCAGGGAGAAAATATTGGATGGACTTGCAGGGTGGCTGAAAACAGAGAGGTTGGAAGATGTACTTGAAGCAAAGAGGGATAGATTCATATGGAGGGCTATGATCACTGATGCCATGTGGCAGGTCATGTGATGATAATGACCCTGTGCCTATGGCTAAATAAACAAAAGTTAAGGTTTATGGAATAAAAAATTGTCTCAGCTGAAGTTGGTTACTTATGGACTGAAGTTGATTATGTATGGATGAGTAAATGTCTCCAGTGAAGTTCATTTCATTTTATAGGGTATCGTGAGTTGGGTGTCAGTCTGCATTTTAAGGTTCTTAGAATACACAGAAACAACTGAATGGCGACCTTGCTTTCTCTTACCAGCCAAATTTCTAAGTGGTTTGTTGACATATGTCTGTGTGATTTGGTATTGATGATATTTATAGTGAGTTCCATGTCAGCTTAAGCCCTTGACTCCCGCCCCTCCGTCCACCAACATTTTGCATTGTCAGCCCTGCTTGCAAAGCGAAAACTTAACCTTTTGACACCCTAACCCTATCTACCAGCTTCCTGCAGGAAGCTGGTGGATAGGGTGAGGAAATCAGAGGGTTAAGTTTTTGCAGTCGGTGGATAGGGATGGGAGTCAAAGGGTTAAGAATGCAATGTGCTGCAGGACCTGGACAGATTAGCCGCACACTTGCATAGAATGGGCGCAGAGGAACGGGAGGCCAAGGCAGTCATTGTAGAGGATGATGATGAGGATGAAGATGACGATGACGACGACGAGGAAGAGATCCACAGGGATGGCACTCTGCCAGCGTCAGAACCTGCTAGACCTTTGTAAGATAAATCACTTTGTGTTGACTGTGTAGTGTGTTTGTACACAGGACTCGCTAGACCTTTGTAAGAAAAATCGCTTTGTGTTGACAGTTGTGTGTTGGTACACAGAACTCGCTAGACCTTTGTAAGATAAATCGCTTTGTGTTGACTGTGTGTGTGTTTGTACACAGAACTCGCTAGACCTTTGTAAGATAAATCACTTTGTGTTGTCTGTGTGTGTTGGTACACAGAACTCGCTAGACCTTTGTAAGATGAATCACTTTTGTGTGACTGTGTGTGTTTGGTACACAGAACTCTCTAGACCTTTGTAAGATGAATCACTTTGTGTTGACTGTGTGTGTGTTTGTACACAGAACTCGCTAGACCTTTGTAAGATAAATCACTTTGTGTTGACTGTGTGTGTGTTTGTACACAGAACTCTCTAGACCTTTGTAAGATAAATCACTTTGTGTTGACTGTTGTGTGTTGGTACACAGAACTCGCTAGACCTTTGTAAGATAATCATTTTGTGTTGCTGTGTGTGTGTTGGTACACAGAACTCTCTAGACCTTTGTAAGATAACTCACTTTGTGTTGTCTGTGTGTGTGTTGGTACACAGAACTCGCTAGACCTTTGTAAGATAACTCACTTTGTGTTGTCTGTGTGTGTTGGTACACAGAACTCGCTAGACCTTTGTAAGATAACTCACTTTGTGTTGTCTGTGTGTGTGTTGGTACACAGAACTCCTAGACCTTTGTAAAGTAACTCACTTTGTGTTGACTGTGGTGTGTGTTGGTACACAGAACTCCTAGACCTTTGTAAGATGAACTCCTTTGTGTTGATCTGTGTGTGTTGTACACAGAACTCGCTAGACCTTTGTAAGATAATCCTTTGTGTTGACTGTGTGTGTGTTGGTACACAGAACTCGCTAGACCTTTGTAAGATAATCACTTTGTGTTGACTGTGTGTGTGTTGGTACACAGAACTCGCTAGACCTTTGTAAGATGAATCATTTTGTGTTGACTGTGTGTGTATTGGTACACAGAACTCTCTAGACCTTTGTAAGATAACTCACTTTGTGTTGTCTGTGTGTGTGTTGGTACACAGAACTCGCTAGACCTTTGTAAGATAACTCACTTTGTGTTGTCTGTGTGTGTGTTGGTACACAGAACTCGCTAGACCTTTGTAAGATAACTCACTTTGTGTTGTCTGTGTGTGTGTTGGTACACAGAACTCTCTAGACCTTTGTAAGATAACTCACTTTGTGTTGTCTGTGTGTGTGTTGGTACACAGAACTCACTAGACCTTTGTAAGATAACTCACTTTGTGTTGTCTGTGTTGTGTTGGTACACAGAACTCGCTAGACCTTTGTAAGATAAATCACTTTGTGTTGACTGTGTGTGTGTTGGTACACAGAACTCGCTAGACCTTTGTAAGTTAGTTAATCACTTTGTGTTGACTGTGTGTGTGTTGGTACACAGAACTCGCTAGACCTTTGTAAGATGAATCGCTTTGTGTTGACTGTGTGTGTGTACACAGAACTCGCTAGACCTTTGTAAGATGAATCGCTTTGTGTTGACTGTGTGTTTGTACACAGAACTCGCTAGACCTTTGTAAGATGAATCGCTTTGTGTTGACTGTGTGTGTGTTGGTACACAGAACTCGCTAGACCTTTGTAAGATGAATCGCTTTGTGTTGACTGTGTGTGTGTTGGTACACAGAACTCGCTAGACCTTTGTAAGATAAATCAGTTTGTGTTGACTGTGTTTGTGTTGGTACACAGAACTCGCTAGACCTTTGTAAGATGAATCACTTTGTGTTGACTGTGTGTGTGTTGGTACACAGAACTCGCTAGACCTTTGTAAGATAATCACTTTGTGTTGACTGTGTTTGTGTTGGTACACAGAACTCGCTAGACCTTTGTAAGATGAATCACTTTGTGTTGACTGTGTTTGTGTTGGTACACAGAACTCGCTAGACCTTTATAAGATAAATCACTTTGTGTTGACTGTGTGTGTGTTGGTACACAGAACTCGCTAGACCTTTGTAAGATGAATCACTTTGTGTTGACTGTGTGTGTGTTGGTACACAGAACTCGCTAGACCTTTGTAAGTTAATCAGTTTGTGTTGACTATGTGTGTGTTGGTACACAGAACTCTCTAGACCTTTGTAAGTTAATCACTTTGTGTTGACTGTGTGTGTGTTGGTACACAGAACTCACTAGACCTTTGTAAGATGAATCATTTTGTGTGTGGACTGTGTGTGTGTTGGTACACAGAACTCGCTAGACCTTTGTAAGATAAATCACTTTGTGTTGACTGTGTGTGTGTTGGTACACAGAACTCGCTAGACCTTTGTGAGATGAATCACTTTGTGTTGACTGTGTGTGTGTTGGTACACAGAACTCGCTAGACCTTTGTAAGATAAATCACTTTGTGTGTGGACTGTGTGTGTGTTGTGGACTATGTGTGTGTTGGTACACAGAACTCACTAGACCCTTGCAAGATGAATCACTTTGTGGACTGTGTGTGTGTTGGTACACAGAACTCGCTAGACCTTTGTAAGATGAATCATTTTGTGTGTTGACTGTGTTTGTGTTGGTACACAGAACTCACTAGACCCTTGTAAGATGAATCACTTTGTGGACTGTGTGTGTGTTGGTACACAGAACTCGCTAGACCTTTGTAAGATGAATCATTTTGTGAGTGGACTGTGTGTGTGTTGGTACACAGAACTCACTAGACCCTTGTAAGGTGAATCACTTTGTGTTGACTGTGTTGGTACACATAACTCACTAGACCTTTGTAAGTTGAATCACTTTGTGTTGACTGTTTGTGTTGGTACGCAGAACTTGCTAGACCTTTGTGAGATAAATCACTTTGTGTGTGGACTGTGTGTGTGTTGTGGACTGTGTGTGTGTTGTGGACTGTGTGTGTGTTGTGGACTGTGTGTGTGTTGTGGACTGTGTGTGTGTTGTGGACTGTGTGTGTAAGGGCACACAGAATCTGGTATGTCTTTGTAAGATAAATCCCTTTGTATGTGGACTGTGTGTGTGTTGTGGACTGTGTGTGTGAGGGCACACAGTCTGGTATGTCTTTGTAAGATAAATCACTTTGTATGTGGACTGTGCATGTGTTGTGTGGACTGTGTGTGTGAGGGCACACAGAATCTGGTATGTCTTTGTAAGATAAATCACTTTGTATGTGGACTGTGCATGTGTTGTGGACTGTGTGTGTGAGGGCACACAGAATCTGGTATGTCTTTGTAAGATAAATCACTTTGTGTGTGGACTGTGTGTGTGTTGTGGACTGTGTGTGTAAGGGCACACAGAATCTGGTATGTCTTTGTAAGATAAATCACTTTGTGTGTGGACTGTGCATGTGTTGTGGACTGTGTGTGTGAGGGCACACAGAATCTGGTATGTCTTTGTAAGATAAATCACTTTGTGTGTGGACTGTGTGTGTGTTGTGGACTGTGTGTGTAAGGGCACACAGAATCTGGTATGTCTTTGTAAGATAAATCACTTTATGTGTGGACTGTGCATGTGTTGTGGACTGTGTGTGTGGAGGGCACACAGAATCTGGTATGTCTTTGTAAGATAAATCACTTTGTATGTGGACTGTGTGTGTGTTGTGGACGTGTGTGTGTTGTGGACTGTGTGTGTGAGGGCACACAGAATCTGGTATGTCTTTGTCAGATAAATCACTTTGTATGTGGACTGTGCATGTGTTGTGGACTGTGTGTGTGAGGGCACACAGAATCTGGTATGTCTTTGTAAGATAAATCACTTTGTATGTGGACTGTGCGTGTGTTGTGGACTGTGTGTGTGAGGGCACACAGAATCTGGTATGTCTTTGTAAGATAAATCACTTTGTATGTGGACTGTGCGTGTGTTGTGGACTGTGTGTGTAAGGGCACACAGAATCTGGTATGTCTTTGTAAGATATATCACTTTGTATGTGGACTGTGCATGTGTTGTGGACTGTGTGTGTGAGGGCACACAGAGTCTGGTATGTCTTTGTAAGATAAATCACTTTGTATGTGGACTGTGCATGTGTTGTGGACTGTGTGTGTGTTGTGGACTGTGTGTGTGTTGTGGACTGTGTGTGTGTTGGTATGTTGTCAGACTTTATGTTTGCATTCGTGGTCTGTGAAATTGTCTGCTGGTCTCTGCATTTGTATTTTGTCAGATTTTGTATTTTTGTATTTTTGTTTTGCTTTGTTTTGTTTTGTTTTGTTTTGTTTTGGATGTGCTGTCAGATGTAAGCGTGTGGTGCCTGTGATAGGTTTGCAGTTAGATCTGTGTATGATTTTGTTGTGTGTTTCTTATCATGCTGTCAGGTTACTTATTTTTTCTGCTGATCTGATTGTATACTGTCAAGCAGTGCTTGCACATGTCTTTGAATGCCTTTGAAGGTATGGCAGTTCTGAGGGTCCTTTTCAAGCCTATGATTGTCTTTGGTGGAGGGTGGGGGGTGGTTGGCTTGAATCTTTGAAAATCTTTGAATTTCAATTCATGTTGCTGACTGCTCAGCAGATAATTCAACACATATATGTCTATGCCAGAACGAACAAACAAACAAACAAAAACCAACCCAAAACCAACCCCCCCCCCCCCCCCCCCAAAAAAAAAGGAGGGGAAACAAAACTCAGAAGCAGAACCTAAAATTCACATGTGGCTATAAACCACATAAAGTTCACACCTGGCTATAAAACTACATAAAATTTACCCCTGGCTAGAAAACCACATAAAGTGTGCCCCTTGTTATAAAACCACATAAAGTTCACACCTGGTTATAAAACCACATTAGGTTCACACCTGGCTGTAAAAATCGCATAAAGCTCACCCCTGGCTATAAAACCACATAAAGTTCACACCTGGTTATAAAACCACATAAAGCTCACCCCTGGCTATAAAACCACCTTCTGTTTTCATTCATTATCTACATGATCAGGCCACATTTGGTGATGAATGTTATGTGGCTGTTTTTTCCTAGGTCCTACCATAGCACTTTATTAGCAGGCTGTAAAACAATCCTTGCTATGTAAGGGAGATAATATGATCAGTTACCTGTGGGACACATGTTTCAGTTACTATCAGTTTTGCTGCACAGAACTTTCGAGACAGTTAATTGAATTTTTGGTTTACGTTTGTTTTTGGAATGAGTGGCTAAGCAAGCTGGAACTAAATTAAGTATTTGTTATGAATATAATGTCTTTGAGAGTTTTTGAAGAGATATGAATTTTGGAATCCAAAGTCTCCATGAATCTTTGATTATCAACTTTTTTTTATTGTATCGTTATTTTTAAAGGTCATTGCACTCAGGGAGATTACCTTTGCTCTCACCTTTTTAGTTTTTTTTGGTCCCATTTTCTGTGCCACCTTCATGGCTGTAGAGGCTGTCAACAGTTTTTACAGTGCGATGATGATGATGTTGACGAAGTTGATAATCATGATGCTGTGGAGTTCCATCTAGGATTGAGACTCCATGTGAGGGCTGTACTTTATGTTTACAATCATAATATATCCTGGCGTCAATCAAGCCTGAGACGCAGATGCCTGTGGTGCTGGTCAGAAGATTTGAGCAGCACCTTCAATGATCATCTATAAAGTGGATGAAACTTGAACTTACGGTCCCAATCTTCTCAGTGAGCAGATAGCACGCTCATCTCTGGGTAGGAGTGGGTTAGAGCTGAAAAATCCCCCCAATGATTTTTGAAGGGATAACGGGGATTTGAACCCAAAACCTTCCCGTCAGTAGTCCGTTGTGCTACCTGCTACACTATGGTGACTTAACCCTTTGACTCCCGCACCCTATCTACCAACAGCAAAAACTTAACCATTTGATTCCCTCACCCTTTCCACCAGCTTCCTGCAGGAAGCTGATGGAATGTGTGGGGGAATCAAACGGTTAAGTTTTTGCTTTGCTAGCATGGCTGGCAATGCAGGAAGCTGGTGGACAGGGTGCGGGAGTGAAAGGGTTAATCTTCTCAGTGTTTTCAGTGTGCTTTGATATTGTTGGGCATGTTTATATTGAGCATGTAATTGTTTTTGTTACGCATTTGGTTTTCAGTCAGTTTTGATGATTTATTGTCCAGGGCGTTTGGCATTATCTGGTAGCTGTCTGTGCTAAGTCTTGTTGGTGTAGTTGTTTGATCAATGTAGTTGATATTTACTCCATTGTGTGTGATGTTTTGTTCTTGTCATTTTGTTTTTCATAAAATCCAGCGTATTTGGTGTTTCAGCCCAGCACAAGGTTTTGGGGATGGTACCCTTGAGACACAGTCTTCCATTATCATTCATGAAGGTGAGTTGTTGTGTTAAATCTGGATAACAAGGGGAACAGTAATAACAGTAAACAGAAGAAGAAATCTAGTGATAATCATGATTACAGTTGTTTTAACTTACTTGATTGATTACTTGATTGGGTCAAGAGTCAGTAAAAGGGAAAATATTCATTTTAATAAACCACATCACATTTAACAGTAGGAGTTTTTGTACAAAGTGTTGTGCATTGATTCTTTGTTGTCTTTTGTATACGCTTGACAAAGGCCAGTTAGTGGCAAATCCGCACCTGTCTTGTTTTGTATTAAATACATGCTCTACTTCTACTTCTATTTTTGTGTTTTTTGGGTTCATATTTGCTTGAATGCAGGCATTCGCTTGATTCAGATTTCAGTAGGAGGTAAATTATATCATTGCATATGTTGTGTAATGCTGTTTTACATCAGCTGCAACAGTGACAATAGGACTATTGAATTATATTCTAAGCACATTTTCAGTTTTGTGGATAAGTTTCAGAATATTCAAAATGAAACCAAAGAAAACGGTCCATATGATGGGACACAACAAGTGGATATGTTCTGGTTGTTACAGAGGCCACGCAGCCACCATTACCCAGCAACTTTGACCTCAACCTGATGAAGGTCAATGAGGAGGATGGAGAGAGCACGCTGATTGCCAGACGGGTAAGTACTTTCTTTTGTTCTGTAGCATGCACCTTGAACATTCGTTCAAGAGAAACTTACATTCAGTTCTTCAGTGCAAGCGCTACACGTGTGAGACAATCGGACAGAGCATTGATATTGCCACCTGATATTGTCAAAAACCTTACAAAGTGCAGGAACCTTGGTTCCTGTTTGCTTGAACGTAGGCAGTCACACTTGTTTTGGATTATGTCTTACAAAGTCCGGTTTACTGATGTATTTTGTGAGTGTTGCTCAGATTTTTAACCAGCGTTACAAATTGTAAGGCGTGGATGCTGGCAGCTCATATTAGAAAAGTAAACTGGAGTACAAGCAGTCACACTATTTCAGGCCAGGGTGAAAGCCCATAGCAACAACATTGTCATATCTTCATTGATGGTGAAAAGTGCTCCCAGTTCTTTGGCTCTTCATATGAACAGCCTTGTGTCTGTAATGCTGTGACTGTTTGTGCCTTGTGTCTGTAATGCTGTGAGTGTGACTGTTTGTACCTTGTGTCTGTAATGCTGTGACTGTTTGTACCTTGTGTCTGTAATGCTGTGAGTGTGACTGTTTGTGCCTTGTCTGTAATGCTGTGACTGTTTGTACCTTGTGTATGTAATGCTGTGACTGTTTGTGCCTTGTGTCTGTAATGCTGTGACTGTTTGTACCTTGTGTCTGTAATGCTGTGACTGTTTGTACCTTGTGTCTGTAATGCTGTGAGTGTGACTGTTTGTGCCTTGTCTGTAATGCTGTGACTGTTTGTACCTTGTGTCTGTAATGCTGTGACTGTTTGTGCCTTGTGTCTGTAATGCTGTGACTGTTTGTACCTTGTGTCTGTAATGCTGTGACTGTTTGTACCTTGTGTCTGTAATGCTGTGAGTGTGACTGTTTGTGCCTTGTCTGTAATGCTGTGACTGTTTGTACCTTGTGTATGTAATGCTGTGACTGTTTGTGCCTTGTGTCTGTAATGCTGTGACTGTTTGTACCTTGTGTCTGTAATGCTGTGACTGTTTGTACCTTGTGTCTGTAATGCTGTGAGTGTGACTGTTTGTGCCTTGTCTGTAATGCTGTGACTGTTTGTACCTTGTGTATGTAATGCTGTGACTGTTTGTGCCTTGTGTCTGTAAGTGTAATGCTGTGATATTTTTGTGCCTTGTGTCTGTAATGCTGTGACTGTTTGTGCCTTTTGTCTGTAATGCTGTGACTTTTGTGTTTTGTGTCTGTAATGCTGTGACTGTTTGTACCTTGTGTCTGTAATGCTGTGACTGTTTGTGCCTTTTGTCTGTAATGCTGTGACTTTTGTGTTTTGTGTCTGTAATGCTGTGACTGTTTGTACCTTGTGTCTGTAATGCTGTGACTGTACCTTGTGTCTGTAATGCTGTGACTTTTTGTGCCTTGTGTCTGTAATGCTGTGACTGTTTGTACCTTGTGTCTGTAATGCTGTGAGTGTGACTGTTTGTGCCTTGTCTGTAATGCTGTGACTGTTTGTACCTTGTGTCTGTAATGCTGTGACTTTTTGTGCCTTGTGTCAGTAATGCTGTGACTGTTTGTACCTTGTGTCTGTAATGCTGTGACTGTTTGTGCCTTTTGTCTGTAATGCTGTGACTTTTGTGTTTTGTGTCTGTAATGCTGTGACTGTTTGTACCTTGTGTCTGTAATGCTGTGACTTTTTGTGCCTTGTGTCAGTAATGCTGTGATATTTTTGTGCCTTGTGTCTGTAATGCTGTGACTGTTTGTGCCTTTTGTCTGTAATGCTGTGACTTTTGTGTTTTGTGTCTCTAGTTCTGTGACTCTTCATGCTTTGTGTCTGTAATTCTGTAACTTTTCATGCCTTGTGTCTGTAATTCTGTAACTTTTCATGCCTTGTGTTTCTAATTCTGTGACTCTTCATGCTTTGTGTCTGTAATTCTGTAACTTTTCATGCCTTGTGTCTGTAATTTTGTGACTCTTCATGCCTTTGTGTTTCTAATTCTGTGACTTTTCATGCTTTGTGTCTGTAATTTTGTGACTCTTCATGCCTTGTGTCTGTAATTTTGTGACTCTTCATGCCTTGTGTCTGTAATTTTGTGACTTCATGCCTTGTGTCTGTAATTTTGTGACTCTTCATGCCTTGTGTTTCTAATTCTGTGACTCTTCGTGCCTTGTGTCTGTAATTCTGTGACTCTTCATGCCTTGTGTCTGTAATTCTGTGACGCTTCATGCTTTGTGTGCACATGCACACGCGCGCACACACACATACACACACACGCACGCACGCACGCACGCACGCACACAAACACACACACTCACACTCACTCTCACACACACACACACACACACACACACACACACACACACACACACACACACACACACACACACACACTCACTCACACCCACTCACACACACACACACACACACACACACACACACACACACACACACACACACACACACACACACACACACAGATGTTGAGCTAGGGTACACTACTTTCTAGATGTGTCTCTCTTGACCCAGATTGTCATCCTGTATCTCTGTCTCTCTGTCTCTCTCTCTTTCTTGCTTTTGCTCGCTCTCCCTCCCTCTGTCTTCCCTACACACACACACACACACACACACACACACACACACACACACACACACACACACACACACACACATGCACATGGGATGCTGAATCAGAGTACACTCAGCCTGTTAGAAAACAATGGCTTACTGCACGTTTGTTTTTAGAATTGCATTCATAAGTGACTGTGTTGTAAAAAGTGTTTGGATGGTTGAAGAAAAGGTAAAGGTCCCGTTTTCCAGTCTAACAGTGAGTCTGCCTTGAGAAAACCTTGCCCAGCTGTGAATGGGTCATAACCATACTAAGTGTTGGGGAAGGTAAAGCAGCGAAGGGGTGGACATTGTCAGCCCTCATAATGCTGGATCTGTGAAAAGTTGAAGTTCTGTACTACCTCATTTCCCTACAATGGATTGGTTAATGGACAATTATTAGTTATGCTGTATTTTTTTTTTTTTTTTTTTCCACATGAAAGAGTAATGCGTTTTCGTACTAAAAGAAAACCGCATTCTTTTTGTGTCTGAGCTGTTTCAGAATTAATCCCTAACACAATCATGCTCCGTTCCTCTTTCTCCCCCCTTTGCTGTCCCCCTGTGTCTGCCCTCTCAGTCAGTCCCCCACCATCCCCTCCCTCACACCGGCCTTTAATCTTTCGCCCAGAGCCAGTGCTGGGTGGCAGCCAGCGATAGATAATGCCCAGCCTGACAATGGTAATTGCTTATCTGCTGAACGTTTTGTTGGCCTGGTTAAAAGTGAAGTGGTGTCTGGCGTGAGCTTTGTAACACTGTGAACAAGGCAACTTTCACGGAGCAACCAGTTACACTTGATGCACACTTCTTGCCCACACATTGCTGTATGTAGGAAACCGTCATTGGAAGTTATAGCAAGTTGAACACAGCCAGACAGCATAATACCTGCACTAAAAATAGAATGCTAGAGGCAAAAGTGCAGACATTTCCATTTTTCTCATTGCATGTTAATGTCAGAAAAGACGACACATTTGCAGACATTTCAGTTTTTCTCATTCCGTGTAAATTCCAGAAAAGGCAAACACATCATTGAAATGAAACATTTCTCCCCCGAGGCTGTGTAATCTGCAGAGCAAATACCATGTGTGTTCAGCAGAATACACACAAACACACAAACACACAGAGAAAGAATGATTTTGCACCCCTCTTCTTCTATTCTCAAACAGTTGTGATGGTTGTGGTTTTCTACGGTAGATCATCACAAAGTATTTCATTCGAGAAATGTGCTTCAGGCGGGGATGGTCGATGCAGATTTGACTGGTGTAATTAAGAGGTGGGAGGGTGAGCAGGAGGAGGTTGGGGGGGGGGGAGGGAGAGAGAGGAGTGAGTAGCAGTGCTGCTGCAAGTTCCACAACAATCAAATTGTTTAAACTTGACATTGTTAAAAGTGGAAATTGCCGATTTAAAAACAACCAGGGCAAGCCATTCTAACAGTCTTCCTTTTTCACACGCTGAAGTTTATAAG
>JAPXFY010000031.1:12624182-12826682 GCA_030674185.1 Monoplex corrugatus | reverse complement strand
GGAACAGGTTTATCAGAAAGACAGAGAGGGGGAGTGTGGTGTAGTATGATGGAAAGGTTTATCAGAAAGACAGAGAGGGGAGTGTGGTGGAGTATGATGGAACAGGTTTATCAGAAAGACAGAGAGGGGAGTGTGGTGGAGTATGATGGAACAGGTTTATCAGAAAGACAGAGAGGGGAGTGTGGTGGAGTATGATGGAACAGGTTTATCAGAAAGACAGGGGGAGTGTGTGGAGTATGATGGAACAGGTTTATCAGAAAGACGAGAGAGGGAGTGTGTGGTGGAGTATGATGGAACAGGTTTATCAGAAAGACAGAGAGGGGAGTGTGGTGGAGTATGATGGAACAGGTTTATCAGAAAGACAGAGAGAGGGAGTGTGGTGGAGTATGATGGAACAGGTTTATCAGAAAGACAGAGAGGGAGTGTGGTGGAGTATGATGGAACAGGTTTATCAGAAAGACAGAGGGGGAGTGTGTGGAGTATGATGGAACAGGTTTATCAGAAAGACAGAGAGAGGGAGTGTGGTGGAGTATGATGGAACAGGTTTATCAGAAAGACAGAGAGATGGGGAGTGTGGAGGTAGTATGATGGAACAGGTTTATCAGAAAGACAGAGAGAGGGAGTGTGGTGGAGTATGATGGAACAGTTTATCAGAAAGACAGAGAGAGGGAGTGTGGTGGAGTATGATGGAACAGGTTTATCAGAAAGACAGAGAGAGGGGGAGTGTGGTGGAAGTATATAGGAGA
Source organism: Monoplex corrugatus (assembly GCA_030674185.1). Classification (NCBI taxonomy): domain Eukaryota; kingdom Metazoa; phylum Mollusca; class Gastropoda; order Littorinimorpha; family Ranellidae; genus Monoplex; species Monoplex corrugatus. The sequence continues at coordinate 12,825,936 of JAPXFY010000031.1, read as the reverse complement.
CAGGGTTTTGGAGTGAACAGACAGAGAGAGGGAGTGTGGTGGAGTATGATGGAACAGGTTTATCAGAAAGACAGAGAGAGGGAGTGTGTGGAGTATGATGGAACAGGTTTATCAGAAAGACAGGGAGTGTGGGAGTATGATGGAACAGGATTTATCAGAAAGACAGAGAGGGAGTGTGGTGGAGTATGATGGAACAGGTTTATCAGAAAGACAGAGGAGGGAGTGTGGTGGAGTATGATGGAACAGGTTTATCAGAAAGACAGAGATGGGGAGTGTGGTGGAGTATGATGGAACAGGTTTATCAGAAAGAAGAGGGAGTGTGGTGGAGTATGATGGAACAGGTTTATCAGAAAGACAGAGAGAGGGAGTGTGGTGGAATATGATGGAACAGGTTTATCAGAAAGACGAGGGGGAGTGTGGTGGAGTATGATGGAACAGGTTTATCAGAAAGACAAGAGAGGGAGTGTGGTGGAGTATGATGGAACAGGTTTATCAGAAAGACAGAGGGGAGTGTGTGGAGTATGATGGAACAGGTTTATCAGAAAGACAGAGAGGGAGTGTGGTGGAGTATGATGGAACAGGTTTATCAGAAAGACAGAGAGAGGGAGTGTGGTGGAGTATGATGGAACAGTTTTCAGAAAGACAGAGAGAGGGAGTGTGTGAGTATGATGGAACAGGTTTTATCAGAAAGACAGAGAGGGGGGGTGGGGGTATGATGGAACAGGTTTATCAGAAAGACAGAGAAGGGAGTGTGGTAGAGTATGATGGAACAGGTTTATCAGAAAGACAGAGAGAGGGAGTGTGGTGGAGTATGATGGAACAGGTTTATCAGAAAGACAGAGAGAGGGAGTGTGGTAGAGTATGATGGAACAGGTTTTTCAGAAAGACAGAGAGGGGGAGGGTGGTAGGGTATGATGGAACAGGTTTTTCAGAAAGACAGAGAGAGGGGTAGTGTGGTGGAGTATGATGGAACAGGTTTTCAGAAAGACAGAGAGAGGGAGTGTGGTAGAGTATGATGGAACAGGTTTATAAGAAAGACAGAGAGAGGGAGTGTGGTGGAGTATGATGGAACAGTTCTATCCATAGTCAGTATCATGCACATCGGTTTTCTCGCCTATACTAGTCAGTCACTTGCTCGTTGGAAGACGTTATGATAAAGTTTTTGCCTTTTGTTTTTCTTTTTTAGGGATCATTGCATGAGGCAGTTTTGTTTGTGCACAATTTCTCCCATTCTTTATGCCACCCTAATGACCACAGAAGCTGGAACTGTTTGTACAATGCAATGATTGAGATAGTGTGGCAAGGCTTTACTCTCCACTTGCACACTATCATAATATATCCAGTCCGGAGAGATAGACCCGTGCAGTGTTGGTCAGAAGATTTAAGCAGTACCCCCAGTGACTCATCCGTGAAGTTGATGATACTGACTGTGATTCCAGTTTGCCCGAATGAACTCATAGCATATTCAGCTCTAGGTAGGAGTTGCTTGGAGCCAAAAAATCCCACAGTGAGTGATTTTGAAAGGGCTGATGGGAATTCGAACCACAACCTTCCAGTCTGTAGTCCGTTGTGCTAACCACCTCCCCATGTTGACTTTTCTTCTCACCACACACACGCGCGTGCGCGCGCGCGCCACACACACACACACACACACACACACACACACACACACACACACACACACACACACACACAACACACACACATATACGCACACATACACACACACACACACACACACACACATATATATATGTGTGTTGTGTGTGCGGCGGGTTGTGTGTGTGTGTGTGCGCGCGCGCGGGGTGTGTGTGTGCGTTTCGCGCGCACGCGCGTATGGTTGTGTGTGTGTGTTGTAATATATGTTTTTTTTTTACCCAATATTAACTAGACTGTATCTAAGCAAGAAAAGTGGAGGGAGGGTGTTCAGCGAGGAGCACTCTCACATTTACCTCTTTTCCAGCAAAGGTTGCTCCTTGTTATTATGTTAATGTTTATGACAAGGTTTGTGACTCTCCAGTATCCACCAGTAACCGTTTGATAACCAGAATAGAATGGGGATAAAGGAGCTGTGTAGGTGGAGAGCATTGACTGAACGAGCAAACTTCTGCACACATCAGATTTCTCGCCTACACTTTTATTCCAGCAAGTCTTTTTCTTGTCAAGATACTTTTATGATAAGGAATATAATACCTCGCTTTGCTCACACATGCCGTAACTTTACATCTTGTGTTGGCTGCAGTAAACTCACCAGCAAACCCTTCCACTGTCTGGTCGTTTTCATGCGTCAAGTCTGTTTCTTGTTATATTTTGACCTCAGGGTTTATACTTTCTCTCACTGCCCACTCATCGTAACTTTCCATCCTCGTTAGCCAGAATAGAAAAGATTATAAACAAGAAGGGGATGGGGGTGGGATGTGGGGAGAGGAAGGAGATAAGGCAGACTGTTTCACTGTAGTTTTCCTGATCCCTTTACTACCATCAGGCCTTTGTCTTGTTAAGATGCTTTACGATACAGATTATAGTAATGCTCAACACCCACCCATTATCACATTCTGCCCATAGTCGCCAGAATAAAAGAATGGAAAGAGAGGGCGGAGGGGACAGTCTCATTTGCAGGCTCTTTGCCGTTTTTCTCGCCAGCACAAAAACAAACAAAACAATGAAAAAAAAAAACACACCTGCTTGCAAAGTCTTGTTTTTCACCTCTTTCTCTTTGCTTCCATCTAATTTTTCACCCTCCCTCCCTCTCCCCCTCCTCTCTCTCTCTCTTGTTAAGATGATTTACGTGTAAGATTATATTAATGCTCAGCACCCACTCATCACCTTCTGCCCCTATTAACCAGAAGCTGGAAGGCTCGGTGTGTGGGGGGGGGGGGAGGGAGAGAGAGAGAGAGAGAGAGAGAGAGAGAGAGAGAGAGAGAGAGAGAGAGAGAGTTTATAGTTTGCCGACTCGATGGTGGCGTTCCCGAGCTTTCGACATTCTTCCCGTCTGTAGTAGTGGGAAGACCACATTGCTTTTCCCCCATTGCCAGAGCAGGCAGAGGTGGAAGGCCCAATGGCAAGAACATGTTCGGAGGGACACAAATTGTGAATGAGTGGATTGGAAACAGCAGGGCATTGTTGTCGAGACATTAGATTATAATAGAAGAGATGGGTGAAAGCTGTGAAACTATGGCCATCGACCCTCACAATGAAATTGCACACAGACTGTACAACAATGTAAGAAGAGTTGGTTGATTTTTTAAGTGGTTACTTTATTTGAAAACTATGCCTACTTGTATGCTTTTATGGAGTTGGTTGATTTTTTAAGTAGTTACTGTATTTGAAAATTCTGCCAGTTGTATGTGTTTGTGGAGTTGGTTCATTTGCTGTGTGGTTATTTTGTGTGAAAATTATGTCTATTCGTATGTGTTGGTCGAGTGAGAAGTGGCTCGTTTGAAAATTAGTTTGAACAGTAATTGGTTTGGTTGATAATTGGTGGTATGAGTTTGAGTTTATCTTGAAAATAAAAGTATGTGCTATGAGGCCACCAGACTTGGAAAAATAAAGCAGATGGGAAGAGGAGATGGACCACTCAAATATAAATGTTCCAAAGAAAAATTGCTCAGTATCTCCTCACTTTCTTACAAACCGAAGGTTATGGGCCAGAGAGGTCTTTCAGTATGAATAGTATCCCTGCCTTCTGGAGATCCTAACAAATTTCCGCTTTTCTATCACGCTCTTTGTTTCTGTCGTCTCTTCTTATCATTTTCTGTCTTAATGTCCTTAGTCCTATCTACATTTGTATTCATGTTCTTTTTTTTTTTTTAATCCCCCAGTGATAAATTGGACGGAGTGGCCAAACGCTGTGCGCTAGGGGCATATCCTTATATATGCAAATGCATTGATATGTATACTTTTACTTTTTCCAGTTATTTCCCAAGTTAGGTATTTACGTTTTAAAATGGTTATAGGCTTGATACAGATCTGTTCAGTCGGCTGGGCTTTAAATAAAAATAACAAAAACAGTAATGGTTATTCCACAGTCTGTGGTACATTTTTTAAAATCCCATTCGTCCTTGACAGCATCCTGTCGACTGATTAACTTCAGCAGGTAAGCAAACTGCCTGTCATGCCAGCACAGGTCCTCGGCAGGATAATATGGAGCACTTACGCTAACTAAGAACAACATCTCCCAGCTTTCAGGCAATTACCTTTGCTAAGGAGTGCCAATCAATGAAGCAGATGCACATGCATGTACATGCTTACAAGACAGCACTTGCCTCTTCCTGTGTCTAAATGCCCTTTGTCGTAAACCAAACACACGTTAAGTGGATTAACATATTTGTGCATTCACAAGTGCGTGCAGGCACACAGACACATATACAGTGCGTACATGTGCACACACACACACACACACACACACACACACACACACACACAACACACAACACAACAACTCACACACACACACACACACACACAACACACACACACCACACACACACACACACACACACACACACAACACACACGTAAGTGTAGACAGACAAGCAGGTATGCCTTTAACTACTCAACGTGACTCTGAATCAAAGTGACTGCCAGCGTTCAAGCAAATTTGAACCAGAAAAATACGAAAATAGAAGAACACGTATTTAAAATAACAGAACAAGACACGCAGATCTTTGGCCAACTGGCCATTTACTGTTTGTTGTCTTTGTGTACGCTTGACAAAGGCCACCGAAAATTTGCGCCTGTCTTGTTATATTAAAGTAAAACCGCGTTCTTCTTCAGTTTTTGTGTTTTGATGGTACACATTCACCGTGTTCTGTTTGTACAGGAAAGATAGTAATGTTAAGGTTGTGGGTTCGATTTCCCATCAGTCCTTTCAAAATCATTGTGGGATTTTTTGGCTCCATTCAGTCATGCGTCTGCACTTGTATGGTCACTCCCCACCCCACTCCACTCCTATGATCTTTCATGCTGTCGGTCATTAGGTGTTTTGATAGTTTTGATCGCATTTGCCCCGTGCTACAAATAATTAAGTGGGACAGGAAAAGATATTTTTGCAATGGCGGTGATGACCTACGTGAAACTGCTGTGAACTTTGCCCAACCTTTCCTGTTTTGAGACCCAACTTAAAACTAAAGCCCGTCTTTTCCGTGACTCCTTGTCTTTATATTAACTTGGTTATACTAACCCTATCCCATCCTGTTTTTGTGTGCTTTTTTAGTGTGTTGTACGTGGATGTTAATGAAAGTGTGTACATGTATTACCAGATCAAAATAGTAAATGCATGTTAGTTGTTACACATAATGTATATATAATATGTATTATAGGATTGTAAGCGCCAAGGGCACTGTAAATACAGATCATTATTAGTGTTATTAGTACTAATAGTAGTAGTAGTATCACCATTAGTAGTAGTATAGTAGTGTAGTATCATTCAGACTTTGTGGATGTGTCTTTTGCTGTTGGTCATATATCAGTCTAGCATAATATATTATGTGCAGTCACTGACAGTTAAATCAAAATGAATGCGATCTGTGCATCTTCAGTGTCACCACTCCTCAGCAAGGTTCTCGCTGCAGTCATTATATTCATCTGTGAAAAATACTGAAAAAGTAGATCTATCTGTTCCAACAAAAGCCTGACAAAATGGCATTGAAAAATGTATACTGCTTGGGTAATGTCACTTTGACATTCAAACCAAGCAATCACTTTGACATTCAGCCAGGCAGTGTACATTTTGTTAATATACATGGGGGGGGGGGGGGGGGGTGCAAAAGTAGGTATACAGTTATGAAAAAAGAAAACATGTACAATACTCATTGCATTTATTATACATACAAATGAATATTGCATATACATGTAATAACAAGCACAGCCTTGATCACTCAGAAACTCAAACTGCTTGCCGTCGGTATTCACACACACCTCTAATCGAGAGCGGAATTAAGCCTTATAATAATGATGTGATACTTACTGTATACCTACTTTTACATCCCCCCACCCCCTGTACGTTGAAGTCCAAAAGTGTTGAAGGGGTAGAGAGGAAGGGGGAGTGGATCTTGTAAAAACAAGTGATACAACAATTTTTCATAGTGTTGTTTGAAAAGGATGACCTTTCAATGTTTGTGTGACCTATCTTTTCTATCTGTCGTCACCAAGCCATTACGGTGTTCTGTTGCCAGTGTGGCGGAAGCTTTCCCCCTGGAACTTTCTCAGCGTCAGCCCCCCCCCCCCTCCACACACACACACAACTCACACATTTTCTTTTGTTTTCCTGCACTGATACTTCCCTCTCTCTCTTTTCACCACACTCCCTTTCTGTCTGTCCGTCTGTAAGTATAAGTCTCCCTCCAAATGTATGTATTGCATTCACGTATGTAATGTAATGTAGTGTAATGTAATGTAACGTAATGTAATGTACTGTACTGTACTGTACTGTACTGTACTGTACTGTGTGTATGTATGTATGTGAGTGTGCATGTATGTATGCAATACACGTAAATACATATGCGACTTATCTTGTCACGAATTGATTATTGTAACTGCTCTTTGGCTTGTTTGCTTTTTCTGTTGCATGCCTCTCGCGTATTCAGAATTCCACGGCCCGTCTTGCCCTTTGTATTTCACAGAGAGGCGTGACCATGTCATTCTGTTGCTTCACTTTCTCCACTGGTTGCCCGTTTCTCAAAGAATTTCGTACAAATCCGATATTTTATGCTACAAGTGTATCAGTGGTACTGCACTTATTTATCTTTGTGACCACCCCCGAATGTACAGACACTACTGTACTGGGACTCTTGTTTGCAGATTCCTCCATACAGATCTTTCACAATTGGTCGCTGCTTTTTTTTCATCTAGTCCATGCAACTGGAACGATCTTCCCCCATCTGTTCCACAGTCATACTCTTGTCTTCGTTCAAGTCAGCTTGAAAAATATACCATTTTGTCCAGCTTTGATGTCCCCCCTCTTCGTGTCCATCCTTTTGTCCCACTCACCTCCTGTCCGCCCCACTTGATTTGCGTATGGCTTGTGTCCCTGGTGTGTTGGCTATTGCTGGGTGATTGCTTTGGTGAATGATGACGGTGCGCGTTTGGTTTGGCGCCTTTAGTTATAAGTGTCATCAATATTATCATCGTATGTAGGTATGTGTGAGGATATACGTACGTAGATACATATACTCGTACATTTTACAGACAGCATCAGGTAAGACAGCGTCAGTCAGCGTTGTGTATAGGTAGAGGACCTTTCTGTCTCTGTCTCGTGTCTCTCTGTCGGTCTGTTGGTCTCTCTGTCCCTGTCTCTGTCTACTGTCTCTGTCTCTGTATCTCTCTTTTGCGTCTGTCTCTTTCTCTCTCTCTCTCTTTCTCTCTCTCTCTCTCCCCTCTCTCTCTCTCCTCTCCCTCCCTCCCTCCCTCCCTCCTTTAGGAAGAAAATCTTTTTTTCTAATAGAAATTGAGAGGGAAGCCAGTTGTGAGGGATGGAGGAATGGTTGAGTGAGAGGATGCAGGGAAGGCTATGTTGAAACCCGATCAAATAATTGAGACGGCAAGAGAAATTGGCCGCTGGCTATGAGACGTCGTTGTTGTGTGTGTGTGTTGTGTGTTGTGTGCTATGAGACGTGTGTGTGTGTGTGTGTGTGTGTGGTGTGTGTGTGTGTGTGTGTGTGTGTGTGTGTGTGTGTGTTGTGTGTGTGTTGTTGTGTGTTGTGTGGTTTTGGTTTCTTCTTTTCTACTTCTTCCTCTTCTCTTCGCCTCTAAGATCATTCATTCTTTCTTTCTAGTTTTCTCCGACACACACATACGTGCCACATGTATGCATGCGTTTTCCCACGTAAACTGCACGCTTACACAGAGAATCGTTGTGTTTGTTACTTACATTATACTGTTTTGGTGTTTAACACACACACACACACACCACACACATACCTCTCTTTATACTGTTTGTGTTAACACACACACACACACATACAGAGAGAGAGAGAGAGAGAGAGAGAGAAGAGAGAGAGAGAGAGAGAGAGAGAGAGCAGTATTTTTATTGACATTGGCATTTTGCAAAGAAGCTTTCCGTCTGACACAGCCAATGAGGCATGTGGGGACAAAAGATCTTCCACAAAAGGAACACGCATCATGTGGCTTTTGAATCGGGCAAACACAGCATCTTGATTAGAGTAATTGTCGACTTTTTTCATCGTTCATTGTCATGGGAGCTTTACATCCAGACCAACGAGCGATTTAAGGTTTCTTACTGTAATTTTAGATTCAAGGCAAACGAGATTGTGTGCGTTTTGTGTTTTGTTTTGTTTTGGTTTTGTTTTGGTTTGTTTCAGTGAAAAAATTGCACAGTCATTGTGGCTTTTAAATCATTTAATTAAAAAAGAAACACAAGAAACCTGGAAGACAGTGTCTGTCTGTCTGTCTGTCTGTCTGTCTGTCTGTCTCTCTCTCTCTCTCTCTCTCTCTCTCTCTCTCTCTCCCTCCCTCCCTCTCTCTGCACTCACCTCTCTATCTCTATCTCTCTCATTATAAGAAAAGAAACGTGAAAGGTCAGTTGAGACAGTTAAATCGCTCAAACCCTCATTCAAGACCGGATCGCGGAACATAGACAAGTGTAACTTACTGTAAGTGCAAGAAAGGAAAGAGTGTAAATACAGAAGGTAAAAGGAAAGCAGTATTCAGAAGAAAGGCAAGCAAAACTTAAAACAATCAGTTAAACATTATCTACGGATTTGATTAGCTGAGTGATGGAGCACGATCATTGTTAGACTTGGTTAAACATTTTCTTACCTGAATGTTGTTAATTTTTGTGTTATGTTATTGTGGTTTATTTTTGAAACCAGCCTCTCGATTGGGCTGACTGCTTTAAGGGACATTAAATCACCAACTTGTCAGTTTGGTTTTCACTCTGTTTTCCCCTCCACTTCCCTCCCTCTCTTTTCTCCCTCCCCCCTTACCTCTTTCTCTGTCTGTCTGTGTCTGTCTCTTTGTCTGTCTCTCTGTCTGTCTCTGTCTCTGTCTCTCTCTCTCTCTCACAGAGAGAGAGAGATAGATAGATAGATAAGAGAGAGAGAGAGAGAGAGAGAGAGATATTTTAAAACAAGTGGAAGACCACGGCATCATAACGAGCATTAGAAGGACTTTAGTGGTATTTTCTTGCATGCTGTTCAAGTCTTTGAAATAGGATTTTATTTTAAAACCACTTTGATGATGTAATAGAGAGATCAGTATGGCAACATTGGAACAAACCCCACCCCTTTCGGACTTTGTCCTAACACCACTTTTAATTAACTTCTGTGACTCGATATCACTTCCCCCCCCCCCCCCCCCCCCCTTTTTTTTTTTTTTTTTTTTTCGTTCTTCGGTAGCAAATGATGAGAACAAGTCTCTGCCTACCCCCCCCCCCCCCCCACCTGTCATGTCCTCATGCAATTTGCTAATTTGCTCTAAAGCGCTCTTTGATAATGTGATTGGGGGATCAGTTTGATAATATCGGAACATTTATCCTTCTTCCTTCTTTGCAGGATTCATTTTTTTTTTTTTTAACCTCCATCTCCTCGTATGACAACATCAAAACATCCCCCTACCCTTCCTTCATGCATCCTGTGTGTGTGTTGGTGTGTGTGTGTGTGTGTGTGTGTGTGTGTGTGTGTGTGTGTGTGTGTGGTTGTGTGTGTGTGTGTGCGTGTGCGTGCGCATGTCTATTTCTCTCAAACTCTCTCTCTCACTCTCTTTCTCTCTCACTTTCTCTCTCTCTCTCTCTCTCTCTCTCTCTCTCTCTCTCTCTCTCTTTATGTCTGTCTGTCTGTCTGTCCGTAGATCGTCCATTCCTCCTCCCACTCTCCCCCCCTCCTCCTCAATCATTCTATCAAGTACAGTTAGAAATTAAGTCTCTTTATTTGAAGAATGGATTTAAGATTAAGTCGATTTTTTCATTACGAAAAGCATAAAGGGATAAACAGTATTTTTATTTTATTTTGTTGACGTTGTGATTGTTAGGATGTCAAATATTCATGCTGATTGTATATTTGCACTCTCTCCTATGGTGCAGTGGTCTGTTTGTCCTGATTAGGTATTAATTTAATGCTGCTTTATGAGGGGCAGTGGCCTGTTGTGAGTAAAGTACCTGATGTCTCATTCTCTTCTGTCTCTGTCCCCTCTGTGCGTTTGTCGCCCAGGAACATGTCTTTGGCGCTGTCACGAAGAAAACGTGTCGGTAGAGGAATGGAGAGAGATCCCCTCCAGGATCACTTGAACACTCGTGATGGAAGCTGTGATGGTGGGCACAGATAGGGAGGAGACTTTGAACTACCGAAGAGAGAGTTCTGTGCCAGCCCGTAAGGTGGCCCAAAGCTTTGAGCTTTGGTGATTGAACATGGCTGCCTGTAATGTTGTACGTCTTTCCATATTTGTTCAGGAAGCTAAGGAAGGGAGGGAGGGAGAGAGAGAGAGAGAGAGAGAGAGAGAGAGAGAGAGAGAGAGAGAGAGAGAGAGAGAGAGAGAGAGAGAGAGAGAGAGAGAGGAGAGAGAGAAGAGAGAGAGAGAGAGAATGATAATCGAAGGCTGTTGGTGAAGTGTATTGCTGAACCAGTGTTGGCGTACAGTCACGGTCATGCTAGTTGTAGTCATCCAGACAAGAGGTTTCGTTTAGTTTGCCCGCGTGTCATTCTTTCTGTATCTTCCTCTGTATCCACCCCCCCCCTCCCTCTGTCCCTCTTTTTGTGACCCCTCCCCTCTTGCCTCCCACCGCACCCCCACCCATGTCTGCCAGCTGTTGGTCCTTCTGGCATCGTTAAGATTTTTGGAATGTGGATTTCTTCCTACTCTGTGATGTTAATGTTAACCACTAGGGTACGGCACTCTCTTCCCCACCCCCATTCTTGTTTCTGTAGTGACGCGTGCACTCATTCCTTCCCAGCCTCCCTCCTCCAATCTCCTTTCCTCTCTTTCCTCAAGAACACACACACACACACACACACACACACACACACACACACACACACACACACACACACACACACACACACACACACCACACACATACACACACACACACACACACACACACACGCACACATACACACACACACACACACGCACCAACACGCACGCTCTGTCTGTCTGTCTGTCTTCTCTTCTCTCTCTCTCCCCTCCTCCCCACCACCCCACCATCCATCCAGTTTTAGATGATTTCAGCTTTTATGCTCATTTTTGTCAGTTGGATAGTAGAGCCTATATTTTAGTTCACCGTTCTCTGTCCCCCACCCCCACCCCCCGCCCCCATGTCTTTTTTTGTTTCTTTCTGCATCACCTCTTCTCTCTCTTTTCATCCATCTGCCTCCCTCTTTCTCATCCACCCTCTTTCTATCTCTCTCTGTCTCTGGTGTGTGTCTCACTCCCCTCCTCCCTTCCCACATCCCCCCTCCTTCTCTCTCAGTTGTTGGACCTCTGACATATTCAGTGTTTAAATCACTTGACATGGTGAATTTTTTTGTACTTACTTTATACTCTGCGATGTTAATTTTGAACACCATGGCACCCTCTCTTTCGTTTTCCGTTTATCATCTCCTCTATCTTGTTTTTGGTCACTCTGTAGGAGCTGGTACTTCTCTCTGGTATCCCCGTTGAGTTTTGGACGAGTTAGTGAACTGTGACGTTCGTGTTAATCATCTGATGTAGGGTGGAGACTGCTTCTTGCATTATTATTTCTCTCTCTCTCTCTCGCTCCTTCTGTCCTTCCTCTTTCTTCCCGTCTTCCTCTTTCTCACTCTGTCTTTCCCTCTGTCTGTCTCTGTGTCTGTTCTTCTGTCTGAATGTCTCACACCACCTCCCTCCCTCCTTCCTCTCACCCCCCCTCTGTGTCCTCTCTCTCTCTTCCTTCCTCTCTCTCCCTCTCTCTACGCTTCTTCTGTCTGTCTGTCTCTTTCTGTCAGTGTCTGTGTCTGTCTGGCTCTGCCTGCCTGCCTGTCTCTTCACTCTCTCTCTCTCTCTCTTTGTGTCTCTCTGTTCTCTCTCTCTCGCTCTCTCGCTCGCTCGCTCGCTCGCTGCTCTGCCAGCTGTTAGACTCCTCTGCTATCCTTGAGATTTTTAGAGTATTCCGTATTCTGAAGTTCACGTTAACCACAGGGTAACGTGCATCCCCCCTCCCCCCTCTCTCTTTCCTTTCCCCTCTTGCTTTCTGTCAAAGCCATCACTTCTTTGTTACAGGCCCAGATGTTTGGATAACTTCATTAGCTTTGATGCTCATTTTAATCACCTGGGCAAGTGTGCAGACTATCTCTTGGATCTTTGTCCTCTCCCTCCCGCCCTCCCTCACTCCCTTTCACGTCTGGCAGCTGCTGGTCATCTGGCATCGTGAAGTGTTTTTGATTGCTGTACACTTTGATGTTTATGTTACCCACTGTGGTAATGCCCACACTCCCACCCCCACACCCCCTCCTTGCCATCTGTTGCTCTTTTCAGTTTCACTTTCTCTAGATGGCGTCTCTGCTGTCAGGATATATTCCATGTGTATTGACACCACAGATACAGTGTAATTGACAAGATCCACTTGATCGTGGTGTAATCTGTAAATATGTGTGGCAAACTTTTGAGATTAAAAGCAAGCAAGCAAGAGCAAGCAAGCAAGCAAGCAAACAAACAAACAACAAACACGCAACAACAACAACAACAACAACAACAAACAACAACACGCACGCACGCGCGAACACACACACACACACTTAACTTAAAGATGCCCTTCTCTCATTGAACAACAAAAAATCGGCTGTAGGACTGGATGGCGTTTCATATACCCTTTTAAATCATTTACCAGAGAAATGGATTGAATACTTACACAGTATCATACTAAAATGCTGGGAAAATGATCGCTTACCTGACATTTGGAAGACTTCGATTGTGTTACTATACCAAAAGCTGATAAACCCCTTTCTGATCCAGGTAGCTACAGACCTATCTCGCTTACATCCCATGTTTCAAAACCAATGGAAAAAATTATATTGAATAGGCTGACTGACTTTTGTGAGAAAAATAACATAATACCTATGCCGTGTTCTTTATCCAGTGCGCATCTGATCAAGTTGAACACACAGTTTCTAATCACTGGTGGAAAAAAAAAAACCAGTATTGAAAATGAGAGTGAATAAATGGTGGAAGGCACAGGCATGCCAAGGCAGTGACTTTGAAGCCTTTGGCTCCAGCACCCTATCCACCATCTGCAAAAACTTAACCCTTTGACTCTTCATCCTATCCACCAGCTTCCCACAGGGTATTGGGGAGTCGAGGAGTTTACGTTGAAGTCCACAGTACCACGGGTTAGGCACCATGTTTTTGCTGCTACTTGCCGTGGTTTTCAGACAACAAAGAGAAACTTGTGATAACTAGAAAGAGAGCTGTAAACATAAACTGATCCGTACAGTACAACAGACCTGTGTTATTTAGAAAAGAACATTAGTAAAAACGTAAGACTGTTATCCCAACAAGACACCAAACCTAGTCTGTTATGGTGTCTGTATGTTACTGTGGACAGTGTCTAAAACAGCATCAGACAATTACTGATCAACAAACGCCATCTGCTTTAGCTGTACAGCATACCACAGTAAAATACGTCCTCGTAGTCAGCACTCTGTAAAAACAAGTAAACCAGCCAGATATCTTCCAGCCAACCAGCCATCCAATAGAGATGCTTTGATTAGTACTTAAAGCAAACATACCAGCAGCGAACTGTACACAAATTACCGTAAAGCTCTCAAGGCCAAGTCATTCAGTTTTTAGAGGGTAAACAGTTCCAACTTCAAAGGGCTTGTTAATTACAATCACGTAAGTAAAAGCACCCGTTTTCCTTCCGGTACAAGTGATCTGATTTTCAGTTCTACTTGAATCTCTCCACGGAAGCTTTCACGCTAACAACTGGGTCCCCTCACTGAAAGTTAAACATAGCGAAAGCGCTTTGGCCTGATACTAAGATCTGAAAATAGAAATCTTCTGATGGTCTTAGACTAAGTACCGCAGCTTCAAAGTGTAGGCTGTTTTTGACGACAAAGATCTATCCCAATCCCTTTGACCAGTGGTAGTGAATATTAGAGAGAGAGAGAGGATAAATGATGATTATAGTAATAACAACAACAATGATAATGATAATAATAATAATAATAATTCCATTTTGTGTAGCGCAATCAGTCCATGTCAAAGAATGCTCGTTGTACGTGACGTAGATATGAAAAGAAAAATGATTGGGGGAATCGGGCTTGCCATATACTTAAATTAACGCTGTATAGACATAGTCGGTTACTGACACCAATATATCTGTGCAGCTTAAACAGTTCATCAGTGTTAACAATCATAGCATGAAATTAGTGATAGCTGGTAGTGATGATATTAGTCAACAACAAAACAACAACAGGAAAAACTGTATGAATGACTTGACAGTCTTGTACAGACACACACACGGACACACGCATGCACGCACGTGCACACACACCACAGAGACTCACAGAGCAGACAGACAACACACACACAAACACACACCGCACGCACGCTATTCGCGAAAGGAGAAAACTCCAACACCAGCTGAATTACAGATCGGTTAGTTCCCTTGTGTCCCGCTATTGTAACGCCGGGTCTTGGAGGTGATAAAAACTGGTTCAGTACATTTGAGCAAACTGTGATCTCATTTCACCAGTGACCAATGGGATTCTCAGGGATACCATATGCCGTAGGAAATGGAACAACAGGAGACAAAACCAAGCAAAAATTTCCCCAAAATGACCCCGAATACTCATGAATATTGCATTTTATTTGAAGGTATTATCAGATCACGTTCATAGATTGAGATCAAGATGATTTTTTTTTTTTAAGCGCAAGAGATGCAGACAGAGCTAATATCGGGGATTCAGAATAGCAGTGTCTCTATTGCAGACAGATTTAGCCGCGGCTTTTTAAGCTGACGCCAAGGCTTGAAATATTACCATCCTATTGAAAAAAGAAATGTGAATTTTTGCAGGGAAACTCTTGCAGTTTGCAGAGCTTCTTGTTCAGCGTGTAGACTCGTGGGCAATATCGGGAGTTGGCCCGTTCTTCATCACCGTCTGTATGTCAAGTACTGAGCGTAGTGTTTGTTTTTGGTGTGTACAGAGATAAAAGCAGGGACCATTTGTAGAGTGTCGATATTCCAGTCTCCTTTTTCTTGCCGATCGCCTTCCGGAGTCTGTGTATTTTTGGTCTTTTTGTGACTGATATTGTCAGTGTCTGTGTATTTTTGGTCTTTTTGTGACTGATGATTGTCAGTGTCTTGTGTATTTTTGGTCTTTTTGTGACTGATGATTGTCAGTGTCTCTGTGTATTTTTGGTCTTTTTGTGACTGATGATTGTCAGTGTCTTCTGTGATGTATTTCTTTGTGTTTCTTTTTGTGACTTGATGTCATTGTCGAGTGTTCTCTTGTGTGTTTTTGGTCTTTTTGTGACTGATGATTGTCAGTGTCTCTGTGTGTATTTGGTCTTTTGTGACTGATGATTGTCAGTGTCTGTGTGTTTTGGGTCTTTTTTGACTGATGATTGTCAGTGTCTCTGTGGTGTATTTTTGGTCTTTTTGATGATGATTGTCAGTGTCTGTGTGTTTTGGTCTTTATGACTGATGTGTCAGTGTCTCTGTGTTTATTTTTGGTCTTTTTGTGACTGATGATTGTCAAGGTGTCGTGTGTGTTTTGGTCTTTTTATGACTGATGATTGTCAGTGTCTGTGTGTGTTTTTTGGTCTTTTTCTGACTGATGATTGTCAGTCTCTGCTCTGATGTTGTGTGTTTTTTGGTCTTTTTTGACTGATGATTGTCAGTGTCTCTCTGTGTGTGTTTTTGGTCTTTTTGTGACTGATGATTGTCAAGTGTCTGTGTTTTTTGGTCTTTTTGTGACTGATGATTGTGATGTTGCTGATGTTGTAGTGTCGTGTTTTTGTTTTTTTGGCTACTTTTTGTGGATCTGATGTAATTGTCAGAGTCTGTGAGTGTTTTTGGTCTTTTTCTGACTGATGATTGTCAAAGGTTTGTTGACCAGAGTGCTAGGTTCTCTGGGAGAGAGTTGCAAGAAAGGAAAGGGAGGAAGAAGGGGAGGGAAGGGGAGCTATTTTCTGCTATGCTGAGATGTGTTGCGAATTAACTGGCACATTAACTGGCACCATACATCAGAAGTCTTATAAGTTTCGAATTCCTCGTGCATCGCCGAAGCATATACACACAGCAATCCATCGACTAGTTCTGTATAACGAAAATGTCATCACCCCCCCCCCACCCCCACCCCCGGTCCTCTTTGCTCTCGTCGGTCAGTGATAGCAAAACGCATCCCTTCTGCGTCTGTTCAGTTCGTGATGGCCGCTCAGTGTCTTGGAGTCTGGACAATGCTTTCTGAACCCAAACTAAATCTGGATATGAGTCTTGTAACCTGTCTGAAGTATTGAAATTAGATCCGTTGTTTTGGATGTATTGATAAAGCCAAGTCATTTCACCTTGCTGACGATCTCTGCGTGGGGCTGGAGTGGGGGGGGGGAGGGCTTTAGCAGATTTGGGGGAATGAAAATATTACCACTTCCAGCACAAACACAAATTAAGCCACTGTCATTTCAGTTAATGCTATGGCTCGAAGATATCACCACCCTTGTCAGTAAAAAAACATAAATTT
Source organism: Monoplex corrugatus (assembly GCA_030674185.1). NCBI lineage: Eukaryota > Metazoa > Mollusca > Gastropoda > Littorinimorpha > Ranellidae > Monoplex > Monoplex corrugatus. The sequence continues at coordinate 12,809,281 of JAPXFY010000031.1, read as the reverse complement.
GTGTAAAACTCTCTGTGGCTAATACCAGGACTTGAAGTTTTTAGTAGGTGTCGGGGGGAATGTCCAGACTTGGCCCGTTCTTTATCACCGTCTTTATGTCAGTGCTGGCTGCAGTATTTCTTTGGCTGTATGAAGAGAGACGACAGGCGAGGAGATGAGAAAAGAGGGATGGATGGTCGATATTCCTGTCTCGTGTTTTCTCCCACTTCTTCCTCCCTGCTGTGTCTCTGTGCGTGTCTTTGTATGTTTCTGTTGGATGATTCTTGCACTTTGTGTTTCTGTCCCCCCCCCCCCCCCCCCATATAAAACACATTGGTTGCGTCTTGCACACATACTGCAGACACGTATTTACCCCACTCAACTCATCCTACACACACACACAACACACACACACACACACACCACACCACACACACACACACACACACACACACACACACACACACACACACACACACACTTTCTCGCCATTCACCTTTCTCTTTATCCCTTCTTTATCTTCTTATCCCCTACCGCCTCACCCCTCTGTAATTTCTTTTTATAATCTGTGTAGCTTCGCTTGTCACGGTCTTGTCATAAATTACTGGCTTGCAATGTAGGAATCTTTTTTTAAGATCAGTAACTCTCTCGCATTAAAATTCTCTCCCTCCTCTCTCTGTCTGTCTGTCTGTCCCATTGATATGATAAAAATTGAAGTAAATATGAAATGTGGGAATGTTTTTCAAGATTAATAACTCTCTCTCTCTCTCTCTCTCTCTCTCTCTCTCTCTCTCTCTCTCTCTCTCTCTCTCTCTCTCTCCATCCCATTTGTGCTCACGGTAAGGCACAATTTGCATAATTTAGACTTAGAAACTGAACCAACCCCAGTAGCTTGGACTAAGCAGTATTTGCCCCAAATTGCATCGAAAACTTGACTATGAAAAGTAACTGTATACTTGTTGAACAATCTTCACATTTTTTTCTGTTGCTCTAATGTTGGTGGGTCATGCTCAGCCAACGTACATAATTATTTGATACTGGCAGTTTGACTGATTGTACAGTTTCTCAGTTTGATAAAGAAATTCACCTCCACAGATGGTAAAAGAAATTTGACAGTCTGACCAGGATATATCATCTACCAGTTGCCTGTGGACAAAGAAATATAAGAGAATATAGGGCTTTGTTTCGGGGTTTGGGGGAGATGGGAAAGGGGGGTATTTTCTGTGAAGACAGGCTACGGGAGTGTCAGTGTTCACATACTTCAGAGTTCCTGCAGGTTTAGAATTTCTTTTGCAACTCGCGAGCAGGATATACCCCGCATCTATCGATTTGTATTGAATAGGTCAGTGATCCTTGCGCTCAGCTTCAGATACTCTTTCTTTCTTTTAGGTTCCTAAATTAAACTATCAACTGTTGGCCTGTGTTCTTTTGCTGTTTCAGGACTATCTGCCTGGGGTAGACTTCCATTCTCCTTTCGCCTCACAGCTATCTTTTCTGCTTTTAAATCCAGTTTAAAAACCCAGCCCTTTTCCCGACAGTGAATTTTACAACTATCTCGTTCTCCAAGGTTGTGTAGTCTGCTTTGTATATTGTATGTAGCCTGCGTTGATTGCGTGTATATGTCTGGTACGTGAGTGCGCTTTGATTTGAATTATCAAGAATAGCGTCATGTAAACACGGTAATTATTATTAGTGTTATTATCCCACACCACGTCTCATATCTTTTTCTCAGGATATGGATGCTAGCCGCATTCCTTGCCACTCTTGATGTCTGGAGGTGTGTTTCAGTAATTCGTAACAAAGAAACTGAAGGGGTGGAAAAATCTTGAAATTTGGTCTGTCTGTTTTGTTGTACAGTTCAAAACATTGATGTAATATAAGTTCTCAAGCACTTCGTTAGGGTTTTTTGTTTCGTTTTGTTTTTGTTTATTTCAGATAAGTTCTCAGGTATTTGATTATTTTGCCATTGAGCTGGAACAAAATGATCGTCTGCCACATCCTTTGTCGAGCTCAGTGCCAGCCTACCGCACAAAAACAGGTCTTTCTAGCTGGAACAAAATGATCGTCTGCCACATCCTTTGTCGAGCTCAGTGCCAACCTACGGCACAAAAACTGGTCTTTCTGCTGTAGTCTTAATCCTTTCACTCCCGGACGCTGTCCATCGCGCGCGCGCGCACACACACACACACACGCACACGCAGACACACAGACGTACGCGCGCGCGCTCCCCCCCGACCTCTGTATTACACTGCTATGACTCCTCAACACTACCCTAGATCTCCCCAATCTCATTTTGGGTCCCCCCCCTCCGCCCTTCACTTTCTAGGCCTCACCTCACCCCTCCCTCCGTACCCTTGTTTCACACTGACGTGGCCTTTGTGCACGGAATGCACTTCCTGTGTTTGTGGCGGTGGGTAGCTGGCGTGGCCCGGGGCACCCCATGAAGATGAAATGTTGCGGTGGGCACCGGTTGCCTTCCAAACGCTCTAATTAGTAGCAGGCCCCAGTGTGCACTGGCCTTTACGTGATGATTAAAAGTCCGGGGATAGGACCGCGTGTAATGCTTTGGGGGGCAGCGTTTGAAGAGAATCTGGTCTGATCCTTTGTGTGTGTGTGTGTGTGTGTGTGTGTGTGATGTATGTGTGTGTGTGTGTGTGTGTGTGTGTGTGGTGTGTGTGTGTGTGTGAGAGAGAGAGAGAGAGAGAGAGAGAGAGGGCGTGCATGTGTGCGTAGTTGCCTGTGCTTGCACATGCGTGTCTCTCCCTCCGACCCCACCCACCCCCACCCCCCTTGGAGCGGTAGTCAAGTGGATGAACATCGGATTTCCAGTTGGAAGATGCCGGGTTCAATCTGCCAACACGTCACCGACTGCTGGGCGAAATATATTTCCCCCGACAACATGTGTGCAGACGTGCTAGTACACATGCCTCACCCTTTCGTGTATATATATATACAGGGAGAATATCAAATGTGCGCGTTAAAGACCCTGTCTGTGGCCTGTGGAAGCATGGAAACACCTACCCTGTAATCTACAGCATGGCTGAAAAATAACTTTTAGCGAATAGCTTTTGCCGTTGGAAAATAAAGTATCGTTGTCATTTGTTAGAAGAAAGGGGGGGAGGGCGACAGAATGGGGGTATGAAGGTGTGAAGTTTCAACAGAAGTTCCTGAAATGTCTTCATCAAACTGACGCTCTTTTTACTGGATAATCTAACCTCACAAAGATTTACGGTCCGCCATCTAAGCCCCTGAAGAAATAAGCCTCTATCAACTCGTAGACCACGTTTACCGACTCCACTGGCTCACTACAGAAACACACAGCTCCAGCGCGCGCTTAGCGCCTCGTTCATCCCATGACAGATTTCTGTCTGCCATGCGCGTGAGCCGATGTCACCCATCATTAACCTTGCCGCACGTGCCCGACCCCCGGAGGCCCGTGAGGGGTGGGAGATCCTGACAAGCAGTCGTCCATCTCGGTCCAAACTAGACTGCGTCCGTCTTAGGTTCCAAATTATTGGGATAGGGGCCGGGGTGGGGGGTAGGGGACTCATCCCTACCGTCTGTCCGCCTACAGACATGAATACAACAACTGGCGACCCCTTCATGTCGCTGGCCATCACGGTCTCGCTTAATTAGACATGCAGCAACATAATGTTTGCACAGTGTGGGCCAAACAACGCGTGTACACGTATCCGAACCTCCTGTCACCCCTCACCTTATTTAGAATGGAGAAAGAATACTCCCCCCCCCTTCCCGACAGAGAGAAGAGAGAGAGAGAGGGGGGGGAAGGCGGGGCGAGGCGGGGGCACGGTTAATTACAGCGGAAGTTGAACGGTTTCCTTGGTAATCAGTGTCTGGTTTGATTGCAGTGTGGGCGTGTACAATATAATTTTGAGCTACAGTTGTCTTTGGTTTTTACTATTACTTACAAGCCCTCTGCAGCGCTGTGGTAGACGGCGGCGGCAAGACAAGACGCTGTTTTATTTAACATGACAGAAAGGAGCAGTGTTGTTATAGGCTGCTCTGGACGAACAGCTCTGGGGGTAACGAAAGAGGACCATTTATAGACCACATCCTTCGTCCAGTTGAGACATGACCATGTTGGAACGAATAAGAAGAATAGAGCTCATATCATAGAATGATCGGCTTCTCGCTTTCTCTCCCTCCATGTCTCTGGTCACATCCCCCTCACGCACACTGATGAAACATAGAGCATCTGTCCACCACAGCCAGTGATTGTCTCCAGTTTTTTCTTTGATGGTTTGCCCGCCGTGCCTGCTGCATCTGTTGTGGCCTGTTGTAAATAATGAGCCGCCGCTGAATCGTTCGGGAACTGGGGACCGTACGTTGGTTTGATCTAGTGATGAGCCTGTGCAAGTTGGATCAGACACCGGGAGGGCAGAGAGGCTTTTGACAGTAAGGGTCTTTGAGGAGAGGGACGAGGGAGAGAGAGAGAGAGAGAGAGAGAGAGAGAGGATGCATGTGTTTGGAGGCAGGGTAAAGTTGAGACTGTGTATCATACTTACATGTGTACATCTTTGTGTGTGTGGGAGAGAGGGGGAAGGAGCAAGATTGAAACTTGAGAAATTGCCCCACCCCACCGATCAGGCATTTCCGAAGAAAGCAAGGCTATCTTCGTATTGTTTTCCCTGAGGAAGGACATTTTCGGGAGAAAATGTCACAGAAAGTGGACAAATTAGTGGCTGTAAATTTACAGCAGTCCAGATCAGCTGGATTTAGATGTTATTTGTTAGGGCGAAGTCTGTCCAGCAGAACCACGGCGTCACTGTCCATGCCTGTTAAGATCTAAACGCCCTGAAGGTTTCTCGTTGAAAACTACTTTAGGGCAGGGGGGGGGAGAGAGAGAGAGAGAGAAAGAGAGAGAGATTGTCTTCCTCTGGGAGCCATTTCGTGGTGGGGGAAACGTACCGAGCAAATTTCGTAATTTCATTGAGTGTCCGAATTGTGTTTAGATTATCATTTTCTGATTTTTCACTTCAGAAATTGGTTGTGGGGAGAAAATGTTCGTTGTTATTGAAAAGAATTGTCCAGAAAGGCCCCCAGGTGTGTTTCAATGCATTTAGAGAAGGATGCCTGTCCAATAAAAACTGCTGTGGGGTCATTACCATGGCTATTGTCATTACCCATAGTTGTGAGGATTCAGATTTTGCATGTTGAGTTTTTCTTGTGGAAGTGTTCTGCTTCCTGTTGGGGGAGAGGGAAGGTATGGGGGGAGGGGGAGGGAGGGGAGAGAGAGAGAGAGAGAGAGGAGAGGAGGAGAGAGAGAGAGATGTGCACGCCACGTGCACGCCTGATCTGAGAACCTGTTTATTTAAATTAATGCTGATATTGTAAATGGAGAAGAAAGAAAAAGCCGACCTTTTACAATACGATTCACACCCAAGGGGAAAAACGTAACGACATGTGTGCAGCGACAAACAGTGTTGAGTTTGAAGTGTTTTCTAATGCAAAAATGCCGGCTTTTTTCCATCTCCAGCAACGCAAAGCATCGCAAGTAAAGACTTTAGCATTCACGAGTTATTGGAGGGGGGAAGAGGACATGGATGGGGAGGGTAGCGTAGGTGTAGAAGTATTAGCGTAAGTGTGTGTGTGTGTGTGTGTGTGTGTGTGTGTGTGTGTGTGGTGTGTGTGTGTGTGTGTGTGTGTGTGTGTGTGTGTGTGTGTGTGTGTGATAGGATCATAGAAGGTTGAGGGTACGTGGGTTATATAGAAGGCCCAGATTATTGAAAGAGAAAGAGGGAGAGACAAAACCGGGTTGCGGCGTCAAGTACTTTGCCATGCATATTGGTAACCTTTTGTCATGATAAGGCACCGAGTCACACCACATTGTTAACCAACCGTTCTGCTCCACTGTTTATTTTGGTGTCCTTTGGGTAAATGGTTGTGTTTGGCAAACAGTGGAGAAAACTTGCGGCAAAATACAGAGTGCCTGTGGGTGGGTTCTGTGCCAGTAAGTAACACTGTTGAGCTGGCATTGTCGGCATGGTGCAGGCACTAGACATTTTGCTTCATTTGTGGGAAAACAGACAGACAGTGAAAAGACGTTAAATCAAAGAACGAACGAACACACACACACATCACACACTCACACACACACACACACACACACTCACACACTACAACCACACACACACACACACACCACACACCCACCACACATCAATCAATCAATCAATCAATCAATCACACAACACACATACTCAAACCGCGCTCGTACACCTATCTGTCTCTGTCTCTGTCTCTCTCTCTCTCTCGTCTCTCACTCTCTCTCTCTCTCTCCACACACCACCACACACCACGCACGCACGCACGCACGCACGCTCACCGCTCGCTCGCTTGCTCGCACGCACATAACACACACACGCACGAAGCTCAGATCATGTCTACAATAGTTTTGTTTTACTTATCGAAAATATGAATAGAACACAATAGGATAAAATTGTGGCATAAAATGTGAGAGCGTTCATGACAGCAAGTCGGTTTGGATCATTAGAATGTACGTATATTTCCCTGTCTGTCTGACTGTCTGTCTCTCTGTCTGTCTGTCTGTCTGTCTGTCATAATTAGTTGGGGTTTTTTTTTTGCCTGCCCCTCCCCTCCCTCCCTCCCCTCTCCTCTGGTGTGTTCGTGTATATTGAAGTTGGTATTGTCTCTCTTCCAATATCTGGTAATTGAAATTGAATGAAAAAACAAACAAACAAACAAAACAAAAACAGAAGAATGTATGGATAAATTTCTTCAAAGAAGAGTGAAGAAACAAGTGAATGTATGGATAAATTTCCTCAAAGAAGAGTGAAGAAAGATAAAGGAATGGATAGATGTCCTCAAACTATCCTTTTGTGTTAAATATAAATTTGAAGTATTTTTCAGTGTAATTCCCCTTCCTCTCCACCTCCTGTCTTTCGATTGTCTGGCCCTCCCCACTCCCCCTCCCTCGTCCCGCATTCTTCCTCCTTTTTGAAAGGCTGTCGATGTGTATCTGTCTGTTGGAGCCTGGAGCCAAGACCAACAGGGTGCCAAAGGTGTGGAAAAGAAGCAAGGGGGTCGGTAATGGAATCACCTTGTTCCTTGTACCATACTTGTTCACTGTCACAGGAACACACAGCGGGCTCCCAGACGGACTGTAAAAGAGTTGTGTGGTGTAGGCGGCAGGAAGGGTCCCCTGGTCAGATCTGATCCTGCCATGTGTGAGGACGTTCTTCCTGGCACTTTCTGGCTGTAGTGTACAGATACGTTGTTTGATGTCATGTATATTCTGTTAGTTTATAGTATTGCCATCTGTGTCAGCTATGACAGCTGTGCTTCATTTGAGAAATGGCTGATTTTTCTTTATTTGTAAGAAGCAGGTGTGTGTTTGTGTGTGTTAGGGCGGGGGGGGGGAGATATGTTTTCAAGAAGAAACAGGGGACCTGGGGAAGGGGGTGGGGAATAATTAAGTGACCTCTTTCGGTATTCGTGGTCCATCAGGCGCCCAGACTGAGAAAGATTGGTGTACTGCTGTAAGCAGGAAGTTCGTCAAGTAAATTTGACCTTTTCATGAGCGTCCTCCTCACACACGCATGCCGCATCTGGGGTTGTGTGTGTGTGTGTGTGTGTGTGTGTGTGTGTGTGTGTGTGTGTGTGTGTGTGCACATTCACAGATTTTAGGGAATGTCGGTCTGTATATTTCTAGATGAAAAAAAAAAAAATTCAATCTGTGTCAGAAACGTATCATAAGTGACAAAATAGTCTGAACTAAATAAGGCTGGAAAAAAAATTGGGTTTGTAGAAAGAGCTTAAGAGTAGCATCAACGATAGATATTAATAGAAAAAATAAAAACAAAACTAAACAAAAACCCAGATTAAAGGAACCCTCCCGGGCACTCGCAGTCATGGCCTCATTGCCCCAGCAAGAGTCAAAACCTAGGACCATGCCTGCCATCAAAGGTTTTACTTTTAATGCAAGTGATTTTTAGGATATTGCCAAGATGATGATGTAACAGGAAAGCTGGAGGGAAGAGAACATCAAGTAGACCCAGGAAGAAAATATTGGACGTACTTGCAGGGTACAGAGAGGGTGGCAGATGTACTCGCAGCGACAAGGGATAGATTCGTATGGATGGTGATGATCGCCAACGCTATGCAGCAGGGCGCATATGATGATGTTACATATAGACACTTTTAAATGAAAATTTGGGTCAAATTGAGCATTGTATGACAAGTGAAAAACTTAACAGGCATGTTGGGTACACTAGCAGATCAAAGTTTTTACGAAAATCATTTCTCTTCTGGAGTTTTTCAATGCGGTGCAGTGACGAACTCAACGATCTGCAGAACCTGTGAATTAAACAATGCAGTATTATACATTAAAGGTACGTACAATATAAAGATATGTTACTGTACAAATTATGTTTCTACCAGGGAAGCAAAAACTAGCTAGGGCGGGTTTAAGGTAGGAGACAGTAACGGGTGACACCCCCAGTCCAGACATCGATCAGGACAGTGGAGGGTTTGCTCTTACCCAGGGGTAGGAGCGGGTCATGTTTGCTTTCATCCATCACATACACACGCGCCGTCCTGCGACCCACAGGAAGCGAGGGGAAGCCTCGTGGCCATTGCTAACTTAACAAAAGTGGAAAAGTTCCAGTATTGCTCGATAATTCGACTTAGAAAAGCAGATTGTGATGAAGGTTGTTATATAGCTTCAGATGCCAGGTACAACATTTGTCAGGCTGTTGTTTTCGTTGAATCAGGAGGAGAAAATGACGTACATATCAGATGCCTGGCATAATTGTACGGGCGTTGGTTCTGGTACCATCAGCATCGTGTGAAAGGACTCGAGATCAAAGACAACTATACTAGTTATATGGGCCCATTGATGGCCATCTATTATGAGAGGCATTGTCGCTGGAGTAGACTGGTTGACCCCAACCCCACCCCAACTTCCAGTCCCTGAACTCTTTGTCAAGAGCTACCGACCGTTCCTCTTGCAGTCGTGGGAACCCGTTTTATTGTTGTTGAGAGAGAGAGAGAGAGAGAGAGAGAGAGAGAGAGAGAGAGAGAGAGAGAGAGAGAGAGAGAGAGAGAGAGAGAGAAGAATATGAATGAATGAATGAATGAATGTGTGACGATGAGCTTGTCGCCCCTTACCCAGTCAGCTTTACGTCTTATCCTGACCAAGGGTCTTCTCTTTAAGAAACAAACAAAAAAACAAAAAGTATTAACGAAATGAAAGAAAACCCATGACTGAAATTTGTAGTCACACACACAAGGAGAACGGCATCCACCACCACCACGGCATAATAGAAGTCATTCCACTTTGTAGCAGGGGAGACGTTTCACACCGTCACTTCTCCTCTCTCTCCTGCCTCCTCAGGACCGGCAACAGTCTCATTCAGCACTTGAGGTGAAGGAGCGCCGGCTTCCTGAAGTGAACAGCTTTAAAGTAGCTGTGAAGATGGTGGGGACCCCCCGCTGGCTCTTGACTCTCTGCATGGCACAGGAGACTTTTAATTAACGGAATTGCCCTTCTCACGCAACCCACTCAAGGCTGGGAGAAGCCAGACCCCGCAGCTGCGGTTCAATACCGTTTAGGTTTATCCTGCTCTCGTGATGGAATGTTGTGTGTGTGAAGATTAAGCAGTTGTTACTCGACATCTTGTTGGAAGTGTGGTTATTAGACATCTTGTTGTTGGAGGGGTGGTTATTAGACATCTTGTTGTTGGAGGAGTTGTTATTAGACATGTTGTTGGAGGAGTTGTTATTAGACATTGTTGTTAGAGGAGCTGTTAAAAACTGTTGTTGGAGAAATTGTTATTAGACGAGTTGTTGTTAGGCATGTTGTTGGAGTTGTTATTAGACCTACTGTTGTTAAAGGAGTTGTTATTAGACCTGTTGTTTGTTTATAAGTGTTGTGATTTATAGACCTGTTGTTGTTATGATGGATGAGTTGTTATTAGACATGTTGTTGGATGAGTTGTTATTAGACATGTTGTTGGATGAGTTGTTATTAGACATGTTGGATGAGTTGTTATTAGACATGTTGGATGAGTTGTTATTAGACCTGTTGGATGAGTTTTAAACTGTTGGATGAGTTGTTATTAGACATGTTGGGGATGAGTTGTTATTAGACATGTTGTTGGATGAGTTGTTATTAGACATGTTGGGATGAGTTGTTATTAGACATTGGTTTGTTGGATGAGTTGTTATTAGACATGTTGGATAAGTTGTTATTAGACATGTTGGATGAGTTGTTATTAGACTTGTCTTTTGTTAGTGGTTGGAGTTTGTTATTATAGAATATTGCATTGTTGTGTGAATGGAGTTATTATTAGACGTCTTGTGGAAGGAGTTGTAAATAGACATCCTGCTTAAGGAGTTGTTTAAATTAGATATTTACCATTGAAGTTATTACACATATTGCTGAAGAACTATTTTTGTGAACACGTGTAAGATTGTTGAAGTTGTAGTTTTGTGGACTGTCACCCCACATTAGAAATATTCAGCAGAATCCGTCAAGCTAAAACATCATTCAAGAAAATGAAAAGCATTCTTATCAACAAATGCCAATCATTTTGTCATCAGAAAGAGAATTCTTCAGTGTTGTATAGAACCAATACTGTTGCATGGATGCAAAACGTGGACAGTTAACACGCAAAGTCAGAACAAGATTGAGGCAGCCGAGATGTGGTTTCTAAGAAGAATGGTAAGAGTTCCATGGAGAGCAAAGAAAGGAAACCAGAAGTCTTGATGGAGGCAAACACAAGAACACAAGAATTAAGAAAAGATGAGCAACATTGATAGGACATTTTATGAGGGCAAGAAATTTGAGCATTTTGTAACAGGAGGAAAGTTGGAGGAAAAAAGAGCTTCAGGCAGGCCTAGGGAGAAAATGTTGAACGGATTTACGGAATGGATGAAGACAGAAAGGGTGGGAGATATACTTGCAGGACAAAGGATAGATTGATATGGATGGCCATGATCTCAAACGCCATGCTGCAGGGCACATGATGATGATGATGAATTGTTCATGATGTGATTTTGTATCTTGTGCTGGTTACTTAATGTCTTGTCTTAAAATTAGCCTTGGGATAGGATCTGCTTTGACAGCATTGAAAGATTAGATCAACAAAATGATCAAGCGTCAGTGATAACAGTTGAGATGATCATTATCTTTGTCCTTGCATAGATATTTTTGTGCTGATCACGATCACTGCATCGCAGAAAAATACTTCCAGAACAGATGGCAGGATAGAGTAAGCAGACACTAGTATTATGCAGTCATTGAATGAGATCCTTGCTTTGTTCACATAGTCGTTCTATGATGATTGTGATCATCACATTTTCTCGAAGAGAACACTGCCGCCTGTGCCTTTATTTTCGTAACATAAGGTTGCCTTTCATATCAAAAGATTTTTTACCTTGAACAGGAAAAGTAGACGTAAGACAATCACACACGTGTTTTATTTTAAGTGATACGGACCATGCAGGTCAGTAAGGAGTTCCCATACCTGTGACATATGACCTGAACTAGCCCACTTCAGCATTGGAGTAACGCACAGATTGTCAACTTAATCAGCACTATGGGATATCATTTTTGTTTTGTCTAGAAATCGGTCGTTGTTGTGCCTATTGTACAGTAGGATTGTAACTGATAGTTTTCGTGCCTATTGTACTGCAGCACCATCACTACTGATTGAAGTGTTACAGCTAGTAGAGGGGTGACAAGAGGAAGTCTTAACCTAGGTCCAAGTTCAGAAGGGACGAGCGCTGTGTTGAAGGATAGGTCGTTACGGACTCTTCACTCCACTCGTTGACACTTTGGCCTTTTGAGGGCTATGGACAAAACAGTTGGCAGTCAGAATGTAGTAATTGATAGTGGAAGGTCGGTCTGGGTCAAGCCTCCACATTGTTTTATTATTCACAGTGCTCTACGAAATCAGCCCCTCCCTCCCTCCCCCCCCCCCCTCTCTTCTCTCTCCTGTTTCTCTGATCATGACAGTTTCAGTTTCTCGAATTGGCGTCTCAACGCTCGTAATAAATTCCGTAAGCACTGAGGCCACAGATGCCATGTGATTTGGGGAGGGGGAGGGGAGAACTTTGACCTGCCCGAGGATGGAACCCTTGACCCACGTGTTAGCAGCATGGCGCCCTAACCAACTGAAACTAATGAACCATATTGTGACATTTTACTTTATCTCAGTTTTGTAGTTAACATGCTTTTGTTCATATCATTCCAAAGGGGATTATGGTTCGCTGAATATGAACTCTCTCTGTCTGTCTCGTCTCTTCTCTCTCTCTCTCTCTCCCCTCCCTCCTCCCTCTCCCTCTCTCTCCTTTCTCTCTCCTCCTCTCTCTCTCTCTTTTTCTTTCTTAGAATGACGAAACAAGACGGAACTGGCGAGGCAAAGATGCTAGAACATTTGAGCCAGGTCCAGCAGCTGATTGATCTTAAGTATCCTCAAGTGGCTTTCTTAACAACATCTTTGGTCACATACCCCGCCCTGTACTTACGACATCAAAAACCATTATTCCTTGCTGTAAGTATGTCTGTTGTTAATGTATAGGCTAGTCTTTCTTTCTGCTTCTTTCTTCCATTTCTCTCTGATCACTACCCTTCAGTCCAGACAAGATTGTTTCCGTGTGACACTTTCTCGGTTCCATTGGATTCATTGGGATGTAATGATGTAGCACGATTATTCTATCACGTCTTCACCCCTGAAGTCTCTTCCTTTGAAGTTGGAAGTGCCCGGCTCCCCGCCCGTGTTCTAGAGCAAGGAAAGAGATTGGAGCTGGAACTGGTTAGTCATGGATACTGCTCGTTACGCTTTAGTATTCTGGAGTGGTGGTCTCAGTATTTTTGGTCACCCACCCGCTCAGTATCTGTGGTTACCCACCCTCTCTGTAATTTTACCCACCTTCTCAGTATCTTTGGTCTCCCACTCTGTGTACAGAAAACTGTCAGCATTTGCGTCTGCATCATTTCGGTTTCTTCTGTTTTAGTTCCATTTTCATGAGTCTGCCATTCTGTTTCATTCGTTATACTCTACAGCCGTATTATCACAGCACTGTTTTATCACAGGCACTGTTTATCACAGCCCTGTTATCACAGCACCTGTTTTCACAGACTGTACTTTCACAGCCTGTATTACACAGACCTATTTATCACGCACTGATTACACAGCCACCTGTATTTATCACAGCACTGTATTATCACAGGCACCTGTATTTATCACAGGCACCTGTATTTATCACAGGCACCTGTATTTATCACAGCACTGTTATCACAGCCACTGTATTTATCACAGCACTGTATTATCACACCACTGTATTTATCACAGCCACCTGTATTTATCACAGCACTGTATTATCACAGCCCTGTATTTATCACCACTGTTTATCACAGCACTGTATTTATCACAGCACCTGTTTATCACAGACCTGTTATCAAGCCTGTTTTCCAACTTTTTTCCCATCAGGACTACAGCCAAGTCCACAATCAAAGTGTGTCTGCGTGGTACGTTATTGGCGTCCTAGAAATGGTTAAGGACAGTAGTACCACTATTATTCTGGTGTTTTCATCCCCTGTTTTCTCTTGTGTCTAGTATAGTACTGAAAATCTTTACTCTTTCTACTAGTCAAGCGTCGGATTGGCATGCCATTGGTTTGTGGGTTTGTACTAGGGGGTTGCTACATTAAACTGGAGTCTTGTTACAGGCATCTTAATATTATTCTGTATGTCAGTGTAATATTGTTATTCTGGTTATGTCAGTGTAAATATGTTTCTGTTATGCATGAAACTAGATAGCTTCCTTCCCTCGCGTCCTTGGAATGTAACCCCTATCCCCATCGGCCAGTTCACCCGAACTTGGATGCTATCGCAAAACTGAATCAAGTCAAATTAAGATCAGAATCTCTCCCTCCATACAAAAATATATCAGCATCCAGTGTATGTGTGTTTGTGTCTGTGAGGGTGGGGTGGGGGTGAGAGATACAGGATGACAACTGGTCAAGGGTCATACGCCTAGCAAGTTAGTAATCGCTGGTTCAGCATCCTGTATTTGTGAACGCACATTGTTTGTCCTGTTCCTTTAGGTGCAACGAACATGCCTCTCACATGGACTGTTTTGCGCTGTTAAGTGACATTATTATTATTATTATTATTATTATTTATTATTATATTACTATTACTATGGTTGGGCGGGGCTTGTGGTCGATGACAAAGGGTGGGGAGAGGAGGATTGGGAGAGATCAGGAACGCAACATTAGTATTGCTCTCGGAAGCGACACAGGCTCCTCCAGCCCCCCACCAGAGATTTTGGGGAACTCTCTTCCCCACCGCCCTAGAAGACAAAGTGACAGGCAGAGTGAGCTAGAGGGGAGAAGAGTGTGTGTGTTCTTGACACTGTGTGATGGATGAAGTAGGGGGAGATATGATTAGGTGCGGAAAGCGCGTGAAAAACGAAGTCCCTGAACTGTTTTAGCAGCGGGTGTTTACAGCTGTGCCCCGCTGACAGTGTGAACGGTAGGGGATCGACCAGCAACTGACCTTCAGTGATTTGTGTGTTTTCTGGTGCTGGTTGGACTGGCTGGGAACATGGTTGTTTTGACTGGGACAGGGAAAACATAATTACATTCTCTCTCTCTCTCTCTCTCTCTCTCTCTCTCTCTCTCTCCTCTCCCTTCCTCTCTCCGTTACCCCCGTCTTCCCCGCTCCTATTTCTTTTTTTTTCCTCCCCCCCCCACCCTACGTACTTCTCGTTTGGAACCCAATATAAAATTCTTAATCTTAAGAAATGACGGATTCATTCATGCTTAAGGATCTCTCTCTCTCTCTCTCTCTCTCTCTCTTCTCTCTCTCTCTCTCTCTCTCTCTTCTCTCTCTCTCTCCCCCCTTTCAGCTCCACCATTTGTGTGTGTGTGTGAAAGAGAAAGAGGAGTGAGGAGAGAGGATTTGATATGTATGATCAGTGTAACGACTTTGGGCGAAAATAGGCAATGCAGGATGAGAAAATTATATATGTTGGTTTAAAAATATCAATTTTTAATTTCCTTATATCATTTTTAGTTTTCATTTTACGTTTTTTCCCTCCTTTTAATTTCCTTTTCTTTGCATTTACTTTCATAACTCTTGATTTGTAGATTGCAGAAAATTTGTATCTGAAAATAATTTGAAAATAATGAAATGTTTGTCAGAGTGACAAGAATGTGTAACTAAAAAAATACGCCTTATGTGTGTGGAAAACCAGACTGTAACCCATACGATTTAGCTGTATTTTGTACGCCAGTTTGTAAAAATACGACCAATACGCCACACTGCGAAAACAACACCAAAGAAATCGCCGAGCAAATGTACTTACCCGACCCCCTGTAGGGATTTCGTGGGCTCTTTCGGTATAAATAGTATGCCCACCTTGTAGAAATTCTGTGCTAGAAATTCTTTTCTGTCCTTTCTTTGTTTCTGCCTTCTTCCTTCTGTTATTTCTTCCTATCATTTTCTGCCTTGCTGGTCCATTCACCTGTATGTGTTCGATAAAAAAAAGTCCGTACTTTTTCTTAGGATTGATAATTGGGTACACGTATTAAGTGCGTTTTGGCTCAATGGAGTTGAGGTATGTGGAAGGAATTTTAGGTGCTTTGTGCCCATTTTTGTATGTTTTGGTGTCCTTAATAAAAGACCACCAGTAATGATAATGAAATTAGAGCAGCGTTGAAAATATGAAACGCCCCAGGACCAGACAAGTATACTAGAAACTGGGAAAAGCCCCAGGACTAGACAAATGTTACTATAGAAATGATTGAGACTAGATGAATTTTAGTATTGAACAAGTAACAGCCCTCCTAAATGAAACTTAGACACCGGAAAAATCCGTAAAAGTATGTCAAAAATCAATTTTCATTCTCTTCCAAAGAAAACAGGGGCTATAGAATGTGAACTCTATCGTACAATCAGCTTAGTGAATCATTTGACAAAGATTCTATTAAGATAATCACGATGAGGACAAGGAACAGAATTAAAGAGGAATAGCAGAAGAACAATGTATATTTGTAGAAAGGAAAGGAACTATTAATGCCATATACATCCTAGGAACTCGTAGAAAGATCAATTGAGTTGAGTAAGGATTTATATTTTTTATGTTTTGTTGTTACTAAACTTCTGATTGGGTAGGACACAAAAAACACGAAGAATTGATCAACCATCAGGAAAGGCTCAATATGGTGGAAAAGGTCTAAGAATAATGAGGAACATGTATTGGGAACAAACAGCAGCAAAGAGAGTAGAAAATAAGCTCCTTCCAAAATATCAAAATAGGGAGTAGACAGAGATGTGTTTTGTCACCAGATTTGTTCACTTTACAGCGAAACAATCATAAGAAACCTAGAAGAGGCCCTGGGATAAAGGTTGGAGGAAAAATGATAAACAATCTTAGTTATGCAGACGACGCTGTTCTAATTGCAGAAAATGAAAAAATCTACAAAATCTTGTGAAGATAACAGACACACACACACACAGACACACACACGACACACAGACATACACACAGCACACACACACACACACACACACACACACACACACACACACACACACACACACACACACACACACAACACACACACACCCCCACACCACACACTCTCTCTCTTTTCCCCCCTTCCTCTCTCTCTCTCTATGTACGCTTAAGTCAATCATGATTGTTATGCGTATGGAATAACACAATGGCCAAGGAAACCTTCCTTACAGGCAGAGCTTTCTTCACAAGCACAAGACGACTCCCACGGACAGTCCATGTATTCTGTCATCGATCAGTCTTCACCCTGCACCCAGAGATTGTAGGAATACAAGAGAAAGGAAAAGAAGAGTGAAAGTGAAGCTTGTTGCAGGCAGGTCAGAATGGAGGTGCCCTTAGGAAACACGGAATTCACGAGAGAGAGAGAGAGAGAGAGAGAGAGAGAGAGAGAGAGAGAGGGGGGGGGGGACCGTGGAGGTAACCAACACAGATACGGAAATGGTGGTCATCAATAGCTGACTCCACACAGACAATCAAAGAGATTGTTTTTTCTTCGCACAGTCAGTTGTCTTTTTTGTGTTTGTTTAGGTAAAACTGTTGTATGACATTTTCTTTTGTGTGTGAACGAGAGTGAAACTGAAAGGGACACACACACACACACACACCACACCACGCACGCACGCACGCACGCACGCACGCACACGCGACGCACCACACACACACACACACACACACACACACACACACACACACTCACACTTAACGCCACAGAAACAGAAAGACAAGGAACGGTTGGTAAAGCAGTAGCGGGAAGGAAGCAGTACCCACACAGTCCCCAGACCAGAACCCATCACACTATGAATGATCAGTGACAGCCTGGTGCTTGGCAAAGGTCAGGGGTGACCGTCCTCACTGAGAGATGGGCGAACAGATATCAATGGTTCGATAACCACAAAAACACAAAGAACATCGACACCCAGCTCCCCCCTCCAGTCCTCATTAGGAGTGATTGTGAGAGAGAGAGAGAGAATGGGGAGGTTCAGGTGGAATGAGAGAGAGAGAGAGAGAGAGAGAGAGAGAGAGAGAGAGAGAGAGAGAGATATGCATGTACCACCATTTTTGTCATTTAGTTTAAGAATACATATCTGTCATTTTGTCCTGCGGGACACGACAATTTGGGAAGTTTATACTGTTTTTGTTTTGTTTGTTGTAGTTGTTTTTGTGTTCTTTTTGCTGATTGTTGTGCATTTATTCTTTGTTGCCTTTTGTATACGTTTGGTGAAGGCCAGTTCGCCGAAAATTTGCGCCTGTCATGTTTTTGTTAATGCACGTTCTTATTCTGTTTTGTGGTTTTATCGTTCGTATTTAATGTAAGGCTAAAACTTAAGAGCAAAGATTATCTTCCACATTACAGAAGCAGGTAAAACGTGTTCCACATCTATCCTGCATTGCAGACTTCAGTTGAAAATAATTGAACACCCCCCCCCCCCACCTCAAGTGAATGAATTTTTAAAAAATCATCTCTCAGTCTCTATCTCCTCTCCCTCCTCCATCCCTCCCTCCTCCTGTCTCTTCCCCTGGCCCCCCCTCTCTCCCCCATACCGGCAGAGCTTTCTATGCAGAATAAGACGGAACTCGTGGACAGTTCATTCAGCATCATTCAGTCTCCATCAAATGCACACAGAATATCGGAAAAGAAACAGAATAGATAGAGGAGACAAGAGTATTAAAAAAAAAAAGAAGATAATAATAAAATAAATTAAAGGAGGAGTGACCCAAGTGCAGGGCATAACTCACAAGATGCCACCAAAGCAGAAACTTGTAGCTTAGGAACTGGAAAGATAATCATATTCTCTTCTTCTTCTTGGCGTATGTAGCTACACAATCAGCTGAGTCCGGGTGAAGAAATTCTCGTCTGAACTCGATGAGTGTGTAGCCATTATGCGATAAGTGGATGGTACTGTGGTTTGTTTGAAGGCGCACACTGGCCCGGTACCTCTGTCTTCAGCCTTCAAAGGGTTTCTGTAGGGGTTGCCCCGCCCTTATCTCCTGGCCCATACGTCCTGCCCTGGGGCCACGGGGGGGGGGGGGGGGGGGAATTGTTTCTTCGGGGATCCTACTCGTAGCTAGGGCTTATAGCGACCTTACCCGCTGATGAACCCGTCATAGGACACCTGGGGCATTTTTTAAGGATAGCAGCGCCACCTGCTACCCCACCCTGTCCTGAGAGGAACAGCGCCAGTTTGGTCCTGGACTGCTTATTTGCCAGCAAGCTAGCTTATTCACAGCCACCCTCCATATCTGAAGGGCTTCACTGTCCGCCACTGTGACCCTCCTGGGTTGGGGATGATCGCCCCGCCGCTGAATTGAAGTGGGCCTTTTCCAGGGGATAATCATCGATAGCTGACTACCAGACAAAGACAGATCGTGTTGACAAAGCCGGCCAGCTCTTCCTTTTACGGATGGGCTGGGGCAACTGTATGAAAAGTGACGATGTACATTGCCTTAACCCTTTGACTTCCTCACCTTATCCACTGAGTGCAAAAACTTAACTCTTTGACTCCCTCGCCCTATCCACCAGCTTCCCTAACAGGAGTGATGGATAGGGTGAGGTAGTCTAAAATTACTTTTTTGCTTTGGTAGCATGGTTGACAATGCAGGATGCTGGTGGACAGGGTGGACACGAGCTGTTTCGACTGTACTTTTCAGTAGGACGGGATGAAACGGTTCCGAAACAGATCATTTGGCATAATAAACGTAGGTCTCAAACGGCTCAAGGTATGGGGGTTAAGCTTTCAACCCGACGGTTTAGAACAGATCTTTTCCAAAGTGACGGCTTGTAATCCTCCGGTCAGTTAACATTCGTCATTCAGCAGATATGCATTTTGCAAACGGCGTATTCACCGAATCGGAAACGAAGTACTTGATAGAGTTGTATCAAACTAACGATGTTCTTCGGAATAGCTAAAGCAAAAATGGCAAGCACAAGGAGTAGGCCATGTGTGTGTTGCTTCCGACGCCTGATACGCAAAAAGGGCGAAACTGGCGATGACCTACGTTTTACATCCGTTTCAAAATGGATGGTGTAGCACTGTGTCAGTTCTACACTGACAGGTCTGACCGCTCCTCAGCCGTACAGCGTACAGGCAGAAAGGCTTGTGTTAGCTGCTTTATAGGCGATTGTCACTGAAAGTCCATAATCATAGCGTGTACTTTTGCAGACGCATAGACATTTGCAAAGAAAAAGAGAACACGTAACGTCACAGCACCTACAGTAACAAACCAAACAACACAAGTTGTCAAGCCATACCAAAATTCTTATTTGCGTGTATTTATAACTGTATCAGCCCTGTTTTGCAAGTTACTGTCACATTGAAAACTTCGTAACTAATTTTAAGTCAGGATTTGTGTCAAGATGAGCACAGTCAATTTTCTTCGCCCGCAGACCTGTTGCAGGACCAGGGAAGAACGGGAGAGTGTAGAGAGATCTTTGGAGTGTCAGAAACATGTTTGCTTTGGTCTTATAAACGTTATCAAGCTTAGTATGTTGGTAAGTTGGAGTTAAAAAAAAAAAAAAAAGGGGGGGGGGGGCCAACAACTTTGAAATGAGTGTAGTATCACTATCACGCTTTGTATGTTGGGAGAATTAAAAAAAAAAAAAAGTTGTGAAGACCTCAGACTCCAGGCTCAGGTGCACAAGATGATTCTGTCCCCTATAAAGCATTCTAAATGTTAACATTGTGCGAGTGTTTTCGTGAGAACGTTTGTACCATGAAGTAATTTTACGTTAACAACGCTCCTAGGAGGTAGGAAAGTGTTGTGCATGCACCTGGGCTCTACAAGTCAGGGTAGTTGTAGATTTCTAAGGTCGTTTGGCCAGCAACCAAATTTGAAACGTGGTGCCCTTAATCATGGATATCGGGAGCTAACCTGTCATCCTGGTAAGGCTGTTAGGATGGAGTGACTTCTTATAAACAGCAAAAGAAAAACAAAAACCAATAATGAACGTCAACAAAGAGAGCGCATCTCTCTCTCTCTCTCGCGCGCGAGCGCGTTCGCTCTCGCTCTCTATATATCTCTTCTTCCGAACCCTGCTCAGAGAGAGAAGAGAGAGAGAAGACAGACAGACAGACAGACAGACAGAGAGAGAGAATTTCCCTGGAAAACATTCGTTTATCAAAGGTTTTAGGTAAAGGTGTCTTATTAATAGCTCAGTAAGAAACGTTTCATAGCTCATTAAGGCTAGAGGGAATGATCTGCGTTGAGGATGAACTGCGAGTTCCTCTTTTATTACCTCCATTTCATCATCAGCCGACACCATCATCAGCGTATCCTCTTCATCCTCCTTGTTGTTTTCATTTCAAATTTTTAATTACGGGCACCCACCTGGCGTGCTGTCATGGCAAGATTGTTGACAGGAGTTGGGCCCGTGTGTGTGTGTGTGTGTGTGTGTGGTGACAGACGGGGGGGGGGGGGGGTTGGCAGTGGGGTAGAATAGAGGGGCTTGGAGGGGTGTGGTGTGAGTGGGCAGGCGGTATTTTCATACATTTTTTCGTGTGTTATCGAGCCATCGGTCAGTGGTGAGCAGTGAGGAGGAAGACAGCCAGTCGGCTTGCCGTCAGCGTGTGGTGATGATGGACCTGATAGGTCAGGTTTTGTCAAGTCTCTGTAACTTGTGTAAGTGGTTCTTTCCTGCTATTGCCTTTCACGCCGCTGTCTGACCCGTCTTTCTTTTCTGTGTTAAGGCTGTCTTTCTGTCTGTCCATACACCTGTCTGTCTTTTCTGTTTTAAGGCTGTTTTTCTGTCTGTCCATACAGTCTGTCTGTCTTTTCTGTTTTAAGGCTGTTTTTCTGTCTGTCCATACAGCCTGTCTGTCTTTTCTGTTTTAAGGCTGTTTTTCTGTCTGTCCATACAGCCTGTCTGACTTTTCTGTTTTAAGGCTGTTTTTCTGTCTGTCCATACACCTGTCTGTCTTTTCTGTTTTAAGGCTGTTTTTCTGTCTGTCCATACAGCCTGTCTGACTTTTCTGTTTTAAGGCTGTTTTTCTGTCTGTCCATACAGCCTGTCTGACTTTTCTGTTTTAAGGCTGTTTTTCTGTCTGTCCATACACCTGTCTGTCTTTTCTGTTTTAAGGCTGTTTCTGTCTGTCCATACAGCCTGTCTGACTTTTCTGTTTTAAGGCTGTTTCTGTCTGTCCATACAGCCTGTCTGACTTTTCCTGTTTTAAGGCTGTTTTTCTGTCTGTCCATACAGCCTGTCTGACTTTTCTGTTTTAAGGCTGTTTTTCTGTCTGTCCATACAGCCTGTCTGTCTTTCTGTTTTAAGGCTGTTTCTGTCTGTCCATACAGCCTGTCTGTCTTTCTGTTTTAAGGCTGTTTCTGTCTGTCCATACAGCCTGTCTGACTTTTCTGTTTTAAGGCTGTTTTTCTGTCTGTCCTTACAGCCTGTCTGTCTTTTCTGTTTTAAGGCTGTTTTTCTGTCTGTCCATACAGCCTGTGTGTCTTTTCTGTTTTAAGGCTGTTTTTCTGTCTGTCCATACAGCCTGTGTGTCTTTTCTGTTTTAAGGCTGTTTTTCTGTCTGCCCATACAGCCTGTCTGACTTTTCTGTTTTAAGGCTGTTTTTGTCTGTCCATACAGCCTGTGTGTCTTTTCTGTTTTAAGGCTATTTCTGTCTGTCCATACAGCCTATGTGTCTTTTGTTTTAAGGCTGTTTTTCTGTCTGTCCATACAGCCTGTGTGTCTTTTCTGTTTTAAGGCTGTTTCTGTCTGTCCATACAGCCTGTCTGTCTTGCCTGTTCTAAGGCTGTGTATTTGTTTGTCCGATACAGCCTGTCTGTCTTGCCTGTTCTAAGGCTGTGTGTTTCTGTCTGTCTGACACAGACTGTCTTGCCTGTTCTAAGGCTGTGTGTTTCTGTCTGTCTGACACAGACTGTCTTGCCTGTTCTAAGGCTGTGTGTTTCTGTCTGTCTGACACAGACTGTCTTGCCTGTTCTAAGGCTGTATGTTTCTGTCTGTCTGACACAGACTGTCTTGCCTGTTCTAAGGCTGTGTGTTTCTGTCTGTCTGACACAGACTGTCTTGCCTGTTCTAAGGCTGTGTGTTTCTGTCTGTCTGACACAGACTGTCTTGCCTGTTCTAAGGCTGTGCATTTCTGTGTCCGATACAGCCTTCTGTCTTGCATGTTCTAAGGCTGTATGTTTCTGTCTGTCTGATACAGCCTGTCTGTCTTGCCTGTTCTAAGGCTGTGCATTTCTGTGTGTCCGATACAGCCTGTCTGTCTTGCCGTGTTGCTTGTTTGCCTGTCCGTCCTTCCTTGGCCTTACTTTCTTTTTAGTGACACCCCCTCCAGAGAGAGAGAGAGAGAATGTCTGCCTTCTCACTGGACTCAGTGTTTGTGTGTCCTGGTGCAAGAGAGTTCTGTATGTTCAGACCAATGAAGTGTGTTGTAGCTCAGTGAACATAGTTTGGCTCACCGGCCTTATCATCTGTATGTAGATCAGCGGGAGTAGGACAGCGAATGTCATGTGAAGCCTGAATAACGCGTGGACCGCTTGGTTTTTCTTTTTCGTTTTCTGTACATGAGAGAGGAGAGAGGTGGGGGTGGGGGGTAGGGGTGGAGAGGCGGGACGTCTATATGTTGTGTTTTCGTGGATCATCGAGCTATCAATAGTTGGTTGCACATAATTATATCACTGAGGAGAACGCGCGCCCGCCCTTCCTCCCTCTCTTGTCGTCATTGATGATAATCACACTGATAATTCTTGTGTGGTATGTTTAAAGTGGTTCTTTCGTTGGTATAGATAGGCTGAGTGTATGCTGGTTCAGCATCTTCGAGTGTGTGTGTGTGTGTGTGTGTGTGTGTGTGTGTGTGTGTGTGTGTGTGTGTGTGTGTGTGTGTGTGTGTTGTCTGTCTGTCTGTCTGTCTGTCTGTCTGTGTCTGTCTGTCTGTTTTAAGAGAGATTCAGGATGTCAACAAAAAGTCAAGAGTCACACACCGAGCAAGTTGAATGCACTCTAGCTCAGCATCCCAGTGTAAGCGTTTTTGTGTGCACGCGCATTAATAGTGCTTATTGATATTATTGAGTGTTTGTCCGAGGTCACACCCAGGTTCTTGAGAGAATCAGAGAGAAGGAAAATGTCACCCAGCTGGATGGTATTCAGTGTAATAGAGTGTAACTGTGTGTTGTTTTCCTGTAAAGTGCAAAGAGCATGCTATTTACGTGGACAGTTTGTTCAACATAAGTGAAAATACTACTACCACCAATACCACTACTACTACTACATCTATTACCTCTACTACTACTACTTATTATTGTTATTATTATTATTATTATTATTATTATTAGCTAACAAACAGCATTTTTTTCTGCCTCTGTGCCTGCGTCCTGTTTTGTCGGTCTCTGTTTCTCTCCCCTTCCCCTTTCCTCCTCTCCTTGCTTCCTCAATATCTTCCCCCTCCATCCCTTCTGTTAAGAAACCGTAAAACAAATTGACCTATTTTACGAAGCAGATTAACATTTACATAGTTGTACAAAACATTTAAGGTTACGAAATTGTTACTACGAAGTTGATGTGTATCATTGGGCGATTTCATTAAGCGTGTACCTCTGAGGACTTTGGCTTATGTCTCATATGAACAAACCATGTAAAGTTTGAAGTCTGTCCTCTCTCTCTCTCTCTCTCTCTCTCTCTCTCTCTCTCTCTCTCTCTCTCCTCCTCTCTCCTCTCTCTCTGCCGCCCCTCGCCTCCCGTCGCATTGAGAGAGTAGTTCTATGTTTTCAAATACCGAACCACGGGTGTTGTATTGTACATCCACATGTGCCAGTGAGCAGTGAGTAAGGACGATGCCTCATGCCTGCTGACCGCCAGCCGTCTGTGCGTGGAGTTGATCGAACAGCGATAGGTTTTGTTTGGGAATCTGCTTTCATTATGAATAGTGCTTTTCTGGTATAGTGCCTTGCCATTAGCAGTTCCCCTCACCCTCCCTCCATCCCTCTCTCTCTCTCTGTCTCCCTGAGATCTCTGCTTGTGTGTGTGTGTGTTTATTTCTGTCTATCCGTTGCTGCCCGCCCGCACCCCCCTCTCGCTCGCTTTCTTTCTCTTTCTCACCTGCACCCAATCTTCATCTTACACCTCAGTTTCTCTCTTCTACCTGGCTTTCTCTTCCTTCCAGCCCCCCCCCCCCCCTCTCTCTCTCTCTCTCTCTGTGACTCAAAACTTTTTTTTGTTTTTGTGTGATATTTCCGTCTGTCTGGGCTGCCTCTTTCTCTCCCCTTAGTGTTCCCTTTCTGCCTGCTTGCCTGTTTCTCCGTCTGCCTTTTATCTTTTTCTTCCTGTGCCCGCTCCCTCTCTCCCTCCCAGACTCTCTCCCTCTCTTTCTGTCTGTCACAGAGAGAGAGAGATAGAGAGAGAGAGAGAGAGAGAGAGAGAGAATTCTTAAGACTGCGCTTTTCTAATTTTTAGAATATGTTGAAGGTAAAACAAAATATGACTGCTGGATCATTTACAAACATGGTATTTTTTAATATTTAGAATATGTTGGGTTCTGATAGAAGTATTTTTGGCTTCACCGACAGTTGCATGTATTTATTATGGCTCTAGTGGGAATAAACGACAGCTGACTTGAAAAAGATCCAACCAGCCTGTCAAAATTCAACAGCGATTTTTTTTTTTTTTTTTCAAAATTATGATTAGAATTTTATATATCGCCGCAAAGTTGTTGACATGAAAGGCGGCGGGCACAGAGGGAAGGGATGGTGATGAGGAGTGAAGGGATGCTGTGTTTTCTTGTGTTGCCGAATCATCGGCTTGTCGTTGTTTATGTCCCAGTGAGGATGACTGTCATTCTGCCAGCCTGCTGTCGATGTCTTGTCCTTGTTTTGTTGCTTCCCGTCAGCTGCATGTAATTGGTCTCCTCCTCCTCCCTCCCTCCCTTCCTCCTTCTCCCTCCCTCCCTCCCTCCCCCTCTCTTTCTCTCTCTTCTCTATCAATTACTTCAAAATCAAGTCTTATACTTTTAGAGCATTGGAGTAATTTTACTGAGAGATGTGTACTTCCTACTCAGTAAAAGTTAACAGGTCAGAAACTTTCATTTGGGCCCACCGTGCATTACACATAATCGGCCTTTTTAGTATACACTTAACGGAGAACTCCATGCTGACCATACGCTACCATGTTGTTGCACTGGATGTACGTACGCGGTGGGCGTACACGCTCGGTGTTTTCATATTTCTGTAAGCCAGCCATTGACTTGACTTGAGGATATTTAACGTGCAGTATTTACTATTCTTCATAAGCAAGGCGTGTAGGCATTGGCAGGTGTGCACACATGTTGACCTTGGCTGTCAGAAAAATCTACACCCTCCCTGCCCAGCTGGTGGGGGTGTCTAGGCAGATGGAACGTTGGTCTTTCCTATTGGCCATGTGAGGTTTACCCACCTGACTGCCACGTCTGTCTTGTTGACATGAAGCTGACAAGACAACACATCGTAAAGCAAGGGGAAGGGGGTGGTAAACCTGAGATGTTGTGTGTTCGTGCGTTACGTTATCATCATGAGAATGTTACGTGATCGTGCGTTACGTTATCACGAAAATGTTATGTGATCGTGCGTTACGTTGTCGTCGTGAGAATGTTATGTAGTCGTGCGTTACGATATCTTGAAGACGTTATGTAGTCATGCGTTACGTTATCGTCATGAGAATGTTATGTAGTCGTGTGCTACGTTAATCATGAGGACGTTATGTAGTCGTGCGTTACGTTATCGTCGTGAGAATGTTATGTAGTCGTTCGTTACGTAATCATCGTAAGTATGTTGTATGTTTGTGCGGTACATCTGCCAGTGTAGATGATCCTCTGCACATAGAGTCATTTGTATGATCTCTCTCTCTCTCTCTCTCTCTCTCTCTCTCTCTCTCTCTCTCTCTCTCTCTCTCTCTGTGTGTCTGTCTGTCTCTCTGTCTGTCTCTCTGTCTCTGTGTCTGTCTGTCTGTCTATCTGTCTCTCTCTCTCTCTCTCTCTGTATGTGTGTGTGTGTCCCGTACTTCCCTACCTCTGGTATCCGGTCAGCTCGTCGCTCCATCGACCTTGAATAGTTTGCCCCTCACTGATGGTGATGACGGGTCTGATAGGTCTGGTGGGACGGCCTGGGTGATGATGATGAGTGGGTCTTTCCGGTCTTACCGTGGGATCTCTTTCTCCTCTCTCTCTCTGGTTGTTGTGGGGGGGGGGGGGGGGGGGGATGTCGATGTATCGCCGTGTGTTGTGACTGTGCTTCCCTTGATCTTGTGCCTCCCACAGTCTTTTTCGATATAAAAAAATGATTGCCTCTTTCCTCTTCCGCCCCTTTCACTACCCCCTCTCTTCTCCTCCCCCCCCCCCTCCATCCCACAAGGTCGTGAATGAAATCGCACCAGTTCCTTAAACAGTACTTAGTGTCTAGAACGGGGAGAAAGGAAGGTGAGGAGAGGGAGATGAAGGATCGATCAGTCTCCGACAGAACTGGGCGCTATGTACCGTAAAGTTTAACGTGTCTGTTGCCAACATTGATTGTCTACTTGAGATGATTTCGCTGTAAACCGTTATCCTGAACTTTCCCCAGAGGACAGTATGTGAGGCTCTTGTAGGATTAGGGGTGTGTGGGTGTCTGAAGTTATGTATAATTTGTACAACTTTTCATCTCTACTTGCGAACGGTTAAAGAGATATTTACTATTCCTTGCACCCTATATATATATATCGTGTGCGGGATGGCGGGTTGCTTGTGTGCGTGCGTCTGTGAAATTAGTTTATCTATTTGCACTTATCTATTTGCACTTGTCGCATTTTCCCAACCTTTGGTGTAAGTGTTCTGAAATTGTTCTTAGTATTTTTTTGATGAAGAGAGAGAGAGAGAGAGAGTGTGTGTGTTGTGCGTGTGCGCGCGCGCGTGTATGTATGTATGTATGTATGTGTGTGGTATGCGTGCGTGAACATTGTGTGTGTGTGTGTGTGTGTGTGAGAGAGAGAGAGAAGAGAGAGAGAGAGAGAGAGAGAGAATGTGTTGTGTGTGTGTGTGTGTGTGTGTGTGTGTGTGTGTGTGTGTGTGTGTGTGTGTGTGTTGTGTGTGTGTGTGTGTGTGTGATGATGATGTTGAAGAAACCAGTGGTGGTAACCAAAAGTTAAGTGTACAGAGTCTTACATATTTTTCGTTTCTTATATCAAAGCTAGACAACCAAGAAGACTCTGGGAATGTTCGCTTTTGAAAACAGCAAATGAAAAAATGGAAGCAAAGTGTAAAGAGAGGTAGTTCGGGGTTTGGGGACAAGATATGGAGGTCGATAGGCTGTATAACGCGGCAGAAAAGAAGTCCAAGCAGATTCCATCAGATAGTGATGTCTTTCTGTGCGGATCACCATCCCCCTCTTCTCCCCATCCATCTATCCATTTATCCATCCATCCATCCATCCCCATCCATTCCATCCATCCATCCAACCATCCATCTTCCGCTGTTCTTTCTCGGCGCATCACCGTCCCCTTCTCTTCCTCCCTGTCCATCCATCCATCCATCCATCATCCATCCATCCATCCATCACCATTCATGTCTCTCCTGTGACTCTCTGCGCATCACCGTCCCCCCACCCCACACTCGATCCCCTGGCTGGAGGATAAAAGGTTGAAGGTGAAGATTCCGTTGTTTGCAACTGTGGCTGAGGCCAGTGATAGTTATGGTTGCTGTTGTTGATGTTGGGTGCACGCGCGTGTGTGTGTGTGTGTGAGTGAGATAGATAGATAGATAGGGGAGAGAGAGAGAGAGAGAGAGAGAGAGAGAGAGAGAGAGAGAGAGAGAGAGAGGAGAGAGAAAAATAAGTAGTAAAAAGGGAGGACGCGAGGTCTGTGGAACATGGCTGAAAGGGAGTCAGATCGAAACCCATCAGTTTTGTTGGCTTTGTGAAAGAACGCTTGTCTATGACATGGGATCACTCCTTCCTCACAGTTCAGTGGTGTGGTGTGTGTTGTGTGTGTGTGTGTGTGTGTGTGTGTGGTGTGGTGTGTGTGTGTGTAGAGAGAGAGGGAGAGAGAGAGAATGTGAACAATTTGTTTACAGAAAAGAGGGGGGTGGGTGGAAGTGGAGTCGAAGCGGAACGCATTAGATTATGTTGGCTTGTGACGGAATTCTTGCCTGTGACCCTGGGTTACTCTTTTCTCTCTACACTCTCATCTCTGTCCTGTCTGTCTGTCCTCTGTCTCTCTCTCTCTGTTTTGTGCGCGGCGTGCATGCGCCCCCCCCCCCCCCCCCCCCTGTCTCCTCGCCTCCTTTTCCCTGCCTTGGGAATTGACCAGCTAGAAATTGAAGGTGAACCTTGGTTGTCGGGAACTGTGGTGGAGGTCAGTGATGGTTGTGGTTGTAAATGTTGCAGGTTATGTAGTGTATGTATGTATGTATGTATGTATGTATTGTGTGTGTAACAGTATGAAAGGGTCAGGGTTGGGAGGCAACACGACTAATTTTGTAATAGCTCGTAGGCCTACAACATAGCCAGCAGAAAGAAACTTCGAGCGAAATCTAACAGTGTGTTGGCTTGTGACATATCGCTTGTTGATGTCACTGGGTCATTCTCCTCTTTCAAACCTCTCTCTCTCTCTCTCTCCTCTCCTCTCTCTCTTCTCTCTCTCTCTCTCTCTTTGTGTGTGTGTGTGTCTCTCTCTCTCTCTCTGGTCTGTCTGTCCCCTCTCCCCCCTCACACACACACACACACACACACACACACACACACACACACACACACACACACACACACACACACACACACACTATGAGGGAAGGCCTGGTTGTGACACAGGGTCACTTCTCTCTCACAGGTCTTTCTCGAGCTCCGTTGCCCTGGGATAATAGAAATGCCCATTGCTGTTTTTCTCTACTTCGTCATCTTTTCTTTGTTTCCTTCTTTTTGTTTTTGTTTTGTTTTGTACTTTTTTTAATCCATGAATAAATCTTAATTTACTCTCTCACACACACACACACGCACACGCATGCACACACGCACGCACATCTCCGTCTTTCTCTTTCTTCTCTCTTAACTCCTTGAAGAGTGATTGTGGCACAGCACTCAAGAACTGTTCACCAGAATCTTCCAGCTGTGTGAGTTGTGTGCCAAAGCCCGTCTGCAAATGATTTCTCTGCTCATGCTGCAATGATGTCCAGTCATCGGTTTTTGTGTGTGTGTGTGTGTGTCTTCCCGTCCGTCACCCTCCCTCTACAGTTGCATGGAGGACTGATTTTGCAAGGTCATGGGGTCTGTCACGTGGTCACATCACTATAGTTTTTTCTTTTCTGATGGCAACAGATCTTCATACGGTGCAGTTTGCTGCTTGATGCTTTGGCGTACTTGTTCATTGGTGTATCATATGATTAATGTCTTGCCATAATACCTCATTTCCATGGCTTGGGATTGGTCTTTATAAGTCTGCTGTAAAGGTCCATGTCTCGCATGCATACAGGAAGATGATTATACCAGCGCATGAAAGAGCCTGACCTTGTGTATCATGAAGATGTTGCTGTCCTTCCATACAGATTTCAGCCTGGACAGTGCTGTGCTGCCTTTGTTGCCCACGAGAGGATTTCTGATTCACATTCTTCACTGCTAATGATGGTTCCCAGTTAAGTAAATTGTTCAACAGTTCCTAGCTTCAGTCCATGGCAAGTTCTGTCAGTAGTGATGGTGATGTTGTGGCTGGTCATCAGCTTCGTCTATGCCAATTCTTGTCGATGTTTGATATGATCTTTTAACAAGCTCAGCGAGGTCTTACTCACTGTCTGTCAGACCACCAATGTCATCTGCGAAGCAAAGGTTCTTGATGGTTCTTCCTTCAGTTCTGGCTGTCCTGACATGATAAGTGCCTCAGTCGTGATACGTTCCAGGAATGTGTTAAAAAGTGGGGGAGATGAAGCAGCCCTGACG
Source organism: Monoplex corrugatus (assembly GCA_030674185.1). Classification (NCBI taxonomy): domain Eukaryota; kingdom Metazoa; phylum Mollusca; class Gastropoda; order Littorinimorpha; family Ranellidae; genus Monoplex; species Monoplex corrugatus. The sequence goes on along the minus strand of JAPXFY010000031.1, from coordinate 12,778,853 downwards.
AACTCTAACCAAAGATGGAAACATTGTCCAGTAGCGCCCTGTATAAGTACTGGACTGGTTGTTTTGGAGTGTAGCTACGTAGATGTTGGATGGTGTTGGTTAGTGTTTGCTTGATGTTAATTTTCTTGATTGTGGCACATGCACACCTGGCAATTGTTTCAGGACTTCCCAAGTTTTTCAGACAGCCCGTCATAGACCATCAAAATACCCAGTGTTAATATTGATCTTGATTCCTTCCATGAAAAGTTTACTAAAGTTCATGGTATACAAGTCCTTTTAAGCTAAACTGTCAAACTTTTTCCGGCAGCCCTCAAAATATGCACAGGTGGATCGAAGTCTGACGAGGTGTTGCTATGCAGTCTTCCGCTCTGTCATTCCCAAATGTTATTTTCAAAACACATTCCCTCTTACAATGCCATCTGTACCTTTGAACAGTCAACTCGGGTCTCTTGTCACTTTATATATAAAAAAAAAAATTTAAAAAAGGTGTCCAAATCCAAGCATAAAGAATTTCTCATTTGTCAGACTTCCTTTGCTGGCCAAAATATCAGCCATCCAGAGCTCCTGAAATTCTTTGAACTCCTTTCCCCACTTAAAACTTACAATTACAACATTGTTCTTGCCTGGGTTCCTGACCATACCGGTAGTCGAGACAGTGAAAAGACTTGCTGCTTTGTCAAAATGCCATGGAAATGCCTTACACAATGTGAAGCCCATAATACAAATTAATGTGAAAAATCTCTGGCAGGAGGACTGGAACAACAAGACAGACAACAAACGTTTCCCAATCTGTCCCGACCTCAGATTCTCCCAGCTGTTTCTGGGAACCGAAGGAAAAAAGGACAGTGTTATGCAGGTTACACAGGTCACACACATTCTGTACTCACTCTGATCTTCAGCAACGATATAATCTGCTTGCAGCTGTAATCTATTCAGAATGGTAATGCGGTAGTTCTGGTACTGTCGGAGATTTCCTTTGGTGGGAAAGATGACGGTTAGTGATTGGGTCCATAGAGAGGGCCACAGGCTTTGTGTACTAGATTTTGTTGCAGATGGCAGTGAGATATCAGTAACTTCCTCATCGCCATGTTTCCAGACTTCTGTCTGACCACATTTCAGCGACTTCACTGCTGCTATGAAGTCTTTCCTGGTGTATTGGGAAGTCTTCGTGTAATGAGTCCTGTACTGTTAGCACACTGGCTCTGGTTTGCTGTTTGGTGTACAGTTCAGAACGCTGATCATCTAGAATGTTGTCCTGTTTAAATAGAGATTAATTAAGTAGAAAGATCGACAGTAGGGCTTGGGAAAGAGAGAGGGAAAAATGGTAGATGACGTGACCTTATGGACATAATATGCTCTCTATAATTTTCCATTGCTTTTATTCTTTCTCCCCATTTATAGCCGTGTGCGTGTGTGTGTGTGGGCGCGCGCGTGCGTGTGTGTGTGTGGGCGCGCGCGCGTGTGTGTGTGTGTGTGCGCGCGAGCGTGCGTGTGTGTGCGTGCGTGTGTGTGTGTGTGTCTGTTTCAGCGCTTAGATTTGATTTTATCAAGATTTTGCGCTATATAAATATTGTAATTATTATTATTATTATTATTATAAGGCAAAAGGAATAACACGACATGAAAGTGGACAAAAACCTGATTCCATACACAGGACAGACAGACAGACAGACCAGACAGACAGACAGACAGACAATAAACGAAGATGAAAAGGAATAACACGACATAACAGAGGACAAAAACCTTATTCTTCGGACAAACGGAGAGAGCAGATGAGGAGGGGATAAGGGGACAGAATCGTAGAGAAGAACATGATCCATCTCCCAGACCACACGGATGAAGTAGCAAGGGAAAAGGGATTGTACTGTGTAGTCTGGACTGTTGTACTATTTTTTCCATCCAGCTTATGGGGGATGAAGGCGTGCTGTATAGCGCCTTGTTCGTCTGACATGGAGAAAAGTGGGGTTTTCAGGAATAGGGGTGGGGGATTAGGATTAGCAAAATTGTATCCTTTTGCTGCAGTCACGGGGTTGCTTGAACGTCACGTTTAGGAAGTTCTCTGTCTTCTGTCTTCTCTCTCTCTCTCTACTCTCGTCTCTCTGTCTCTCTCTCTCTCTCCTCTCTCTCTCTCTCCCACACACACACACAAAATGTGTAATTATTCTTTGTTGTCTTTTGTATACGCTTGACAAAGGCCAGTTGGCCGAAAATTTCCGTCTGTCTTGTTTTATTATATCAAACATGTGTCCTACTTCTATTCTCGTGTTTTTCTGGTTTGTATTTGCTTAACGCTGGCAGTCACTTCGAGTCAGATTTAAATAATGGAATTAATTGTTGACCGTGCCGTTACGTAATATTGTGTTCCCCATGCCCTCTGCTCAAGGAACATCTTCATTGCAGGGACTTCAGGGTGTTGTTGCTCCTTTTGGTGTTTGTACTGCATAATAAGAGTCATGACTTTAGAAATGTGGAGCGTTATGTCGCAGTGTATTTCACCTGTGCATAATATCAGTCATGACTTAAAAAATGTTGAGTTGTGTGTCGCAGTGTATATCACCCGTACATTATACCAGTCATGTCTTTAGAAATGTTGAGTTGTGTGTTGCGCGCAGACCTGCTGTTAACAGTTAATGCCAAAAGGCGATGGAACTTTTTAGCAGAAAAGTATAATGAATTGATCAGTGAAAATTGTTGTCATCGCGTTAAAGAAAAAAATCAGGTTTACCGGGAAACAGTTTGACGCCATATCATTTCCAGAGTCTGATGAGTGCTTTAGTGACGGCAAAACTCTCCTCTTTTGGCCTCAAAGTTTGGACAAACGTCAAATGTACATGTAAACAACATCCGCCATTACGTGGGCAGCCGGCTGGACCCTTGAAATTTCTCTTCCCATGGATTTCGTGGAAATTTCACCTCACATCGAACAATCCGCCCATTGTCGTGTCGAGATGGAAGTGACGCGTTTTTCACGATTGAAGCTAATATCGCTTATTGCCCCATAAGGCACGCCCAAAACGAGCATAGTATCGCTGAACAGATTGAATTTTTCCAAGAAAATGCCTCAGAGCAACTGTTAGTTCACCATAGTATGTGACTTGTATAGTAACAGTGGCAGTGTGTGTGTCTGCTCCTTTATAGCCCATGTCTAGCTGTCATCTTTTCTGTACCAGGGCGTGATATTGACCACCGGCTGACTCGATCCGAGCTTTCAGAACAGCAAGAAGAAGAGAACTGGCACGTACAGGTCGGGAAACGTTCAGGCTGGAGTCTGTGGGTAGGATAAGAGGGATAGGACGGGACAATGAGAAAGGATGTATGGATGCTTGGGGGAATGAGGGTGGGGTTTCAGGTGCCTGCCGGGGAGTAGGGTGGTGGTGGTTGTGAGGCAAAAAGCTGCAGGGAGGGAGGTGGAGGGTTAGACAGTGGGTGTAGGGAGTATGGCGGGGAAAGGGAGACTAGGGAGGAGGAAATAAAAAAAAAGTAGACGATCTCGTTCACGCAATCCGGGCCGCTGTCATGATGCTCGTTTCAGATTGGGCAGCCAATTTCCTTCCGGCTCCGGCCAGGCTTTGGGGTGAGGTGGTTCGGGTTCATTCACTTTGGACCGGTTTTCTCTTTTGTATGTTTTTTGAGATTGAAGTTTCTATTTAAATTTCTGTTTTTATTTGTTTACTGTGTAAATGGGGATGAAGAAGTGTGTTTGCGCGCGCACGTACACAAACACACAACACACACACACCACGCCGCGACGCGCAGCACACACACACACACACACACACATTCATTTGTACCGCCCACACCACTCGCCCACCCTACACACCCACTCCACACCACACACACACACACACACACACACATACATCAGAACAGCAAAGGGAAGACATGATGAACAAGACAGCAAATGTAATGATTCAGAAATATATTTATTTCAACGAAAACGATTTTTTTTTAAAAGAAGGAGGAACACCATAAAAACTGCTAAAGGAAAACTAAAGAAACAACCACTACCACCTTATTAAAAAATGCCGGAATAACTACCTATTTGTTTAAGGAAATAACTCAACCACCCCACCACCCACCAACTCGCCTTCACATTTTTTCATTTATTGTTTTTTTTTTTTTTTTTGTAATCACCTCGCGTTTGCTGTCAGTGTTTCGCTGCATGTCTTTACCCGTCTGCTGTGGGAATGATGTACCGGAAAATGTGCAGAGAGAAACACGATCAAAAAAGGAAATCCAGTAACGACCCCGACACCAGACCCTGGCTCTGGCTTTTTGGTTTTCCGATAGCTCCTGCCCATGGGGATGCCGTCTCAATATTGTTGAATCATAAAACATTCTGTCCGCTGCAATGTGATGACCTCTTGTCATCTGATCCAGGGAGGGAGGAGCAGGAGAAGGGTGGGGAGTAGAGTTGTGTGTGTGTGTGTGGGGTGGGGGGGTGGCGGCTTCTCAGGCAGGAGTTAGCTTCGTCCTCTTTCGACTGCTTAGTTCCAATCCTTTCTGACCAAGTCGATTGGTACACTTTGAATTGGGGTTGGCAGTCAAGCCAACGTCATGTTCTGGTCCTTGTTCTTTGAGCTTGGTAGGAATGCCATCGAACAGAATTCCTTGTTCTTCAAGCTTGGTAACATAGTGACCAGATACAATTCCTTGTACTTTGAGCTTGGTAGTAATGTCATCAAACAGAATTCCTTGGGGTTTTTTGAGCTTGGTAGTAAAGGATCGTACATCTTGTATCGTAAGATTACGTTATGTATTAATGGTGAAATATCTTACTTTACTTTTTATTTTTACTTTGTGTTATTGATTGATTTTTGTGAAAAAAATTAAAGATTTTTTAAAAGTACCTTTCTTGTCTTCTTTTGTTTTGAAGTTAGTAGATTAACAACAGTGGATGTGTGAGTTGGCCCATTTTCTAGTATTGTGTAATTTTTGTTGTTGTTGTTGTGGGGGGGGGGGGGGATTCATTTCACACCTCACAGCAGTATTTGGTACGATAACATGGTGAGCATTTTTCATGTTATTGTGTTCTATTGAACGAAGGTGTTGGCTAACAAAGAGTGGAAAGATAGTAGGTTAATAACCAGTGGACACTAAAACATACCCTACTGATTATCGCCCGTTTGACTTGGCAACAGCGCTGGGCCGGATCTCTCTGATGTGTGGGCTGACGGCAATCAGTATTGATATTCCATACGGGCTCCTTGTGTGGGAACTATGCCATATTGACGTAAGCTCGGGTATGGTGGAGTGTTGGAGAGCACAAAGGGGTAGCGAGAGTAGGATGGCCTCTGAAATCGGAGATAAACATTGACGCGCGCAAAGCTTGGAGATAAAGGCCATTCGGCAGGAGCCAATCATATTCCATGGAGTAGAAGGGGTTAGGGGTGATAGTAGCCGCCACCCACCACCCACCACCACCACCACCCAGTCCCGGAGAAAAATGGAGATTTCATCCACTGGATGGTTGGGGAATTTTTGTGATCTCGAACAAATTGGCATGACTTTTCGTGCGATTCCCCGTTGATCGGCACCCAAAGCTGGAGATGTTTTTCCTCGGGCAGATTTAAATAAATAAAAAAAAAAATTAAAAAAACTTGATGAAAAGAAAAATCTTGGTAGAGATCATTTCAGATTTGGGTTTTGATTGGGGGTGGGGGGATCGTTGATATTGGCGTTTTCAGATTTTGGTCATGCATGGGGGAAATTAGTATATATCTGCATGGTATCGATCACTGATTTCAAAACATGGACATGTCTGTGGTGTCCCTGTCAGATTGAAAATGTAGCAGTTTTATATATGTATATACACATTTCAACATGGCATGAACTACATACAACATTACACAACATGCTTTACATAAATATTGTAAACACAACATACACACACATACAACAACACACACACATCACACACACAACATACATACACACACACACACACACACACACACACACACACACACACACACAACACACACGTGTGTGTGTGGTGGTGGTGTGTGTGTTGGTGGTCGTGACTGTGTCTGTGTGTGGTGTGTGTATAATCAGGACGGACATTGGCAGATCTTAAAAAACATTTAGTATTTTCTTTACAAACAGCTGAGGAATTCATGAACGCTTATCTTAGCGCTTGGGGGGGAGGGGGAAGGGAGATGTTTCTTCTTATCTGAATCATTTGTTCCCCCGCCCCAATGAGAGAGAGAGAGAGTGAGAGGGGGGGGGGGGTGGGTAGGGAATATGAAACGCTGATCCACAAGAGGAGCGGTGTCTCATGAAGGATTTTGTCGATATTTCATTTCCTGCCGAATTCTCAAATAGCAGCAAAGCCAGCAACCCCTCTAACCCCCCCTGCCATTCCCAAAACATCTTCCCTCCACCTCCAAATGCCCACAGTTCCCCAGAAATTCCCCAAGAATAGAACGGTCCCCAATCCTCTGGTTTGGAGTGATTTATTGATCGATTAGGGCAGGGGGAGGTGGAGGGGGAGGGGGCCTTAGGGGGGAGGAGAGATAAAGTTGTCAGTGTTACTGTGTAGAGTTTGTCTTCGGCCACGCAACTTTTTGCCACGACCTTTTTATCTCTCACACCATCTGGTGCCCGGTGCCTTGTGTTTGTACCGAGCAGTTCTATTCTTTGTCGCTGTGCCGCGCCTCTCTCTTTTCCCCTTTAAAGTTCGCGTGTCCGCCTCTTTACCACCACCCCTCTCTTACACTTACACTTACACACACACACACACACACACACACACACACACACACACACACACACACCACACACACACACACCCCTCTCTCTCTCTTCTCTCTCTCACTCACACACACACACACTCACACACACACACACACACACACACACACACACACACACACACACACACACACACACACACCACACACACTCTCACCCACACACACGCACACTCCCTGCCTCTCCCCCCCTCTCTCTTGAGTCCTCTCTATCATGTGGCTTGTGTGCATGCACGTGTATGTGTTGTGTGTGTGTGTGTGTGTGTGTGTGTGTGTGTGTGTGTGTGTTGTGTTTTGTGTGTTGTGTGTGCCGTGCGTGTCCATGCGTGTAGTGTGATGGTGTTAGCGGAGAGGTGTGTGTGTTCTCCAGGACATATTTTCCCACCTCACACCCCCTGTCATCACTCCAACAGAGACGGTTGGACCCTGTGATCTTACAAGCTGGGGGTCATTTATCCATGATTATGGAGTCAGTTGTCATGTCATGTTGGTGGTCATTATCCATGATTATGGAGTCAGGTTGTCATGTCATGTTGGTGGTCATTTATCCATGATTATTGGGAGTCAGTTGTCGTGTCATTGTCATTTATCCATGATTATTGGGAGTCAGGTTGTCATGTCATGTTGGTGGTCATTTATCCATGATTATTGGGAGTCAGGTTGTCGTGTCATGTTGGTGGTCATTTATCCATGATTATTGGGAGTCAGGTTGTCGTGTCATGTTGGTGGTCATTTATCCATGATTATTGGGAGTCAGGTTGTCATGTCATGTTGGTGGGTCATTTATCCATGATTATTGGGAGTCAGGTTGTCGTGTCATGTTGGTGGTCATTTATCCATGATTATTGGGAGTCAGGTTGTCGTTCATGTTGGTGGGTCATTATCCATAATATTGGGAGTCAGTTGTCGTGACATGTTGGTGGGTCATTTATCCATGATTATTGGGAGTCAGGTTATCATGTCATGTTGGTGGTCATTTATCCATGATTATTGGGAGTCAGGTTATCATGTCATGTTGGTGGTCATTTATCCATGATTATTGGGAGTCAGGTTGTCGTGTCATGTTGGTGGTCATTTATCCATGATCATTGGGAGTCAGGTGTCATGTCAAGTTGGTCATCTATCCATGATTATTGGGGTCAGTTGTCATGTTGGAGTCATCCATGATTATTGGAGTCAGGTGGTCATGTCATGTTGGAGTCATCTATCCATGAGTATTGGGAGTCAGGTTGTCATGTCAGGTTGGTGGATTGTCATGTCATGTTGGTGGGTTGTCATGTCAAGTTGGGGTCATTTATCCATGATATTGGAGTCAGTTGTCATGTTGGGGTCATTTATCCATGATTATTGGGAGTCAGGTTGTCATGTTGGTGGGTCATTATCCATAATCATTGGGAGTCAAGTTGTCATATCAAGTTGGTGGTCATTTATCCATGATCATTGGGAGTCAGGTTGTCATGTCATGTTGGTGGGTCATTTATCCATGATAATTTGGAGTCAGGTTGTCATGTCAAGTTGGAGTCATCTATCCATGATTATTGGGAGTCAGGTTGTCATGTCAAGTTGGTGATTTATCCATGATCATTGGGAGTCAGGTTGTCATGTCGTGTGGTGGGTCATTATCCATGTTTATTGGATCAGGTTGTCATGTCATGTGGGGTCATTTATCCATGAGTATAGGGAGTCAGGTTGTCATGTCATTTTGGTGGGTCATTTATGATTATTGGGAGTCAAGTTGTCATGTCAAGTTGGTGGGTCATTTATGATTATTGGGAGTCAGGTTGTCATGTCATGTTGGTGGGTCATTTATCTATGGTTATTGGGAGTCAGGTTATGTCATGTTGGTGGGTCATTTATCCATGATTATTAGGAGTCAGGTTGTCATGTTGGTGGGTCATTTATGATTATTGGGAATCAGGTTGTCATGCCATGTTGGTGGGTTGTCATGTCATGTTGGTGTTCATTTATCCATGATTATTGGGAGTCATGTTGTCATGTCATGTTGGTGGTCATTTATCCTGATTATTGGGAGTCAGGTTGTCATGTCAAGTTAGGGGTTCATTTATCCATGATCATTGAGAGTCAGGTTGTCATGTCATGTTGGTGGTCATTTATCGATGATCATTGGGAGTCAAGTTGTCATGTCACATTGGTGGGTTGTCATGTCATGTTGGTGGTTATTTATCCATGATCATTGAGAGTCAGGTTGTCATGTTGTATGCCACCTGACAGCTACAACCTGACATCTTACCACTGGCATCATTGCTGGGAGTATTCGTCTTCTTCGTCTCTACTATTAATTTGGTTGTTGTTTTTTGTTGTTGTTGTTGTTGTTTGTTTGTTTTGTTGAATCCTGTGTGGTGCTAGGTCTCATCGGTCTGATATAATTATACGTGTGTGACTGTATGCATGGATGCGCGCGCGCGCGCGCGTGTGTGTGTGAGTGTGTATTATTGTGTTTAAATGCATGTGTACGTGTACGCATATTTAACCACGCGTATTTTAATACTTGTCCATTTGATAGTGCTGAAATACTGTGTATCGCTGTGAAAGCGAATTGTTTAGAAAAATAAGAATGAACCTTGTTACCTGTCCCTACACATTATACAGGTAACTCGTAACTGACTTGCCAGATTCCTTTTTAAACGTTGCTAAAAGTCCGTACCGGCATTTATCACCTAGATCTACTGCTGTAGTCGGGAGCAGTGCGCACAAAGCATCAGTGATACGAACGTATGTTGGTTGGTTTGTGAGAATATGTGTCGGGGAGAGGGGGGATGAGCGTACCTTATATTTCGTCACAAGTTTTTTTTTTCTTCTTTCTTTCTTGGTTTAAGACATTAAACCGTCTGCTACTTCCTCCCGCCTCTCTGTCCCTGACTCTGTCTCTCTGTCACTCTCACTGTCTCTCTGTCACTGTCTCTGTCTCTGTCTCTTCTCAGATGTGTTCTTTGGCTGAAAGTGTAATGATTCCCTTGTTGGAGTATCTATGTTATTTAAGGGTATAGTTTATATGTAGTGTGGTGTAGACCCTATTTGGGCGAGGGCTGGAGGTAAAAAAGCGTGTATTTTGCTTATTTCTTTCCCTCGTAAATTAAAAAAAAAAGTTCTTGTTCTCTCTCTCTCTCTCTCTCTCTCTCTCTCCTCTCTCCTCTCTCTCTCCTCTCCCCCGCTCCCCCTCCTTGCTCCCTTTTCCCCTCGTGTGTGTGTGTGTGTCCTTGAATCTTTCTCTCTCTCTGCTTCCTTCCCCTCTCCCCCCACCTGTCACCTTGCAGGCCCCTGATCCGACACGTTGGGGTCATTGTGGATGGATGGGTCACTGGGAAACGGGAAGGAGATCAGAGAGGTGTCAGTGTACACTTCTACTGACACCCGACTTTTGCCATCACTTCTTATCTCTGCCACCTTCTGCTGAGAAGGAAGGTGAGGGAGAGGGGGGGGGGGGAGGTTTGTCTTAAAATTGTTTCTGTCTCAGAAATGTCGGTCCCTCCGTTCGCGTGGTCTCCATCTCAAAACCCTTTGTATGTCTGTCTGTGTCTCAGACTTATATATCTTGTCTTGATTTGCTTGTCACTCCTACCCCCCTCTCACTTTCCCCCCTCTCTCACTCACACAACACACACACACACACACACACACACACACACACACACACACACACACACACACACACACACACACACACACCACACACACATCTCTCTCTCTCTCTCCTCCATCACATGCGCACACACAGTGTTCCTGCAAGTCCGCTCCCCCCCCCCCCTTTTTTTTGTTTCTGTTTTGTTATCTCCATTTAAACTTAGAGCTGTCCATCCTGCATCGTGTGCGTGTGTGCGTACGTGCGCGCGCGCGCGTGTGTGTGTGTGGTGTGTGTGTGTGTGTGTGTGTGTGTGTGTGGACTCGTTCTAAGACAGGGTGGTTTGTTTAAAGTAGGCCTACTATTATTTGGTGGACAGCAGGTATTTGATGGGAACAGAAATGTAACCACAGTATATATGTAAGCCAAAGAAGAATGCAAACCTACTACACGTGGGGGCCACTGCCAGGGTTCAAGCAGACAGAAACCAGAAACACACCAAAATAGAAGTAGAACACGTATTTTGATACACACAACAAAACAGGCGCAATATTTCAGTCAACTGGTCTTTGTCAAGTATACAAAGAAGACAACAAAGAACAGAAACACAAAACTTTGAGGAAAAAAAAGGGGTTTGGGGTGGGGACACTAGCATGGCTTCCCAGGTGTTTCGAGGTGAGTTCTACAATGTAAACAGTTGTGCCATATTGTTGTTGTTTTATCGTGTGGAGGGCCTCGGAACGAAATATTTGAAATCAACAAACTATAATGCGCGTTTCGGTGTCTTTTCTTGTGTGTGTGTGTGTGTGTGTTGTTTTAGTGGGTGAGAGAGAGAGAGAGAGAGAGAGAGGAGGAGGTGATGGAAACAGCGGAGACAGAGAAGGATAGAGAGAGAAAAGGATGACTGGAGAATGAAAAGATTGCTCTCAGTAGAAAAAATCTCGGACTGACTGCGATCCTCGAACTTTGAAAATTGATTGTGCTCTTCCAATGACTCTAATTACAGGTGTGTGTGTGTGTGTGTGTGTGTGTGTGTGTGTGTGTGTGTGTGTGTGTGTGTGTGTGTTGTGTGTGGTGTGTGTGTTGTGTGTGTGTGTGTGTGAACGAGATAGAGAGAAGAGAGAGAGAGAAGAGGAGGGAGGGGTACTCAATGACTCTCTAACTTTGAGAATTGATTGAGCTTTTCCAGTGAGTACTAATGAGAGATACGAGAGTCACTTGGTAGCGGAGTATGCAGTCAGCCAGCAGCTAACGTATCCTCTTAACTCTGACAATTGATTGGGTCCTGCTAATCAGTCCCAGTTTGGCTTTAACGACAGGCGGAAAGACCGTCGTATTGAATTGGCATAATTTTCACTTTCACCGTCTTCTTCCCCTTCTGTCGTAACATTGATTTAAAAAAACTATCTATAAAAAATACAGCTTACTGTGTGTATATGTAGAAAGTCGACGTTGAAATGACTGCATGATCGGTGGGAGGTATAAACAACAGAATGTGAAGCTTATGTTCATGGAAGACGAGCTTGAAATCATAACCACACACACACACACACACACCACACACCCCACACACACACACACCACACCACACACACACACACAACATAATATAAACAAAACATACAAAAAAATAATAAATACAATAAAAATAACACTATAATATATATATATTGTGTGTGTGTGTGTGTATGTGTAATAATGTGACGATCGTTGTGGCATTAGCCTGCACATGATCATCGTTTTTTTCGGTACGGCAGTCCCCTGTCTTGGTCAGAAAGAAAAAAGGGAGAACAGCCCGAGTTGCACATGGTAAAGCCATTATGACAAAAAGAAATGAATATGAGTGTGAAATGTCTTATCATCCTGTGGTAAAATTGCATGTAAAGTATGATGATTTTGCATAAGGTAACGAAATAAATCGCTACAGTTTTGAAACATACATGGTCCTACATTATTTGTGTTCAACTTTTCCAGTAGACTACATCATTAAAACTAAAAGCACTTTTATCGGTCTTCCACAGTTATTCCACCCCCCATCCCCGCGATCATGACCAAACTGAAGACGTACCATTTGTTTCTTGTGCTAAGTTGTCTTCATAGCGTCGTCCATCAAGCTCATGAAGTTTACCGGCCTGTGTGTCGGGAGGTCTGTGTCATGTATGGCTGGCTCTTTGAACGCGCAATGGTTCCGACAATGTCTGCTCCAGCTGGGAGTCCGCTACCTTTCATCCATCTTACCCGCCACGCGACTTGCTCACCCCTTGCCCCCTCCCCCAGTACCTCACTCCCCGTTCTCTTACCTTCCTTTCCACCTATCTCCTCCGCTCCTCACCCCCGCCGCTGGGGTTATGGGCGTTTTACGGATGCAGCTGAGCAGCTAGGAGGTCGGAATGGTGGTCGACTTCACTTGCACTTTATCCTCGCTGTAATAGGGGCCCGGGTTCCTTTGCGAGCGGTACGATCACAGAGCACGTGCTGTGCTGGTAGTGGTAATAGAAGCGCGGAACAGTGAAGGCATTGACAGTGTATTGTGTTCTGCTCGACTGGTGTAATATAGACGACTGTTGTGTCTGACCAGTAGGCGGTTTTCACATCCGGCAGTCACTGACCGCTAAGGTTATAGTGTGATCAGAGGCAAGAGACACTGGTATTGATATAAAATAGGAACTCTATGTCAGTGTTCTGACTGACCACTATAGTAATACTCAGGTACTGTTGGAGTTAGTTTACGTGCCACGGCAGTTAGGATTGGAACTACAGATGGTAATTTTTGTGTCTGCTGTCTTACGACAGAATCAGTCAGTGTGGTATTAACAGAATGAAGTTCCAAGTGGTTGTACTTCTGACTGTCCCCTCCCCTGACCAGTACAACAGTACCAGTACCAGAGTAGCAGCAACAGTTACGTCACCAAGTGGTCCTGTCATCACCTTCCATGTACCTGTTACTTTGTGTGATGATTGATTTCTAGACTAGGTGGTGGGACACAAGGACACGCTGACCGACTGACCAGTGGTATAGAACCAGTCAGCATCAGCAAAAGTCATCTCCCAAGTGCTCCTGTGTTTGGACCTATACACATTTTTCTCGGAATGATGAATGTATTATGACGTTGTGGGAGGTTAAGATTCACTTATTGACCAGGAGGTATGTGGAAGCATAAGTGCTCCAGCGAAACGTTCATCAAGTATTGTGTGATCGCAAACGATAGCTGGCCTTACTCTTCATTGCTTCTCTGTGATGCTGGCGGCGTGGTCAGAGACCTCAAGTCTCTGTGGGCATATTGGTGATGGTGGTAATGATGGGGAGCGCTGTGGCAGCGACAACAACAACACCCACTGGAACTTACTAGTCACCCGCATGGCGTGGGCAGAGGGTGTTGCACTTTGAAGTGGTCGTCGTGAGGGAGAAATAAAAAGAAACGTGTTCATAATTCATGAGTAACGTGCCAGCCCTCTGTCTCTCCCCTCTCTGTAGAGTAGCAGGCAGCAGCAGCATGAGCGAGCATGACGGTGTGACAGGCAGGAGAGAGGGAGGGCCCAGCCTGACAGGGAGAGAGGAGGCCCCACTGGCTCAGATTTCCTAATGACCCCTTCCACTTGACTACACTCGTCTCTCTTCCCTCCTATCGCTGTCCGCCACTGTGGCTCTGTCACCGTCTGCACTCATTCATTCAGTCTTGTGTCTGTGTGGCACCGAGTTTAATGTGGTGTGTGATGCCTGTAGGCAGCAAGCACAGTCACCTGCCTGTCTAGAACAATAGCGCTGCTGCTGTGTGGAGGTGGGCCTGTAGTGCTGTGAAACACGCACACAGCTGTACCGTACCATGATGCTGTTGGCCTGACGGCTGCCCAGAGTTGAGAGACACGACTATTACTTAATTTATTTTATTAGTGTACTTAACGTGTGCACTTGTGGCTTTAGTCTGTGTAATACTCGTTTGTTTTTTTCCTCCCACTAATATAATTTTCTGCCTTTAGTGCCCCGCGTTCTTCCTGTTACTCATCTCCTTGACAACAGAACGAGTCACTGGTTTCTGTTCCGTGTTGGTCTTCCTCCAATTGGTCATAGACTCTACCGGGAAGCTGACACTGTTGACACTGGCTGTAGAAGTGAAACAAGTTTCAGGAAAACCTGTGTCATGTCGTCATTGTGTTACTGTGAATTGCCCTGTAATTGTTGATTGTTAAAAGTGCGATTAGTCATTAATGACGGGATCTGTTGAATTTAGCTGACAGCTATAATGCGGACTGAGCAGCAAGAAAAGTGGTAATGTGTTATTTGTCTTTGGAGACAGCGTGTACTGTGGCACTTTCTGTAAACGTTAATATTTTTTGTTGTTGTTTCTAGCAAAACAAATCACCTGTGTACGTTAGTAAATGAATAGTACGTTAACGACTTGACTTGGAGATGTAGCTGAACTGGATTCCTCCCTCAGCGGCCGACCTGTCATTGACTCCAGTGTAATGCTAGATGGAGCTGGTGTGAAAGTGGTCAACACTGATGTGAAAGTGGTCAACACTGGTGTGAAAGTGGTCAAACCTGATGTGAAAGTAATCAACACTGGTGTGAAATGGTCACACTGGTGTGAAAGTGGTCAACAGTGGTGTGAAAGTAATCGGCACTGGCCAAGTTCATTTGCCACGTCTGGCTGTGTGGATGCTGGGCCATGCCATTGATGTGACAGCCAGACAGTATAGCACCACACGTTTTGATAACACCACACAGTTTGTAAATCTTCCTTAGTTCCACTTCCACCGATAGCATTGCTGGCACTGAAGAATCCAGACTGTTGCAGGGGCACAGCCACTTCACCCATAGATCATCGCCAGACAGTAGCCTACACGTCTTGTACATTGAGGAACCCCTAAGGGCTCACTCCCTGCAGACCTACAGGAAGTCACAGGTCTATGGACAGGCTCCTGTTTCAAGGCCGTGTTATGGGAGGAGGGAGAGAGAGGTGAGCAGGATTAAGCGACATCCGATATCCTCCCGTGTGTTAACCATCATGGTGTTAAAGGACTGGTGTGGGGCATTGCTTACCACTGGGCAGTAAATCACTTTTCCACGGTCATTGTAGTGTGGGTGGATGTCTGATTTCTGTAGACCTCATGGAACGGGCGGTGATGCTGTTGGGGAGAGAACTGTGATGTGCATGGGTGATTTATTGATGTACCTCTGTAATACTTAGGGACTTGTAGTTCTATTGACATTGTGACAAACCTCATGAGATTGGTGATTAGTCAGTGATTATTCTGCTGTGTTGAGTGTGGTCAGCTGTGTGCCATGTTCTGCCTGGTCAGTTTGGATGGGTCTAACGATTGAGCACTGACCATTAGTGACCACATCAGATCGACATTTGGCACTGGATTTTGTAGACTGAAAAAGATTCCACAGTAGGATTTTTCAGGGATTCAAGTGGAGTGACTCGGGAGAATCATAGTATAAATTTTCTGAGGCAGTTGAACTGGTATGTGCGTGTTCAGCAAGAGTAATAGGCCGTTAGTGAATCGGAGGATTTTGAAAATGTTGAGCAACACCGTGTAGGCTGTCGGCTTTAAATCTTATGGATTAGTCGTAAAAGTGATCCATGACAGCATTGTATATGAAATATATGATTCATGAACATTATAACATTGCTAGCTGAACGAGCTCGTGTTTAATGCAGTAAGGTTTGTGATAAAAGAAGCTAACAAGTCGGGCACAAGACTCCCTTCTGTAGGCTAACCAGCAGCACTACCGGTAACATAATCTGTCATTCAGGTACATGTACTGTATGTAATACTGCTGTCTGAAGGAACCGGTGTTGTTCGTGTAACACTAGTATTGAGTAGATCAGTTCGCTGAGACAAGCAAAACACGCGCCCTAGGTGACTGCAGACCATTACTATTGCCAGTGGAAAGGACAAGAAGGATCCAGCGTGGCGACATCAGTGGTAGAGAGGTGGCGGGGGCGAGAGGGGGCGGTGCGCCATTTGGCCAAGTGGTTGTTGCAGCAAGCGGCACACTTGACCCCTTCCCTGTCCCCTGCCAGGTCTAGCACCCAGGACATGGTGCTGCTGGAGGAGGAGGTGGACATGTTCCACTATTTTAAGATCGTCGACAACTACTACTACATTCTGGTGAAGGTGAGTGACAGAAGGCAGTTGCTGACGTTTTTGCAGAATTGAGATTGTTGATAACTAACACTACTTCCTGATTCTAATAGAGACTGAAGGTCAGGTCAGCAGTGATATCCCCCTGCAATTGCCCATCTTTTTGTTGTGTTTCCCTCCTGTCCATCCTCCCTCCAGGTCTGTTTGCGTTTTGTATCCATGAGTTTTTGTTGTTGTGAGTGACTGCTTTAGTGAATGATGAGAATGTGTGCTTTGATATGATTTTATATCAAGTCTTGGCACCATATAAATGCCATTCTTGTTCTTGTGCTTATTATTATTGGTATTAGTGCCAAAAAGAACAGTACTTTCATATACACAGAACTAACACTTGGAGGGTTCTTTAGATATGTTGCCAGAAATGTTTTTATGGGATCATCCCCACAGAACAAGTCTATATAATCACATTCTTGATTAAAAAGTTAACATTCATAACTATTTTCAACACCCATGATAATTGTAGCAATTGAAATTCTGTGACTTTGTCTGATCAGGAATCATTTCAGTCATACTGTTTTAGTGTTCTGGAGTTGCAGATATTTCTGCAACATTTTGATCTTGTATCATTTTTGTGTCAGGATATCGTAATAATCTTGCACCTTTATCTGTGGAGTACATCAGATTTAGAATTACAAATGTACCATTCCATGCTACTGTCTCTCTCCCTCTTTATGAAAAGAGATGGGGAGGGGGGTGGGTGGGTGGAAGGAAGACCCTACTCAGGACAACTGCCCGTACATATGGTACATAGACAATAACATTTTCCACCACAAACAGGAGAAAGATAGATGATGGTGAGAGGGTTGGTGTGCTATGACAGCACAGTTATCGGGCGTAAGGGGGGGGGGGGGGCATACAGACCTGATGGACACTTGTGAAATGCAATACAATGGGAAAGCTGTCCAGAATAGTGGAGTGGAGACAGGGAGTGGCACATTTGTCACGTTTGTCCATGATGGAGTGCACAGTGGCCTGTCTAAAGTGCTTGTGATTATTGGAATGGTTGGGGAACGCTGTTGTTGTTGCTGCTGTTTTTCACACAAACTAGTTCATTTCTCTGTTGTTTTTATCCTTTACATTGTACACACACACACACACACCACACACACACACACACACACACACACACACACACACACACACACACACACACACACACACACACACACACCACACACGACGCACACTCACGTAACATCACTTTCTCTCTTTTGTGTGCTTGTTCTTATGCTAGAAGCGCCTGTGTTTTCTGTTTCCTGGTTTGTGTGTAGTTTGTATGAGTTACAAGTGCACCCCTCCTCCCTCTCTGCTCCCCCCTCCCCATGGGAATGGCGATTGGTTGGGGGGGGGGGGAGTGTCTTTCAGTAGAAATAGTAACCCTACCTTATGGAAATTCCATTCTATAAATTTCTTCTTTATGACATAGTCTGTTTCTGCAGTGTTCCTTCACCTTCCGGTTTGTAACTTAAGTGGTTCCGCAGCACTTTCATGCTCAAGTCGATTGCTGGATACATGTATGTTTGCATGTACGTACTATAGATATTTTCACTGTGACGTATCTCTGTCTGTCTGTCTGTCTGTCGTCTGCTCTCTCTCTCTCTCTCTCTCTCTCTCTCTCTCTCTCTCTCTCTCTCTCTCTCTCTCTCTCGCTGAATCTATTTCTCTCTACTCTTCCTTTGTTTATTTTTCAATATTACATGTAGAACTGCTGGATTTTTTTTTTTTTTTTTTTTTGGGGGGGGGGGGGGGGGTTTTATGTGGTGTGTGTTTTTTTTTTTTAATTGTGCAGCTGCACTGGATGGTTCTCGCGATAGTGCCATGGACTGAAGAAGATGTAATATCTTGAGTTAAATCCCAGCGCAGCCTTCTTGTTTAAAAACTGGCATGTTTGCTGTCCATCGTGATGAATCCGTCATTCTGGTGTCGTCATCGTAGTGTTTCATAAGCCTTCCCCACCCTCTCCCCAATTCAAGACCTTGCCAGCACGTAGGGTTTTGCTCAGACTCAGGGAGTCTGCCAGATAATTGCTGGCAGATTTGGATGAAGCACATATGGAATTGAGCGCGACAAATCTCAAGAATAACACCGAACTCCAAACTTCTAGAACTTCCCTCCCCCCCCCCCCCTCTCTCCACTCATTGCCTCTGTTGTTGTTTTTGTTCTTTTATGTGTTTGTGGGAGTTTAAAACTGCTTCTTTATTCACTCTGGCCCTTTTTTTTGTAACCCCCCTGTCTCTTCTCTTATTTTGAATACAAATTTGGGAGAAATGAGGAGAATTAGAAGATTAATCATTAATCTCGTTTCTTAATTTTGTTGGAGCTTTTCGTGGATTATTTTCTTGTACATGAGGACTTGAAGATCCCCTGTTTTGAAAAGCTTATTTTTTAACGTGAAAGTTCATCTTCTGTAACTTAGATGCACTTCATTCCTCTTTGTCTCACTCTCCCCTCCCCCCCCTCTTCTCTCTCTCTCGCTCTCTCTTTCTCTCTCCCCTCATTTCCTTTGGTCATTTCCCTGCTATCTCCCTTTTCCTGTCTTTTCTCTCCCATCTTCTTCTCCTTCTTCTTCTCCACCTCCTCCCCTTTCTCTCTCTCTCCCCCCTCCACCCCACTTATTTCCTTTGTTCAATTCCCTGGTATCTCCCTTCTCCTGTCTTTTCTCTTCCACCTTCTTCTTCTCCTTCTCCCCCCCCTCCCCCCCTTTCTCTCTCCCCTTCCCAGCGTTGTTGTTATGATGATGGTGGCATACAGTCACAGCAACAGCTGGTAGTATTATGAGCCGGGCTTTGTTTGACTTTGAAAAAAAAAAATCCTAAGCTGCCAGGGGACGGCACCATTTATTTTCTTAGGTCCCCTGGACTGCCGTTTTCCACATCTCCACGAAAAGCGGAGACATTTGCCCTGCTGTTCTCTTCCTGAGAAAGAGAGAGTTGGGGGGGGGGGGGAGAGGCATTAAGAGATGGGGAAGGGAGGTGGTGAAGAAAAAAAAAGAGGATGGACGAGGGGAAAGAACAAAGAAACGGACAAAACGTTGATAGAGGGTATAGGAAAACTAAGAAGGTTAAAAAAAAGCATTTAGTGAACTAAACGATAGGCAAGCCAGTGTTGGGGATGTGGGAGATTTGTCTTTCTTTTCTGTCTGTCTGTCTTTTTTTTTGTCTTTTTTTTTTTTTATAAGATTATAATCGTCGTGTGTGTGTGTGTGTGTGTGTGTGTGTGTGTGTGTGTGTGTGTGTGTGTGTGTGTGGTGTGTGTGTGTGTGTGTGTGTGTGTGTGTGGTGTGTGATGATGATGATGATGATGATGATGATGATGAAGCACCACATTGGCAGTTCATTTTACCCTGGGAAGGAAATAAACAAGTAAGCAAACAAGCAAACAGAAAACGCGCAACAGCAAAGCTGAACAAAACACCAACTTTGACAATTTCGCTTCGTATGAGGAAACTATCAATATCATTTGTCTTGTGGTGATGGTGAAAGATTTTGTTACGGCCTCCATCAGCCGTGTTGTTGCTATTCTAAGCCATGTGGTGGTTAGCACATTTTAATGCCTATCAATTAACATCAGGAAGAGAGTTCTTGATTGTTATATAGAACCAATACTGTTGTACGGTTGTGAGGCGTTGGACAGTCAACAAGCAAAGCAGAACAAGATTGAGGCAGCCGAGATGTGGTTTCTAAAAAGGATGTTGAGAGTTCCATGGACAGCAAAGAAAACAAACGAGACAGTCTTGATGGAGGCAGACACAATTAGATCATTCATAAGGAAGATTAGGAAAAGGCAGGCAACATTCATAGGCCATTTTATGAGGAAAGGGGAATTGGAACACCTAGTCACAACGGGAAAGCTGGAGGGAAGGAGAGCACCGGGTAGACCCAGGGAGAAGATACTAGACGGACTTGCAGAGTGGCTGAAGACAAAGAGGGTGGAAGAGATGCTTGGGGTAACAAGAGATAGAGACAAAATGGAAGTCCATAATCGCCAACACCATGCGGCAAGGCACCTGATGGTGATGATAATGATGATGATTATTGCATTTATCATCATCATCATCATCATCATATCATCATCATCATCATCATCATCATTGTTAATATTGTTGTTGTTGTTATCATCATCATCTTTGGAGGGAGAATGGGACAGTATTGGAACATGTTGTGGTTTAATAAGGATGTATTTAAAGAACTGAAAAATACTAATGGGGGCGGTTTTATAGCATACAGTTAACAAAAAATAGCCGAAGGTGCTAGATGAGACCCAGAACACCAGTGCCTTTCCACTCTAGTTAATCACTGCCCTTCTTTCGACAGCACGTGGTAGCCATTTTGATAGCAGCACACTGCCGATCGCATCAAAGATTGATCCCAAGTCTCCGTCCTTAGAGGGAGGGGATGCTGTGATTGTAGTGTAGGGGAGAGGGTATCCCAAGTCTCCGTCCTTAAAGGGAGGGGTATGCTGTGATTGTAGTGTAGGGGAGAGGGTATCACAAGTCTCCATCCTTAGAGGGATGGGATGCTGTGATTGTAGTGTAGGGGAGAGGGCCTGTACTATTGTCAGACCTCACGTGTAGATCATAGCCCTTATCTGCTGGAACATCTTGCTTTGGCAGGCTATTTCTGAGGACTGGGCCGGCCCAATAACATACACACTGTGTTGTTTCTGACTGAGAGCTGAAGGGGAAAGCAGAGGGGGTACATACAGATGGTCAAGTAATACTAACAGCTTACTTTTTATAATGTTATAATGGAAGACAAAAGCAGAACGCTAAAAGCAGGAATTTTATCATGACTTCATTGTGATCGTTTATAATGTATGTAATACTGATTTAAACCTGCTTGATATCTTTAAAACATGTGAATATATAAGATTCCTTAGTGCACTGAATTGTGCAGAATTTGGTCAGATGCCTGTTGGTAAATTGTTATAAATTTGTGCTTTCACGATTTTTGGACTGAACCACAGTAGCCACAGAAATATGTCATACCAGCTTAAAGTCGTGAATTATGCATTTATAACTTGCTGTTTGATCCGCCAGTGGACGTGATGTCTAAATTTGATAACAATCTGTAAAGAACTGTGAAATCCTTGGTCCTTCCCATCTCCCCCCCCCCCCACAACACACACACACACCACGCACGCACACTTGCACGCACGCACGTACGTACGTCAGTATGAAGCAGTTTTCCATATGGAAAGAGAGGGGCAGAATTTTCTTTTTCTTTTTTCGTTTTTTCTTTTCTTCTTCTTCTTCTTTTTTTCTTTCTTTTTTTTGTTTTGTTATAAAGGAGAACTGTTGGAAAGATGGGGAGTGGGGAGGAGAGAGCATGGGCCAGTGCATGTTTAGACAGGTGCAGAAAAGAATTGTGTGTGGTGGTAAATGTAAGGTATTTTTATGGATGGGTCATGGACGGCAGTTGTTCGATCACAAGCACATTTGCTTGACATGAACATGGTGTTTTTATGTGCCTTTGTTTGCTGTCGTTTGCATTCTGCTGTTTCATCATGACGACATCAGTTTCTTTGTACATTGAAAAACAAAGGGGGAAATGTTTCACCATTTTTGAAAAGTAGAATTAAGAAAGAGGTTCAGAGACAGTTTTTTTTTTTTTATTGTGGTTTTAGTTGAACATTATTTGTTTTGTTTTGTTTGTTATTGTTGTTGTTATCTCCCCCTCCCCCATCAAACCCATCAAATCAAATATTAAATCTGCCGCCCCCCATCCTTCTGATTTCATCGTCTTATGATGCTGTGGCAGACTTTGCTGATGATTAATTAAAATGTTCTCTTAATGTTTCAGGCTGCTGGAGACATTCTTTTTTTTTTTTATACTCTTTCATTTTCTCATTCCCTTTCCCCCCTCCGTCATGCTCTGTCTCTGTCTCTCTTTCACTCTGTCTCTGTCTGTCTGTCTGTCTGTCTCTCTCTCCTTCTCTGTCTTTCTCTTACTCTCCTTCTCTCCCTTGCTTCCTCCCTCATTCCGCGCGCGTGTGTGTGTGTGTATGTGTATGTGTATGTGTGTATGTGTGTGTGTGTTTATCAAATTGAGTGAGAAAATTGTAATCTGCCCATGCGAGGAAAAGGCAGGGGGACAAAGAGAACAGCTAGCCGCCCAGTGCCGACAGAACATGACCGTAGGGCAGAAAGATAACAATGACACCAGCACGGCAGACTGAAACATTGAAAAGACAAACAACCGCCAGCACTCTAACTGATGATCAACTGAGGGGGTCCGTCCGCCCACCCACCCACCCATCCATCCACCCTTCCCTCCATCCATCCATCTATCCATTATGGAAATGGATTCCAGGGACAAACTGCCCTCGCACCCCCTTTCCTTCCCCAAGTTATCCCAGAAGTCCCTCGGAGAGCGCTGCCTCCTTGAGTCCAGTTAGGAAAGGAACCCGAGGGATAGATGTACCTTCATTGTCAGCACTCTTGGCTTTGGGCTTTGCCGGACCTACCCCCACACCACCTCCTACCATGCCCACCCCATCGTCTCCCCTCTTCCCCTTCTCCCCTCGGAGAAGGGGGGGGGGGGCGGGGGGAGAGAGAGAAACTGTAGCATGTCCTGTTTTTCCAGCCCTTTTTTAAGGGGCGCTGTGAATTGAATGGCGAGTGTGTGTGAGAAGAGGTGAGGTAGATGCTTTTTGTTTGTTTGTTTGTTTGTTTTTATTTTTAAGTTTGGGTGGTGGAATGGCATATGCCAGGTTTGACTTTTACAGAGATTCTCGTGTGCTAAAAGCTTTGTTTGCTTTGGGTCTTCCAGCTCAATCATTGAGAGAGAGAGAGAGAGGAGAGAGAGAGAGAGAGAGAGAGAGAGAGAGAGAGAGCAAAGATGGTGTTCTACTGATCAGATTTGGTCGTTGTAACCCTGCACAGAAGAAACCTAGAGATTCGGTAAACTGAAATCTCTTCATTTTTCGTGAATTCTCTTCACTTCTGGTGGTTCTGTGTGTCTGTGTTTGGAAAGAGCAATCCAGTTCAGTCCAGTCCGTCTTGTCAGTTGTCCAGGATTTTTTTGTTTGGATTAGTGTAGTTGGTGTTTTGTGTATGTGTGTGTTTTACATTCTTCCACTTCCATCCTTACCCCCTTTGGGCATGTCGGGGGCTCTTTCAGTATAAGTAGTAGCTCCACTTTCTGGATGTTATGTGCTAAAATTACCTCTTTTCTGTCACTGTCTTTGTTTCTTTCTTCCTCCTTTGCTTTCTGTCATTCTTCCTATCATTTTCTGCCATGCTGGTCCATTTACCTGTATGTGTTCGATAAAGTCTTACATACTTTCTCTTAGGATTGGTAATTGGGTGCATGTATTATGTGCATTTTTGGCTGTAGGGAAATGAGATGTGGAAGCAATTCGAGGTAATTTAGGCCCGTTTTTTTATGTTTTAGTTTCTTTATATTTAAATTTGTATCAGGTATGCTTTTTTAAATACCCTGTGCCACAAATTAGACGGAGTGGTCAGTGCCAGGGGCATCTCTTTATATATATGTGCACGAATGCAGTGGTATGTGTACTTAATTTTGTTTTCCTCTTATCCCCCCCAGTTGAAGTATTGTGTTTGTTTTGAAACGGTTATAGCCCTGATATAGCTCTAGATCTACACTTCAGCTGGGCTTTAAGTAAAATATATCGATAACACTAACCCCCACCCGTTTTACTTTTTAATAAGATTTTCTTGGTCTTGTCCTTTATCGGGAGGTCTCACTGTTTCCTGACAGATGGTTTTTGGTTTGCCTGTTGATATTGTAACATGACCCTACCGTTTGGGGTTTTCCGTTGACAGAAGATATTCAGCAAGCCGGTAGTTTTTGCTGCTGACTTGCAGATTAGTATTGTGGTTTTCGAAACGCTAGATGTCTTGTGATAGCATCGTACTTCCAGCATTTCATTGTTTTTCCTCCCTCTGTCGAGATCTGATGTCAGTAGCAGCAAACTGAAACTTGTGAGACTACACTTGCAGGAGAGTTTTTCCATCTTGATGTAAGTGTCACTTTCATCTGCTGCTGTTTTAGCTAAGGGAGACGCAGGATATATTGCTCTGTGCAAGTCAGTTTGGACTTGTGGGAAGTATTTTTGTCTCATCAGATCGGTTTCAGACTTTAGTTTGGTTGTAAGATTGTTATGGGAAGGGAAATCTGATACATCTTATTTTGAATCAGTAGTAGATGTTTTAGTCATGTAAGATTGGGAGAACCATTTGATATAGTGCTCTCTAAGACTTATTTTGAACTTGCCCGAGATATTTTGGCCTGCTTCAGATTTGTTTTAGTCTTGCCAGGATTGTTTTCAGCTTTTCTTATGATAATTTGTGCTTTCTTCACTGGTAATTGACTCATGGGAATATCAAGTTGACAATCTTCACATTCACTGGATTTTACTATGTTTTGATTCATGTTTTACTTTTTGTTCGTAAGTGCTACACATAATGTATCATAATTATATTGTGTATTGTTGAATTGTTCATAAGTCTCTCTACATAATGTATTATAATTAATTGTCTACAGTTTTTTTCTTGTGGGCAAGTTTGTCTTCAATGAATAATGATTTTTTGGTTTTAAATATATGGTGTATTATGAGGAAGGTAGAGAGGGAGAGAGAGAGAGAGAGAGAGAGAGAGAGAGAGAGGAGAGGAGAGAGAGAGAGAGAGAGAGAGAGATCTAGAATAGTCTTGCACATTTCCATATTGAATAACTATTGCACATTTCTGTATTGAATATCTGTTGTCTTTATGGCCTGGTGTTTATCCTGTTATAAAGATGTAGAAACACTCTGCTTTGCAGTATCTAACTGTGACAGTGTTACAAACATACACACATGCATCTTTACCAGCATCATCATCGTCATCATCATCATCATCGTCATCATCATCATCATCATCATCATCATCATCATCATCATCATCTCCTCTCTCCCTCTCCCCCCCCCCCCCTATGAACACACATGCATGCGCATGTGTGCACACACAGAGAGACTCTCTCTCTCTCTCTCACTCTCTCTCTCTCACTCACACAAAAGAGCTGCCTGACTTTTTTAACGTTTCTTCCTCAAGCTTTCTGACACTTGGTCTTTTCAAAGGAAAGTTGATACTGAGGAAGTTGTGGACCTCCTACTGTCATGCACAACGAACATCAAAAGACTTCATGATGCTGTTTTCATCCAGCATTATAATTGTGCCTTACCAGTATTATAGGGGAGTTTCTTTTGCTCTCTCAACACCTCTCTTTGTCTCTGTTGCTCTCACTGGTTCACTCGTTCAACCGTTCTGTCATACATTCACTCACTAAATGACACCAGAATATGAGGAGTATCTCGTATACCCCCCCCCCTCTCTCTCTCTCTCTCTTTCTCTCTCTCTCTCTCTCTCCCCTCCCCCTGTCCTCCCACAGCCCCTATCTCCCAGGCTCTCTCTCTCTCCCCCTGTCTTCCGCACCCTTCTCCCCCTGGCCACTTTCTTTCCTAATCTCTCTGTTTCTCCCCCTTCTCCGCCCTCTTCCTTCTCCTGTCTTCCCCTGTCTCTGTCTTCTCTCTCTGTCTGCCTCTCTCTGTCTGTCTGTCTCTCTCTCTCTTCTCTCTCTCTCCATCTCTCTCTCTCCCCTTCCTCCCCACCCTATCTCCGCACTTCTTTCCCAATCTCTGTTTTCTGTCTGCTCTCGTCTGTCTGCTCTCTCTTCTGCTGTTCTCTCTCTCTCATCCTCTCTCTCTCTCTCTTCTCCTCTCTCTCTCTCTCCTCACGTCTGTTATTTTGTAAGATCAATGTGGCGTACGGTCAGAAGAAAAGAGTGATCCCTCAATAATGAAGGATTTGGTAGTGTGGATAAAAGATCTATGTTTGTGTGTTATCCCCGGTAATGAAACTTGAAAGACAGTGGTGAGAGGATAAAGAACATAATTGTCTTACTAGCAGCAGAGAGGTAGACTATTTAATGGTTGCTTAGTCTTGTTAGAAAATAGTGTTTTGATGACAGATTAGTTGAGCTGATCGTTTATAATGTCAGTACCACTTCATTCTTTCCCAGTCCTTTCTCAATTCCTTGCTTTCTCTTACCACACACCCCCTTATCTTTCTTTCTCTCTTTCTTCTCTCTCTTCCTCTCCTCTTCTCTCTCTCTCTTCTCTCTCCTCTCTCCTCTCTCTTCTCTCTCTCTCTCTCTCTCTCTCTCTCTCTTATTCAGAAAATTAATCGATCATTTATTCTTTGAGTGTTCAGTAATGTAATTTAATGGAAAAGGGAGAACAAATCCTAAGTCTGAGAGTGTTAGCGCATGAAAATAAGCCTCAGTATCTTTATTATTTGCAATTTTTTGGGGGGTGGAATCTTTTTTTTTTCCTTCTTCTTTCTTTACTTTTTTTTTTTTTTTTTTTTTTTTAAATGGGCAAAGGTTGATAAGTGAACATCGACGTTTGTGTTTTGTTTTTGTTTTTTGCTGTAAGGAAACGTGAGGTGCAGAAGCAATTTTAGGTAATCTTACACCATTTTTGTTGTTTACATTTGTATTCACATTATTTTTATATTCATTTTTAGATTCCCTGTGATTGGATGGTGTGGTCAGTGCCAGGGGGTTATATCCTTTGATTGTGTGGTGAATGCATTGATATGTGTACTTAATTCTCTTCAATTTTTTTACTTTTTATTTTTTATGTTTTCTTATGGTTATAGTCCTGTTTCAGCTCTGTGCTGTCGGCTGGTCTTTAAACAATAAGAAAAAGAC
Source organism: Monoplex corrugatus (assembly GCA_030674185.1). NCBI lineage: Eukaryota > Metazoa > Mollusca > Gastropoda > Littorinimorpha > Ranellidae > Monoplex > Monoplex corrugatus. The sequence continues at coordinate 12,751,653 of JAPXFY010000031.1, read as the reverse complement.
CAGTATCACCACCACCACACCACCACCACAACAACAAAAAGCCATTAGTTAAACTGTATTGCTTGTCTTGGCTTTTTCTGTGAAGTTGAATGACGTGTGATTTATGACTGATGATCACATCACGCACAACAAAGTTTTCAATATTGTTTGTTCTCGTACAGTAGAAGTCTTGTAAGCTCACTTGCTATATCATTTGATCACAAGATACCATGATGATTAATGTCATGGGCACGTGGTATTCTGTGTAAGGGTACCAAAGCTGTCTGTTCATCACATTAAGGTTTGTCCATTGGGTAATAAAGCTGTTCGTTACGTTTAATCTAAGGTTCTCCAACCAAAGACGAGGTCTGATGTAGCCCTTAGCGGTTGGCTGGACAGGAAACGACAGTGTGAACTGTGACTCACTGTCTGCGTGATTGACCTCATGGATGGATTCAGACTGTCATTCTTCATGGTCTTCAGAGTGTCTTAATCATATAATTGCCGTAAGGGCATTATGGGTAATGAGATTAGAGTAGTGATATGGCTCTGAACGGTTGGCTGGGCTTTAAACAATAACGGTAAAAGTTCAACAGTTTAACCGGTTCCTGACGATGATGTGATGAATGTAGTCATGAATGCCATGTTGTTGTGAATCCTGGTAGTCATCTTGATCATTGTGTAAGGTGTGAGCTGCCACTGCCATTAGTACGTGGGATTCCAACAAAATTCAAAAGTTACAGGGATTGTGCTGGTTCAAGGAATGGGTGGGTTTATCATTACATCAGTCTACCTCGCTCTCATCGTCAACTTAATCACGCAGTTGCTGTCTGCTCGTTACTGTCCAGCCGTTTCACAAGGACTGGTGATTTACGTCATAAATGGCCACACGTCATTCTTAATCATACTCGTGAGCTGGCGGCGGTCATTTATTTTGGTCAGACAAGTCCACTTTGTGCCGGCAACAGCTAGTTAGGCCCGTTGTGGAACAAGTGGTGATGATGATGCTGCAGGCTGAGTCACAGCCACTAGGGAAGAAGAAGAGGCCCAACCAGATAATTCGCCTCCTGTGATGTGGCCATTTGACTGCCGGCAAATGGAGGAGGAGCTGACAAATTGTGGAGGAGGCTGTGAGAGTGATGGTCAGCAACAGAGATTTACACCCTTTCAAGTCAGCCCACGACTGGGCCACAACTTGTCGTTGGGCGCCATAATAAAGGCTTCCCTCGGTTTGAACTGGTATGGATTAAAAAGATGGATGGTGGTGCGGGGGGGGGGGGGGGGGCAGTTTGTTTCTCCTCTACAGCTACGGGACACGTTTATAACTTTGGAGAGGGGAGAGATAGTGGGGGGGGGGGTGGGGGGAAGAGTTTGAGCCCTATGAGTCAGAAAGTTTTCGTCGGCTGTTAGTAATAACAACACTCATTTCTGTGGATTGGAAAAGAACGGGATGGGAGGAGGAGAGAAGTAGGGTGGGGGCTGTCAGGGAAGAAAAGGATAGGAATAAGTTTGCCCCAGAACTTGCCAGGGACTTGAATGTGCTCCTTCTCATATTCATCCCTTCGAGTCGAGAAGTCTCTTTGGCTAGCAGTGATAATGACTCTCATTTGTATGGATTGGGGTGGGGATAAAGGGTGAAAAGTAGGGTGCCTTCTTTCCTCTCTCAGTCTAGTGTCTGCAGAAGCTTAGCCGGTCGATAAAGGACTCAAAGCACTGTGATTTTGTACTCTTGTCGGGAGACATTGACTATTGGGAACTAACTGAGGAGTTTGCAGGGATGATGGCGTCTGATCAAGGAAATAAGTTGGATGATAGCTCCATTTGGGACTGGGACTTGTGGAGATTGAAGCTTGCAGGACCGAAGGAACCCCAGTTTTGCCAGCTCTTAGAGGGCCGGAAAGAACGATGTGAGGCAGTGGCACTGAGGCGACACGAAACACACACACACACACACACACACACACACACACACACACACACACACACACACCACACACACACACACACACAGAGAGAGAGAGAGAGAGAGAGAGAGAGAGAGAGAGAGAGAGAGAGAGTTAACATAACCATCTTGCAATTGCTCTTTTAAAGAGCACAAACTCATTTGAACTGCTAAAATGTCATGCCCTTGGAAAGCCCAGACCGCTGGCGGGGACAAAAGTGTGTGTGCTTTATAAATGTACATGTGGTATACGTACACGAGCATCAGTCCTAGATAATTCTCCTGGGCTGTTTTCCGCTTCGCTCATTCTTGTTGTCTGAGAGTGTCAGACTGGAATTCTCTCAGTCCAGCAAGTCCTCCATCTCCGTGATTCCCAGTCCTTTAATTATACGAAAAAGACAGTGGACGAAACTATTTGAGGATGTGGAATGTATTATTATGAAGATGTCTGTACAAATGCTAGGAAATATAACGGAAAGTGTGTGTGTATATTATTATGTCAACTTTTTCTTCTTCGCTATTTATTTATCAGTTTTTTTAGGGGGAAGGAGTGGTAAGAGGGGGGGGGGGGTGGCAGGGAAGGGAGTTGTAAGAAGATGGTGATATGACGATAGATCAAAGACACGGGCTAGCTAGCTGATGGAGACGTTTCCCTCCGGTAACATGGCACCCAGCTGTGACAGTGGTGTTTCAGCCTTTGAGGGTAACCACTCTGAACCCCTCACTCACCATCCATCTCCTATCCTTCATTTCCATGCCAGCTGGACTGAAAATGAAAGATCAGTCAACTGGATCGGTAACCTTGGGTAAACTATGCCTATACATAATCTTGTATAAATTATACCAGTAATCTTGAATAAGCTATGCCAATAATTTTAGGAAATCAGATCAGTGGTCTTGAGTAAACGCTACCAATAGTTTTGATTGAAGTATGCCGGTAATCATGAGTAATATGCCAGTAATATAGAGTAAACCAGATCAGTAATGAATAATATATACCAGTAAACCTGAGTAAAATATGCTAGTAATCTGGAGTAACCTGTACCAGTAATTGAGTAAACGAAATCAGTTGAGTATGCTGTATCAACAATCGTGAGTAAAGTAGATAAGTTTTCCAGGGTATTCTTTGAGTATCCCCCTTTGTTCCTGGACAGTGTTTACCAACCATTGGGGTAGTTCTGTCCTGTCAGACCTGTCTGCTGTTCCCTTTGCTTGCTTTGAGGTTCTGATGGTGGGAAACACGGTGACAATGAGGTTAGAAGGGGAAAACTATTCATTTCGTTTGGGAGGAGGAGGGGGAGTTTTCCCCTACGTGCTGAATTCATTCTCGTGAGATAAAGACAAATATTTTATGTTTATCAAAGAGGCATTTACTGTTTATCATCACAGATGTTATTTTGTGGATAATACAGTTGTTTCTGATTACTCTCAGAGATGGCATAATGTAGGTAATAGTTTTTTTTTTTCTGTTTATCATCATAGTTGGTATTCCTATAGTGGTTCTTTTTGTTTGTTTGCTTACGATCATGTATGGTTGGGATGATCAGAATTATCAGTTGTTCGCTGCACACATCAGGGTGTCATGGCACAGTCAGATGTGTGTTTCCTTTCGGCAGAGGGATAGGGCTAAGTCACTCTTGTAAGTTAGAACATATTAGAAGTGGATATTTGTAACATCAGTATTACACTGCTATAAATTCCGTTCATTCGTGTAATTATAGCTTATTAGAAACTGAGTGCAGAACATGAAGGGCCACGGAATTGGGGACCATTTTTTCACAATGCTGTGTCATGAGAATAAGGGTGATAGCGTTAGTGCTGCACAGTTCTGTTTCGGATTGACACTGTGAGACAGGGCAGTACTTTACGCTTACCCAAATAATGATATCCTGGTATCAGCCAGGCCTCAAGAAATACAGACACCGCGGCGTTGGTCAGGAAAGTGGAGGAACATCGTTAATGATATATCCACAAAGTGGATTAGGCGTGACTGTGTGGTGCCAGTATTCCAAGAAGCTTACAGCACTGTCCACTCTGGTAGGAGCCGTATAGGGTAAAAGAAATCTCTAGATCTGTGACGTTTTGGACAGACGGCAGTTGGAACCCATGACTCCCAGTCCGTTGCACTAACGAACCACTTGGCCAAGGTGATCGGTAGTAATAACGTTTTGTGATTGTCGTCACCCAGGTAATGGAAAGTGTTACTGTCGGATCGTCTGCTGATCTTCGCATTAATTTGATGTCTGCTTTTCGTCACGGTACTAATGGATGATGTGCTATCTTTCCCCCTCATCAGTCGGACATAAATCCTCGTGTTGATATCTTCAGACGGCTTTTGTTTGGGAGTTGTTTGATGGGCGACTGAACCTTGCTACACATGCTAGTAACAATAACTTCTGACCCTGTTAGATTAGGGAGTGTATGTATTTCATCATGATTGCGGCAGAGAGAGAGAGAGAGAGGAGAGGGGGGGGGGGGGCGCAGTGGAAGTGTTCCAATTTCATTAGAAAAAAAAAAACCTGGCTTCATTGGAAAGGAGTTTGACTTACTTAGAATTAGGAACCGGGGGGGGGGGGGGGGGAGACGAAAAAAGATTAAAAACGCGTATTTAATACAACCAGACAAGACAGGCACAAATTTTATCACAAACAAACAAAACACCAGATACAAAAATTAGGAGAAAAAGACTGAAACTTCCCTGCTGCTCCGTTCATGTGAGAAAAGGAATAAGTTGACTGAACTGATATCATAATATGTTTTTGAATTAATAAATTCTCACCTCCGCTCTGACATCAATTTATTCAAAAACACATTATGATGTCATTTTAGTCAGTCGTGTTTTTTACTGGTTTCTGTTTGCTTGAACGCGGGCAGTCACACTTGTTTTGGATTGCTTAGAATTAGTCTGATTGTGCATGCGAATGCGTTTGTGTGTATGTGAAAGAGAGATGGATGGGGTGGAGGGAGTTGAGGAGAGGTTGGTTCTACCGACAGCTGGCGGCAGTTTGCTTGTAGCCAGTCCAGACCCCATGTGCTATCAGTCTGAGATCAGATAGTACCACTGCAGCGAATCATCAACATCATCATCTCACTAAACAAAGCTTCCCAGTCAAACCACAAACATCCCACTACGTCTCTAACCACACACGTGTCAGCAGGCTCCACCTTGTAAACTATCTCACACCTCTTGCAGATAGGATCTGCGTTCCATTTTGTCTGCAGGGTAAAATGCTATGCATCCGAATCCAGTGGCATCACCGAGTCAGAAGTAGAGAAAGTGTCAGCACCACTGGCATCTTACTCGTATAAGAACGTCTGTGGTCAGCAGGCTTTGATAAAATGCTTCAGTGCCACTTTAACTTCACCCCTTCATCATCATCATCATCCATCATCATCATCATCATCATCATCATCATCGTTTGTTTCCGTCAGAGAAGAAAAAATTCCTCTGTGTGTGTGCGCGTGCGTGCGTGCGTGTGTGTGTGTGTGTGTGTGTGTGTGTGTGTGTGTGTGTGTGTGTGTGTGTGTGTGTGTGTGTGGTGTGTGTGTGTGTGTGTGTGTGTGTGTGTGTGTGGTGTGTGAACTTTTGGATCATTGAGAGAATTTTTTTTTTTCCTCGTCAAAAACCGAAAGTTTTCCTTTATGGTTTGTCAAGTTTCCTTTGCGGTTTGTCGTTTTAGTTTGACCCTTTGGATCATTGAGAGAATATCCCTTTGACTATCGCACCCTGTCCACCAGCATCCTGTATTGTCAATCATGCAACCATTATGGCTTGGGTGAGGGAGTCAAAGGGTTAAGTTTTTGCAGTTGGTGGATAGAGAGCGGGAGTGAAAGGGTTAAAAGGGGGGGGGTGATAAATTACAAGGTGATGTTAATTTTCCAGGTAGGATGCATTGTTAACGAAAGGTGCAGTAGATAAACAACTCTTAGGAATGACTGAAAACAAGAAGAAATTGAAATGGACACTCAGAGGACTGTTAAAAAACAAAACTTGACATGAGAACACACACACACACACCCCACACACACACACACACACACACACACACACACACACACACACACACACACACACACACACACACACACACACACACACACACACACACACACACACACACACACTTTGTCAACGACAACAAAATGGCAACAACGCACACACAAGCCACTCAAACCAATCAGCCAGACTTTTCCCAAGAAACCTGACAGGGGATTGCTCCATAAAGTGGCTAGACAATGACATGTTAGTCTTGCTAGATGTATAAACACAATACCATCAAAACAAGCCCTCAAATCTCAGAAGAATCGGTTTACAACCACCCTGTCGTCTGTTTCGCGCACGCACTCACGCGCGCACACACACACTTACACACACACACACACACACACACACACCTATACACACACACACATACACACACACACACACACACACACACACACACACACACACACACACACACACACACACACGCACACACACACACACGCACACACACAGAGGCCCAGAGCTGAGTGACTAAATGCAAAACGATAGCTGGAGCAGCCATGGACGACAATCGATGGCGGCAGTCTTTGTCCTTGTGTTTTTGCCAGTAATACATTAGTACACTCTACACTATTACAGTGGAGTGGCCGGCCGGCTGGCTACTTCAGCACCAATTACACCACTGTTTGCTGGGGTATTGATCATCACTGTGTAAAGCAAACTCGTTGTCATGTTCAGCGGAAAAGCTCGGTTGGTTAGGCCTAGCTGGACTTTGTCCGAGATATTAGCGCATGTGTGCACCGCGCGCGCGCGAATTCTGTTAAGTATTAATTCATACCGTCTTGTGCCCATGCTCACCCCCCACTGATCAGTTGAATTGGAAAAGAGTGTGTGACATAGTGTGCGCGCGCATGCATGCGTGAATGCACGCACACGCACGCGTGTGTGTGCACGCACACACACACACACACCACGCACGCACACACACACACACACACACACACACACACACACACACACACACACACCACCACACAACTCACTCACTCACTCACACCACACACAACACACACTCACAACACACTCACAACACACACTACACTCACACACACACACACACACACACACACACACACACACACACACACACACACACACACACACACACACACACACACACACACACAGGCTACTAATTTAGCTTTTAAAGGCAACTCTTGTACCCAAAAGGCAATCGAAACATAACATATAGACAAGCTGTACTGCACGACCAACCATCGTCTCTTTCTCAGTAAGGTTTGTTAAGATTTACACACGCGTACACAGACAGTGACCACGAATTCAGTCTTTAAAAACAACTCTTGTACAATCATAAAAGAATATCAAAACATAAATTACAAACAATGGGTATTACATATCCAATCATCACCTTGCTCTTAATATGGTTGGTTCGGTTTATTTGTTTGTTTGGTTGTCCCAGGATCAACGCCAGTAAAACTAGTGGGGCCCTGCACGGATTCAGACTGTGGGAGATACATAACTAGCTGTAACTTTTAAAAATACCACTTGTTCCGAAGAGAACATCAAAACACGCTGTATGAAGCACTCTTCCCTCCTTTCCCATGAGTTGCTTGCCCAGAACCAACAGTAGTAAACTAATGAGGATGTTCACAAATGGATTGTCCTGGGCGCGGCATGGGTTCAGACAGGGGAGATAAGGCGGCCCCATCATTCTAGCCCTGGCCTTGGAGCGCCTGATCAAACACACTTGGCTTCCCTCCTTCCCATCAATACGTGACAAATTGATGTTGCCAATCACACCACCCTTCATCTCCAGCGCTCGGCTCTGATTCACTTGACAAACACAACACGAACAGCTCTGTGCCAAACCACAGAGAAGACAGTAGGAAACATGCATGCAAGCACGCAGATGCATGCTCATGCATGTACCAAAAGGCATCTAGACAGACACACATCTATGCACATACACACTCGCGCATTCAATTTTTCAATTGACCATGATTTCAGGCAGTAGCGTTCGCTGCCTCTTGCTTGAGAATGGTGCCGCCCTTCAGTCAAATTTCAGTTGTGTTCAAATTCAAAAAAGTAAAGACATGATATCTATTTCATGACAGCTCTACCCATACTTTGAAACATACCAGTGCCCACTCTCCTTCTTTGCTCTCTTATGATTTTTGAAAACCAGCATTTCAGGCTGTGGCTGGAAAGTGGTTGTTTACATGGTCGGTATCCCAGGAATTCCCATCATACAAAATGAGAATATTATTTCCACTTGTGTCATGACACTGATAACTATTCCCATCTTCCTCTGACACACACTTGTATAACGGACTCTAAAACTATTCACATCTCTCTCTAACAGGTGGGATTTGATTCATTTTTCAAATATATCGTGCAGTGCTCACTGGCGTGCAGTGAGCAGACACTGGCATGCAGTGAGCACGATACTGGTGCAAAACAGGCAGATGAGAGCAAGGAACATGAAAAAAAAAAAGAAAAAAAAAAAGGGGGGGGGGGGGGGTGCCATTGTGTGGTCATACCAACATTGATGGTCTGTTCAAGACAAAGTTTGAGGAGAGAGAATCTTGACGGGGATGCCAGGGTTCTTTCAGTATAAGTAGTATCCCCACCTTCTGGAAATTTTGTGCTTAAAAATTTCTTCTTTGTCACTCTCTTTGTTTCGTCCTTTCTTCTTTGCTTCCTGTTATCTTTCCTGTAATTTTTTTTTTTTTTTTTTTTTTGCCTGCATGTGTTCTGTGAAGCCTTACATACTTTTTCTTAGGACTGATAATTGGGCACATGTAGTGACTGCATATTTGCCTCTAAAGGAAATGTGCTATGCAGGAGCAATTTTAGGTAATGTAGGTTTTATGTATGCTTTAATGAATGTCCTTAGTTACGTACACATTTGTATTCAAGTTTGCTGTTTGAAATCTCTTGTGATAAATTGGACTGAATGGTCAACGTCGGGGGTGCATCCCTAGATTATGTGCGTGAATGCACTGATATGTGTTCTTTAAGTTTCTTGTTCAGCGTTTTGGTCCCAGCCAGATGTTGTATATGTTTTGAAAGGGTTACAGCCCTGATATGATAGGCTCTGTGCAGTGGCTGGTCTTTAACCCTTTGACTCCTGCAGCCTGTCCAACAGCATCCTTCTTTGTCAACCATGCTGGAAGAGCAAAAACTTAACCCTTTGACTCCCTCACCCTATCCACCAGCTTCCTGCAGGAAGCTGGTGGATAGGGTGAGGGAGTCAAAGGGTTAGTTTTTGCAGTTGGTAGATAGGGTGCAGGTAGCAAAGTGTTAAACAATAAAAATAGTATGAGAGAGAGAGAGAGAGAGGGGGGGGAGGGGGTTACATTCTTGGCAATGTCCTCTGCATTCCTAGCTTTTTAAACCCCTTTGTTAGCTGGAACCCATCTGTTCTGCATTATCCTAACCATAATCACTAACAAAGTTTTGAGAAACACATTTTGAATTACATGAATCCGAAATGTGGGACAGTCATTGCATCACTGTGAATGATTCAATTAATCTTGAGTCTTCAGTGATCATTGCATTACATGAAGTTGTTGTTATCTTCAAAACGGAAATTGAATGGGGTAGGGAAAATGGTGATTGCCCAGTTCAATCTGGAAATTGCTTGTGTGGAGACTGGCCGTTATGGCGAGTTTTCTGTTTTCCTTTTCTTGTAACGGCCATCAGTTTTCTTGTGAGGAAGGCAGCTGGTGGGAGCCAATGAGATGGGGAAATGGAACTGTCTCCATGTGTCATCTTATCTGGCCGGCCATGTGTGGAGCTCTCCAATCTTCTTGTGACAGGGAGGCCTGTCCCCCTTCCGCTTCACCAACACTCTCTGCATGCGCACACGCACGCACCCACAACCTGTCTCTCCCCCCCCCTCCCCCTGTAATGCATGCGCACATGCAAACGTCTCTCTTCAAGGCATATAGTCTCCTCTCTGTCTGTCTGTCTGTCTCTCTTTCTCTCTCCCTCCCTCTCTCCCTCTCCCTCCCTCTCCCTCCCTCCCTCCCTCCCTCCCTCTCTCCCTCCCTCCTCTCTCTCTCTCTCTCTCCTCTCTCTCTCTCTCTCATATATGTTGTCTTCTGTCTGATATTTTGCAGGAGTACATTCCACACAAATTTCTTCAAAATCCACATCTTTTTTGATTTGGATGTACTTTTTGACAAATCAAGGTAAAAAATTACGTGGAAACCTAGATCTATATAAACTACAAAACTATGAGCACATGTGTGTATAATGAGTGAATCCTCTCCCCCCCTCAACACACACACACACACACACACGCACACACACACACCACACAACACACACACACACACAACACACACACACACACACACACACACACACACACACACACACACACACATAGATGCATACTATTTCTCATTGTCCTCGTGTCCAAGAAATGTAAAGCCACATGAGATTCTGAAGACAGGGTCATTTGCATATTGAAACCAGGCAGAAATTTTCGCACATCACATAAATTCCCAACTTCTTGAATATTGTTCTCCAAGTAATCATTTCATGGATGACATGTTGTTGCTGAATTCCTGTGACCAGAATAGCTGTTGTGATGCCTTCCTGCGAACCTTTCCGATGTTGCTGCTGGTTATTGTTTGAAGTTGGTGCTGCCATGATTGTGAGTTGTTGTTGTTGTCGTTGTCCGCATCTTCACCATTTGAACTTGACATAACTCTGGCCAGCTGTATGCAGTCTGTGATCACTGAGGCACGTGCCCTAGGCACACAGACTAATGGGATAAATGGCAAGATGGAAACACTGTGCAAACAAACTCCCATCAGAAACACCAAAACACTGTACAAACAAACTGGCGTCAGGTTAATAGCTTTCTGGGGCCATCACCAAATCGTTCTATTCTGAAAGGAAAAGGCCCTTTCACTGTATCTTTGTATGGTTGTGGAAGTATGGTTTTGTGGTGTATTTTTGATAGTTTGGTTCAGCCAGAGACATTTTTCAGACTTTTTGGTCTCTAAGTTTGTATTGACTGCTGGTGCTTTATGTTTACTGTACTTTTTAGGTTTACTGTACTAACATGAGTATATTTCGCCTCTGTCCTTTGTGATTTTGGTAATTGGTGGATACTGTGGAACAACTGTTATTATTCCAGCATCATGTGAATCTTGTTCTTCATCCCCCCCCCCCTCCTTCCCATTCACACATGCATCCACACAGGCTCTCTCTCTCTCTCTCTCTCTCTCTCTCTCTCTCTCTCTCTCTCTCTCTCTCTCTCTCCTCCCTAAATTTATCTCCATTTTGTTTTTATAAAAAAAAAAATCACTTTGTAGAGTGTGCACGTTATTACATTAAACCTCATCACTCTCTCTGATTATTGTTTGTTTTTGGTTTTTCTTGTCCAGTGGATTTACCATGTGAAATTGGGCTGCTTCCTTCAATAAACATTGATGTTCTTTCCTTTCAGTTCAGCATAAGTGTGTTTTTCTTTTCCCTGTGAATCATGACCAATACAGTGACTGACCTCTCAGAGTTGATATGCTTTTTCAAGTCTTCAGTTTTTTATAATATAATATCAAAACTTGTTTTTGATGTGTTTGCTGTTGTTTTGTGTTACAGAACAAGTCGGAGCCTTCCATCCAGGATGGGAACCGCCAGGCCGGGGGACGCCGCACGGACAGGGACGCTTTCAGGAACGTGGGCCGACCTCCACCGGCCCAAGTCCACAGAACGTCCTCAAACTCTTCAGCACCAGGAGCTTTGGGTGAGTCCTGCCTGCAAACTCTGGTCACCTCAGACCCTTTTTTTTGGTTAGTGTTGGGGGAGGGGGTGGTGTTTCCTGTATGTGTGGTCACTGACCACTGTGTGTCAGTGTGGTGGTGGGTGGGTGGTGTCTGTGTTTGTGAACACCCTAACCATTGTGTTAGTGTTAGGGGTGTAAGGATATACTGAGAGTAAGGATGTGAACATGATGTTGGGTGAAAAGGTTGGAATTGTTGATAAACTAAGGGTGAAAAACACACGCGTTAAAAAAAACGAGGTTGACGGAATTGTAGATCTGTTGGTTGTGTGCCAGCTGGTGTTTGTTTGCAAAGAACTGTGGTGTGTGTTAAATTTTTTTGTAGAATGTAGTTGTATGAAAACCAGAAAAAATCAACTGTCATCAACATTGTATATAAAGGAAATGAAGAGTGCAATCTCACTTTTGTGCACGCCCAATTTTTCTTCTGGATCTCTGTCTAGCTAATTCCAGCTTGTCTATCGCCCACCTTATCATTCGTCACTTTCTCATGTGTACATTCACAAACATACCAACCCAGTGTATACGCCTGATGGTGTGCTGAAAGCAGCCCTGTGGGTGTTGTGTTATTATATATACTGCTGTAGAACAGACTCTGCGTGGTTTGTTTTAGCCCTGCTTCCATAAAGGACTCCAGGTGCAAGTGTTTGTATCTGAAAACACAATCGTTTAGATGTAGAGTTTGGATTTGGTGATGGGAATTGGAGGACTCCTAGATAATCAGATCTTACCAGAAGCGTTTTGTCTTAGTGTCTTGTGTGTGAGTATGACCTTTGAAAATGTACCCTTTCTCACAGTGAGAGTATTTGTTAAACATTGTACCGAATTGGTGGTGGATATGGATCCACGCATAAGCTGCAATCCAAGTTTTAACTGAATTAAACGTTCTTGGATTTCTGATCTGTTTTCTCCTTTGCTTCTCCTTTGTTTTTCTTGTCTACCCACCCTGTCTCCCTCTCCTCATGTTTCAATCTCACTTTTTCTGTTTTAGAGAGAAGAAAAAGGGAGTGGGGGGGGGGGAGATTGTTGTCTGTCAGTTGGAGAGAGGTGTCTGGCAGAACTGTGTTAATAAGATTTTCTCAGCTGTTTCTGAATGGATCTTTATATCAAATTTGGATAAAAGGATGGATCTTTGAGAAATTGTGAAACATAAGTTTGGAGTCGCATTGCTAACATCAAGGTCACACAGAACAAAAAAATGGTGTATAATCAGCACTTTTTGAGCAAAGCGTTCGAACAGCAATTTCTCAGGAACTACTGACAGTATTTACATTTTTTCCACTGTTGTAACAGTTTATGTAGCAGTCCTTGCTTCATGTCAAGTTTTATTTCATCTGATGCTTCTTCAGGGTCACAGTGATCTTATAAATTTCAAAAACACAATTTTCTGTAATAATTTTATATGGGAAGGAAGATCGTTAGAATAGATTGACCATTGTGTGTGTGAGGGGGGGGGGGGGGGGGTGTTCCTTCTTTTCTCAAGGTGATAACTGCTTTTTTTTATTTTTTATTTTTTTTAATGAATTCTGGAAAGTGTTCAAAAGTGCAGTTAGTTCAGTTTGGTTGTCATTGGTTTCTTTCTGTTCTGTGCATCGTATACTGATCTGGATACAGCAAAAGCACTAATAACAGAAACTGAGAACTTTGGAGAAGGATTGAAGCAAGAATGGGGGATTTGGAGTTTGTTCAAGTAGGATTCATTATACTCAGGACATACCCTATGTGCTTTGTCTATATGTACACATCAGAAATGATCTTGATAAAATCCTTTAAGCCAGTGCAAAACTATGTATGTACCGGTGCAGACAATTCAGTTCAGTTCAATTTCATTCAAACTACTCAGTTATCTCTATAAGACAAATAGAATACAACTGCTGCCACAGTGCCATTCACAACAGTAAAGTACAGGCAAGGAAGAGCAAGACGAACAAAAAAAAATATAGTTCATTATTACCAGAAAAACAAAAGTAGAAATAGAATGTGTACTCAGTATAACAAAACAAGACGTGCAAATTTTCAGCCAACTGGCCTCTGTCAAGTATATACAAAAGACAAAAAAGAATAAATACATAATGCCTAACAACAACAACAACAACAACAACAACAACAACAACAACAACAACGGCAACAAAAAACCACCAGTCTATCCAACTGCCGAACGTCGCATCCTGGCAGGCGAGAGTGACCGTTTATTATTCAGCAAAGAATGTAGTTAGTGTATTGTGAGGAACTGTGTCCACAGTAACGTTAGACAGGGGGGGCGGGGGGGGGGGGGGGGGATGTTACTGCTAGCAATTATTAGTGTATTGTGAGGAACAGTAACGTTAGACAGGGGGGGGGGTACTACTGCTAGCAATTATTAGTGTATTGTGAGGAACAGTAACGCTAGACAGGGGGTGGTACTACTGCTAGCATTTATTAGTGTATTGTGAGGAACAATAACGTTAGACAGGGGGTGGTACTACTGCTAGCAATTATTAGTGTATTGTGAGGAACAGTAACGTTAGACAGGGGGTGGTACTACTGCTAGCAATTATTAGTGTATTGTGAGGAACAGTAACGCTAGACAGGGGGTGGTACTACTGCTAGCATTTATTAGTGTATTGTGAGGAAAGTAACGTTACACAGGGGTGGTACTACTGCTAGCATTTATTAGTGTATTGTGAGGACCAGTAACGTTAGACAGGGGGTGGTACTACTGCTAGCATTTATTAGTGTATTGTGGGGAACAGTAACGTTACACAGGGGGTGGTGTTACTGCTAGCATTTATTAATGTATTGTGAGGAACAGTAACGTTACACAGGGGGTGGTACTACTGCTAGCATTTATTAGTGTATTGTGAGGAACAGTAACGTTAGACAGGGGGTAGTACTACTGCTAGCATTTATTAGTGTATTGTGAGGAACAGTAACGTTAGACAGGGGGTGGTACTACTGCTAGCATTTATTAGTGTATTGTGAGGAACAGTAACGTTAGACAGGGGGTGGTGCTACTGCTAGCAGTTATTCTTTGTTGTCTGTTGTTTACCTTTGACAAAGACCAGTTGGCTGAAAATTTGCGTTTGCCTTGTTTGGTCATATTGAATACGTGCTCCTTTTTTGTTTTTCTGGTTATTTGCTTGAGTGCTGGCAGTCACTTTGATTCAGACTTTAGATTCATTATTGTCAGGGATTGTATTTTCAATTGTTCTGAACTGCTAGTACTGCAGCTAACATTGTGTGAACTAAGGCAGTGACATCAAACTACTTGCATGGATCATTTCTTCCTCAAAGAACATAGTGTGATATCAGCGAATGTGTTCCCAGTAATCATAGACAAGAGGGTGGTGCTATTGGTAGCACTGTGCATACAAAGACAAATAAGGTCAGGCTGAAAGCAAGATGAAAATAAAGATGGAACAGTTGAGTACTTTCTGAGTATCAGCTAGTCAGCTAATGACTTGAATGCTGGGTAGAGTGTAAAATGTGGACAAATGTGTAAGCCATGCTATGTATAATAGTTACTCTCCTCTAAAAGTCTTCTCTAAATGTTAATTGGTAAAGTGATGACAAGAAGTCTGCCTCCTTCACCCCCTTCTTTTTTTTAATTTATTTATTTTTTATTATTATTAAAAAAAAAGAAAGTGATATAAGATAGTGAGACAGAGTTTCCAGTCTCTGTGTATAAGCTCATATAGTCTTAATGTGTTTTAGATACCAGTAAAAAAAATCTTAACTGTCCTAAAACATCTGGAAAAATCCTTCAAGATATTTGATATTTTTTCATTTACAGTGGGCCATGCTCAATCAGATTTATTCATTCATGACTGCCCATTGGGGTCTTTGACCCAATTCATGTAAACAAACCTTGGAATTACATGTGCACACACATTCACACACACTCACTCACACACACACACACTCACACACACTCACACACACTCACACACACACACACACACACACACACACACACACACACACACACACACAACACACACACACACACACACACACACACACACACACACACACACACACACACACACACACACACACACACACACACACACCATGATTAAATTTAATCATATTTTCAAGAGAGAAATTGGGGGAGGAGGAAAAACTACTACAGCGTGATTAATTTGATGAGACAAATTAAAAGCTGCATAATTACTTTGATGCTTGTCTGTACTGTAAAAACTGAAACATTGTCCTCACAGAACGAAATTGCTCCATCAAAGGAAACCAGCGTCCTCTGCAGGGGAACTCAGTCTGCATTGCTGTTTCATCATTATCCCCCCTGTTGTGTTGTAATTGATCTGCTAATAGAATCCAGTTGCTTTTTGTTGAACTCGCTTGTATTACATGCATGAGTGTGTGTTAGAACTTGGGTCACAATGAATGATTTGGGATTTTGTGTTCTTACCATGGTTAAGTTATTGATGTTGCAGAAATTACATTGCATGGTTGATAGTTTGCAGTGGATTATCTTTTGCTTATCTGAAATTTATGGTGGATAATTTACTGGAGCCATTGTCATGAGAAATTGGTGTAGTGAGTTGATTATGTATGTAATCTGTCCAAGAACGTTGTTTCGTGATGGGTAACCTTTTGAGATATTGTTCTATCTGTGATGAGTTTGTTTCCCTCTCTTTTGTACCATTGTCTTGGACAAACAACACAGGAGATTAGGATATTGTGTATTTTATGATTGGTAGTCTCTGGGATGAGAAGGTAATGTCCCTATCTCCCATTGACATTCAACCTTGGGTCTTTGATATAGTGTAGGCACCAGGCATGCTGCACCAATCTGTGAAGACATTGCAGACAAGCACAGAACCTGTCTATGAATTCAGTTTTTTACATCGTATAACACCCTTTGATACCAGAAAAGATCTTTTGACAATCCTGTAATGACTGTGGGACCTCTTAATAATACCTTGTTCTACAGAGTCCCAGAAACCAACTGTTGTAGGGTATTGCTTGATCTGCCCTACTCAGGCTGCTGTGGGGGCCCTGACACTGGAAAGTGCAATGTGTGCATTGAGACAAGTGGATAATTGATTGAAATGCTATGTTGTGAATAATAGACTGTATGTATGAAGATGTTATGGTATTTTATCATGATGTTGTGTAAGTTAATGAAGACTTTGTAGATATGTAGTTATAATTTTGACATATTGTTTGATATGATCGAATGTTGACAGCCAATGTGCAGTCTCCACGTCACAGCACCACCAGTAATGTGATGCCAGATCTGCTGCCTCCCCACACCCCACCCCAGTCACGCTCACCCCCTACCCCACAACGGCCACAGGACAAGACTACATCTGATGAGGTAGGCATTCTCTCACCGATTTGTCCCTTTGTCAAGTCGCTTTCTCTCATGTACATCATAGTCTTGGAAATGTCTCATTCAGCATTTGACATTGTGAGCACTCAATTTTTTTTTTTTGTTTTTTTTTTTGAGTGGGTAGAATCTTTCTGTCATTTTGTGTTTTCTGGATGAAGCAGCTGAAAGTGTGGTAATTTAAACTTACATTGTGAATGAAGGAAAATGAAATAAGAACAGCTTTGATATGATTTATGATACTATTTTCCTGAGACTGACAATGTTAGGATAAAGTTGATTGCATTAGTAGGCTACTGTAGCTACTGTAGGTAACCTGTAGTAGGGCAAGGATTGAAATGAATCTGAAGTACTAAAAAAAATAGTGAAGTCATTCACTGTGGAAATGTTGTCTTGAATAAGTTGAATAAAAGCATGTAGTTTTATTTCAGGCATGATTTCTTTATAACTGTTGTTGTTCAGTTATACACCCTGTATAAATTATGTTTCTCAAATACTCCCGGTTTTGTTCCGTGGTCCCATTAGTACTGATGCTCAGATTACCGTTGTACCCTTGAGTTCCAAAGTATTCAGTTACTTTTAGACTTAAGTTGATTTGTGTCAAGACAGTGCCATATATACCTGTCATGGACTGTGTGTGTTTCCCCAAATGTATACCCATTCCTTGGTTGTCCCACAATGTATGACTTCATCTTTTTCCTTCATTGTCATTCTGCCACCATCTCTGTTCTGGCCATGAAGACAGAGGCTCGGGTGGGGGTTAGTGCTGATGGGTTTAGAGCGGATTGCTGGCTTCTTGGTCTCAGTTGCGGGTTTCTGTCTCAGCTACAATTCTTTTGTTTGTTGGTTGCGTGGACTGAATTGTTCAATCCCAGTAATGGCTTGCTAGAAGGAGGACAAATGTTAATGCATAGAAGTGGGTGTTGCTGACTTTACCTTCTTTTTTTTAAAATTTTTTTTTTTATTAGGTTTGGCCTGTTTGGGTTGTGCTTTATGATCACAGATACAGTGTGGACTTTTGCTTGATGTGTGAGTGGGTTTGCAGTGAAATGAACAGGTACTTAGCTTGATACATACTTTGCTGGTGTCCTGTTTTCTTTTTCATATTTCTAAGGTTGTTTATGTAATGAGCACACATGTGGCATTCTGCCTTTCATATTTTTAAGGTTTGGGTTATTTGATGGTGCATTGTGGATTATGGGTATGGTGTGGACCTTAATATGCTGTTTGGTGTTTGTGTTGGTTTGAAGTGAATGAACAGGTAGCTTGGATGCATTTGGAAGTATTGCATCTTCAGATTACAAGATGCCTATGGAGTAAATCAGGCAGTGAACTTTTTGAGGCTTTAACTTTCCCTGTGTACAGCAAGTGTCTGATAGCTAGTGGTTAAAATGTCTGTCACAAAGGCAACTTTGCTTGAGGTGCCTGACCACCTTTGAGGCGCAGATTTGAAACCAGGTGGAGGAGGTGGAGGAAAATTAAAATGGGAGAGCAGAAGGGCATCCAGGAGTGATGACCTGGATGCAGCCCAGCCCCCATAGACGATGACAGAATGAAAGGAGTTTAGAGCTGAAACACTTCTGCTGCCCAGGTTTCTAAGAGTTTCTTGCTACTGACACATGGCTAAACTGTTGAGTTCCAGGATCTGTCTGGAGGACGTACAGGAAAGGTCAGATTTACGAACTTGATGGGCTGGCTCACCAGCTTGCCTCCAGTTCCATAAATGAAAGGTGCACCTAGGATTCATCAAAAGGGGAAAGAGAAGAATGAATCAGTTGGTGCCAACTGGATCACAACCAAAACTCCACAACAGACTATGAATAAAAAACCAGTGAAATCTCCATGCGCTTGTGTGAAGAAGATTCTAATGAGCGCAGCATGAAGGTCCACAGGACGAAAAAAAAAAGCTGTATGAAGACTGATGAATGGGAAGCAATGCGCTGCGCCAGCTGGTAAGACAGAAAACAGAAAGCCAAGGCCAGGAGCCAAATCACAATACCAAGGATGTCCACACTGAGGATTCAGAAAGGAATTTGTTCACGCCCATAATGCCAAGTGCCAGAAACTCAACTTGCAAGCTGTAGGGACAGGTATGGATGGTGTACAACAGCCAGTAAACTTTGTCAGGCATAAACTGACCCCATGTGCAGAGATTGCTCTCCTAATAAAGAGAACTTGGCCTTCAAGTGCCTGACCACCTTGCAGATATTGGCTGTAGAACCTGGGTGGAGGGAAGAAACTGGTGACAGCTGAAGGATGTCCAGGAGTCAGGACCTGGATGTAGCCCAACCTCCTTAGAGTGTAAGGTGTTTAGGGCCATAACACTTGTGTGAGCAGAGGCTTCTTCTCTGAGGACATTTGGCTGTCCAGCTGCCCCCAAGTATTCTTGCTACTTTATGTGTACTCTGTAAGATTACATATGAACTGTAGATATAGATATGTCACTTTGCTCCAGTTTTTATTGTGATTTGCACCTAGAGATTTGCTGTGACTGAGCACATTACTCACTGCTGCTGAACAAGTTATATACTGCTTGCTTTGTACTCATGATTAGCTGTGGTCTCTTTGAATATTTAACGCTTGTCTGCAATACTGGGATGGCTTTGGCATTGATTGGCAGTAATGTTTTAGTGGGCGTGTTTACTAAATTCTGTTCTGCAGGGTTTGCGATGTATCATTGTGAACCTCTTCCAGGATGGCATTGATGACCTTTAATGAAAATCGTTCAGAAGTGGCATTGATGCGAAGTTATGGAGATAGCACACTTTTCATGAATGTGAAGTTGAGTTTTGTCAAGACGGCATCAGGGCATGCAGATGAACGATCTGTACAGCACTTTATCTGCCAAGTTCTGTGCTAGTTATTTTATTGACTTAGTTATAGTGACATTGACCATACTTTGTTGTGGATGTATCGCGATAACACTTCTGAATTTCTGCACACACACAGGGTTTGACATGCCATAAATGCTGTTTAATTGATGTGTTGATTGAAACTAGTTGAAAATGATGGTTCAGTTGTATAATATCTTTGTTTCCTGTTGCTGGATTTTATCTGTGATCTTGATGTTAGCCCTGGTAATGGCTCTATTAATTAGCTGGGCTGTAAGCAAGCAACATAGACATGAAATTTTGGCTCTTTTACTGAAATGTGGGCATGTTTTTGAAGAAGGTTAGGATTGTTTTCCTGGATGCAGATTTGTGGCACTTGCTTTTTTGAACCAGTACTGAAGTTTCCGGTTAGTCATTTTGATTTGACATTACTGCAAAAAGAAAAAACAAAAAACAAAAATAAATTTAAAAAAAAAACTTTTTCTGCATATTACAAAGGAAGAGGGGAAATGGGGAGAGGAGAATGGTTTAATGAATTAATGGCTTTTGTCAGTAAATACGTCTTGGAGTAGGTTTTAATTTGTGTGCAATTTATCATAAGAAATAGTGTGGATATACAAATGGGCGATAGTTTTATCCAAAAATGTTACAGATTGATGGATGGTTGGTGACCTGAAGGAATTCGGAAAGGAATGTAAGACGATATCAAAAGGGTGATAATTTTGTCCAAAGATGTGACAAATTGATGGATGGTTGGCCACCTGTAGGAAATGAGAAAGGAACTGTAAGACGGTATTCAGATGGCAATAATTCTGTCCAGTGACGTGACAGATTGATGAATGGTTGGTCACCTATAGAAAATGAGAAAGGAGTTGTAAAACGTTATATCAAGGGAACGAAATAGTCATGAATGTAGTGGACAATGTTTGAAATATGGTCACAATTTGAGAGGTTGCCATTAGAATATAGGAAGTGTTACTGGAGCTTGTTCTGTATTTAACTACAGCAGACCACTGTTGGTTTTCCCAAGCATGTACAAACATTCCAGATGTAATGCTGTTGGGAAAACTGGCCTTCTCTGCTCCACGCTTCCACTATCCCATATGCATTGACACCACTGATGCCATATGATGAGAAGGTCCAAATGATCATAGCATAAGCCATAAGCCTGTACGTAAACCCTATGCTTTGGGAGGTGATTGTCATGAGAGTGGTGAAGCATTGGTGTTCTGAGTCCTATCCAGTACCTTGTGGTGTTCTTGTTAACTAACTATGCTCTGGCAAAAAGGATAAAGTAGAGGGCTTTAACTGGTGGTGGACATATAAATTCTGCATATTTGGATAGTTTTCTTTTTGCATGTGAGCACTGTTTTTGAGATATTTCCATCTTCATTGATATGTATTTTATCATGAGACCCTGCATATTTCTGAACGTGGAAAAGAACAAAAGTGTTTTTGCTCGGTTTATGTCAGGTAGCCTACTGCCAGTTGTTTACAAGAAATCCCTTGTTTCTTTACGCACCATGGTGGAGATTTTTCCCATCTCCCAGGTCAATATTTGTGCACGCCTGCCAGTGCCTAAACCCCCTTTTCAGTTCCGTTCTTGTGTAAATACATGTAGAAAATATCAGATATGCATGTTAAAGATTCTGTAAGTCCTGTCAGTGGCTGGTTTAATGAAACATGAAAACACCCAGCATGCAAACCACAGCAAAATTTATCATTAACCTTACTTGTTTGTCCTTTCCAGTCTTATTAGACATGGGATTTAAGTAACTAGTTTTCATTGCTCAGATTTTTTATTTAATTTAATTTATTTATTTATCTATTTTTTTACTGTTTAGTGCCCATCTTACAGTCACCGCTCTTAGCTGTAACACGGGTTCCCCTGTATGTCCTCTCCTTATGAAAAGAGAAAATACTACGTCCTGGTCATAGCTTTAGATCTGTTTGTGAATCATAACTATAGCTTAGGGCAGAAATGTTAAGAAGAATTACAATACTTTTCCTGTAAATGAACTGACTACTTGATAACTATGCACAGTCGTAGTGGCTGCCATGATTATTTTGGAAGTCCATTGTTTGGCACTTGTAGTGAAGCATGCATGGAAACATCCACTTGCTATGGTGCTGTCTTGAGCAAGCAGACATTTGGATTGTCCAGAGCTCTGGAGACGGTCTTTACTGTGATTATGTAGACTGTCATATAATGGGAGACTGTCTTTACTGTGATTATGTAGACTGTCATATAGTGATACGTAGACTGCATATAGTGATTACGTAGACTGTCATATAGTGATTACGTAGACTGTCATATAGTGATTATGTAGACTGTCATATAGTGATTACGTAGACTGTCATATAGTGATCATGTCTGGCATAATGTGGAGACGAGCAGGTTATGATGGCTTATTTTTGGCACTGATTACTTTTTTGTTGTGTTTCTCTTTCACTTTGGTATTGAGTCTTGATGATAACATGAGTACGGATTTAGGATTGAGTCCTGGTGTTGTCTCAGTCCCGACGTTTGTGGGACACAGGGAGGAAATCATTCTGGTTCTGATATATAGGGTTCGTCCTGATTATTGTGGCATGGGAATGAAGTCAGATTATTTGTAAGATAGAATGCAGTTTTGTCTGTTTTTTTTGTTTTTTTTTTAAATTCATGAATGATGAAAGGGATGAGTAGATACTGGACATGATACAGAGTTTTCATGCGTAATTGTTCATTGTCAAGTAAATCAGTGACCTGGTTTGTGTGCTAGCTTGACAACATTGCCCCAAAACACCCAGCCATAAATGGATACATGGCCTCCTTACAGACAGGACAGGTAAAAGCAGCCAGGGATATGATAATTGGTCACTACCCTCACAGTGCTCGCCACTGAAGATGTTCAGGTCTCTTTACACATCTCTCACCAACCATGCCTTGATCTGTTTGTTATCTTGACCCTTTTAACCCTTTGGCTCCTGCTTTGTCAACCATGTTAGCAAAGTAAAAAGTAACCCTTTGACTCCCTCATCCTGCTGGAAGCTGGTTGATAGGGTGAAGTTCATATTTGTTGTGATGGTGAAATGAGCATTTGGTCTTTAGTCAGAAATTCCTATATTGTTGTGATGGTGAAATGAGCATTTCGTCTTTAAGAAATTCCTTACATTGTTGTGATGGGGAAATGAGCTTTTGGTCTTTAGTTAGAAATTCCTATATTGTTGTGATGGTGAAATGAGCATTTGGTCTTTAGTCAGAAATTCCTACATTGTTGTGATGGGGAATGAGCGTTTGGTCTTTAGTCAGAAATTCCTATATTGTTGTGATGGTGAAGTGAGCATTTGGTCTTTAGTCAGAAATTCCTATATTGTTGTGATGGTGAAATGAGCATTTGGTCTTTAGTCAGAAATTCCTACATTGTTGTGCTGGGGAAGTGAGCGTTTGGTCTTTAGTCAGAAATTCCTATATTGTTGTGATGGTGAAGTGAGCGTTTGGTCTTTTGTCAGAAATTCCTATATTGTTGTGATGGTGAAGTGAGCGTTTGGTCTTTAAATTATCAGAAATTCCTATGTTGTTGTGATGGGGAAGTGTTCATTTGGTCTTTAGTCAGAAATTCCTGTATTGTTGTGATGGGGAAGTGTTCATTTGGTGTTTAGTCAGAAATTCCTGTATTGTTGTGATGGGGAAGTGAGCATTTGGTCTTTAGTCAGAAATTCCTGTATTGTTCGTTATTTCGTTCATTATTTCTTTTAACGTCTATACACATATGTGCTTTTAGACGGTCCTGTATTGTTGTGGTGGTGAAGTGTTCATTTGGTCTTTAGTCAGAAATTCCTATATTGTTGTGGTGGTGAAGTGTTCATTTGGTCTTTAGTCAGAAATTCCTATATTGTTGTGGTGGTGAAGTGTTCATTTGGTCTTTAGTCAGAAATTGTTGTGGTGGGGAAGTGAGCGTTTGGTCTTTAGTCAGAAATTCCTGTATTGTTGTGGTGGTGAAATGTTCATTTGGTCTTTAGTCAGAAATTCCTATGTTTTGTGATGGGGAAGTGAGTGTTTGGTCTTTAGTCAGAAATTCCTGTATTGTTGTGGTGGTGAAGTGTTCATTTGGTCTTTAGTCAGGAATTCCTGTATTGTTGTGATGGTGAAGTGAGCGTTTGGTCTTAATCAAAATTCCTGTATTGTTGTGATGGTGAAGTGAGTGTTTGGTCTTTAGTCAGAAATTCCTGTGTTGTTGTGATGGGGAAGTGAACATTTGGTCTTAGTCAGAAATTCCTGTGTTGTTGTGATGGTGAAATGTTCATTTGGTCTTTAGTCAGAAATTCCTGTGTTGTGATGGGGAAGTGAGCGTTTGGTCTTTAGTTAGAAATTCCTATATTGTTGTGATGGTGAAGTGAGCATTTGGTCTTTAGTTAGAAATTCCTTAATTGTTGTGATGGGGAAGTGAACGTTTGGTCTTTAGTCAGAAATTCCTGTAGTGATGGGGAAGTGAGCATTTGGTCTTTAGTCAGAAATTCCTGTAGTGATGGGGAAGTGAGCATTTGGTCTTTGTCAGAAATTCCTGTAGTGATGGGGAAGTGAGCGTTTGGTCTTTAGTCAGAAATTCCTGTAGTGATGGGAAGTGAGCATTTGTTCTTTGTCAGAAATACCTATATTGTTGTGATGGGGAAGTGAGCATTTGGTCTTTAGTCAGAAATTCCTATATTGTTGTGATGGGGAAGTGAGCGTTTGGTCTTTAGTCAGAAATTCCTGTAGTGATGGGGAAGTGAGCATTTGGTCTTTAGTCAGAAATTCCTGTAGTGATGGGGAAGTGAGCATTTGGTCTTTGTCAGAAATTCCAATATTGTTGTGATGGGGAAGTGAGCATTTGGTGGAAGAAGGAACCTGATGAGCACTGGTGGTCTGGTGGTCATATGTCATGAAGACGAAGATGAAGTGAATGCTGCAGTGGTGAAGTGTGTACATAATATGTACGTTGATGGTTGAAGATGGAGTCCTTTGGCTTAGAGTTCTAGTGATTGAATAGCACAGTTTCAGAAATTGTTGATGTAATTTCTGTCTGTTTATGGAGAAAGTTGAAGATGGAACCTGTTTGGGCATTGAGTCCTACACAACATGCAACAAATAAAGATCATTCTGAAGAGACTGACATATGTTTGATGATGATAGACTGAATCAAGTGAAACGATTCTACTGAATGAGTTATTAGTATGGTGGTCAGTAGTGTGGTAGTCAGTATGACTGAAAGTTGGAGTAAAGACTCAACAACCATTTTTGCCAAATGGATAGGTAACATTTGCCTAGATGCTTACTGCCCCAGTCCAGCAATCTGACTTTAGAGACGAGGAAGGTAAAGCAGTAAGGGGGAAGAGATGTGAATCACCTTCATAACACTGGTCTTCAGAGAAGTTGAGCTTCCCAAGGACCACTGAGGTTACAAAAGACCTGTACTTTTATGTATGGTGCTTTTGAAACTTTTTCAGCAAACTTGAAGAGTTAGGAATGCTTAAGAAGGATTCAGTACACTTGGACATTTTCTTCTGTGGGTCCACCCAGATCAGGCAGACACCTTGAGCCTGCTCAAAACCCTGTGTGCTGTATCGGTCTGAAATAGGGAGGCAGGAGGGTAATGGACCTGTGCAACACTGAGCCGACACCACCAGATTGATTGAAATATTAAGATTGGCAGTGAACGGGCCAGGATTGAATTCCAGACATCAATAGCTCCATCAGCAAAAATGAGCTATCTGTGCAAAACTTGATGCTGATGGAGGTAAACTTGTGTCAGTTGTACAAGTCTTTCTTTGTTTGCATCACTCCGGAGTGTCTTGATGAATTGATAATCCATGGAATGCTGGATTTGTGAATGGTCAAAATGTAGATTAATTAGTGGATTCATTGGCTGCTAAATACATACTGATAGATAGATGTAATGTGTGCCTGTCTAGCCATAATTGGAAAAGCCCATGCACCTACTGTTGCACTTTTTTTTTACCCAGTTGTGAAAGTTGTCTGATAGTGGACAGTTTTGTGGTGTATGTAGTGTGTATGTAGGGAATTCATGCATGTTTGTGCATAACTTCCATAAGTGTGTCGTCTGTTTGTAAATTTGGGGACCTAGGTTTATTGAGAGGGAGGGGGGAGAGAGAGAGAGAGGCTGTTGTATGGATATAACAGCATTTGGGTTGGGTTGGTCCTGCAGAAGACAATGTGGCACAGATTAAGGAAAAGTGGTACAGCAGATAACTTGTGTTCCTGATAAGAGTGTAAATGAATGGTCGGAATGTGCTCAGCTCCATAGAGGTCTGAAACAAGTGGTTTTATGCAGAACAGCGAAATGAGGGGTGGTTATGTGCACATTATAAGAATTAGTTAACTGGTAGTTATGAGCACTGTAGAGATATGCGGATGTGGACCCCCACCTGTTGCAAAAAATACTCCACATCATTGCACAGGTACATTCCTGTAGTGTCTGGCTGGGATGACCAGTGTGTGAATTATTCACAATGAGCATCAACAAAAAGATGTCAGTTCCAAAGCCTCTTTTGTCATGATAATTGGTCCCAGCCAGGCGTGTCTCATCCGTGACAATCGGCCGCATTATCAGCTTGCATTATTGACGGGAAAACAACCACCGTGCTGTGGAAAAAGTTCTCCAAACAGCCTTGAGCATTTGTTATGATAATAGGGTGATTGATAATAGAGTGACTTGATTAGTGCAGGTATTGGATTGGGAGAATTGGCAAAGAGTTTTGTAATTTGCAAATCATTCCGTGCCTGTTGTACAAAGGGTCATCTGTTGATGGTAGTGATCATTTAGAAGTCCCCAGGAGAAGGAAAACACACGGGGGGTGCATGTGTTGTTGGCCGTACCAACAGGACAGTGCTTAGTGTGTGTATGTTGAGTGTGGTTTGTTAATGTATGTATGTTTGTTGTTTTCTTTTTACCACAGATGGTAGTAGCATGTTTAATTGCACGGTAAAACATATTTGCAAACAAATACAAACTTGTCTTAATCCTTTCACTCCCTTACCATGTCCGTCAGTTGTGAAAACTTCAGATGTAGTCTGGTATGGGGTAAAGCATAATACATGTTCAGATGTATGTATGTTCAGGTATAACCACCCATATACAATGTGGAATATAAAGCTTTTTGAACTTTCAAACCTTTATTTAGCTGTCGGTGTCTACTTGGTGTCGTGTGTAGTCTTTATCCATCGTATGTTTTGCCTATTTTTTAGTTGTTGACTAATTAACATGTTTGTCAAAAGTTAATTTTGAATGAGAATGATAATTGAAGTGATTGTTACACGAGTGCTGGTGTGTGAATATTTGACTGCTGCACGATGCTTGTGCTTGTGCATGATGGCTCTTCGCCGTCTGCCACTGGTGGCTTTGGTGGATTTTTGTGTGCCAGAGGTGGTGTCAGTTGTTGACTGTGACATGCCATGCTGTCAGTTCTCTTGTGGCTCTTGTGTGCTCTTGTTGTTTTCTCTTGTGTGGCTGGATAGTGTTTATGGAGATTCTAAGTCTAACACATTGTGCTGTTTGTCTTTTCCCTCCCTCTCTTGGCATTTTTTTTCCTTCTGCATCTTGTTATGAATGATAATTGCATGCCTCACTGTACACTACAGTGTAAGTGAAACCATTTTGAAATGTTTTCCATTCAGACATGTCTCTCCCCCTCCTCCTCTCATTCCTTCCTTCCCAACCGCCAGTCTGTTTTGTTTTGATACGATTGATATTGATTAACCTTTTTTCACCAAGTTCAATTTGATACGATTGATATGTGATTAACCTTTTTGTCACCAAGTTCAATTTGATACGATTGATATTTGATTAACTTTTTTGTAACTAAGTTCAAATGGAGTCGAGAGACGGGAATTAGGATTATCTGATGTCGATTTGATTTATGTTGTAAATGGAAGAGGAAGAGGAAGAGGCAGCACATGTGTCCACTTTTGCACAAGTTTTGGTAATGGTACGCACTTTTAGGTAAATGTATGTACGCTCATACATGCATGCTTGAGGCCAAGCACACATGCTTCGTGTACGCGTATGCACACATGTGTTACAAGATACACCTTTACAAGCATGCGCACGCACACACACACACACACACACACACCACACACACACAACACACACACACACACACACACACACACACACACACACACACACACACACAGAGCAAATTTAGAGCATAATGTGTACACACACACACACACACACACACACACACACACACACACACACACACACACACACACACACACACACACACACACACACACTACACACACACACACACACACACACACACAGAGCAAATTTAGAGCATATGTGTGTGCACTCGTGTACACACCACACATGCACACACTCACAAGAAAAAAAGAAAGAAGAAAGGGGAAGAAAATCTCGACTACATTTGCCACTGGAGGAGTCAAAGGGAGAGGGGTGGCTGGGTGGCTGGACAAGAGACAATAAATAAAAGATACATTATTTACTGTTTTCCACCGGTCATTCCAGAAAACACAAAATGATAAAACAACAGAAAACAGACAAAGCCATTGTCATCTCTTCCCCAATATTGATGGTTATCAAAACAGTGCTACTGATGATAAAAAAAAGTAAATGAAATTGTAAAATGTCAAATTGCAACACAGTCCAATGCTTTTTCTGGTCTATTTTTTCATCCTACATGGTGTATGTGTCACACTTAACAAACGATAAAAAAAAAATGTTAAAAATCCTCTTTCGTTGCTCTGTTGATAGGAAATAGTGTGGTGTGAAATGCAGCTTGTAGTGTTTGACCAATGATGGTAGTACTTGTGGTACTTGAGCTACAGCCCGTTGACCCACAGAGCCAAAACTGGACCACTTAATTAAAGCAGTCCTTTGGAGGAAAAAAGTCCTCTGGCAGTCAGACCTGTGTCTGTGCATGTCACTGTTGCATGTAAGTCAAGGCCGGCAAACTGGTGCCTTAGTCCCCATCCATCTAAAGAAAACCGCAGGTGACATTTGTTTGTGGCAGTGCATCTTTCAGTCATGCAACTTAAGAAATAAAATGTGCTTATTGATGACAGGAAAGGTGATAGCAAGGATTGATGGTAAATGGATGGGTCCAACATAAATGGTAGCGAAGATTGATGGTAAATGGATGGATCCAACATGAATGGTAGCAAAGATTGATGGTAAATGGATGGATCCAACATAAATGGTAGCAAAGATTGATGGTAAATGGATGGATCCAACATAAATGGTATCAAAGATTGATGGTAAATGGATGGATCCAACATAAATGGTATCAAAGATTGATGGTAAATGGATGGATCCAACATAATGGTAGCAAAGATTGATGGTAAATGGATGGATCCAACATAAATGGTATCAAGATTGATGGTAATGGATGGATCACATAATGGTATCAAGTTTGATGGTAATGGATGGATCCAACATGAATGGTAGCAAAGATTGATGGTAAATGGATGGATCCAACATAAATGGTAGCAAAGATTGATGGTAAATGGATGGATCCAACATAAATAGTATCAAAGATTGATGGTAAATGGATGGATCCAATATAAATGGTAAAAAACACATATACACAACATCTACATACACACACAAACTGCGAAAAAATGTACTTTGACAGTACCTTCTCATCAGTAGTCATTTGAGATGTTGATGCTGTCTTGTTTGGGCTAACATCAACAAACAAAAACTAACCTTCCTTTTTTCAGAACATCATTACATTTTTTATCATGCTATCATAAAGATGGGGTCATGTGACAGACACATCATGAATTATATAAACATAATATACTCTATAATAACTGAAGATCCAAATGGCAAGTCAGCTGACAAAGATTGTTTCTAAGAAGATACTTTTCATATGTCATACTGAACTCATGTTGGTCATGACAGTCACTGGTAGACATGAAGTAGAGTTTGGCAGTGCCCTTTTTCTCCTGTATCAGAATACTTTGATATCAAAAATGTCTTTTATGTATGAAATAGTATAATCAGTAATAGCGTTTGACAAAATCTGCTTTGCCATAAGTTAACAACTTATGCGAAACATGTTTGGAATTTTTGATAACTCACTAATCAAATAATTTGTGTGAAAATGAACGATAGCAACTCTTAGCAAATGGAGCTGATTTACCTCGATATGGGGTTACCTTGGGTAACGTGAATTCAGTAATTTAACGTGAAAGCTGCCCAGTCAGTAAACTTAGCAAGTTGATTCTTTGATCATAACAGCATTGTCCATTTGTTTATTTTCATCTGGTTCAGCTTCAAGTTACAATTAGAACTATTGCATTGCATTCTGTTCTGTTAATTTGATGTAATGAAAGGAGATTTTCCGAAACATTGTAACAGTTTTGTTTGTCTTTTAAGAGGCCTTCTCATTCACTACGGCAAATAGAATTAGTCTCATACTATTGACAAGTTCAGTCAAGGTAAGGCATTGATCTGTACATGTTTTCTTTCTCACATTTGAATTTAGCACCAATATTTTAAAAAAAACAACAAAAAAACAAAACAACAAAAACTTTTAAGTAGGGCCTACCAGGAAAAGAAATGGTGCTTTTTTTTTTCAAAAATGAGGTAATGCAATACATGTTTCAGCTTTGCATGCATTATACTCATTTTGTTATTTCTCTGGAGTTGCGTGCGTGTGTTTCTGTATATGCCATTAATGTGTTCATAACATGGATGAAGTATCAGAAGGCTGAGGCTTCGGAAAGCATGCGCTTTGAAAAAAATCTGATTTTGCCATTTAGCTTTCTTGCACTGATAGGAGTGAGGAATGAATTGGACCCTGGACCCTGAAACCCGCTTAATGGCACTAATTGTAAAGTAGATTGGGCGACACTCTGTTGTGGATAGTCTTGCTTTTCGTCGGCCAGTTTGTGGCTGCTTTCTGTTTCTCATGGACGTTGTCTCGATTTTTCCATTCTTGCTTTACAACATGATGGATGATGGCTAACTGTGGTTTGGTGTGGACTTTGGTTTGGATTCTTCGCTCTCTCTTTGTAACTGACATTGATGGGCCTGGGCTGGTTGGCTGACTGTCCCGTTGTGTGCTCGTGGTGTGCTGTTTTGTTTATTGCGTTGACACTGATTTTTCTTTCCCCGTTCTACTTCCTCCTCCTTCCCTCGCTTAAAGTGATGTCCGTTCCTCTGTCGCGCTGGCCAGTCTTTTCTGTCTGTCCATCCATAAACTGTTCTCATCTCCCATCACCACCCTGCAGTACCGGCAGGCAGTCAGCCAACAACCTTCCATGCGTCACCAGAGATCCTTTTCCACCTTTGGCTTTGGGGCTGGGAGCGGTACCGGCACCCTGACGTCCTTGTCCTCACAGTCACGGCGCGGCTCCCAAATCAACGTCAATGTCACGCCCTCACAGACCACGGAGAGTGCTGGTGACACACCTGAGATCAGGAAGTACAAGAAACGATTTGGCTCCGACATTCTGTGTGCTGCCTTGTGGGGTATGTTGCTACCTTTTGTTCTTTTGTTTTCAATTGTTTTTCTACGTTTTTATTTTGAGGAGAGGGAAGAAAGATCATTGATACAGATGTTTGTATACCATGTTATGTGCAGTGTGTCTGTTGCACAGTATCCATTTATCTTTGTGTGAAAAATCTTCCAAAATCTGTGAACTCTGGTTTGTTGATGGATCTGTAATCGCTGTGTACATGTAAAACGCACAGTCTTGGTAGCTTTAACTTACGTGGTTACTTTAATGTTAAACTGTTTAGCAGTGATAAATTCAGCAGAATGGTTGGTTTGTCAGCATGGCTTAAGTTATCTGTCTTATGGAGTTGGATAGCTATGGAGAGATTTTAGAGCCCAGCTGTGGCTTTTGGGGCTGAGCTGTGAGGCTGTGATGGATGTAAGTTCATTCATCTCGATGCATGTTTGTAAATCTTTGAAAAATACAGGACCATAGTGTGTATACAAGAACTTCTTAGTTTTTTGTTTTGTTTTGTTTTGTTTTGTTGCTCATTTGTGTAGACCTGGTTGGAGTCCAGCCGTACAAACCAATACACAGGTTCAATCCTGACTTGCAAAACAACATGCATGTGGCCTCCAGACCACAAGGCTGTTAAATGGGTGCTTGGACTTTTGAAGTTTGGGAAAAGTAAAACAGTGAGGTAGAGGAGTGGGCACTGCTGTCATAATTATGACCTGAAAAAAGTGGAGATCTTTACCCTCTGATTGTCTGCAACCACAGGGTGATAGGATAAGCTTTGTTTTGTCTGATCCCTTGTGTGTGTGTGGTGTGTGTGTGTGTGTGTGTGTGTGTGTGAGGGGGGGGTGAGAGAGAGAGAGAGAGGCAGAGACAATCTCTTGACAGTTGAGCCAGCTGTTTCATGTATTAGCTGTATGAAAAGAGAGGTGTGACAGACAGTCAGTCAATGTGGATGAATATTGTCCACAGGGGTCAACTTGCTGATTGGCACAGAGAATGGACTGATGTTGCTGGATCGCAGCGGGCAAGGCAAAGGTATGTGGTTGTGAGGAGTGTGCTGGCTTGAAATTCTTGTCTAAAGAGTACAATTTTAATCTGCCTACACACATTGGCTAGACGACACATTTAACTTTTGGCAATAGACATTAATGTCACTGACAAAACATGTATCGTGTTGCAGCAGCCTCTTGAAGTCATGTCACATTTAGAGTGGTGAACAAGTGTAAGAGAAGTTGGGAAGAAAGTAAAAGGTCTCAGGCTAAATTGCCTAATTAGTCTGGGATTTCCAGCTCCACACCCCCATTGCTAGACCTAGGGCCTTGGTCACTTGTCCTTCAGAGGGGATGATCACTTAAGCTCTGATGTGCAGCATACGCTTTACACACCCAAAAGAACACATCAGCAAAGAACTTGGGCCCTGTAGTGTGTTGTAGAGCAATCTACTTAACTAAAAGATGGCATACAGGGTTTGCAGGGAGGAGGTGCAACATTTTGTTGTGATGCCCATGCCCAGACTTCCAACATAGATACTAAAGTGTGAAGTACTATAGTCCCGCAAACTACACAGGGGATCTGTAACAAGTTTCTTGCACAAGACACTTGGCACAAGAGGGAGCGACACAAACCCTTTAGCTGTCAAAACTGAATGCAGCAGCAGTGTTCTTGGGCTGTTGAGGGCTTGTGTGCAGTGAGCAGATTGTTTTGGTTTTTCCCCCTTGAGATTTTTGTTTTGGTTGGTTTGCTTGTTTGTTTATTTGTTTGCTTGCTTGTTTGCTTGCTTGTTTGTTTGGTTTTTTGTCAGCTGAGAGAGTGGTGTTAAACTGGCAGTTTAAATCTACATAAATCAATAATTGTAAACAGATTTCTGTTTATTATCTTACACTTTGCAAAAACTAAAAATAGACATGAGGATGACTTTATTGGTAAAGATACATTAACCCTTGGACTACTGCATCCTATCCACTAACTGCAAAAACTTAACCCTTTGATTCCCTCACCGTGTTAACCAGCTTCCTGCAGGATGAGGGAGTCAGAGGGTTAAGTTTTTGCCCTGCTAGCATAGTTGACAGTGCAGGATATTGGTGGACAGGGTGCGGGGGATTAAAGGGTTAAGATGAATAGGTTGAAAAGTCTTTTCAGTGCACAGTAATGTCCTCCTAAGTCCAAGCAAGGAACAGAAATTCTGCAAAATTTGCCAAATGGCATACAAAATGAAATTGATGTATGAGGGTGTTCATAATACAATGTAGCTCAGTGCGGTGCAGCACAGTGCAGTCTGTTTTTGCATGTTTCAGTGTACACCCTGATCTCACGGCGAAGGTTCCAGCAGATGGAGGTGTTGGAGGGACAGAACATTCTGGTCACCATCTCAGGCAAGAAGAACAAGATCCGTGTCTACTACCTCTCCTGGCTCAAGACCAAAATCTTCAAGTCAGACGGGGTGAGTTGTCCTGAAGGAATATGATACATGCTGTGTACTAAGTTCCCCAGAGGTGTGATTACAAGATGATATGGAATGGGATGTTTCAAGATAATGTGTGATGAATAGAAATATAATGTTGAACTGGATTTGATGGATACTTCAAGGTAGTTTTGTAATGATCAGGAACATTGTGTTGAACAGGATGCTTATGATAATTATGTGTGATGAATTTTTTCATGTGTCTTCAGAGTGACAAGAAGAATGGTTTTGTCAACGTTGGTGAGCTGGAGGGATGTGTACACTTCAAGATTGGTGAGCACATTTCATATTTTACTTTTGATAGTCTGTAGCATTGACTTTTTAGCGGGGGGGAGGCATCAAGTTCTGTAGCATGTCACTGTGACAGGGTGTTTTTGGTCACCAACATAATGACTGTAGTGCACTTCATGTTGACACAGCCACTGTATTTAATCAGACAAGGAATTAGAAAAATGATTGTCATTTTGGTATCACACTGCGTGCTTGTCAGGACACAGCACAGTAGAATGCCTCAGGCATCTGGCTGTAGTGTTTGACATGGGACGTGTATGTAGCCAAACAGGGATATGGAGAAAACATGGTTGTATAAATCATAGTATGATGTTCATGCCAGAACTTGTGCATAAAGTATTATTACATCATAATAACCAGCACATTGTCCAGATGCTTTGAGTAACATTCTGTCTGTCACATCCCATTTGTCATGTTCCCTGTTAGGTCCTGTAAGTAACATCTGTTCATTACATCCATTTGTCATGTTCCCTGTTAGGTCCTGTAAGTAACATTCTGTTCATTACATCCCATTTGTCATGTTCCCTGTTAGATCCTGTAGTAACATTCTGTTCATTACATCCCATTTGTCATGTTCCCTGTTAGTCCTGTAACATCCTGTTCATTACATCCCATTTGTCATGTTCCCTGTTAGGTCCTTAAGTAACATTCTGTTCTTTACATCCCATTTGTCATGTTCCCTGTTAGGTCCTGTAAGTAACATTCTGTTCATTACATCCCATTTGTCATGTTCCCTGTTAGATCCTGTAAGTAACATTCTGTTCATTACATCCCATTTGTCATGTTCCCATGTTAGTCCTGTAAGTAACATTCTGTTCTTACATCCCATTTGTCATTTCCTGTTTAGGTCCTGTAGTAACATCCTGTTCATTACATCCATTTGGTTTTGTTCCTAGTCTGTAGTACATTCTGTTATTAATCCACATTGTCATGTCCTGTAGGCAATTGTAAGTTACATTCTGTTCATTACATCATTTTGTGCATGTTCCACTGTTAGTATGTCCTGTAAGTACTTTCTGTCATTACATCCATTGTAATGTCCCTGTTAGTCACTGTAGTACACCTGTTCATTACATCATTTGTCATGTTCGGGAGTAAAACCTGTTCATTTTCCATTTTGTCATGTTCCCTGTTAGATCCTGTGAGTATTCTGTTCATTACATACCATTGTCATTGTCCCTGTTTAGATCTGTAGTAACATTCTGTTCATTAATCCATTTGTCATTGTTCCCTTTAGATCCTGTGAGTAACATTCTGTTCATTCATCCCATTTGTCATGTTCCCTGTTAGTCCTGTAAGTAACATTCTGTTTATTACATCCCATTTGTCATGTTCCCTGTTAGATCCTGTAGTAACATTCTGTTCATTACATCCCATTTGTCATGTTCCCTGTTAGTCCTGTAAGTAACATTCTGTTCATTACATCCCATTTGTCATGTTCCCTGTTAGGTCCTGTAAGTAACATTCTGTTCATTACATCCCATTTGTCATGTTCCCTGTTAGGTCCTGTAAGTAACATTCTGTTCATTTACATCCCATTTGTCATGTTCCCTGTTAGATCCTGTAAGTAACATTCTGTTCATTACATCCCATTTGTCATGTTCCCTGTTAGGTCCTGTAAGTAACATTCTGTTCATTACATCCCATTTGTCATGTTCCTGTTAGGTCCTGTAAGTAACATTCTGTTCATTCATCCCATTTGTCATGTTCCCTGTTAGTCCTGTAAGTAACATTCTGTTCATTACATCCCATTTGTCATGTTCCCTGTTAGGTCCTGTAAGTAACATCTGTTCATTACATCCCATTTGTCATGTTCCCTGTTAGAATCCTGTAGTCATTTCTCTGTTTCATTTACATCCCCATTTGTCATGTTCCCTGTTAGATCCTGTAAGTAACATTCTGTTCATTACATCCCATTTGTCATGTTCCCTGTTAGATCCTGTAAGTAACATCCTGTTCATTACATCCCATTTGTCATGTTCCCTGTTAGGTCCTGTAGTAACATCCTGTTCATTACATCCCATTTGTCATGTTCCCTGTTAGATCCTGTAAGTAACATTTGTTCTTACATCCATTTGTCATGTTCCCTGTTAGATCCTGTAAGTAACATTCTGTTCATTACATCCCATTTGTCATGTTCCCTGTTAGATCCTGTGAGTAACATTCTGTTCATTACATCCCATTTGTCATGTTCCCTGTTAGATCCTGTGAGTAACATTCTGTTCATTACATCCCATTGTCATGTTCCCTTTAGATCCTGTGAGTAACTTCTGTTCTTTACATCCCATTTGTCAATTTCCCTGTTAGATCCTGTGAGTAACATTCTGTTCATTACATCCCATTTGTCATATTCCTGTTAGATCCTGTGAGTAACATTCTGTTCTTTACATCCCATTTGTCATATTCCCTGTTAGATCATGTGAGTAACATTCTGTTCATTACATCCCATTTGTCATTTCCCTATTAGATCCTGTGAGTAACATTCTGATTCTATTACATCCCATTTGTCATTCCTGTTTAGATCCTGTGAGTAACATTCTGTTCATTGCATCCCATTAGTCATGTTCCCTATTAGATCCTGTGAGTAATGTTCTGTTCTTTACATCCCATTTGTCATGTTCCTGTTAGATCCTGTGAGTAACATTCTGTTCTTCATCCATTTGTCATGTTCCCTGTTAGATCCTGTGAGTAACATTCTGTTCTTTACATCCCATTTGTCATGTTCCTGTTAGGATCCTGTAGTAACATTCTGTTCATTACATCCCATTTGTCATGTTCCCTGTTAGGATCCTGTAAGTAACATTCTGTTCATTACATCCCATTTGTCATGTTCCATGTTAGATCCTGTTAGTAACATTCTGTTCATTTACATCCCATTTGTCATGTTCCCTGTTAGGTCTGTAGTAGTTAACATTCTGTTCATTACATCCCATTTGTCATGTTCCTGTTAGGTCCTGTGAGTAACATTCCGTTCATTACATCCCATTTGTCATATGTTCCCTGTTAGATCCTGTAGTAACATTCTGTTCTTTACATCCCATTTGTCATGTTCCCTGTTAGGTCCTGTAAGTAACATTCTGTTCTTTACATCCCATTTGTCATGTTCCCTGTTAGGTCCTGTAAGTAACATTCTGTTCTTTACATCCCATTTGTCATGTTCCTGTTAGATCCTGTAAGTAACATTCTGTTCATTTACATCCCATTTGTCATGTTCCCTGTTAGATCCTGTAAGTAAATTCTGTTCTTTACATCCATTTGTCATGTTCCCTGTTAGATCCTGTAGTAACATTCTGTTCATTACATCCCATTTGTCATGTTCCCTGTTAGATCCTGTAGTAACATTCTGTTCTTACATCCCATTTGTCAATGTTCCGTGTTAGATCCTGTGAGTAACATTCTGTTCATTGCATCCCATTGTCATTCCGTGTTAGATCTGTGAGTAATGTTCTGTTCATTGCATCCCATTGTCTACTTCCATGTTAGATTCTGTGGTAACATTCTGTTCATTGCATCCCATTGTCATGTTCCTATGTAGATTCTGTGATAACGTTCTGTTCATTACATCCCATTTGTCATGTTCCTGTTAGATTCTGTGAGTAACATTCTGTTCTGTTCATACATCCCATTTGTCATGTTCCCTGTTAGATCATTGTGAGTAACATTCTGTTCATTACAACATCCCATTTGTCATGTTCCCTGTTAGATCATGTGAGTAACATTCTTAACATTCTGTCCATTACATCCCATTTGTCAACTCCTTATGGGATACTGTGACATTCTTGCATTGCATGCTATATCTTGTGTCATGTTCCCTGCCACGAACTTTGTTTCTCTGATCCTTAGTGCATCATTGGCATCAGAGTGTCACGTCAGGCATAGTACAAACAGGACAGATGTATACAAACAAACAGGACAGATGGTGACCAGTGATTGTCTTGTTTACAGTGAAGTATGAGCGAATCAAGTTCTTGGTCATCGCTCTTCAGGACAGCATTGAGATCTACGCCTGGGCCCCTAAACCTTACCACAAGTTCATGGCCTTCAAGGTACGCACTGGTCCACCTGGTGTTTTACATGAAGCGCAAATTGAGTCACATTTTTTTTGGGGGGAGGGGGGTGTTCAGTTTCTCTCTCTCTCTCTCTCTCTCTCTCTGCCAGTGTCTTTTTCCATCTGTCTTCCCTGCCTTGTTCCTCCACCGTGTGCTTGCATGTTCCTTTTGTAGACCAAGCTAAATGCTGTGCTAAAGAACTAATAAACTGTGCCATATGGTTCTGTGTGTGCTTGGGGGCATGTATAAGGGAGAGAGAGAATTGTTCACCATTTTATGATGTGTGTTGGGGGCACATATAAGGGAGAGAGAGAATTGTTCACCATTTCATGATGTGTGTGCAGTCATTCACAGAGCTTGTTCACAAGCCAGTGCTGGTAGACCTGACCATCGAGGAAGGGCAAAGATTGAAGGTCGTATACGGGTCACACCTGGGTTTCCATGCCATTGACCTTGACACTTCTCAGGTCTTTGACTTATACATTCCATCACATGTGAGTATTTTTCTCTTTTTTTTTTTTTCCTGATCACTCATTATCCTTTATATATTTGTCTTTATATTGATTTTATAAAATGTACTTTTACCGTGTTTTCTACTTGTTTCCTTTTTCTTATTGTTATTTTGCCTACATGTCTTTGTTTTATTTTTTTCACAATGTAGGAGCATCCATTGCTATGAACACACAAGTGCACACTATGGATTTTGTTGTTGTTTTAGATGCAACATTTAGGCTTCGGTAACACGTTACTGGGACCACTTTCTCCTCAAACATTGAACCATTTTGTTTCGTTAGAGTTTAAATTGTTACGACTCTTCAGTTAGTCTATGAATGAACATTCTGAAAACAAACTTACAAGTTAGATAGATCTCTGAAGGGGATCAATCTTGTGTGTAATGAGACAACTTGGTATCACAGTGTATATACGTACATTGTGAAAGAACCAATACCAATGTCAGATGCACAATATCTGCAGTACTCATTTATGTTTTCTGCTGGTCTTAATGTTATGCATTTTATTCATGCGGTATTCAGCCTTTCATGCCCTGAACAAACCGTTACTTTCCATGGAGTTGTGACATTGAATGACATTTTTTTTTTATAGAAATAATAGAAATCAGAATGTGAGTCCGTGTAATCGTCTTTCTCTTTCATGATGGAATTGAATACTACCGTGCAGTTCTTTCTGACATGTGACCATCAGTAAGGCGACTAAAAATCATTTGTCGCTTCAAACGTGAAATGATAGCAAACTAACACAGAGAAAAGGAACATTACTCGCCAGACATATTTTCTGATAGATAATGAAAACATAATGGCATCTTTCCTCTTTTTCTCCATCTTGAGACGAAGACAGAAAGACTGGGAGATATACTTGCAATGACAAAAAGTAGATTTTGTATGGAGGGCCATGATTGCCAACGCCATGTGGCATGGCACATGATGATGATGATGATGATATGATGATGATGATGTCAATTTTGATCTTGAAAATGGACAAGTCTAGTTAAAAACGTATTCTGTATTGCTTCCATATTGTCCATGATGTCATTGGCATGTAGGACAGCATGCTGTATGTATGCTCTGTATGGTTTCCATTGATCTGTAGTCAAAAAAAAGAAAAAGAAAAAAAAAAAAGTCGAGACAGTTGGAAAGATTGAAAAGGCAAAAAGGAAGAGAAATCTCGGTAAACTATGATTCATATACATAAATAGAAAATTATGGCCAGAACTGTTTATTTATTTTGTTTGTTGTTGTTGTTTTTTTTTGGGGGGTATGGGGGGAGGGTAGAGCCATAATACCACTCCACCCATGAAAGATAAACATCACGGCCAGTCAAGCTTGTGTGTTTGTGTTGCTCCTTTGAGCTAGCCTTATAACCAGATTTATTAAACGTCCATCCATAATCAGTTAGGGAATTCTTGTTCCCAGAATGGCAGTCAATAAGATTTTCTTCCGCTTTAGAAGTGATACTGCCATATCAAAGAAAAGATAAAAGAAAACACAAAGGTGAAGGGGTGAGTGAGTGAAGGCAAAGAGAGGGAAAAATAAAGAAACCAAGAAAATTGCCCAGCTCTTTTTCAGGAATTGATGTAAACTGAAATCTAGAGATTACATTTGTTCTTCTGGTTTTCAGCTGTACATGTAAACATGATACCAACCAAAACTAACATTAGACGTCTTGCTTCAGGCACCTGCAATGATGATATTGCCTTGAATCTGTCCTTGGACAAGAAGTGAACCTATCCTTGGGCAAGCAGTACAAGTTTGAAATGTAGTTTTTAACACATTCATGATAGGAAAGCATCAATCATAATTTCGCAGTTAAAGGTACAAAACTGGCTCTCGTTCTCCTTACAATAAACTGG
Organism: Monoplex corrugatus; assembly: GCA_030674185.1. Classification (NCBI taxonomy): domain Eukaryota; kingdom Metazoa; phylum Mollusca; class Gastropoda; order Littorinimorpha; family Ranellidae; genus Monoplex; species Monoplex corrugatus. Next base: position 12,711,115 of record JAPXFY010000031.1, on the reverse strand, counting down.
GAGTTGTCTGCCATGCTTGCTTACTTCCATTAACATTTGGTTGACGTTTTGCATGCTGTTAGAACAACTTTTTAGCCAGTTTGTAAACAGAAAATGTCAAGGAATCGTGGTCTCAGGCTGAGGAAATCTTGCAGCTGTTTGACCTTGATAAAAACAATCCCAGTGGTGGTGAAAATGAAGTTTCTGAGGAAGAAAGTAATTAAGAGGAAGAAACAGATCCTAGTGAATCGGTATTGGTATGATAAGTTATACTTCAATGTATAGATTTTGTTTTGACAGATTCAGATTCCCCAATCATTTTACTGTAAGCATGTAAAATTTCATGCAATAATGAGAGATGCTGTTTAACAAAAAGACAAGTACCCATTTGCCTGATATTTTCTGAAGGCCAGCGCATCATCAGCCCTGAGACAAGCCCTGTCACAGTAGAGTCGAAGCCATCATGTTTTGTACATGTTCAGTTTGAGGGTTGTCTTAGGGAATTTTGTGTGTGTGAGTCAGTCTTCTTGCTTGCCAGTTTCTTGTATTGGTGATTTGTGTGTGAGTCCAGTCTTCTTGCTTGCCAGTTGTCTTTGTGTTGGGTGATTTTGTGTGTGTGCTTTACTGTCTTGGGTTGTGCAGTGTTTCCTTCTCTTGGGTGGATGTAATTATGAAGGGGAGGGTGGAGAGGGAGGAAGGGATTAAATGCATTTTACACAAAGCTAACCCAAGTCTGCATGTTGATCCACATGCAAGGTGTCTCGGGAAGCGTTTATCAACTTTAATGGACTTTTAAAAATGGATTTCAGTTTTCTTTCATATAAATTTGTGGTCAGGTGCCTGCACCAGCATGTAGTTTTGCAAATGTTGAACAGACATGGCCTGATCACTTTGTTTATGATGGCTGAAAATCTGTTGTGTTTGAAGTCCTTTTGCTGATATAGTTTTGCGTTGTTTTTGTTTTTGTCACCTTTTTGTTTTCTGTTATTTTTTTTATTTTAGTTGTTTGTTTGTTGTGCTTAACATTACTGTATGGAACTGTACATTATCTAGGTGGTATTAGCTATGTCAGTCCCCATCAGAACCGTTTTAGTGATATATAGAAAACAAGTATAAAGTACAAACAAGCAAACAGTAAACAGTTCACAAGTGCAGAAAATTGTTAACCAAAGATGGACTTGCTCTGCAGGACTGTGAGTGATTTTCATTGTGACAGAAAGAATGAGACAAAAGATCAGTGATAATGATCCATGTCTATAGCACAAGCAGTCCACATCAAAGCATGCATATTGCACTTTATATACAAACAAAACAAACAAAACAAAACAAACAGGAGAATGGGGGTGTTGCTATGTCAGCACACTAATGCAGTATCAGCATGACTTGATACACACCGATGCAGCTCAAACTCATTTAATCAAAAATAACAACAGGTCATAACATGAAACCAACACAGGTGTTAGGGCTGGGGAGAATATTTACCTCACTGTCTTCAATATGACCTGTGGCTTGTTCCTTGCTGTCGCCTTATTGGGATGATAATGTGTGGACCATTTTATTGAGTTTTGTTTTTCTTTGGTAATTTTCTTATTTTTGTTTTCCATTGTTTTATTCCGTTTTGTTTTCATTTTTGTTTCATCTTCTGACCATGTGTACTGATAACTTCTGTGTTGGTGACAAAAATGGCCATGTGAATGTGAACTGATAAAAGAAAGAACAGGTTCCTTTATTGCCTTGCCCAAAGCATACAAACTCTGATACAGGCTTGTTTTTAACATTTACAGCTGCCAGTATAACTTAACATCTTGTCTTCATCAATCTTCATTGATTGTTGTGCTAGTGTCATTTATGTCGCTTGTAACGTCCTTGTTATTGGCGTAGGCTAACTCTTGAACCATGGCATACAGTGACTGGTTATTTGTGGTACACAGGAGTTGACGTTGTCTTCTGAATGTGTAACTTACATCTGTTGGACATTGTGTGTGTGTTGTGTGTGTGTGTGTGTGTGTGTGTGTGTGTGTGTGTGTGTGTGTGTGTGGTTTGGTTTTTCTGGAGATGGGCAGTTGTTTTGATTCAAATGATTTATCATGTGTGTGTTCTGGTGTTGTGTCAGTTGCTTTATTTTGTTGTTGTTGTCATTGGTGGCAGTTGTAGTAATAGTGATGATATTTTGGGGGGATAGCAAAGAAAATATCAAAGTAATGTCCTTTTGTTGTATTTAAGAGCCAAAGTGAAACTGAAAGTTCAGTTTTACTCATTCTGTAAAAGTAGATTTCAGTGATGCTGAAGTAGAAAAGAAGCAGAGATGTGATTCATAGAGGAGGGCAGAAAACCACCAACAAAAGGTTACCTATTTCTACTTCCATGCAGTGCTTTTGCAGCTTTTGAAATGGAGTGGACAGCCGAAGTCTATTTGTAGGGTGCGAATGTGTGTTGTATGAATACAGTCTTTGCTTTTGTTTACTGTTCTCTCACTGAATGGTTTGCAGATACTGTTTGGATGTAGCTTTGTGGTTATTAGACCTAAATTTGTAGTGACATCAAAAAATGTAGTGGAAAAGGATTTTAATTCTTTTGAAGGAAACATTTTGGTGAAAGCGGTTTAATTCCAAAAGTTGACAGTACATATATCAAAGTTCACATTGTCTTTTCTGTGCTGTTGTTAATTTTTTTTTTATCATGTTTTACTACTGTCTTTTTGGGTGTCTCATTCTAAAGAGATAAGTGTGATTGTAGAATTTGAAAAAGTGGATTATCTCCTGAACGTTTTTTTTTTTAATAAAAAAGGAGATTGATTCTTATTTTATTAATGTAGTCATTTGATTTACTTGTTTATGTATTCATTCATTCATTCATTGAAAAGTGAAGTAAATGGCAGCTGAATTTTGGCACATAATGAAGTCATACACATTCAGCGGTAGTGCATCTTTGAGTCTGCTGAAACATTTGTCTTTCTCACTGACTGCATTCTTCTTGTTTACTTACCATCTCACTCAGATGATCATTTTGTGTGTGAGTGTGAGAGTACATGTGTCTTGAGAGTTGGTCTTACTGGAGTGAAAGTTTCAGTCTTTCTTTCTCGCTTGTTTACTTGTGTTAGGACTTCAAAAAAGAAAAAAAGTTTATCAAAAAATGGTTTAACTGGCTTGTACAAAATTTATGCTATTTGTATGTCTGTTATTTTTTCCCCCCTTTATTGATATCTTTTTCAAGTTGTTTTTACTTACGTTTATCTATTTTTCTCGCTCGTTTGCTTTTTCTTTCATGTTTCGTCTCTGTCTCACCGATGCTCTTTTTTCTGTGTCTGTTGTGTATCTCTCTCTGTATGATGTACGGAGCAGTATCGAGCACCTCATAATAACGTTGCTGCTCAGCCTAGTGGTAGCATCACCTTCTTTATTAACCAGGTAAAATTCGCTGCCTTCCCCTTCCCCCCTCACACCTACCTTGCAATTCGTTCGCTGCCTGTCCGAGTCTTGCCTCGCCTTTTCAGATTTTTTTAACAGTTGATTTGTGTTTCCTTTTTTCTCTGAGTTTTGATTTGTTCCCTCTTTTTTGTTCTTTCCTCTGCTGCTATAGTTTCTCACGCAGCCTGCTTGTGCTTTGTTTAAATTGTTTGATTTTTTTTATATGTATTTATTTGTTTTTGAGGTTGGATCAGGCTTTGGTTTATTCCTTTTTTTTTATTTTTTTTTTTATTTTGTGTGTTTTGTTTTGTGTTTTATTTGGATTTCATTTTAATTTAAATGTTTTAAATTTTGTTTGTTTCATTTTTCAGCATGATTTTCTTGTTGAATGTTTGGCTTTGATGATATTTTGGAGAAAACAAAAAAGAAAAACAAAATAGAAATATAGAAACGTAAGCATCAAGGTTCCTGAGCAGGGCATGGACAGGCAGACATATGCATGCACATAGACACTCACAGTTAAATATGCAAGTGGATGATCTAACAAGGTGGTTATGCTATATTAACAATCTTCTGTTCTTGAACTTTTTTGTCATAGGAAAGGACCAGTCACAGTTAAAGTGAAAATATGACATTCCATCCATACATACAGCCAAGAAATTTTGTTTTTAGTCTCTTGTCTATGACTGTATTGACCCAGGTTAGCTGAAGATGTATTGGTCATGTCCTCTCTCATCATGTCAGTCTGTGAAAAGTATGCAGCTTTGCCAGTATTGGTCTTTCTCAGGAAAGAGGGGTTGATTGTTGGGAAGACTGAATCAGAAAAAATGTTAACTGCTGTCTTTTGTAATATGCAGGAAGAACACACTCTGATGGTCTCTTTGATGTCAGAGTCTGCTGTGCCTGTTTGACTTAAAAACTGTTTATTTTCTGTGGGACATTTCCATTGGAAATAAAGTATTGAGCCCCAGATCTCTTCCTTGGACCTCATAATATGTTTTACTGCATGAAGGTCCACGTGGTTCCATACCCCTTTGACTCCTGCACCCTGTCCACCAGCATCTGCATTATCAACCATGCTAGCAAAGCAAAAACATAACCTTTTGATTCCCACACCCTGTCCACCAGCTTCTTGCAGGAAGTTAATAGTTAGGGTAAGGGAGTCAAAGGATTGAGTTTTTGATGGATAGAGTACAGAAGTCAAAGGGTTATTGATAATCATTCATAGCCGCCTTAAGTGCCCAGACGTTCTTTAGTTGACTGTTGAACTGGAATATGGTCATTGGGGTTCCTCACTCTCAGTTTGTTTAGGTTCTACCCAGATTTACAGTCCCTAATCTGCTGGACTTGTGTGTGTACAAAAGTCTGGAGTGTCTGTTTCATTTTGTTCTTTAATTTAACCCTTTGACTCCCACACCGTATCCACCAATTGCAATAACTTAACCCTTTGACTCCCTCATCTTATCCACCAACTGCAGAAACTTAACCCTTTGACTCCCTCACCCTAACCACCAGTTTCTTGCAGGAAGCTGATGGATGGGGTGAGGAAATCAAAGGATAAAATTTTTGCTTTGCTAGCATGGTCGACAATGCAGGCTGCCGGTGGACAGGGTGTGGGAATGAAAGGGTTAAAAAACTCTTGTGAGTCTGCACAAAAGTCCAAAGTGTTTGCCAGGTCAAGAAATGGGACAGGAGGACGGGACTGATTGTGTGTCTAACTGTGACCAGACACCATCAGAATGGTGTTGAAGATGCGCAACAACAGTCAGTGTTCATATTGCAGGCTGGGGTTGAACACTTTAGATATTGGGTCTGTAATCCCTGGCTGTATCCACCCAGCCAGTCACCCCTCTTATGAGTTGGTACATGCGTACTTGGAAGAACATTCTGAGGTCACTCCATGTAGCTGCATGGCATTGTTCAGTTTAATCTTTAACCCTTTCACTCCCACACCCTATCCACCAGCTTCCTGCAAGGGGAAGATAGTGGATAGGGTGTAGGAGTCAAAGGGTTACATTTTTGCTTTGCTGTCATGGTTGACAAAGCAGGATGCTTGTGGATATGCTGAGGGATTCAAAGGGTTAATTAGGTAAAAGACATTAAGTGACACTAGCAGTAGAACATTCGTCAGTATTTTGCTGGAGTGGTAGCTCAGTGTGATCATCTGCCTGTGGTTTGTCATGTACTGGTCTTGCAGATGTGGTTATGTTTTATGTCCACCTCCATACTCCACTGAAGGAGTGCCTGGGGGGGGGGGGGGGGGTGTTTGTGTGTAAAACACCTAGGCTGTGAGAAACGTGGGTTCAGATTGTACAGGACCCACCCTCTCCCTCCACCGGCTGTTTTGTGGTGATGTGGGTGCTAGTCTTGTGAATGAGGTGATAAACCAGTGTCCTGTGTGCAATATGACAGATCCCACAGCGACAGATGAGTTGTTCCTGGCAGAAGTCTGTTGAAGTAGCCACTTTGATAGATAAACAGATACGCAAACACACTGAAACAGCCACTTTGATAGATAAACAGATATGCAAACACACTGAAACAGCCACTTTGATAGATAAACAGATATGTAAACACACTGAAACAGCCACTTTGATAGATAAACAGATATGTAAACACACTGAAACAGCCATTTCATAGATAAACAGATATGTAAACACACTGAAACAGCCACTTTGATAGATAAACAGATACGCAAACACACTGAAACAGCCACTTTGATAGATAAACAGATATGAAAACACACTGAAACAGCCACTTTGATAGATAAACAGATATGTAAACACACTGAAACAGCCACTTTGATAGATAAACAGATATATAAACACACTGAAACAGCCACTTTGATAGATAAACAGATATATAAACACACTGAAACAGTCACTTTGATAGATAAACAGATATGTAAACACACTGAAACAGTCACTTTGATAGATAAACAGATATGTAAACACACTGAAACAGCCACTTTGATAGATAAACAGATATGTAAACACACTGAAACAGCCACTTTGATAGATAAACAGATATGTAAACACACTGAAACAGCCACTTTGATAGATAAACAGATATGTAAACACACTGAAACAGCCACTTTGATAGATAAACAGATATGTAAACACACTGAAACAGTCACTTTGATAGATAAACAGATATGTAAACACACTGAAACAGTCATTTCATAGATAAACAGATATGTAAACACACTGAAACAGCCATTTCATAGATAAACAGATATGTAAACACACTGAAACAGCCACTTTGATAGATAAACAGATATGTAAACACACTGAAACAGCCACTTTGATAGATAAACAGATATGCAAACACACAGAAGAAAGGTGGCGCTGTACTGTGGTGACATCATTTCTCTAAGGAGAGCAACCCACATTACATGCACACTCCAGTGTGACAAATAGCAATCCAGTCCAGTCCAGTCCAGCTCATGAGGGGTTAAAGAAATAAAATCTTCAATCTTGGAGAGAGAGAGAGGAGGGGGAAGCTGTGGATTTATTGTTTTATTCTAAATGAAAATGAATGCCACTGTACACAGAATATCCCTTTGACCCATGCACCCTATCCACCAACTGCATACAAAGTCAGTGTGGATTCAAATTAATTGTGATACAAGAGCAGTGTATAATTTCAATTTGAGGGCCTCTAACAGGTAGGTACACATAAAGACAGGCCAACCAAAGAGGACTCTGATGAAAAGTTGTGTTCACTGTTGACATACCAGTCTTGTATTTATTTTCCATTGAGGTGTTCTGGATGTTTGTTGTATTTGTCCCATATATAATACAGAAATAGGTTTTGTAACTTAAGTGGTTCCTCAGCAAGGTTTTGTAACTTAAGTGGTTCCTCAGCAAGGTTTTGTAACTTAAGTGGTTCCTCAGCAAGGTTTTGTAACTTAAGTGGTTCCGCAGCACTTTCATGCTGAAGTTTATTGCAGGATACATACCTGTCTGCATGTACATACTATAGACATTTTCGCTGTGACATTCCCTCTGTCTCTGTCTGTCTGTCTGTCTCTCTCTGTCTCTGTCTGTCTGTCTCTTTCTCTCTCTCTCTCTCTCTCCCTCTCTGTCTCACACACACAGACACACATATGTACACACACATGATTATTTGGTTTCAGGCAATACATAATACATATATACAAGTCTTTCAGGTAGTGTAATGTGTGACATTCTTGGCCCAGATCAGTCGATCAGCACCTTTGGGAAGATGGGGTTTACTTGTTTTCTGTTAGTTTTCAATGTCAAGATGAAAATCGCACTTTACAGTGGAATGTAGGATCAGCAAAATGGCCCCTAGCCCTGGCAAGCCTGACACAAGGAAGCTAAGTGTTCTGCAGGATGGAGCTCCATGACACAATACTGGATTTTTTGCTGGTTTCTGTTCTCAGTAAGCCAGGAATTTGACAGAGAGTCAAGTTGGAAGTTTCAGATGACCTGGGAAATGGGTCTCAGAGAGTTAATATTATACTTGGCTGATGAACTATAATAATTATAATAATAATTACAATATTTATATAGCGCAAAATCTTGATAAATCAAATCTAAGCGCTGAAGCAGACACACACGCAAGCACGCACGCACGCACACGCACGCACGCACACACACACACACACACACACACACACACACACACACACACACACACACACACACACACACACACACACACACACACACACACACACACACACACACACACACACGCATGGCTATAAATGGGGAGAAAGAATAAAAGCAATAAAAGCAAGAATAAAACCAATGGAAAATTATAGAGAGCATAGCATATACAATTATATATTATAACCATGTGATTCCCTCCGAGCGGAGACAGGCTGCAGAGGGGGGGGGGGGTTGAGTGAGGTTAGGATTTTATGCGGAGGAGAAAAGGTGAGTTTTGAGAGCGGACTTGAAGGAGACAAAAGTAGGTTGCTGACGGACTGAGAGAGGAAGTTTGTTCCAGGAGAGTGGACCAGAAACAGAGAAGGCTCGTGGACCATAGGTATTGAGCTTAGTGCGTGGAAAGCGAAAAGTCAGAGGATCGGAGGCAGAGCGGAGGGTACGTGAGGGAAGATAGATCTCAAGTAGGCTTGACAGGTAATCGGGGGCTGCGTTATTGAGACTTTTGTAGCACATGGTGTCTAGTTTGTACTGTATGCGCTTTGATACAGGGAGCCAGTGAAGTTGTGCCAGGAGAGGAGATATATGGTCAGCTTTTTTCTTTTTGAGTACAAGGCGTACAGCATTGTTTTGAATGCGCTGTAGGATGTGAATGGTGGAGGCAGGAAGACCAGACAGGAGTGAATTGCAATAGTCAATGCGAGACATTATGAAGGAGAGAACGAGTTTTGCAGTTGTTTCGACAGAGAGATACTTCCTGATCAGCCTTATACGATGGAGATGATAGTAGCAGGATCTGGCAGTTTGAGAAACAAAGTTGTTCATGGAGAGGGTAGAGTCAATGCAGACACCAAGGTTTTTAGCTGAATCAGAAATTGGGACTGATGTGTTACATAATGGGAGAGAAAGAGGAGGCAGCTGAGAAAGTTTCTGACGGGTGCCAATGAGGATAGCTTCTGTTTTGTCGTCATTAAGCTGAAGTCTATTGAATACAGTCTCAAGAGAGTTAATAATATACTTGGCTGATGACCTGGGGATGTGGTATCAGTGAGTTGATGATACTTGGCTAATGACCTGGAATTACAGTCTCAAGAGAGTTGATATTATACATGGCTGATGACCTGGGAATACAGTCTCAGAGAGGTGATATTATACTTGGCTGATGACCTGGGAATACAGTCTCAGAGAGTTAATATTATACTTGGCTGATGACCTGGGAATAGTCTCAAGAGAGTTAATATTGCATTTGGCTGATGATCTGGCTGATGATCTGGGAATACAGTCTCAGAGAGTTAATATTATACTTGGCTGATGACCTGGGAATACAGTCTCAAGAGAGTTAATATTACACTGGGCTGATGACCTGGGAATACAGTCTCAGAGTTAATATTATACTTGGCTGATGACCTGGGGATACGGTCTCAGAGTTAATATCATATTTGGCTGATGACCTGGGAATACAGTCTCAGAGAGTTGATATTATACTTGGCTGATGACCTGGGGATACAGTCTCAGAGTTAATATTATACTTGGCTGATGACCTGGGGATACGGTCAGACAGAATTGATATTATACTAGGCTGACGCAGTTTTCTTGGGTACAACACCGGTTTGCCCTTGTCTACACTGGTGTCTACCTTTTGTGTGAAGTTTGAGAAATACCTTTGTGTGAAGTTTGAGAAATACCTTTGTGTGAAGTATGAGAACCTATTGTGTTGAAGTGTGAAAAGTACCTATTGTGTTGAAATGTGAGAAATGCCAATTGTGTTGAAGTGTGAAAAGTACCTATTGTGTTGAAGTGTGAGAAATGCCAATTGTGTTGAAGTGTGAAAAGTACCTGTTGTGTTGAAGTGTGAAAAGTACCTATTGTGTTGAAGTGTGAAAAGTACCTGTTGTGTTGAAGTGTGAGAAATGCCTATTGTGCTGAAGTGTGACAGAAGTCTCTTGGTGTTATCACAATCCCCTGATTTGGTGTTCTGAGGTTTCACACTTGTCCACGCACACCAAAGTCTGCCTTTGACACATGTTCTTGGTGAAGTGTCGGGTGTTTGCTAACGACAGTTCCCATTGCACTGACCCACTGACATTGACTGTTACTGATTCTTTGATGGCAGAGGCTGGATGATATGTTCCTCATGTTTCATCGTTAGTCCTGCACCGTGCATTTTTTAAAAAGTTTGTTTCATTTGTTTGTTTGCTTTTTTGTTTCATTTGTTTGTTTGCTTTTTTAATCTATTATTTTAAAAATGAGATAATCAGATTGTTTCTTATCACTGAGGAAAGTGGTGAGGATGGCATTACCTATCTGTCTGTCAGTCTGTTGGTGAACAAAATGTAGGTTTTATATATGTATCTATAAAGAGAGAGAGAGAGAGAGAGCAGATGAATGGATCTTTATCAAATTTAGGTCACAAGTCCAACCGAACACGAAGATCCAAATGTGGACATTTATATGTGTCAAGGTCATAAAGAAGTTGCTCTCACAAAGGGGACACAGTCGATTTTTGGTGATACCAGGTTATCATATTATTAGCGTCATTGGAAGGGGCATAAAGTGTTCTGCCCTATGATATATAACTGAAAGTCTCCAGGGCTTTAATTGTAGGGTTGTGGCCAAATGAAATGTGAAGTGTGTGTAATCCTTGTTTTGAGAAAACAGGATGACAGGGGTATCACAGTAGTTGTTTCATCAGAGCCTGGAATTCGTCGCGGAAACGAGGATTTCCGCGGAAATCAAAATCGAAAATCGCGCAAAAAAATATTTTTCGCGTAAAAAAAATCGATTGTCTGTGTATGAACACACTGAAACGATCTGCTGTGTATGATGGATCCTGATCTTGTGCCCAATGTTTATTAAATACTCTTGACTGATATTCACTGTGATTTTCAGTGTGTTAGATGCCTTTAAATTTGTCTCCAGAATGCCTCAGAATGCACAGATTTTAGTCTTGATTTTAAACAATTTTCCGGGGGAGCATGCCCCCGGACCCCCCTAGAAGTTTCCTCTTTTTTTTTTCTTAGCAATTCCAGGCTCTGTTCATTCTTAATGCTTTTTGATGGTGAATTTCACTGTGTAACTTACCATACAGCTAAAGAAGACCACAGTTGAAATTTCAATTTCACTCAGAAGGACCCTTACCTCTTTGTTGAGGGAGGCTGTGTCACGGTTCGCTTGTGTGATAAATTGGACATATCCTTGGATTGAGTGCGCGAATGCATTGATATGTGTACTTAACTTTTTTCCCTGTAAGGTATTGTGTAGATTTTGAGATGGTTGTAGCCCTGTGTAGTCAGCTGGGCTTTAAATAAAAACAATGATGTGACTGACGTCCCCAGTTGTGAGAAAGGGTCTCATTTTCTTGGGTACGAGGTCAATCAATGTACTCCATAGATCTTGATTTTCCTATTTGGGTCTCCCTATTTTGAAATGGGGTGAGTGGGTGGGGAGCTGTTGTTTGCTTTTTCATTTTTTTTTGTATGTGTTTGGGTTTTGTTGTTGTTGTTTATTTCTTTGTTTTCTGCTTCCTTTCTCTTGTTTTGTTTTTGGTTGGGTAGGCGTTAATTGGTTGGTTGTCTGTCTGTGATTTTATTTTTGATTTGATACCATAATTGTGTACATCTTTAATATTTCAATAGATTTTTTTTTCAGTGGTGTGAATGCATGATTTGATTTTCATATGATTATTGGTAAGCTGAATGTGTTTATTATATGTATTTATGTATTTTTTGTTTGTTTGTTTGTTTGTTTTGTTTGTTTGTTTTTTGGGGGGTTGACAGTGGATTTAGCATTGACATTCATGTTGCTGTGCTCAGGGAGAGTGTATCATTGCAGTGCAGCCCTGCTTTTTTCTTTTTTTATTTGCAGTGTGTAATGTTCTTCAATCTGCTGCATAAGCTACCTAGGTAGAGTGTCAGGATCTTGATAGTTAATAGGATGTATGTGGTAGGACTTCTCTCCTCTAATATCTGCATGCATGCAAAGCATCATACACACGTAAAAGACTGTGTAAGCCCGTCAATGTTTTGTGGTTTATGGAAACAAAAACACCAGCATGTATGACCCCCTCAGCTCCCTGATCCCACTCCTCCGAAGACAAGAGTATGCATTACAATATTTATATTACAAATTTATATAGCGCAAAATTTCGATAAAAATCAAATCTAAGCGCTGAACATACACCTACGCACGCGCGCACACACACGCACACACACACTCACATATGCTCAGGTGGAATTGGCAAAAGAAAAAAAGAGGAAACCCAAAAAATCTAGGGGGTCCGGGGCATGCCCCCCGGAAAATGTTTTTCAGACATTAAAATCTGTGCAATCTGGTGCATTTTGGCAAAAAATTCAACATTTAGAGGTATAAATGTATGCAGACTGTGCAGCAACAATAATGCCTGCGTAGTGTGGGTCAGACAACATGTGTTTACATCTGAGATAACGTTATGTTGAATACAACAACCACAAAAATACCAAACATGCATGTTATGATACCTTCTTGAGCAAATTGCAATGGAAAAACTTTTAATTAAGCTGCTGTCATAGTATAATCACCAATAAACCAGAGGACTTGAAAGAAAAAAGACTGGTTGAATCTGATACAATTGTAGAAGTGACAAGTCCTTCTACTAAACTTTCCTTGACGGCTTGAGTGAGCTAACCTTTATAACCTTTAGTCAGATTAAAGTCGTTACCATTAATATTAAATTGTCAGTTTGACATAAAAGTTGCACAGACAATTAAAATCACATGCATGTGTGTAAGGTAAATAGTTGAAATGGGTTGGGAAGAAACTCTGTGTGTGTATGTGTGTTTGTATTTGTGTTGTGTCTGATAAGCAGGTAATACAGTATTTGAATTGGGGAAGAGGTAAATGGGACCGGCATGTTTTTGGATAATTGTGTATTCTCCAAATATACCGTTTTTTTCTTCTTTCTTTCATTGACAGTTTTCAACCTTTTTTGTTTGTTTGTTGTTGTTTTTTTCCAATTCACTTTTTACTTATTTCTAAATTGTTTTGCTTTACAGCTAAAACAAACAAAGAGGAAAAACTTTCTAATGCAGATTCATCATGAATTCAAGGATGTATCATGTTCAGAGGAGAAATTTGATACATAATATAAATAGGATGTATCTGTTCAGAGGAGAAATTTGATACATGTACTATAAATCAGGATTATCTGTTCAGAGGAGAAATTTGATACATAATAAATGAGGATGTATCTGTTCAGAGGAGAAATTTATACATTTTATAAAAATCAGGATGTATCTGTTTCAAGAGGAGAAATTTGATACATTACTATAAATCAGGATGTATCTGTTAAAGGAGAAATTTGATACATTACTATAAATCAGGATGTATCTGTTAAGAGGAGAAATTTGATACATTACTATAAATCAGGATGTATCTGTTAAGAGGAGAAATTTGATACATTACTATAAATCAGGGATGTATCTGTTAAAGGAGAGGAAATTTGATACATTACTATAAATCAGATGTATCTGTTAGAGGAGAAATTGATACATTACTATAAATCAGGAATGTATCTGTTCAGAGTGATGAAAATTTGATAATGTCTCTTTTTGAGACATTATTGTTTGATCTTATTTATTACAGTTTTTTTTTTTTTCTTATCCTTTTGTTTTTCTGTTTTTGTTGCCCTTCCCCACTTTTCCCCTCCCTCTTTCCTTTTATTTGTTTGTTTATTGTCTTTTTTTATTATGTTATTTTGTGTTGTTGTTTTTTTGTTTTTCATCTGTGTGATTTCTTTCTTTCTTCTTTATTTATCTCAGTTTGTCAAATGTGGATTGGGGGGGGGGGGGGGGGGAGATAAAGCGAATGGAAAGCTTGCATAGACTACTTATAGGCTGGATGATGTAAGTGATGCCATGTTTCAGTATTGATCATTTCTCCTGTCGCAGGCAAGCTGTTTTTCTTTCATTATCTTGCCTGTTGCTTATAACCCATACAATTTGACGTGACTCAGTGAGTCCACTGTATGATGTTTTGGCAGATTTGGGATGAGTCTGTATGGCACTGCCTGAGGGCTGTAAATTGTCCTTGAATAGATCCAAATGCTTTTCAGTTCCATACAGTGTCATTTAGGTTTTGACATCAGCATATATCCCATCAAGCCTTTTTGTTTTGTTTTTGTAGTTTTAGTGTATTTTTGTCCTTTTAATGGTAGAGAAAGCTGGTGTGAAAGTGTGGTTAGTTTGCATGAGGGTGTTGATAGTGCACAGTATTAGATATTGATCTGATCAACAGTTGTTTGAAAGACTGGTTATTTGTGATACTAAGTGATGCTTTTAAATTCCTAGAGAAAAAAAGAAATGGGAAAGCTAATATGAAATAGTGTACGGTGTGCTTTCAGAAAATGTCCATGATACGTATTTGCAGGCTCAGCAGCTACCATGATTTTTATCTGTCTTATTGGCTAGAGCCTCCCATGGGGATACCAGGGGCTCTTTCAGTATAAATGATGTATCCCCACTTTCTGGAAATTCTGTGCTAGAAATTCCCTTTTCTGTCACTCTCCTTGTTTCTGCCTTGTTCTTTTGCTTTCTGTCTTTTCTTCCTTTCATTTTCTGCCTTGCTGGTCCATTCACCTGTATATGTTCTATAAAGCTTTACCTAATTTCTCTTTGGATTGGTAATTGGGTGCATGTAGTAAGTGCATTTTTTTTGGCTCTAAGGAGGTGTGATGTGCAGGTGCAATTTTAGGTAATTTAAGCCTGTTTTTATATATATTGTTTTAGTGTCCTTAGTTATTTTACATTTGCAGATATGTACAGTGGAAACCTGATATAACAGGGATGATGGGACCAAATCAAAATCCCTGTTATATCAGATCCCTGTATATCAGATATCAAGGGAAATAAGGACTGATCAACTAACTCTTGACTTTTATAAATCATGGAAAGATAAACAGTAGATCTAGGCCTAAATCTGGTCTGGTGTAAGTGTGCAAACTGAATGATGGCGCAGTCAGTCACTGACTCAGTGGCCTCAGGCCTACAGGCTTGCGCGCGCATCACGCTGCATTGCGATGCGTTCTTTCAGTGTACAGTACACAGTATACCAAGGCTAGCCTAGATCTAGATCTAGGCCTACTGCGTGGCGTGCTGAGTCTTGGCCTAGGTCTTTCTGCTGCAGAGCCCGTCTCGGCATCCCTGCTATAACCGATCGAGCCCTCTTGTCTCCCTGTTATTGCCGATAAGTTTTAATAGAGACAAAGAGGAAGAAAAAATGGGGATTGAAAAAAGCCCTGTTATATCCGATTCCTGTTATAACCGGTCCTGTTTTAAATGGTTTCCACTGTATTTTAAATCCCCTGGTACACAGAGTGGTCAAACGCCAGGGACATTTCCATAGAATATGTGCACGAATACATTGATATGTGTACTGTACCTTCTGCGAATATGGTGTACTTTTTGAGATAGTTATAGCCCTGATATGGCTCTGTGCAGTTGACTAAGATGTAAACAACAGTAACAAAATAACAGTGGCCAGAGAGTTGGGTACATTTATTTCACAATGCTTTGATGATTGTGTGGTAATAGGGATGATAATCATGATGCAATACTGCCATAAATAATGTTAATGTGACCTGTTTACAGCACCAAGCAATGATCCCAACTTATAAAACACAGAGATGAATGCCAGTGTGATTATGTGTTGTGTGTGTGTTTTGTGCAGACCCAAGGAACTATCACGCCACACACCATAGTCATTCTGCCAAACACCAATGGAATGCACCTCCTGCTGTGCTATGACAGTCAGTATTGCACATTTTATTTCTTCTGTGTACTTATGTATTTTCACTGTTATGTCCAATTGATGTATTTATCTTGGTACTTTAGTGCAAGACTTCAGGGAGCATCAGATCGTATTTATGGCATTCATCAGGCTTGTATGTTTGGCTGTCTGGTCTTTGATATTACTTCACTGGCACTGCTGTCATATGGCTTGTCTGCATCTTTGTAGATTTGAAGTTGTGTCAAGTATAATGAACTAAAGACAGTTTGAGTTTGTACTCCAGTTTTGCCTACTACCAAGAGATAACAATCTTATTCACTAAAGGATAAATGTCTACATGTTTTGTTTTGTTGTTGTTGTTGTCTTTGTATTGAATACAGTCTTATCATTTGTAAGTTATTTTCGTTTGTATGTGGAAGGTTGTGTTGTTTGTTTTGTTATGTTTGTCTGATTATTTCTGTTTGTAATGCATAGTTTGTCTTTTTGATTATTTCTGTTATGCATGCTATTCTGAATCAAAGTTACTACCTGTGTTCAAACAGATAGAAAACGGAAAGCCATAAAGATAGAACAAGAGCACATATTTAATGTACAAAACAAGTCAGGGGTGTGGGGATGGGGGGTGGATCAAATATCTGTGTTTATGGATTCCATTGATAGAGGAATATACTTGTGTTGCAGACGAAGGCGTATATGTGGACACCAATGGCAAGGTGACCAAAAATGTAGTCCTGCAGTGGGGAGAGCTGCCCACATCAGTTGGTAAGTGTGCTTGTGTAAGGCATGAAAACTTAATCTGTTAGGTGGAAATTCATCTGAGTTTTTTTATGACAATTCCTCTGTTTGGGATTTTTTGTTGTTGTTGTTGTTGTTTTTTTTTTTTATATGTTGAAAATTGGTTGTCACTGGTCATGTTAAAAAATGTTAATATCCTAGCATGCTGCAAGTGTTTCACAGCTGTGACTGATTCAGCCTTGGGGAGATTTTGCCCCATGTGCCCCTCCCCCCCCCCCCCACTCCACCAGGGGCATTGACCCAGGGACCTTCTGTGGTTTTCAGATCCTCACCTTCTCCTCCCCCCCCCCCCCCCTTTTTTTTTTTTTATCTTCCCAAGTTTTCATGCAGGTTGCATGTGTATATTGCGTGTGCATTGCTAGAGTACAAAAACTAATGCATTTTCATCAGATGCCTTGTTTTGTTTAGGTTTGTTTTGTTTGATTATTGTTACACTGTAAATCACTTCAGTCTGTAATCAGAAGGGCACCGCCTTATGACAGTGTCATTATTGTTATTGTCTGTGTGTTCAGCCTACATCAGCACAGGACAGATCATGGGCTGGGGCAACAAGGCCATAGAGATCCGCTCTGCCGAGACAGGCCACCTGGATGGGGTCTTCATGCACAAGAAGGCCCAGAAACTGAAGTTCCTCTGTGAGAGAAATGACAAGGTCAGTAGTGTACAGTTTGCTGTATTTTCCCCCATGGCTATGCTGTGGTCTCTTTCAGTATAGTGCCCCCCCACCCCCCCACCCCCAGTCTTCCTCTTTTTCTGTCACTTTCTTTGTTTCTGATTGTTCCTTTGCTTTCTGTCATCCACTCCTGTCATTCATTCTTTGTCTTGATGATCCAAGCTCATGTATGTGTGCTTATAAAGCCTTACATATTTCCTCTTAAAGATTGGGGACTGGTTGTATGTGTTAACTGCATTCTTGGCTTCAAGGAAATAGGATGTGCAAAAGCAGTTAAAGGTAATGTAAGCCAGCTTTTGCATATGATTTAGTGTCCTTGGTTATGTTTATACATTTGTATTCAGTTCTTTTTTACCCCCTGGTGATAGATTGGATGGAATGGTCATTGCCAGAGGCATGCCCTTAGATTATGTGTACACATGTATGAATGCATTGATACGCATAGTTAATTTATTTTCCATTTCTTTTTAACCGCTTGTATTTGTATTTTAGAGAGCTGAACTGCCCCTAGATTTTGAATTTTCTCAAGCTTTTTCCCCCAAAATAGGGTTACTCTGTTCATGAGTACACTGTGAGCATGTCTGATCACATATATAGCTAGAAATTTGTCAGCAATCGGTAAACATACTTTACTTGCTCATCCAAGTGAGTATGTCTTTCTAACACTGCTTGTCGTGTCATTGTCACCAAAGATGTCACCAAACATGAATAAATAAGTGACAATATATATGAGAACAAGAGAAGCACACCTATACGTGACCACAACACATACAGATGAGTAATGAATTAAAGTATGGCCTACCCAAAGTGTCTAACAGCATTTCGTGTGATAGGACTCCAGTGGTCACCAGATGTCACCAACTACTCCTCGGGTATTTACACAGTTTGTTCAGGTAGTTTTTTTTACTTGTTTTCTTTCCACAACAAAGCTACGTTCAATGTTCATACTACAGTTTACTAATTGTCAGTACAAAAACAAAAAGAAATAATCTGAAGGTTTAGCATTAGCTGGCAGTGTATGATTTGGTCCGACCGGGAAATCAAATTTCTTTACTGTCAGCGGAACCAGTGCTGGGTGCCACAATCGCTGGAATGCGGCCAGCAGCACGTTATCTTCTGTGTCGGTCTGCTCTCCTAAATCACAGTTTTCATCTTCCCCCTCACCAACCTCAATATCTGGCTCAATACATATTCTTTGTGTTTTTCTAATTCACGAACAGTAGTATTTAATTCCTCGTCTGAATAATCTGGAGAATCCATGTGTATCCTGAAAACCGTCTGCTACAAAGGGCATCACCATTTTTTCACACACTACGTGGCATGAATGAAAATACCCCCATCACTCTTTTACACGCTCGATCTGTAGTGAATGGATGTGTGTGTAGTTTTAAATTTTCCAAGATCATCTCATTGGATGATAACTAGGTTGACAGTGTGAGAAACATGCGGTCAGTACGTGATCAAAGTGGCCTATGCACGTGGCCGACTTTTACAATCGGGTGCGGCCATAACGAAGCGCCGGCCAGCGTGGTCGGAACGGTCAGCTGCGGCTGTACCGAAGCTAAAAAGGTTAATGAGATTATGTGTACTTTTTGAGATGGTTACAGCCTTGACATGGCTGTGCGCAGTCAGCTGGACTTTAAGTAACAATAACAATAACAATAACAATGTGGTGTGGAATAGGGGGAGGGATACATGAATACAAATAGTATGGTATTGATGGTGTGGAATAGGGGGAGGGATACATGAATACAGATAGCATGGTATTGATGGTGTGGAATAGGGTGATGATTACATGAATACAAATAGCATGGTATTGATGGTGTGGAATAGGGGGAGGATTACATGAATACAGATAGCATGGTATTGATGGTGTGGAATAGGGGTGATGATTACATGAATACAGATAGCATGGTATTGATGGTGTGGAATAGGGGTGATGATTACATGAATACAGATAGCATGGTATTGATGGTGTGGAATAGGGGTGATGATTACATGAATACAGATAGCATGGTATTGATGGTGTGGAATAGGGGTGATGATTACATGAATACAGATAGCATGGTATTGATGGTGTGGAATAGGGGTGATGATTACATGAATACAGATAGCATGGTATTGATGGTGTGGAATAGGGGTGATGATTACATGAATACAGATAGCATGGTATTGATGGTGTGGAATAGGGGTGATGATTACATGAATACAAATAGTATGGTATTGATGGTGTGGAATAGGGGTGATGATTACATGAATACAAATAGTATGGTATTGATGGTGTGGAATAGGGGTGATGATTACATGAATACAAATAGCATGGTATTGATGGTGTGGAATAGGGGTGATGATTACATGAATACAAATAGCATGGTATTGATGGTGTGGAATAGGGTGATGATTACATGAATACAAATAGCATGGTATTGATGGTGTGGAATAGGGGTGATGATAACATGAATACAAATAGCATTGTATTGATGGTGTGGAATAGGGGGGATGATAACATGAATACAAATAGCATGGTATTGATGGTGTGGAATAGGGGGAGGATAACATGAATACAAATAGTATGGTATTGATGGTGTGGAATAGGGGGAGGATAACATGAATACAAATAGCATGGTATTGATGGTGTGGAATAGGGGGAGGATAACATGAATACAAATAGCATGGTATTGATGGTGTGGAATAGGGGGAGGATAACATGAATACAAATAGCATGGTATTGATGGTGTGGAATAGGGGTGATGATTACATGAATACAAATAGCATGGTATTGTGGAGGTGTCCAAGGTTGTCATAGCCGAGGGGTGGCAATGGGGACAAGCTCCCATTGTCTATAAAATGCCCCTCACGGCGCGCGTCTCCAACAGCCTCTGACAACTAAGTCCAGCTCCTAGCCTGCTCGTGTGGCTTAGATATAAGCCCGGCGGAACTGCTACTACTGATAGGAGAAGGGGTGAAGGCGGGTTACTGGCGCCTGAAAACCAGTGCTTTGGGTAGATGGGGCTCATCAGTCTGGGAAGACAGCTCATCTAAGAGAAGGAAAACTCTGATTTCAAACCTCCGCTGCCTTGCGGCCATACCCACTCATAGGAAAGGCTTCGGGAGTCAACCCTGAGGAAAAATCCGGAGCCGGAGTCCCCAAGGCAGTCCGAGGCTGTATACAGCAACGTTCTGGCAACTCCTGCGACGGCACTGGAACCATGTGTATCGGCGCTTGCCTTTCCAATGGACCATTCCAGCGACGTGGAGAGGGGGGGTCTGCTGCATGGGTAACAGCTTGCCCTCCACACTTACTTACCCAGGCCTTGCGCTCTGGAGAGGTCACTCCAGCTTCGCTTTGTAGCGTCCGCCTTAAGCTGGGCAGCCCCCAGCCAGTAAGGTGCTGCCCCGCCACGGTCCGTTAGCCTCACTGGGTGCGTGGGGTTTAGGGTGAAAACCGACAAGCGGATCGACAACTGTGCACCAGGCAACAGAAAAACGAAAACTCCCGCCCTGAAATTGGGCACATGGAACGTAAGGACAATGACACCAGGCTTTTCTGACGATCTGCAAGAAGTAAATGATGCTCGCAAGACAGCCGTCATCGACAGAGAACTGAGCAGACTGCAGATGGACATCGTCGCCCTTCAAGAAACCAGGCTCCCAGAAACAGGATCTGTGAGGGAGAGAGACTTCACCCTGTTCTGGCAGGGCAAACCATCAGACGAGGTCAGAGAACACGGCGTGGGATTCGCAGTTAGAAACAGATTATTGGGATCCATAACCCCACCAGCAGAAGGAACAGAGCGAATCCTGTCTCTCCGACTCCAAACTACCTCAGGACCAGTCAGTCTAATCAGTGCCTACGCACCAACTTTGGCATCCACAGCAGAAGCAAAAGACAAGTTTTATGACGACCTCAGAGAATTCCTGACAGAGAACTACTGTTCATCGCCGGCGATTTCAACGCCAGAGTGGGTGTCGATTACAATTCCTGGCCCACCTGCTTGGGTCAGTTCGGCACTGGGAAAATGAACGAGAATGGCCAGCGCCTGCTAGAGCTCTGTTGTCATTATGGGTTGTGCGTCAGTAACACCTTCTTCAACACGAAGCCTCAGCATCGAGTCTCCTGGAGACACCCGCGATCCAAACACTGGCACCAGCTCGACCTGATCCTCACCAGACGTGTCAACCTTTCTAGCATCAAGATCACTCGCAGCTACCAGAGCGCCGATTGTGACACTGACCACTCTTTGGTGTGCAGCAATGTGAAGCTCCGCGCGAAGAGACTGCACCGTACGAGAAAGGAGGGCCGACCTCGCATTGACACCAGCAAAACACGCGATCAAAGAAAAGTGGAGGAGTTTGCGCGTGTGTTGGAGGATTCTCTCCCTGGCCCACCCACTGCAAACGCCCAAGACCGATGGGAACACTTCAGAGATGCTGTCTACAATGCCGCCATGTCTACATTTGGCAAAAAGACCAGCAAGTCAGCTGATTGGTTCGAAGCCCACTCAGAAGAAATGACACCAGTCATCGAGGCCAAGAGAAACGCCTTGACAGCATACAAAAGCAATCCCAGTGAGCAGAACCTCCAGGTTCTCCGCGCTGCTCGCAGCAAAGTCCAGCAGTGTGCCAGACAATGCGCCAATGGCTATTGGCTTCAGCTTTGCTCCCAGATTCAGATTGCGGCTGACACAGGCAACATCAAGGCGATGTATGAAGGCATCAAGCAGGCATTGGGCCCAACGCAAAAGAAAACTGCCCATTTGAAATCAGCTACAGGGGAGGTGATTCAAGACAGAGAACAACAGATGGAGCGCTGGGTAGAACACTACACTGAGCTATATGCAAGGGAAACTGTAGTCTCAGAAGACGCCCTGAATGCCATAGAGTGCCTACCAGAGCTGGAAGAGCTTGACAGAGAACCAACCATAGATGAGCTCAGCGAAGCCCTGGACTCTCTTGCCTCTGGCAAGGCACCAGGGAAAGACGGTATTCCCGCCGAAGTACTGAAGTGCTGCAAAGAGACACTCATCACCGAGTTGCATGAAATCCTCTGCCTCTGTTGGAGTGAAGGCGAAGTACCACAAGACATGAGGGATGCTAACGTCGTCACACTGTACAAAAACAAAGGTGACAGAAGCGATTGCAATAATTATCGCGGCATATCCCTCCTCAGTATCGTTGGGAAAGTCTTCGCACGAGTAGTACTGAAGAGGCTCCAGGTACTCGCAGAGCAAGTCTACCCTGAATCGCAGTGCGGGTTCCGTGCCAACAGATCCACTATAGACATGATCTTCTCCCTCAAACAACTTCAGGAGAAATGCAGGGAGCAAAGGCAGCCACTCTTCGTTGCCTTCATAGACCTCACAAAGGCCTTCGATCTGGTCAGTAGGGATGGCCTCTTCAAAATCCTTTCCCAAATTGGATGTCCACCCAAACTTCTCAGCATCATCAGATCCTTCCACGAAGACATGAAAGGCACCGTCGTCTTTGACGGCTCAACATCAGCTGCCTTCAACATACGGAGCGGAGTGAAACAGGGTTGCGTCCTGGCTCCCACCCTGTTTGGAATCTTTTTTGCTGTGATGCTGAAACACGCATTCGGTCCTGCAGCTGAAGGCATATACCTCCGAACCAGGACAGACGGTAAGCTCTTCAACCTCTCCAGACTAAGAGCCAAGACCAAAGTCCAGCTGAGGTGCCTGCGTGACTTCATCTTTGCAGACGACGCGGCAGTAACCGCCCACTCAGCTGAGGACCTACAGCAGCTCATGACTCGCTTCAGCGATGCCTGCCAAAACTTTGGGCTTACCATAAGCTTGAAGAAAACACAGGTCATGGGACAGGATGTTGACTCTCCCCCAGCCATCAGCATCAATGACCATGAACTGGATGTCGTCCATGACTTTGTTTATCTGGGCTCAACAATCTCAGACACCCTCTCACTTGACATAGAGCTCAACAGGCGCATCGGCAAGGCAGCTACCACCATGACCAGACTGACGAAGAAAGCATGGAACAACAGCAAGCTGACTGAGCACACAAAAATCCAGATCTACAGAGCCTGCGTCGTGAGCACCCTCCTGTATGGCAGCGAGTCCTGGACTTTGCGTGCCCGACAAGAGCAAAAGCTCAATGCTTTTCACATGCGTAGCCTCCGACGCATTCTAAACATCACCTGGCAGGACAAGGTCCCGAACAACACTGTCCTGGAAAGAGCTGGATGCACCAGCATGTACACGCTGCTGAAACAGAGACGCATGCGCTGGCTTGGCCATGCCGTGCGCATGGACGACGGACGGATCCCCAAAGACCTCCTCTACGGAGAACTGGTGCAGGGAAAACGTCCCACAGGCAGACCACAGCTGCGATTCAAAGACGTGTGCAAGAGGGACCTAAAAGCCTTGAATATCGACAAAGACAACTGGGAAGCAACAGCCCTCGAACGGTCAGCCTGGAGACAGACTGTGCAGAAAGGTCTCTCCAAGTTCGAAGAGACACTCGCTCAGCGGCACGAGGAAAAGAGAACGAGAAGAAAGGCTGCAGCCCAGGCAGACAGACCAGCGTCAGACTTCATCTGTGCCCTCTGCCACAGGGACTGTCATTCCCGTGTCGGACTGGCCAGCCACACCCGGCGCTGCACCAGAATAGGCACCCAGAGCGCAACTCCATAGTCTTCCGAGACTGAAGGACGCCTATGATGATGATGATGGTGTGGAATAGGGGTGATGATTACATGAATACAAATAGCATGGTATTGATGGTGTGGAATAGGGGGAGGATTACATGAATACAAATAGCATGGTATTGATGGTGTGGAATAGGGGTGATGATTACATGAATACAAATAGCATGGTATTGATGGTGTGGAATAGGGGTGATGATTACATGAATACAAATAGTATGGTATTGATGGTGTGGAATAGGGGTGATGATTACATGAATACAAATAGCATGGTATTGATGGTGTGGAATAGGGGTGATGATTACATGAATACAAATAGCATGGTATTGATGGTGTGGAATAGGGGTGATGATTACATGAATACAAATAGCATGGTATTGATGGTGTGGAATAGGGATGATGATTACATGAATACAAATAGCATGGTATTGATGGTGTGGAATAGGGGTGATGATTACATGAATACAAATAGTATGGTATTGATGGTGTGGAATAGGGATGATGATTACATGAATACAAATAGCATGGTATTGATGGTGTGGAATAGGGGTGATGATTACATGAATACAAATAGCATGGTATTGATGGTGTGGAATAGGGGTGATGATTACATGAATACAAATAGCATGGTATTGATGGTGTGGAATAGGGGGAGGGATACATGAATACAAATAGCATGGTATTGATAGTGTGGAATAGGGGGAGGGTTACATGAATACAAATAGTATGGTATTGATGGTGTGGAATAGGGGTGATGATTACATGAATACAAATAGCATGGTATTGATGGTGTGGAATAGGGGTGATGATTACATGAATACAAATAGCATGGTATTGATGGTGTGGAATAGGGATGATGATTACATGAATACAAATAGTATGGTATTGATGGTGTGGAATAGGGGGAGGGTTACATGAATACAAATAGTATGGTATTGATGGTGTGGAATAGGGGTGATGATTACATGAATACAAATAGTATGGTATTGATGGTGTGGAATAGGGGGAGGATTACATGAATACAAATAGCATGGTATTGATGGTGTGGAATAGGGGTGATGATTACATGAATACAAATAGCATGGTATTGATGGTGTGGAATAGGGGGAGGGATACATGAATACAAATAGCATGGTATTGATGGTGTGGAATAGGGGTGATGATTACATGAATACAAATAGCATGGTATTGATGGTGTGGAATAGGGGTGATGATTACATGAATACAAATAGTATGGTATTGATGGTGTGGAATAGGGGTGATGATTACATGAATACAAATAGTATGGTATTGATGGTGTGGAATAGGGGTGATGATTACATGAATACAAATAGTATGGTATTGATGGTGTGGAATAGGGGGAGGATTATATGAATACAAATAGCATGGTATTGATGGTGTGGAATAGGGGAGAGGATTACATGAATACAAATAGCATGGTATTGATGGTGTGGAATAGGGGTGATGATTACATGAATACAAATAGTATGGTATTGATGGTGTGGAATAGGGGTAATGATTACATGAATACAAATAGTATGGTATTGATGGTGTGGAATAGGGGTGAGGATTACATGAATACAAATAACATGGTATTAATGGTGTGGAATAGGGGGAGGATTACATGAATACAAATAGCATGGTATTAATGGTGTGGAATAGGGGGAGGATTACATGAATACAAATAGCATGGTATTAATGGTGTGGAATAGGGGGAGGATTACATGAATACAAATAGCATGGTATTAATGGTGTGGAATAGGGGGAGGATTACATGAATACAAATAGTATGGTATTGATGGTGTGGAATAGGGGTGATGATTATTGTAATAACTACAATCAGTATGTTAATGAATACAATTAGTGTATTTGTGGTGTGAACAAAGGGGGGGGGGGGGGGGGGGGGGGGAGAGAACAATACTGATGTTGGTGAAGCCTTACATGTATCTGTGTGGTGCTTTTCCAGGTGTTTTTCTCATCAGTACGGTCAGGGTCGTCTTGCCAGATCTACTTCATGACGCTCAGCAAACCTGGACTTGCCAACTGGTGAAGCAGCCTGTCTTGTCTTCGCTGTCGTAGCACACAGCTAGCTGTCTCTGTGAGGGAGGGGACTGGACTGGGAGGGACTTACAAGACTCTTCGTCAACATCTTGCCTCTCTCTCTGCCTCCCCTTTCACATTTTCAACATCTGTGGTGGTTTTCCTCTCTCGTCCTAAGGCGTACATTTTTTTACTGCTTGGATTTACCACCACCATCTTCTTATGTTTGTTCTGTTTTGTTTTTCTTGCTCCAGTCTTTTTTACAACTTTAAGGGGAGATGACTTTGTAATGAACAGTAAGCAGGTCGGTGTGTCTGCTAGCATGTAGGCAGAAATATTTTTCAGCAAGGTATTACAGCTGCTGATGAATCTGTTGTAGAATTGATCCCCAGTATTGGATGGCCAAGTTCAGTGAACATGGTCAGTAGTCACAGTGATCAGAAAGGTGGACATGTTTCAGTGTTATGACCATTTCTTTCCTGTTGTTGTTTTTGTTGTTGTTGTTGTTGTTGTTTTTCTGGATTTCAGACATGTTTTCTCCAATATGGAGTCTTTACAGGTTGACTGGCAAGTGAATTTTCAAGGTCACAATCAGGTACACATGTACTGAAAGGCAGCGAAAAAGAAAGATTGTTAGTATGGTTTGACTTTTCTTTTTGCTTTGACTGAATTGTGCTAAATCAGAGTAGAATGTCTTTCGAGGGTACATACATTTACAGTTAATCATTCACCCCTTGTGCAAGTGTATGTAAATATATAAATATGATTATATATGTTTGATATAGACTGGTGTACCTTGCTGACAGTGTAACTGGCTTCATGGCAGACATGATTTTGTGGAGTGAAGCATGGAAGTGGAAGGATTACTAATTGTTGTACAGGATGATTGTATGAAGCAGCACCATCATGGTGACATTGTCGGCTACTTACTTTCACCACCTCTTCTGGATTTGAATGACTGTCAGCTCCAGTGTTCATGACAGTGATAATTGTGTGTGTGTGTGTTGGGTGGGAGGGGAGGGGGGTGCATGCATGCATGCATTTGATTTCCAAGTATGTTTTGCAAATCAAGAGAGGTATGTTTGTATGTGACTGTGTGTGGCTGGTATTAAGGGCTGATCATATTTTGATGTCTGTCGCCATGTTCTCAGTCTGCAGATCTTGGGTCAGCACAGAAAAGATTTGTGTTTTCTGTTAGGGTTGCTATTGCTGTAAAGAAGTACTCTCCCAGTTCTTGTTTGAATTGCATTTTACTCTAACAATGCATGCTTTACATGGGGCACACCCTGATCTTTAACTGAAAGTTCCTTTGGGGTGTAAGTACTCTTAACAGTGATTTTGAAAATCAAAAGATTGATGACCGGTAAAGACCACGCATCAGTAAGTCATGGATTAAACCCTTCTTCTCCCTTCCACTTCCCTCCCCTCCACTAATGCAAAACATGCAGGCAGAAAAGCAAAGCCTGAAACGTGGCATGAGCTCTAACAACACTGATAGACTTGCAGTCTTCACTGATCCACTTGCATTGATACAAACACTTTCAGCCATTGAGGAGAGACAGGCAGCGCTGTGTGCGTTGTTATGGTGGGCTGTTTTGAAGTTTGTTTACCAGTTGTGGACAGATGGTAGACAGTGGACCAAGGAAAAGATCAAATGCCTGTGAAATAATACTGTAGAAATATTTTAAGTTTGTGTAATCACAATCCTTCTAAGTGGATTTTAGTTTTGTTTTGGTTTGACACTACTGATCACTGACCCCTTTCACCATCACCTGTCAATTGTTGTCCCTGCATGGTTAGAATCAGGGCTGTAAAAGAAATGGAATGAAACTATAAGTCCAGTTGTTGTGAAAATACAGAGTAGTTTGCATGCAGGCATTTGTTTGATGTGTGTGTGTATGCGTGGATGAAAGAATTAGAGAAGAGATCTGAAACCATGGGTCCAACACTGGGATTTCAGCTGTCGTAGATGTCTAAAACTAAAGGCTCTTGTTTATTCAGTACTATTATGGGAATGGAATTCTTTTTTTAATTGGAGTGCCAACAGAAAGACAAAAGCATAACATCTTTACCTGTTTCTGTTTCCAAGATTTTCATCAGTGAATTTCAATAATACTGGCTGCAAATCTGCTCCTGATTTTGGCCTGTGTCGAAATGTTGAGAAATGTTTGAGTCCAAACCTGTCTTAACAGTCCAGCCTGGACTTGTTTTAGCAAGTCCAGATACGTTTTAAGTTACAAACTGCATTCAGCTACTTGTGCTTAAGAATATGCCGCAAAGAGAACAAACACAACACTGCTTTGTTGCGATGTGGAGAAAGATGGGACTTCAGCATCTGTGAACATGAGTACAAGGCTGAAGAGGTATGGCCGCAAGGAACAAGTCGTCTGTCTACCTGCTTCGACGCTTCTGGTGGGAGGACTACGATGGTGACATGACTGATGCCATGGAAGTGTGCAGGATACAGACTGTGGTGTGATGTGAGACTTCTATTCATTCAAGAGTTCTGGATGCACAGAATGGCCCCCATGTTAGTGATGCAGAGGGTGACATTATTGGAGACAGGACTGATGCACCATTGTGGTACAGAGTACTTGGGTCCTGAAGCTGTTGTAGCAGTGTTTGTTAAGAACTGATAGTGAGGTGGTAGAGAGGGCTAACAGTGTGTCAGGATCAAGTTGACACAGTAATATAGTGAGGTGGTAGAGAGGGCTAACAGTGTTCAGGATCAAGTTGACACAGTAATATAGTGAGGTGGTAGAGAAGACTAACAGTATGTCAGGATCAAGTTGACACAGTAATATAGTGAGGTGGTAGAGAAGACTAACAGTGTGTCAGGATCAAGTTAACACAGTAATATAGTGAGGTGGTAGAGAAGACTAACAGTGTGTCAGGATCAAGTTGACACAGTAATATAGTGAGGTGGTAGAGAAGACTAACAGTGTGTCAGGATCAAGTTAACACAGTAATATAGTGAGGTGGTAGAGAAGACTAACAGTGTGTCAGGATCAAGTTGACACAGTAATATAGTGAGGTGGTAGAGAAGACTAATAGTGTGTCAGGATCAAGTTAACACAGTAATATAGTGAGGTGGTAGAGAAGACTAACAGTGTGTCAGGATCAAGTTGACACAGTAATATAGTGAGGTGGTAGAGAAGACTAACAGTGTGTCAGGATCAAGTTAACACAGTAATATAGTGAGGTGGTAGAGAGGGCTAACAGTGTTCAGGATCAAGTTGACACAGTAATATAGTGAGGTGGTAGAGAAGACTAACAGTGTTCAGGATCAAGTTAACACGTAATATAGTGAGGTGGTAGAGAGGCTAACAGTGTGTCAGGATCAAGTTAACACAGTTAATATAGTGAGGTGGTAGAGAAGACTAACAGTGTGTCAGGATCAAGTTAACACAGTAATATAGTGAGGTGGTAGAGAGGGCTAACAGTGTGTCAGGATCAAGTTGACACAGTAATATAGTGAGGTGGTAGAGAAGACTAACAGTGTGTCAGGATCAAGTTAACACAGTAATATAGTGAGGTGGTAGAGAGGGCTAACAGTGTGTCAGGATCAAGTTAACACAGTAATATAGTGAGGTGGTAGAGAAGGCTAACAGTGTGTCAGGATCAAGTTAACACAGTAATATAGTGAGGTGGTAGAGAAGGCTAACAGTGTGTCAGGATCAAGTTAACACAGTAATATAGTGAGGTGGTAGAGAAGACTAACAGTGTGTCAGGATCAAGTTGACACAGTAATATAGTGAGGTGGTAGAGAAGACTAACAGTGTGTCAGGATCAAGTTAACACAGTAATATAGTGAGGTGGTAGAGAAGACTAACAGTGTGTCAGGATCAAGTTGACACAGTAATATAGTGAGGTGGTAGAGAAGACTAACAGTGTGTCAGGATCAAGTTAACACAGTAATATAGTGAGGTGGTAGAGAAGACTAACAGTGTGTCAGGATCAAGTTACACAGTAATATAGTGAGGTGGTAGAGAAGACTAACAGTGTGTCAGGATCAAGTTAACACAGTAATATAGTGAGGTGGTAGAGAAGACTAACAGTGTGTCAGGATCAAGTTGACACAGTAATATAGTGAGGTGGTAGAGAAGACTAACAGTGTGTCAGGATCAAGTTAACACAGTAATAGTGAGGTGGTAGAGAAGACTAACAGTGTGTCAGGATCAAGTTAACACAGTAATATAGTGAGGTGGTAGAGAAGACTAACAGTGTGTCAGGATCAAGTTGACACAGTAACTTGTCTTTCTAACAGGAGTTAGGGGTGCACCTGACACAGTACTTAAAACTGTTTACCAGGAGCTTACAATACCAACAGCGTTGTAGTTGTGCTTCTTACAGACACACATGATCTGCATGGACGAAACTCTTGACTTGGCAGCCACGATCAGATCTGCTCCAACTCTTGATTGAAAGAAAAACTGTTCTGTCTGTCTGTGTGATGACTTTGTATTGGTTGGTTGGTTTGTGGGTTAATTAACATGTGTGCATTTTCAGAGTGATGACTGTGTTTGTGGTTGGCGATGCTCATCTTGTAGCCAGCTGTATTATTACCTTTGTTTTAATTGCTTTACGAAATCGATTGAATCTTTGCGTTTGATGTGGATAGTCAGCTTCTTGTGACAAAAGATATTTAGTAGTAAATTGTCTGTCCTGATCCATCTTTTCCAAGACACCATGTAAATGAGCTTTTTTCAAAATGTACTTTGTCTTTGTTTATGGTTCAGAGATCTTCTGTCTTTACTTTGCCAGCATTTTTCACAGAAAAAGTGCATGTTGCGTTTGGCCTCACAGAGGCCTTCATCATTTCAACTTTGTGGATTTTGAGGGTGGGTGGTGTTTTTTTTTTCCATGGTTCATTTTTTGTTCATGGTACATTTTGTTTGTTTTCCATGATTACATAAACACAATCATGTATGCAAATAGACAGACGCCTTTTGGCTTGGCGCTACCCCATTGACGGCGTTGTTGGAGAACGATCTGTATTGCGTGGTGTGACATGGTTTTTGACTTGTTCTTGTGGTGTGAAAATTCATGACATACATGCAGTCTGCAGAAATGTGAAGTACCCTCCGATATTCTTGTCTTTTGTAGTCACTTATGTTTTGTTATCACCTGTTTAGAAGTGTACACACAGATCATAGGCCTGGCAACTGTGACACTCTTAGAGGTCTTACTTGTTTAGTACAGCATTATTTATGGACAGAATTGCTATGCTGTTGAATTTTTAACAGCTGTGTTCCAAGTGGGAATGCAGAATCAGCATGCATTTTACATGTGAGAATCATGATGACGTGAAATTGTTTCTGACAAGACAAAGGGAAACGGAAGTTAGAGAAGGTTAGGGATAGTATGATGAATAATGATTATTATCATTATTGCTGTCATTACTATTGATGTTGATGATATATTTATCAGCTTCAGGATGGTGTTCTGAGAAGTGTGTCAGTTGCCAGGTGTGTGGGTCTGCAAGTGTCATGATGCTGTAAACACAGTTTGTCTGTCTTTCAGTTTGATTTGGTTTTGTTTTGGTTTGTTGTGTCCACTTGTACTGGTTATGTGTTTGCTTTGCTTGCTCTATGCGCTGTTGCAGATCTCCCTATGGTGTATGTATGCATTTTTTTTTTGTTCTTGTGCATTTATTTATTATTTACTTTTACTTTTATATTTTTGTACAAAATAACTCCACATTTTTTATTTATATGAATTACGCCTCATATATGTTGTATACAGAAAAAGTGATAGTACATTTAGCTTAAAGTGATTCACTTTGCGCGCTTCCTTCTTCTGTTTCTGGCTTTTTTTTTCCTTCCAGTTTTGGGGATGGTTGATGTATTTGATCAAGTCACAAAGTGTTTGGGTGTGTAACAAATTTTTGTTGTGGAGTTGTATCCAGATAATACTGTCTGGAGCCTGACTGATTGCTGTTACAGTTGTTATTCTACTGTGTTAACATAAAGATCCATCAGCATCAGAATGGTCAGAATGTTGATCGTGAAAGACGTAAATGACAGTAGATTAATGTTTGCATTGGTGAGCAAAACTTGACATTTTCATGATAGAGCTAAACAGGCTTGTGTAGTGAACATACCTAGACAGTCACCACTGATTAATGTAGGGGTAGTACATAGACTGAGAGTCCAGTTCTCAAATATGGCATTGAGAGGGTGAGACAAAAGAGCATCATATGCAGTGTCTGGAATGATATACAGTTCAATGAAAGACATTTCCACATTTGAGGTAGAGATAGGTTTTAGGGAAAAAAATGATATCAAAGGATCAGACTGGAGTGCTCCATGTCAGAATTATTTCTAGAGCTTAGGTTGTTGTTGTTTTTTTTATAGAGATGACATCTTAAAACGTTTTCTTCCTCCAGTTTGATCAAATGTTGTCGTAATCAGTGTGGTGTTGACTTTCTCTTTTCTTCACAATGCCCACATCCCCAGCCCACCCCACCCACCCACCCCTGCTTATTGAGTCCCTTCAGCTCTCGTATGTGATAGTCACTTGGGCATTACTTGTGCTGTGCAAAGGTCAGAATGGCTGTTGTGTTAACATTGCCTGCTGATGGTCTGCCTTTATATGGCCACACTTGTCACTTTTGTGTAGTTTGCTATTGTCAGTATAGGTACTGTTCTTTTTTCCTAATTGTGAAAGAACAAGACTTCTGAAGTACGCTAAAGCTATAACACAACTATCCTTCTGTTCTGTTGCGAATAATTGGGCACGAAAAAAAAATGCACCAGACCAGATTGTCTTGAGAAATGAACAATAGATTTTCTAATGAGAAGAGTTTACGACTGGAAATGATTGTCTTGGATTGATAAAGCTACACAAGAACATTGGTGACCATGAAGATTATACCAGTGTTTACCAAAATGGGGGATGAATTTGAATAGCAATGTTTTGTAAGTCCAGATGTTTTCATCATAAGTTATGATAATGATGTCAACTTTGTGTGTACATAGACCGGTAAGTCATAGAACTGTCGTTAATTTTACTTCTGTGTTCTGTTAAAAAAAATCCTTAGAACAGAATATTATATCCAAATGTGATGTTAAGAACTTGTAAGGAAAGTTTTTTTAAAACCATTTTATAGCCTTGCATAGAATGTTTGTTCCTTCAGACGATAAAGGTTTGGCATGTCAAGGCAGTGACAGATACGTATCAGAATGTGACTTGTGCTGCCTGTTACAGACCTGTGTGACATTGGTGCAAAGATAGCTGAAGGGAATTGGAATGATTTAAGAGATGTCATCTAGTTTTATCTGTGCGTTTTTAAGCAAAATACAAGATTTTATAATAATGATATGAAAGCACGGGGAAGAGCTCAGAACTAACAGAGGTGGAGATCCTATGATTTCAAATGACCAGTAATGTGTTGTGTCTCCAAAACACCAGCCATCAAGTGATAGTTCTAATGCTAGCACAGTATCAGCTTCATTTCTCTATATTAATCATTTGTTTCATTTTTAAAAGATGCATGTACTTACCAGGGCTGTAAGAAAGTGCTAACCCATATGTAACATACGCCAAATGTATAATGTAGAATAATAGCCCACACACAATACGCCAGTTAGATAACACGTTGTTGAATAATTTGTTCATTTCTTTTATTGTTTTTGGACATTTCTTGAATTGTTTTCTTCTGAATTTATTGAACACTTATTTGTTTATCAACAAAATTGTTACTTCATTTGTGTACATTAGTCTTTCTTAGGTATTGATATGTTTTTGTTTCTTAAGACTTTGCTTCTTTGCCTCTTTTCGGAACAGTTGGGCCAATTGTGTACATCATTGTTTATTATTTATTGGTTTGTTTAGTTCTGTGTTTCTTATTGAGTGGTCCATTTGTCATTGTTTATTGGTTTGTTGTGTGTTTCTTATTTGTCTGGTCCTTGTATTATCAGACTTAGGGTATTGATAAAGAGCTTCATTGGGTGTAGTGTTTTGGTTGTAGCTTTTGTACATGATGGGGAACAGAACAATGGTTACGACAAATACCTTCAGCTTTGTTTCGACCTTGGTCGCACAGACATGCATGCACGCGGGCATGCACACACGCAAGCGTGCACGTGCGCATACACACACACACACAACACACACACACACACACACACACACACACCACACACACACACACACACACACACCCACACACACACACACACACACACACACACACACACACACACACACACACACACACACACACACACACACGTCTTATTCCTTCCCTCTCCCAGCCATCCATTTTACTATTAGTTCCTTATTGTCAAAGAGATCTTTTGTATAATGAGAAATGATTTCTTCAAGATGGTTTCAAGTTTCTTCATAGAATTCAAACTGAGTTTCTGATAGCATTCAGAATTATCATCGTGGCTTTGTTTAAGGATCTGTTGCTGTTTTGTGCATAATTGCTCTGTGTGTGTGTGTGTGTGTGTGTGTGTGTGTGTGTGTGTGTGTGTGTGTGTGTGTGTGTGTGTGTGTGTGTGTTCATAAATATGTGGAAACCTGCATGGTTTGGTGCTGTAGTGCAAAAGAAGGGTTTGTGTGGGGAGGTATAATAATGCTATCTATATTTTTTCTTTCACGTCTTATTTTTCTCTTTTCTTTCCTTTTTTTTTTAAATCCTGGTGTACGTTCTGTCAACTGCTGATCATCATGTGTGATTACAAGTTGTTCTAGGTTATATTACTATGGTTCAGATTGTTGTTGTTAAAAGTGATTGTTCTAATTGTTGTTAGTTGAAGTTTAAGAATGTTGCCCCTGTATGTTCAGAAGTGACTGACTGTGTCTCTTGTCTGTCAGCCTTCGTCACATCCTAGCATTGATCCCTTTGATCACCTCTTTGTTCTGTGAAAATGATGCACCCTATATTTGTATTGTTCTGTGTTTTCTTTTTGTTAATCATGCCCCACCATCATTGGGAAGCAGAAACAGAAATACAGTACTGTAGGAATAGACAGCTTGACAGATGCCTTGTTGTGGACTGGTAGTCTCTGCCTTCTGTCACCTGTCTTACTATCAGCAGGGGAAAAAAACACTTGCTCCTTGACTCTAAATCAAACATGGGAAAGGGGAGAGGATTAGCATGGCGCTAGTTACAGAAGTAGTTGTCTGACTTTCTGTTTGATTATTGACCAAGTGGGGGAGGAGGGTGGGTGGGGGGGTTTGGATGTCACCAGATGGATTGATAAATACGTACAGACACATAAAAATTATGTGGCTTGAATCATCAAAATTGTTTCATGGGTGAATTATCTGCTGGAGTGTGTGTGTGTGTGTGTGTTGTGTGTGTGTGTGTGTGTGTTGTGTGTGCTCTTTTTCTCAAACACATCAATGAACTGTTACTTTCTTGAGGGGGGTGTGGGTGTTTTTCAAACACTGGTACATGGAATTGTAATATCCTGGTTTTCTTGGGGAAATCTTAATTCTGTAAATTTGTCTTTGAAAATCTTGTAAATTTGTGTTTGAAAATCTAACACTTGTCAGTTTTGCTCATGGTAGCTTCATTAAAATGATGATATATGACTGTGTAACAAATGTGTCTTTTTCTCAAGGTCACAGGGTTATCTGAAAAGTCAAAATGAACTGCAGATCAGACATGCTCTTTATGATTGTATGAATCATTTCTTTGCACCTAATTTACATACAGTTGTGTTTTTGTAACATTCATGTTTATGGCTGTGGTATTTATCATGATTTCTGGTTTGCACCCGGATGTGTTGTTGAAGACACTCTTCCAAATTGCCCGTTTCAGCTACTGTCCCACATATTACATCTATGGTAGGTCACATTTGTTAATCTAATAGCATTGAACAAATATCAAAACATGGGTGTGTGACGGAGCCTTATGGCCTGTCATGGTCCACTATGCCACAACAGTAGGCCTACATGGTCATGGGCTGTGTTGTGACCTTTTTTGACAAAAAGTGTTTTCCTACCACCAGAGAGAAATCCTTGTAAAGACAGATTGATAACAAATCTAGTTATTTATAGTTTTGTCCATTTGATGACCCGAAAAATACAAGACAAGGTGAATGTGTGTGAATTTGTGTTGGACAATTAAGAATGAAGAAAAAAGGTGTTGCATGCTTAAAACCATGGTTGATGTTTCAAAACGTTTTGTGCACGTACAAGGTACTTGTTCAAGTAAATCTTTTACAAAAATTTTAACTTTTTGAAATGTAACAGTGAGTGCACAGTATGATGATTATGGGAAATACATGGTGTAGTTGTTGTTTTTTTTCAAACAATGAAGAAAGAGAAAAACATGGTGGTGTCTAGTGAACAGAGCACATGGCGCCTGTGTACATACACAAGTAGCTGCATGCAATTTGGGTGCGTGTCTCGTGTGTCGTGTGTGTGTGTGTGTGTGTGTGTGTGTGTGTGTGTGTGTGTGTGTGTGTGTTGTTGTGTGTGTGTGTGTGTGGATGACTGCCTGGCCCCCTAAATTTTGTAGCGCGGATTATGTGATTGTGATGACATCTGTGTCTTGTGTGTACAGTACAGTGAAGTCAGAGAAGAAACGTGCAATGACGTGTAAATGTTCTTTGTACAGTGTCCGGCCCTTGGAGATTAACTACCAAACTACCCATCGCGCTCTGTGTATGTCTGTGTCTGTGAGTGCGCGTGTGTGTGTGTGTGTAGTGCTGTGGTGTGTGTGGACGACATGGCACCAGTGTGTTGTCATTATGCTACACAGTACGCCAACATTGCTTGCATCATGCTCTTGTTTCTTTTTTTTTCCTTTTTTTTTTTTTTTAACTAGCATTAAACTTTGTTGATACAACAACTCTTTCTGCAGTCTGTGCCTTGTTATTTTTTGTGCGCTTTTTGTTGCAGTGTGCTATGGTTTTTGTGAGTGTATGTGTGTGTGTGCTGTGGGATTTTGTCGGGGGTTTTTTTTTGGGTTTTTTTCCCAGTCCTGCTATCCCCCTTGCCCCTTTCACGTGCATTTCTAAGCCAGTTGAAGGTAATATTGATAATCAACAGCAGCAATGATTTAGTAGACTTTTATAACCGTGATGAGTAGTGGGTAATTTTAGATACCTATATACTTGCAAGTACATTATAGGATATATACACATATTGCATATAATGCACCCTTGTATGCGCACACGTGCGTACACACACGCATACACCCACACACATTTATTTTGGTTAAAGAAAAAGAAATAACTGAAACCTGAAGGTAAACTGGAGAACAGCTAACCAGATACATAATTTCATCTCCACTCATCACAAAATTTTTTTGATTTTTATTGTTTGACAAGATTTGGCCTTTAGAAATAGCAGTCTGTTTATATAGCCTACCATTTTCTGTTTGTATTTGTATAGTCGGCATAGTCACATCTAACCTGTAGTTAAAAGTGTATACACTAGTGCTCCTCTTTCCCCCTTCCCTCCATCCCACCAGAGCCAACTCGGCAGTTGTAAAACACTTGCTGTTGAAAAAAGAATTCAGATATATTTTATGAAATATAGTGGGT
Organism: Monoplex corrugatus; assembly: GCA_030674185.1. NCBI lineage: Eukaryota > Metazoa > Mollusca > Gastropoda > Littorinimorpha > Ranellidae > Monoplex > Monoplex corrugatus. The sequence goes on along the minus strand of JAPXFY010000031.1, from coordinate 12,673,637 downwards.
TGAGTTTGTGTGAAGAAAATATGTCATTGAGGATATGATCAATTTGCAGTGTCATTGAGGATATGATCAATTTGCAGTGTCATTGAGGATGTGATCAATTTGCAGTGGTATGTCGGGTATTCACGTATGAATGGACCTGGACGTGTGTTTGCGACAGGAAAAATGTGAATTATGGGGGGACAGGTGTTCAACAGCTTGGGGAAGAGGATCTTGTCATTATTTCTTTTGAACAAAAATTTGAATTCGTCTTCATGGGAGTATACATCATATCTGATCAGTTCAAGGATTTTCGACCAAACACTGTCAGGATAACTCTTTATGGTGCCATGTATTCTTTTCTGTGTGAGCTGCATATGGAGCCACAGGAGTTCTTTCCCTTATTCAAAAGAACGGTACTTGAAGCATCACTCAACGACTGGCAAAGACAATTTCGTCTTCCAACCTGGGATTACTAGAATGGCTGATGTTTGAAAAATACCTCCCTAGAAAGTATAACAGAATTTATGTCAAGTAAGTAATGCATAAATATGTGTGTGACTGATATCGGTATTGTAACTTACGGATGGTGTAGTGTGTGTAGTGCAGTAGGTGGAGACTGGCTGCTAGAATTCCAAACCATTCCAATGGCAATACACTTGTAATCAACAATAAAAGCATTCGAGAGCAATCAAACCACATGTGCACAGAGTACATCAATACTTGCTTCAGGCTGCAGAACTGAAAACTGTCAGAAATTCTTAGCTGTTCTCTTCCTGTCCAACACTTGAGTTTGAACAACTAGGGTTCCCTTCATTCAATCAGTCAAACTTAACAACAACTAGGGTTCCTTTCACTCAATCAAACTTAACAAGGGTTCCCTTCACTCAATCAGTCAAACTTACAACAACTAGGGTTCCTTTTACTCAGTCAAACTTAACAACAACTAGGGTTCCTTTCACTCAATCAAACTTAACAAAGGGTTCCCTTCACTCAATCAGTCAAACTTAACAACAACTAGGGTTCCCTTCACTCAGTCAAACTTAAACAACTAGGGTTCCTTTCATTAAATCAGTCAAACTTGACAACAACTAGGGTTCCCTTCATTAAATCAGTCAAACTCGACAACAGCTAGGGTTCCCTTCATTAAATCAGTCAAACTTAACAACTAGGGTTCCTTTCACTCAATCAAACTTAACAAGGGTTCCTCATTCATCAGTCAAACTTAAAACAACTAGGGTTCCTTTCACTCAATCAAACTTAACAAGGGTTCCCTTCATTCAATCAAACTTGACAACAACAAGGGTTCCCTTCATTCAATCAAACTTGACAACAACAAGGGTTCCCTTCATTCAATCAAACTTGACAACAACAAGGGTTCCCTTCATTCAATCAAACTTGACAACAACAAGGGTTCCCTTCATTCAATCAAACTTGACAACAACAAGGGTTCCCTTCATTCAATCAAACTTGACAACAACAAGGGTTCCCTTCATTCAATCAAACTTGACAACAACAAGGGTTCCCTTCATTCAATCAAACTTGACAAAACAAGGTTTCTTCACTAATTCAGTCAAACTTGACTAACGAGGTTCCCTTCATTAAAATCAAACTTGACAACACGAGGGTTCCCTTCATTAAATCAAACTTGACAAGCAACTAGGGTTTCCCTTCATTAAATCATATATTGACAACAACAAGGGTTCCCTTCATTTAAATCAGTCAAACTTGACAACGAGGGTTCCCTTCATTAAATCATAACTTGCACAACGAGGGTTCCCTTCATTAAATCAGTCAAACTTGACAACAACAGGGTTCCTTCATTAAATCAGTCAAACTTGACAACTAGGGTTCCCTTCATTAAATCAGTCAAACTTGACAACAACTAGGGTTCCCTTCATTAATCATCAAACTTGACAAGAACGAGGGTTCCCTTCATTAAATCATCAATTTGACAACTACGAGGTTCCCTTCATTAAATCAGTCAAACTTGACAACAAGGGTTCCCTTCATTCAATCATCAAACTTGACAACAACAGGGTTCCCTTCATTAAATCATCAAACTTGACAAGAACTAAGGTTCCCTTCATTCAATCATAACTTGACAACGAGGGTTCCCTTCATTCAATCAGTCAAACTTGACAACGAGGGTTCCCTTCATTCAATCATCAAACTTGACAACAACGAGGTTCCCATCATTCAATCATCAAATTGACAACAACGAGGGTTCCCTTCATTAAATCAGTCAAACTTTGACAACAACGAGGGTTCCCTTCATTAAATCAGTCAAACTTGACAATAGCTAGGATTTCCTTCATTGACCCTTTGACTCCCGCACCCTATCTACCAACTGCAAAAGCTTAACCCTTTGATTCCCCACCCTATCCACCAGCTTCCTGCAGGAAGCTGATGGATAGGGTGGGAGGAATCTAAGGGTTAAGTTTTTGCTTTGCTAGCATGGTTGACAAAGCCGGATGCTGATGGACAGGGTGCGGGAGTCAAAGGGTTAAATCAGTCAAACTTGACATAAGAGGGCAGTATACAGATGGTAGGCCCTACAATGATGGTAGGAAACTGCAGAAACTGACGGCTGGTCAGTCAAATACAGAAACTATGACATCTGGAATAACACAGACACAAAGCTTTCTTTCACAGTTTTTGGTGGTTCTTATTGTCATTGTTGTTGTTGGAAAAAGATAAAGAAAAGACAAGCAACATTTATAGGCCATTTTATGAGGAAAGGAGGATTAGAGCACCTGGTCACAACTGGAAAGCGGGAGGGAAAAGAACACCAGGTAGACCCAGGGAGAAAATATCGGACGGACTTACAGGGTGGATGAGGACAGAGAGGATGGAAGATGTGCTTGCTGCGACAAGGGGTAAAAATATGGAGGGCCGTGATTGCCAACGCCATGCGGCAGGATACATCATGATGGTGGTGGATGGTGGGACGTCAGTGTACAAACCAGTAGTCTGTCTTTACCATCAGTGTACAAACCAGTAGTCTGACTTTACCCATCCAGTGTTTACAGGACCAGTAGTCTGTCTTTACCATCAGTGTACAACCAGTAGTCTGTCTTTACCATCAGTGTACAGACCAGTAGTCTGTCTTACCATCAGTGTACAAACCAGTGGTCTTCTGTCAACGTAGCGCATCCAGTGTACAAACCAGTAGTCTGTCTTTACCATCAGTGTACAGACCAGTAGTCTGTCTTACCATCAGTGTACAAACCAGTAGTCTGTCTTTACCATCAGTGTACAAACCAGTAGTCTGTCTTTACCATCAGTGTACAAACCAGTGTCTGTCTTTACCATCAGTGTACAAACCAGTAGTCTGTCTTACCATCAGTGTACAAACCAGTAGTCTGTCTTTACCATTCAGTGTACAAACCAGTAGTCTGTCTTTACCATCAGTGTACAAACCAGTAGTCTGTCTTTACCATCAGTGTACAAACCAGTAGTCTGTCTTTACCATCAGTGTACAAACCAAGTAATGTGTTTCAATGCCAATCACTTCACAGACAGTACGAGTGTCGCCAATCTGACAACAAACACATCACGCCCACCATTGCCAGTCAACCAGCGTGGGACACCCCAAACCCTCCAACTCCACCATTGCCAGTCAACCAGCGTGGGACACCCCAACATCCACCATTGCCAGTCAACCAGTGTGGGACACCCCACATCCACCATTGCCAGTCAACCAGCGTGGGACACCCCGACATCCACCATTGCCAGTCAACCAGGTGGGACACCCCAACACCCACCATTGCCAGTCAACCAGGTGGGACACCCCAACACCCACCATTGCCAGTCAACCAGTCGTGGGACACCCAACACCACCATCCTCAACCAGTGTGGCCCACCACCTTTTGCAAAACTACTTCCAGTTCACCCCCACCCAGAAAAAAAACAACAGACAAGACGTCACACCGAAGTAATCCTCTGAAAACACTAGAACAGAGTAAACTGAAACAAAACAACAACAACAACAACAAAAGTCTGGTACAAACTGATGAAGAATGTCAGATCCGGAAGCACAAATGGACTGCACCAACAATATCTGCAAAACTGCATCAGAGAAGCCCATCTTTGGAAAGTGGTAACAGACTGATGGTTAGATAAAGAAAGAAAGAAACAAGACAATGAACAGAAAGAAGAAAAATCACCGTCTGACTGATTATGCTTGCTTTATTGATGTAAAACGAGTTGCTACTTTTTTTTTTTTACTTGTACAAGGCGTTTCAAATACGACATGCTATCACAAACAAACAACAGCTTGGGGGTACTATACGGCCCAAAACAGGCTGAAGTGAAGACCCTTCACGACTGGCCAACATCCCCAGGGCACAAGTCAGTAGATGGCCATTGGCTATTTTTACCACACCTGATGACAAGAACGGTCATGCCATACTGATATTTATCCCTTTCTATCATCGTACTATGCACATCAGAAATAGCCAGCAGAATCGGCCAAGCTAAAACAGAATTCAAGAAAAAGAAAGCGTTTTTACCAACAAATGCCTATCAATTAGCATCAGGAAGAGAACCCTTAAATGTTACATAGAACCGATACTGTTGTACAGTTGTGAGGCGTAGACAGTCAACACGCAAAGTCAGAACAAGATAGAGGCAACTGAAATGTGGTTTCTAAAAAGAATGTTGAGAGTTCCATGGACAGCAAAGGAGACACACGACAGTCTTGAAAGAGTCAAACACAAAAAGAACATTAATGAAGAAGATTAGGACAAGACAAGCAATATTTATAAATTAGGACGTTTTATGAGGCAAGAGAAATTTGAGCACGTATCACAACAGGAAAGTTGGAAGGAAAAAGAGCACCAGGTAGACGACCCAGGGAGAAAATATTGTACGGATTTGCAGAGTGGATGAAACAGAAAAAGTGGGAGATGTACTCGCAGCGACAAAAGATAAATTCGTATGGAGGGCCATGATTGCCAACGCCACACGGCATGGCGCATGATGATGAACATCATAACATACTGTCCAACTCATAAGACGCCTCATTCAGGCCACTGTAGAAAACGTAAAAGTTACTGTGTTCGCTCCATTACTGAAGAGTTCTGTTACTGTAGAGGTCATACAAATGAAGGCATGTGATGAACGATGAAAATCAGTGCCTATCCATCTTGCAGAAATATTTTTTGAAATTGTCTTCAATTCAAACACACTACAACCCTGTCAGAGATAACAAATTCTTGCATAATTAATGATAAAGAAAAACCTGCTTTGAATCAGCACTTGTTTTCTTTTGTTTTCTTTTGTTTTGTTCCACAGCCTTGACCTTAATTGTAGAAACAATCCATCCTAGTTGAACAACAATCTGTGTTTTAAAACTACACCTCAAGCCGCAAGCATGTATCTCTCCCTCCCATCTTCACACAGTCCACATATACAAGGGAGCAAAACAAATGCGAAACCTTCCGATATTTATTTATGTATTTGGAGTTTGGTTGCCCCCATCCCCCACCCCACCTCTCTATTTTTTCTAATTCCACACACACACTGTGTAAGACCCGTTCAAAGACCTTAACCAGGAAGTCTTCATATTTCTCTACACAATCACAGGTTGTCTTCATATTTCTCTACACAATCACAGGTTGTCTTCATATTTCTCTACACAATCACAGGTTGTCTTCATATTTCTCTACACAATCACAGGTTGTCTTCATATTTCTCTACACAATCACAGGTAGTTTTCATATTTCTCTACACAATCACAGGTAGTCTTCATATTTCTCTACATTATCACAGGTTGTCTTCATATTTCTCTACACAATCACAGGTAGTCTTCATATTTCTCTACACAATCACAGGTAGTCTTCATATTTCTCTACACAATCACAGGTAGTCTTCATATTTCTCTACACAATCACAGGTTGTCTTCATATTTCTCTACACAATCACAGGTAGTCTTCATATTTCTCTACACAATCACAGGTAGTCTTCATATTTCTCTACACAATCACAGGTTGTCTTCATATTTCTCTACACAATCACAGGTTGTCTTCATATTTCTCTACACAATCACAGGTTGTCTTCATATTTCTCTACACAATCACAGGTAGTCTTCATATTTCTCTACACAATCACAGGTTGTCTTCATATCTTTACACAATCACAGGTAGTCTTCATATCTTTGTATACAATCACAGGTAGTCTTCATATCTTTGTGTACAACCACAGGTAGTCTTCATATCTTTGTGTACAATCACAGGTAGTCTTCATATCTTTGTGTACAATCACTGGTAATGTTCATATCTTTGTGTACAATCACAGGTATGTCTTCATATCTTTGTGTACAATCACAGGTAATCTTCATATCTTTGTGTACAATCACAGGTAATCTTCATATCTCTCTTCACACTCACAGGTAATCTTCATATCTCTCTTCACACTCACAGGTAATCTTCATATCTCTCTTCACACTCACAGGTAATCTTCATATCTCTAGACACAATCAAAGTTCCAAAGCCTGAGGCAGTGTTGAAGTCAGTACTACTTACTGTGACATGTTGGTTGCATCGTGTATGTAGCAATAGGTTGTATCGAAAGCAAATAACACTGTCAAATCCCTTCTCTCAGTCTTACAGTGAAGTTGTGGTGGTGTCATATCTTTTATACCTGTTCACTGTGGATAAGTACAGCAGTATCCTACTGAGTTGTAGCCAAAGTAAAGTAATTATTCAATTTTTCTTCTACCAAAGTGTTCATTGTCGTCCTTTTCTCTCAGATACTTTTACTGTCAACCTGTAATTATCTATCCTTGCTTTGGCAGTCCTATGTCTTGGAAACTGTCTCTCCTCAACTGTAAGCCTTTACTTTCCCTGCAAAAGGGGGGTGGGGGTGGGTGGTTACACGGGCACGTGGCTCAGAGCCTCGATGGCGCAGTAGGTAGCGTGTCAGTTGCGTGATTACGGGCCCGTGATGTCGGCAGACGCTCAGACGTGACCGGGTTTCTTGTATTCTTCGCCAGCTTGACGCTTTAGATTTACCTGTCGTCATCGTCATCGTCGTTGTCATCATCATCATCGTTGTTGTCGTCACCATTATCATCATCTTAATCATCAAGTCCCATCACCACCCACCTTTCTCCTCCTCCTCCTTATCATCATCATCATCAGTGTTACCATCATTACCGTCGTCGTCACCATCATCATCGTTACCATCATTATCGTCGTCATCGTCATTATCATCGTCGTCATCATCATCATCATCAATATCATCAGTATCATTGTCATCGTCATCGTCATTGTCTTATTCATCGTCATCATCATCTAATCCCATAACCCGTGTGACAGGTGGGAGCATGGACAGGACACAGCAGACGACCAGTTCTTACATTTCTGTCTGTGAGCTACAGCAGACGACACATCCCTCTGGCAGGCACGCTGAGGCTGGTCCAGCCGTTCACTGATGCTGGCCACCCAGTTGTATATTTGTAGACTTTGGCCTTGACCTTTTCCATCCAGAGTAGCTGGAGAGTAGTGTCTTGGTCATGGTGACACGGCACGTGACATGGCCATGGCAAGTTACCGGCAGTGTCACTTTCACTGTTTGGAGACGCGGTTCCTGTGAGGACCACCAAGGTTGTTGGCCACTGTAATCCTTGTTCTGAGATTCCGTGTTTTAATGTCACAGTAATTGTCGTTCTCGCCTCTATCCCTATCTTTCCTTCTTGTCTCTCTGCTTGCGTCTGTCTGTCTGTCTCTCTCTCTGTCTCTGTCTCTGTCTGTCTGCCTCTCTCACTCTCTCTGTTTCTGTTTCTCTCTCTCTCTCTTCCTTTGTCTCCCTTCTCTCTTCTCTTCTCTCTCTCTGTCTCTCTCTGTCTCTGTCTGTCTCTCTCTGTCTGTCTCTCTCTGTCTGTCTCTCTCTCTCCTCCTTTCTCTGTATCTGTTTCTGTTTCTCTCTGTGTCTCCCTCCTCTCTTCTGCTCCCTCTGTCTCTCTGTCTTTGTCTCTGTTTCTGTCTTTGTCTCTCTCTGTCTCTCTGTCTCTGTCTTTGCCTCTGTTTCTGTTTTTGTCTGTCTCTCTCTGTCTCTCTGTCTTTGTCTCTGTTTCTGTCTCTGTCTGCCTCTCTCTGTCTCTGTCTTTGTTTCTGTCTTTGTCTGCCTCTTTCTGTCTCTGTCTCTCTGTCTCTGTCTTTGTCTCTGTTGCTGTTTCTGTCTCTGATTGTCTGTCTCTCTCTGTCTCTGTCTTTGTCTCTGTTTCTGTCTCTGTCTGTCTGTCTTTCTGTTTCTGTCTGTCTGTCTGTCTCTCTCTCTCTGTCTCTGTCTCTCTGTCTCTCTCTATCTCTGTCTCTCTTTCTCTCTCTCCCCCTCCCCCTCACACATAGCACACAACTTACTGTGTGTAGATAATTCTTTAAGGCTGAGTCAGAGAAAAGAAAATAATACCTGTAAAATACCTGGACTGTTCTTTGGCAATATGTGTGTGTGTGTGTTGTGTTGTGCCGTAAATTGTATTGTGCTGCTTGTCCACAGTTAATTGTTGGAGTCATCTCAAAGCGCATACAGTACAAACTAGACACCATGTGCTACAAAAGCCTCAATAACGCAGCCCCCGATTACCTGTCAAGCCTACTTGAGATCTATCTTCCCTCACGTACCTCCGCTCTGTCTCCGATCCTCTGACTTTTCGCTTTCCACGCACTAAGCTCAATACCTATGGTCCACGAGCCTTCTCTGTTTCTGGTCCACTCTCCTGGAACAAACTTCCTCTCTCAGTCCGTCAGCAACCTACTTTTGTCTCCTTCAAGTCCGCTCTCAAAACTCACCTTTTCTCCTCCGCATAAAATCCTAACCTCACTCAACCCCCCCCCCCCCCCCTCTGCAGCCTGTCTCCGTTCGGAGGGGAATCACATGGTTATAATATATAATTGTATATGCTATGCTCTCTATAATTTTCCATTGCTTTTATTCTTGCTTTTATTGCTTTTATTCTTTCTCCCCATTTATAGCCATGCGTGTGTGTGAGTGTGTGTGTGTGTGTGTGTGTGTGTGTGTGTGTGTGTGTGTGCGTGCGTGTGTGTGCGTGCGTGCGTGCGTGCGTGCTTGCGTGCGTGTCTGCTTCAGCGCTTAGATTTGATTTTATCAAGATTTTGCGCTATATAAATATTGTAATTATTATTATTATTATTATTATCTCAGTTGAGGCCAGCAATACTGATCATCTGCTTCACCTACTGAAATCATACTGCTGCTTAGAGAGTCGTTAAACTGACACGGTACAAACACGGACGAGGGAGTGATATGAGCTTAACCCTTAACTCCCGCACCCTATTTACCGACTGTTAAAACTTAACCGTTTGATTCCCTCACCCTATCCACCAGCTTCCTGTGGGAAGCTGGTGGATAGGGTGAGGGAATCAAAAGGTTAAGCTTTTGCTTTGCTAGCATAGTTGGCAATGCAGAGGATGCTGGTGGACATGTTGTGGGAGTCAAAGGGTTAACTAATGTGTCGTTGTGTAAGTTTGGTCATGAAGGTGTTTTATGGCGTATGAATAATTTCCAAGCCACGTAGCAAGTAGCAGCATGTGTTACACGGGGGTTTGAAACTACATTGTATGGTCCATATTCCCAAAGTCTGTAAAATACTGCAGTAAAACATCGTGTTTCTGTATCCCTGATACTTCACACACAAGTTAAGACGCCACTCACAGGTGGTTCATGTGTTGTGCACTTTCCCACCACACTCACTGGTTGTGTACAGGAAATTACTTGAGAGACTTCAATGGCCTTCTGATCATACTCCATCCGTGTGATAAGACACAGCTAAGGGAGCATTTTTGTTTTCTTGTGTGTGTGTGTGTGTGTGTGTGTGTGTGTGTGTGGTGTGTGTGTGTGTGTGTGTGTGTGTGTGTGTACGTGCGTGTGTGTTGTATGTGTATGTGTGTGTGTTTCTGTGTATATATGTGCGTGTGTGCGCGCGCCTGTGTGTATATGTGTGTGTGTACATGTGTGTGTATGTGTGTGTGTACATGTGTGTGTGAGTGTGTGTATGTGTGTTTCTGTGTATGCACGTGCGTGTGTACATGTGTGTGTGAATGTGTGTGTGAGAGAGTGGGTGTGTATGTGTGTGTGTGTACAGTGTGTGTGTGTGTATGGCGCGTGCGTGCGTGTGTATGTGTGTGTGTATGCACGTGCGTGTGTGTATGTATGTGTATGTGTGTGTGTGTTCCTGTGTATATATGTGCGTGGCGCGCCTGTGTGTATGTGTGTGTGTGTGTGTGTACATGTGTGTGTGTATGTGTGTGTATACATGTGTGTGTGTTGTGTGTGTGTGTGTGTTTCTGTGTATGCACGTGCGTGTGTACAGGTGTGTGTGAGTGTGTATGTGAGAGAGTGAGTGTGTATGTGTGTGTGTGTACATGTGTGTGAGTGTGTGTATGCGCGTGCGTGTGTGTATATATATATATATATATATAATGTGTGTGTGTGTGTGTGTGTGTGTGTGTGTGTGTGTGTGTGTGTGTGTGTGTGTGTGTGTTCGTGTGTGCGTGTGTGCATGGTTTCCAACTTTGCCATCAGTATGATGATTGTTGTTGAAATCAGGAGACTGTACATCCACTAACACGTCTTGCGTTGAATTCACCTACATTGTGTTTTTTACACTTTGTATCTTTACAACTGACCTCAAATCAACGTTGACATAGTTCTGTACATGTATGTCTATGTCTATTTATAGTGTCGGGGTGCATGTGTGTGGGGAAGCCCTGACTTTTGTGCTTTGTTTCCTTGCTTGAAGTGTAAGATACATGGTCATTGCCTGATGTCTGAATCAGACTGGCAGACAACGTTCAGAGCTATCGGAACTAGGAAAACAACAGACAAAAGATGTAGGTATAAATAGAATTCAGCTGATCCTGGGGTAAGTAGTCATTTGATGTTGTTGTTGTTGTCGTTGTCGTTGACGTTGTCGTTGTCCTTCTTTGCGTTCTCGTCGTGGTAATACTGTTATTTTATTATTATTGTAATTATTATCATTGTTGCTATTATTATTGTTGCTAACATTACTGTTGCTATTATTGTTGCTTCATGAAGACCTCTGACTTCAGTGAAAAGACGCAAACTGAGGTGGTACGGGCACGTCACACGATCATCTGGACTGGCCAAGACCGACTTGCAGGGAATAGTTCAGGGAGGGAGACGAAGAGGCAGACAGAGAAAAAGATGGGAAGACAATATCAGAGAGTGAACTGGCCTTGAATGGAACATCATTCTACGGAAAGCTGAGGACAGTGAGGAATGGAGGAAGTTGGTTGCAAGATCTTCAGTGGTGCCCCAACGGTCAACCAGACTACGGGGATTTGAATTTGAATTGAAAACATTATTGTTGCTATTTTTGTTGTTATTATTGTTGTTATTTATTGTTATATTGTTATTATTATTATTGTTGCTATTATTGTTATTATTATTGTTGCTATTGTTAATATCATTATTGTTATTATCCTTTTTGTACGCTTGGCAAAACAGTTTGGCCTGAGCATTTGTGGTTGTCTTGTTTTATTCATATTGTGTGCTGTTGTGTTTTTGTTTGTGACACAGTGACATCAACAGTCTCACTAAGCACACGTGTGCACGTGCTAAGAAAAAAAAGAGGAGTGTTCTGAGCTTGCTGTTTTTGTACTTTGTATCTGCTTCTGTGCTAGCTGAGTGGGTAGCGCAAACTGTGTTAATTTTGAGAGGTACAACATGGGAGATAATTCTCAAGAGTTATGTCCTTTGATTAATATTATACAAATTCTCCCTGCTTCCCTTTTATTTTTTTTTTGGTATTTAGAAAAAAAAATTAATTGCCCTAATGTGGTCAGTTGTCCCGCACCCCTTGGTAAATTACAGTTACACAATCTGTTGGTGGTAATTACCACAAATATCAACAGAGGAGTTAATGGAGGCGCTCAGACTCCCCTCCCCCCACCCCCAACACACACATACTTTATCTGTGTATCATAATTACATGGAATGAAGTCCCTGTGTATAACATTGTGCGTTAATCGTCTCCTTCAACACTCCTCTTTTTCCCCACTGTGTGTGTGTGTGTGTGTGTGTGTGTGTGTGTGTGTGTGTGTGTGTGTGTGTGTGTGTGTGTGTGTGTGTGTCGTGTGTGTGTGCCTGTGGTGTGTGTGTGTGTGTGTGTGTTGTGTGTGTGTGTGTGTGTGTGTGTGTGTGTGTGCCTGTGTGTGTGTGTCTGTGTCTGGTGTGTGTGTCTGTGTGTGTGTCTGTGTGTGTGTGTGTGTGTGTGCGTGTGTGTGTGTGTGCGTGTGTGTGTGTATGATGTGCGTGCGTGCGTGCGTGCGTGCGTGTGTGTGTGTGTAAACTATGGGGACATTTCCATCTTCACGTCAACTTCTGGGTACTAGCTGGTGTATAAGCTAAGGAGACATTTCAATTCTTCAGGTCAACTTTTGAATACTAGTTGGTGTGTAAATTATTGAGACATTCCCAGTCTTCACGTCAACTTCTGGGTACTAGTTGGTGTATAGATTATGGAAACATTTCCGTCTTCAAGTCAACTTCTGGGTACTAGTTGGTGTATGAATTATGGAAACATTTCCAGTCAGAAAGTACATGTAACTTGACTTGAAGACTGGAAATGTTTCCATAATTTATACACCATTAGTACCCAGAAGTTGACTTGAAGACTGGAAATGTTTCCATAATTTATACACCATTAGTACCCAGAAGTTGACTTGAAGACAGGAATGTTTCCATACTTTATAGACCAACTAGTACCCAGAAGTTGACTTGAAGATGGATGTCATCCGAGTCAGCTTATTCCTTTCTTACATTGGACACAGCAGCAGGCAAGTTTCAGTCTTTTTCTCATAAATTTTGTATTTCAGTCTTTTTCTCATAAATTTTGTATCTGGTGTTTGTTTGTTTGTAATCTTACGCTTGACAAAGGCTAGTTGGCCGAAAATTTGCGCCTGTTTTGTCTTGTTGTATTAAATAAGCGTTCGTATTCTTCTTTCGTGTTTTTTCTAGCCTGTAAGGTACGTTTGTGTTCAGCGGTGTATAGAAACACGGAACTACGCAGGACCCATCAGCTTGAAAACGGTAGTTTGACTGTTTACTCGGCAGGGTAATCCACAGAGGGCGGAGTATGCAGCATGTGCAGAAATAGAGAGTCTGCACACTGTGAGCCAGACAGAATACATATAAGCATACAGTAAAACATTGCTCAGAATTTGAAAAAAAAAAAAGACGATTAAAGAAATAGGTACATAAAATGACATAAAATCAAAGTTACTTTGTTGTTGCTGTTTTTTTTGAATGTGTAATATGTACATTGTGCTGTGAGTATGACACAACACGCGTGTTGCTGTTTTCTTATGAATGTGTGGGCTGGTGTTAGAAAGAGCGTAGTGCATGATAATCACTTTCTGAGTTATATGCCATTTCTGTGTCAGTACTCTTTGGAGGCCTTGAGTTTTGCTTTCGCCTTTCTATCTTTTATTGACAAGCGCTGTTGAAATGTGGTTGTGCCCTGTGTGCACTGCTGTCACTAGCATGCACTGTTCCAGGCAGTGTCTCGACAGTTAACAATGATCATGCGGCAACTGGTGAAGTTGGCTTTGAGGGTGTCATTGTATCGCTTTGGGCATCCAGGTCTAACAGTGGTACAGCGGGCGTTAGGACTACTGCTGTGTGCATTGTGGTGATGGATAGTAGTAGTGTGTTAAAAACATTGTTGTGTTTCAATAATTCCACCACTGCCACCCTTGAGGTTGGGCTAATTGTTTGATTGGCTTTTTTTGTCTGTAGGTTTGTTCCATTTATTTACCACTTTGTTGATACCTTGATGAGGTAATGAGAAATTCGTGAATGATCTTGGCGCCTGTGTGTTATGGAAACTCACGCCGTTTTTCTGACACGCACATTATTTCCATGATGGTGACGACGATGATGATGTTGATGTCAGTGATGATGATATTTATGTGATGGTGTGGATGATTACAATAATGATGATGATAATGATGGTGATGATGGTGGTGGTGGTGGTGATGATAAATGCTATTAAGCATATTTAAATTTTTCTGTCATTACGGACTTTTCTTGTTTTCAGTAGTTACGACTTGTGTTGATGTTTGCTGATACATTTTATATGGGACAAGTTGGGAGTCTACCACTGTAATTATTATTTGACATTCCTGGACCCATACTTTCATTTTTCATATGACTAGGGCGTGTGTTGTGTACATTGTACTGTGAGTATGACACAACAGGTGTGTTGCTGTTTTCTTATGAATGTGTAATCTGTACATTGTACTGTATGACATAACAGGCTTGTTGCTGTTTTCTTATGAATGTGTAATCTGTACATTGTGCTGTATGACATAACAGGCGTGTTGCTGTTTTCTTATGAATGTGTAATCTGTACATGTACATTGTACTGTATGACATAACAGGCGTGTTGCTGTTTTCTTATGAATGTGTAATCTGTACATTGTACTGTATGACATAACAGGCGTGTTGCTGTTTTCTTATGAATGTGTAATATGTACATTGTACTGTATGACATAACAGGTGTGTTGCTGTTTTCTTATGAATGTGTAATATGTACATTGTACTGTATGACATAACAGGTGTGTTGCTGTTTTCTTATGAATGTGTAATATGTACATTGTGCTGTATGACATAACAGGTGTGTTGCTGTTTTCTTATGAATGTGTAATATGTACATTGTGCTGTATGACATAACAGGTGTGTTGCTGTTTTCTTATGAATGTGTAATATGTACATTGTACTGTATGGCATAACAGGTGTGTTGCTGTTTTCTTATGAATGTGTAATATGTACATTGTGCTGTATGACATAACAGGTGTGTTGCTGTTTTCTTATGAATGTGTAATATGTACATTGTACTGTATGACATAACAGGTGTGTTGCTGTTTTCTTATGAATGTGTAATATGTACATTGTACTGTATGACACAACAGGCGTGTTGCTGTTTTCTTATGAATGTGTAATCTGTACATTGTACTGTATGACATAACAGGTTGTTGCTGTTTTCTTATGAATGTGTAATATGTACATTGTGCTGTGAGTATGACACAACACGCGTGTTGCTGTTTTCTTATGAATGTGTAATATGTACATTGTGCTGTATGACATAACAGGCGTGTCGCTGTTTTCTTATGAATGTGTAATATGTACATTGTGCTGAGAGTATGACACAACACGCGTGTCGCTGTTTTCTTATGAATGTGTAATATGTACATGTACATTGTACTGTGAGTATGACACAACACGCGTGTCGCTGTTTTCTTATGAATGTGTAATCTGTACATGTACATTGTGCTGCGAGTATGACACAACACGCGTGTTGCTGTTTTCTTATGAATGTGTAATCTGTACATGTACATTGTACTGTGAGTATGACACAACACGCGTGTCGCTGTTTTCTTATGAATGTGTAATCTGTACATGTACATTGTACTGTGAGTATGACACAACACGCGTGTCGCTGTTTTCTTATGAATGTGTAATCTGTACATGTACATTGTACTGTGAGTATGACACAACACGCGTGTCGCTGTTTTCTTATGAATGTGTAATCTGTACATGTACATTGTACTGTGAGTATGACACAACACGCGTGTCGCTGTTTTCTTATGAATGTGTAATATGTACATGTACATTGTACTGTGAGTATGACACAACACGCGTGTCGCTGTTTTCTTATGAATGTGTAATCTGTACATGTACATTGTACTGTGAGTATGACACAACACGCGTGTCGCCGTTTTCTCATGAATGTGTAATCTGCACGTTTGATGTCGAGCAGCATGAGTGTCAGTGAATCTGTTACTTCTCATTATAATAAAGGTTGACCTGGATCTCTTGTTTTGAATGAGAGGTTGACACCAGTGGCTTGTATGCCAGTGAGGGAGCGCGGGATGGTGGTGGTGGATAAACAATGAGTAGTCTGGGTGCTAGTTCTTTGAACAACGGTAAAGGATGAGGGTTTGTGTAAAGCATGCAGGAAGTTGATAGAAGCTGGTGGGTAGGGTGAGGGAGTGAGAGGGTCTTACATGCTACTTACCCATTCAGCTTCTTAGCCACTACACCAGTTAATTTGTCCATAGCGCCTTTTGCACACGGCACGTCATACTACACAATAACGAATCATGTGGTTTGCTCACCTAACCATATACCAGTCAATCCAGCCGGTAATTTGAGCCTAAAACGATGGCGCTGTCTGTCTGATCACACAATTTACGCGCCAGGTTAAGACCTCAATTCGATGTAGAAAAGCATCGGCTATGGATGAACAGGCCGATTCTTGACTGGCGGTCCTTGGCAAAGTCACTATACTTGAAGGCTGATGGCTGTGGATGGCTGGTCACAACCACAGTTTTCCTTCTTTCTCTTCTGTCCAACCACAGTCCAGTTTGTTTCTCAGCTGCAATGGCGATGTACGCCTGCACGTACAGCCTGTGGCCAGACACAGATGGCTACACGTACAGCCTGTGGCCAGGTATAGATGGCTACACGTACAGCCTGTGGCCAGGTATAGATGGCTACACGTACAGCCTGTGGCCAGGTACAGATGGCTACACGTACAGCCTGTGGCCAGGTACAGATGGCTACACGTACAGCCTGTGGCCAGGTACAGATGGCACGTACAGCCTGTGGCCAGACAGATGGCTCACGTACAGCTGTGGCCAGGTACAGTGGCTACACGTACAGCCTGTGGCCAGGTAAGATGCTACACGTACAGCCTGTGGCCAGGTAAGATGCTACACGTACAGCCTGTGGCCAGGTAAGATGGCTACACGTACAGCCGTGGCCAGGTAAGATGGCTACACGTACAGCCTTGGCCAGTAAGATGCTACACGTACAGCCTGTGGCAGACAGATGGCTACACGTACAGCCTGTGGCAGTACAGATGGCTCACGTACAGCCTGTGGCCAGTAAGAGGCTACACGTACAGCTGTGGCCAGAACAGATGGCTACACGTACAGCCTGTGGCCAGGACAGATGGCTCACGTACAGCCTGGCAGACAGATGCTACACGTACAGCCTGTGGCCAGACAGATGGCTACACGTACAGCCTGTGGCAGGTACAGATGGCTAACGTACAGCCTGTGGCCAGGTACAGATGGCTACACGTACAGCCTGTGGCCAGGTACAGATGGCTACACGTACAGCCTGTGGCCAGGTACAGATGGCTACATGTACAGCCTGTGGCCAGTACAGATGGCTGCACGTACAGCGTGGCCAGACAGTGGTACACGTACAGCTGTGGCCAGGTATAATGGCTACACGACAGCGTGGCCAGTACAGATGGCTACCGTACAGCCTGTGGCCAGTACAGAGGCTACCGTACAGCCTGTGGCCAGTACAGATGGCTACACGTACAGCCTGTGGCCAGGTACAGATGCTGCACGTACAGCCTGTGGCCAGGTACAGATGGCTACACGTACAGCCTGTGGCCAGTACAGATGGTGCACGTACAGCCTGTGGCCAGGTACAGATGGCTGCACGTACAGCCTGTGGCCAGGTACAGATGGCTACACGTACAGCCTGTGGCCAGGTACAGATGGCTACACGTACAGCCTGTGGCCAGGTATAGATGCTACACGTACAGCCTGTGGCCAGGTAAGATGGCTACACGTACAGCCTGTGGCCAGGTAAGATGGCTACACGTACAGCCTGTGGCCAGGTAAGATGGCTCACGTACAGCCTGTGGCCAGATAAGATGGCTACAGCTAAGCCTGTGGACAGAAAGATGCTACACGTACAGCCTGTGGCAGACACAGATGTCTACACGTACAGCCTGTGGCAGACACGATGGCTACACGTACAGCCTGTGGCAGTACAGATGGCTATACGTACAGCCTGGCCAGGTACAGATGTACACGACCAGCCGTGCCAGTACAGATGCTACACGTACAGCCTGTGGCCAGGTACAGATGGCTACACGTACACCTGTGGCCAGGTACAGATGGCTACACGTACAGCCTGTGGCCAGGCAAAGATGGCTACACGTACAGCCTGTGGCGGGTAAGATGGCTACACGTACAGCCTGTGGCCAGGTACAGATGGCTACACGTACAGCCTGTGGCCAGGTACAGATGGCTACACGTACAGCCTGTGGCCAGGTACAGATGGCTACACGTACGGGCCTGTGGCCAGTACAGATGGCTACACGTACAGCCTATGGCCAGGTACAGATGGCTGCACGTACAGCCTGGGCCAGGTACAGAGGCTGCACGTACAGCTGGGCAGTACAGATGGCAACGTACAGCCTGGCCAGGTACAGATGGCTACACGTACAGCCTGTGGCCAGGTACAGATGGCTACACGTACACCGGGCCAGGACAGATGACTGCACGTACAGCTGTGCAGTACAGTGGCTACACGTACAGCTGTGGCCAGGTACAATGTACAGTACAGCCTGTAGACAGATGGCTACAGTACAGCCTGTGGCCAGGTACAGATGCTGCACGTACAGCCTGTGGCCAGGTACAGATGGCTACACGTACAGCCTGTGGCCAGGTAAATGCTACACGTACAGCCTGTGGCCAGTATAGATGTCTCACGTACAGCCTGTGGGACAGGACACAGATGGCTACAGTACACTGTGGCGTACAGTTACACGTAGCCTGGCAGTACAGTGGCTACAGTACAGCCTGTGGCCAGGTACAGATGGCTACACGTACAGCCTGTGGCCAGGTACAGATGGCTACACGTACAGCCTGTGGCCAGGTACAGATGGTGCCTACAGCTGGCCAGCCGTGGCCAGTACAGCTGTGCCAGTACAGAGCTACAGTAGCCAGTGGCCAGTATGAGTCTACACGACAGCCGTGGCCAGGTACAGATGGCTACACGTACAGCCTGTGGCCGGTACAGATGGCTCACGTACAGCCTGTGGCCAGGTACAGATGGCTACACGTACAGCCTGTGGCCAGGTACAGATGGCTACACGTACAGCCTGTGGACAGGTACAGATGGCTACACGTACAGCCTGTGGCCAGGTACAGATGGCTACACGTACAGCCTGTGGCCAGGTATAGATGGCTACACGTACAGCCTGTGGCCAGGTACAGATGGCTACACGTACAGCCTGTGGCCAGGTACTAGATGGCTGACACGTACAGCCTGTGGCCAGTACAGATGGCTACACGTACAGCCTGTGGCCAGGTAACAGATGGCTACACGTACAGCCTGTGGCCAGGTACAGATGGCTACACGTACAGCCTGTGGCCAGGTACAGATGACTGCACGTACAGCCTGTGGCCAGGTACAGATGGCTACACGTACAGCCTGTGGCCAGGTACAGATGGCTACACGTACAGCCTGTGGCCAGGTACAGATGGCTACATGTACAGCCTGTGGCCAGTACAGATGGCTGCACGTACAGCCTGTGGCCAGGTACAGATGGCTACACGTACAGCCTGTGGCAGGTATAGATGGCTACACGTACAGCCTGTGGCCAGGTACAGATGGCTACACGTACAGCCTGTGGCCAGGTACAGATGGCTACACGTACAGCCTGTGGCCAGGTAAGATGGCTACACGTACAGCCTGTGGCCAGGTACAGATGGCTACACGTACAGCCTGTGGCCAGGTACAGATGGCTACACGTACAGCCTGTGGCCAGGTACAGTTGGCACGTACGCTGTGGCCAGGTACAGATGGCTGCATACAGCCTGTGGCCAGGTACAGATGGCTACACGTACAGCCTGTGGCCAGGTACAGATGGCTACACGTACAGCCTTGGACAGGTACAGATGCTACACGTACAGCCTGTGGCCAGGTACAGATGGCTGCACGTACAGCCTGTGGCCAGGTACAGATGGCTACACGTACAGCCTGTGGCCAGGTACAGATGGCTACACGTACAGCCTGTGGCCAGGTACAGATGGCTACATGTACAGCCTGTGGCCAGGTACAGATGGCTGCACGTACAGCCTGTGGCCAGGTACAGATGGCTACACGTACAGCCTGTGGCCAGGTATAGATGTCTACACGTACAGCCTGTGGCCAGGTATAGATGGCTACACGTACAGCCTGTGGCCAGGTACTAGATGGCTACACGTACAGCCTGTGGCCAGGTATAGATGGCTACACGTACAGCCTGTGGCCAGGTATAGATGGCTACACGTACAGCCTGTGGCAGACACAGATGGCTACACGTACAGCCTGTGGCAGGACACAGATGGCTACACGTACAGCCTGTGGCAGGTACAGATGGCTACACGTACAGCCTGTGGCCAGGTACAGATGCTACACGTACAGCCTGTGGCCAGGTACAGATGGCTACACGTACACAGGTAAGATGGCTAACGACAGCTTGCCAGTACAGATGGCTCAGTACAGCCGTGGCAGTAAGAGCTACACGTACGCCTGTGGCCAGGTAAGATGGTCAGTCAGCTGTGGCAGTAAGATGGCTACCGTACAGCTGGGCCGCTGCCGTAAGTGGGCAGTACAGAGGCTACCGTACACTGGCCAGGAAATGGTCAGTCGCTTGGCCAGTAGTGCTACAGTACAGCCTGTGGCCAGACAATGCTAGACAGCCTGTGGAAGATAAGAGGTCAGACAGTTACAAGCTGTGGCGTAGTGGTCATACGCCTGTGGCCAGGTCAGATGGCTCAGACAGCCTGTGGCAGTAAGATGCTACACGACACCTGTGCCAGGTAAGCTACACGTACGCTGTGGCCAGGTAAGTGGCTAACGTACGCTGTGGCGAAGCTAACGTAGCCGTGGCAGTAAGATGGCTACAGTACAGCTGTGGCAGAATGCTACAGACAGCTGTGCAGGACAGATGGCTACACTACAGCCGTGGCAGGTACAGATGTACACGACGCTGTGGCGTAAGATGACAGTACACTGTGGCCGTACAGATGCTCACGTACAGCCGTGGCCAGGTACAGATGGCGTACAGCTGTGGCAGACAAGGTCCGAGCCTGGCCAGGTAAGATGGCTACACGTACAGCCTGTGGCCAGGTAGATGGCTCACGTACAGCCTGTGGCAGGTACAGATGGTACAGTACAGCCTGTGGCCAGGTACAGATGGCTACACGTACAGCTTGGCCAGGTACAGATGGCTACAGTACGCCTGTGGCCAGGTAAGTGCTACACGTACAGCCTGTGGCCAGGTAAGATGGCTCACGTACAGCCTGTGGCAGGTAAGATGGCTCACGAAGCTGTGGCCAGTAAGATGGCTACACGTACAGCCTGTGGCCAGTAAGATGGCTACAGTACAGCTGTGCAGACAGATGGCTACACGTACAGCCTGTGGCAGACAGATGCTCACGTACAGCTGTGCAGTAAGATGGCTAAGTACAGCCTGTGGCAGACAGATGGCTCACGTACAGCCTGTGGCAGACAGATGGCTACAGTACAGCCTGTGGCAGACAGATGCTCACGTACGCCTGTGGCAGACAGTGGCTACACGTACAGCCTGTGGCAGGTAAATGGCTACGTACAGCCTGTGGCCAGGTAGATGGCTACACGTAAGCCTGTGGCAGGTACAGATGCTACACGTACAGCCTGTGCCAGGTCAGATGGCTACACGTACAGCCTGTGGCAGGTACAGATGGCTCACGTACAGCCTGTGGCAGGAGATGGCTACACGTACAGCCTGTGGCCAGTAAGATGCTACACGTACAGCCTGTGGCAGGTACAGATGGCTCACGTACAGCCTGTGGCCAGAACAGATGCTACACGTACAGCCTGTGGCCAGACGATGGCTACACGACAGCCTGTGGCCAGGAAGATGCTACACCACCCTTGGCAGACAGATGGCTCAGTACAGCCTGTGCCAGGTACAGATGGCTACTACAGCCTGTGCCAGTACAGATGGCTACAGTACAGCCTGTGGCCAGGTACAGATGGCTACACGTACAGCCTGTGCGGTACAGATGGCTACACGTACAGCCTGTGGCCAGGTACAGATGCTGCACGTACAGCTGTGGCCAGGAAGATGGCTACACGTACAGCTGTGCAGGTAAGATGGCTACACGTACAGCCTGTGGCCAGGTACAGATGGCTACATGTACAGCCTGTGGCCAGTACAGATGGCTGCACGTACAGCTGTGGCCAGGACAGATGGCTACACGTACAGCCTGTGGACAGGTATAGATGGCTACACTACAGCCTGTGGCCAGGTACAGTGGCTCACGTACACAGGTAGAGCTACACGCTGGGCCAGTAAGTGGCACAGTACACGTGCAACCAGATCACACTACAGCGTGACAGACCAGATGTACCACACTTGAGGACAGCTACTACACCGCCAGTACAGAGCTACGACGCCAGGTACAATGGCTACACGTACCCTGTGCCAGTACAGATGGTCCGTACATGTGGCAGGTAAATGCTGCACACACCTGTGGCCAGGTAGATGCTCACTACAGGCGTGCCAGCAAGATGTACACGTACAGCCTGTGACAGGTAAGATGGCTCACTACGCTTGCCAGTACAAGGTACAGTACGCTGTGGCCAGGTACAGAGCTACAGTACACTTGGCCAGTATAGAGCTACACGTACACCTGGCCAGGTACGATGCTGCACGTAAGCTGTCAGTAAGATGGCTACACTACACTGTGCCAGGTCAGATGGCACGTGCACCTGTGGCAGGTACAGATGACCGTACGCCTGTGGCCAGTACAGTGACTGCAGTACACCTGTGGCCAGGTCAATGTACCTCACTGTGCCAGTAGAGGCTGCACGAGCTTGCAGTACAGAGTACACGTACACTGTGGCCAGTCAAGACAGCAGCGTGCCAGGTATAGATGGCTACACGTACAGCCTGTGGCAGTACGTGGCTACACGTACAGCTGTGCCAGGTACAGATGGCTGCACGTACAGCCTGTGGCCAGGTACAGATGGCTACACGTACAGCCGTGGCCAGTATAGATGCTACACGTACAGCCTGTGGCCAGGTACAGATGGCTACACGTACAGCCTGTGGCCAGGATAGATGGCTACACGTACAGCTGTGGCCAGGTATAGATGGCTACACGTACAGCTGTGGCCAGGTAAGATGGCTACACTTACAGCTGTGGACAACACAAGGTACAGATGGCTACACGTACAGCCTGTGGCCAGGTACAGATGGCTGCACGTACAGACTGTGGGCCAGGTACAGATGGCTACACGTACAGCCTGTGGCCAGGTATAGATGTCTACACGTACAGCCTGTGGCCAGGTACAGATGGCTACACGTACAGCCTGTGGCCAGGTAGAGATGGCTACACGTACAGCCTGTGGCCAGGTATAGATGGCTACACGTACAGCCTGTGGCCAGGTATAGATGGCTACACGTACAGCCTGTGGACAGACACAGATGTCTACACGTACAGCCTGTGGACAGACACAGATGGCTACACGTACAGCCTGTGGACAGGTACAGATGGCTACACGTACAGCCTGTGGCCAGGTACAGATGGCTACACGTACAGCCTGTGGCCAGGTACAGATGGCTACACGTACAGCCTGTGGCCAGGTACAGATGGCTACATGTACAGCCTGTGGCCAGGTACAGATGGCTGCACGTACAGCCTGTGGCCAGGTACAGATGGCTACACGTACAGCCTGTGGCCAGGTACAGATGGCTACACGTACAGCCTGTGGCCAGGTACAGATGGCTACATGTACAGCCTGTGGCCAGGTACAGATGGCTGCACGTACAGCCTGTGGCCAGGTACAGATGGCTACACGTACAGCCTGTGGCCAGGTATAGATGTCTACACGTACAGCCTGTGGCCAGGTATAGATGGCTACACGTACAGCCTGTGGCCAGGTATAGATGGCTACACGTACAGCCTGTGGCCAGGTATAGATGGCTACACGTACAGCCTGTGGCCAGATATAGATGGCTACACGTACAGCCTGTGGACAGACACAGATGGCTACACGTACAGCCTGTGGACAGACACAGATGGCTACACGTACAGCCTGTGGCCAGATATAGATGGCTACACGTACAGCCTGTGGACAGACACAGATGGCTACACGTACAGCCTGTGGACAGACACAGATGGCTACACGTACAGCCTGTGGACAGACACAGATGTCTACACGTACAGCCTGTGGACAGACACAGATGGCTACACGTACAGCCTGTGGACAGGTACAGATGGCTATACGTACAGCCTGTGGCCAGGTACAGATGGCTACACGTACAGCCTGTGGCCAGGTACAGATGGCTACACGTACAGCCTGTGGCCAGGTACAGATGGCTACACGTACAGCCTGTGGCCAGGTACAGATGGCTGCACGTACAGCCTGTGGCCAGGCAAAGATGGCTACACGTACAGCCTGTGGACAGGTATAGATGGCTACACGTACAGCCTGTGGCCAGGTACAGATGGCTACACGTACAGCCTGTGGCCAGGTACAGATGGCTACACGTACAGCCTGTGGCCAGGTACAGATGTCTACACGTACAGCCTGTGGCCAGGTATAGATGTCTACACGTACAGCCTGTGGACAGACACAGATGGCTACACGTACAGCCTGTGGCCAGGTACAGATGGCTACACGTACAGCCTGTGGCCAGGTACAGATGGCTACACGTACAGCCTGTGGCCAGGTACAGATGGCTACACGTACAGCCTGTGGCCAGGTACAGATGGCTGCACGTACAGCCTGTGGCCAGACACAGATGACTACACGTAGAGCCTGTGGCCAGGTACAGATGGCTACACGTACAGCCTGTGGCCAGGTATAGATGTCTACACGAACAGCCTGTGGCCAGGTACAGATGGCTACACGTACAGCCTGTGGCCAGGTACAGATGGCTGCACGTACAGCCTGTGGCCAGGTACAGATGGCTACACGTACAGCCTGTGGCCAGGTACAGATGGCTACACGTACAGCCTGTGGACAGGTACAGATGGCTACACGTACAGCCTGTGGCCAGGTACAGATGACTGCACGTACAGCCTGTGGCCAGGTACAGATGGCTACACGTACAGCCTGTGGCCAGGTACAGATGGCTACACGTACAGCCTGTGGCCAGGTACAGATGGCTACATGTACAGCCTGTGGCCAGTACAGATGGCTGCACGTACAGGCTGTGGCCAGGCACAGATGGCTACACGTACAGCCTGTGGACAGGTATAGATGGCTACACGTACAGCCTGTGGCCAGGTACAGATGGCTACACGTACAGCCTGTGGCCAGGTACAGATGGCTACACGTACAGCCTGTGGCCAGGTACAGATGGCTACACGTACAGCCTGTGGCCAGGTACAGATGACTGCACGTACAGCCTGTGGCCAGGTACAGATGGCTACACGTACAGCCTGTGGCCAGGTACAGATGGTGGCACGTACAGCCTGTGGCCAGGTACAGATGGCTGCACGTACAGCCTGTGGCCAGGTACAGATGGCTACACGTACAGCCTGTGGCCAGGTACAGATGGCTACACGTACAGCCTGTGGACAGGTACAGATGGCTACACGTACAGCCTGTGGCCAGGTACAGATGACTGCACGTACAGCCTGTGGCCAGGTACAGATGGCTACACGTACAGCCTGTGGCCAGGTACAGATGGCTACACGTACAGCCTGTGGCCAGGTACAGATGGCTACATGTACAGCCTGTGGCCAGGTACAGATGGCTGCACGTACAGCCTGTGGCCAGGTACAGATGGCTACACGTACAGCCTGTGGCCAGGTATAGATGTCTACACGTACAGCCTGTGGCCAGGTATAGATGGCTACACGTACAGCCTGTGGCCAGGTATAGATGGCTACACGTACAGCCTGTGGCCAGGTATAGATGGCTACACGTACAGCCTGTGGCCAGGTATAGATGGCTACACGTACAGCCTGTGGACAGACACAGATGTCTACACGTACAGCCTGTGGACAGACACAGATGGCTACACGTACAGCCTGTGGACAGGTACAGATGGCTACACGTACAGCCTGTGGCCAGGTACAGATGGCTACACGTACAGCCTGTGGCCAGGTACAGATGGCTACACGTACAGCCTGTGGCCAGGTACAGATGGCTACACGTACAGCCTGTGGCCAGGTACAGATGGCTGCACGTACAGCCTGTGGCCAGGTACAGATGGCTGCACGTACAGGCTGTGGCCAGGCACAGATGGCTACACGTACAGCCTGTGGACAGGTATAGATGGCTACACGTACAGCCTGTGGCCAGGTACAGATGGCTACACGTACAGCCTGTGGCCAGGTACAGATGGCTACACGTACAGCCTGTGGCCAGGTATAGATGGCTACACGTACAGCCTGTGGCCAGGTACAGATGGCTGCACGTACAGCCTGTGGCCAGGTACAGATGGCTACACGTACAGCCTGTGGCCAGGTACAGATGGCTGCACGTGCAGCCTGTGGCCAGGTACAGATGGCTACACGTACAGCCTGTGGCCAGGTACAGATGACTGCACGTACAGCCTGTGGCCAGGTACAGATGGCTACACGTACAGCCTGTGGCCAGGTACAGATGGCTGCACGTGCAGCCTGTGGCCAGGTACAGATGGCTACACGTACAGCCTGTGGCCAGGTACAGATGACTGCACGTACAGCCTGTGGCCAGGTATAGATGGCTACACGTACAGCCTGTGGCCAGGTACAGATGGCTACACGTACAGCCTGTGGCCAGGTACAGATGGCTACATGTACAGCCTGTGGCCAGGTACAGATGGCTGCACGTACAGCCTGTGGCCAGGTACAGATGGCTACAAGTACAGCCTGTGGCCAGGTATAGATGGCTACACGTACAGCCTGTGGCCAGGTATAGATGGCTACACGTACAGCCTGTGACCAGGTATAGATGGCTACACGTACAGCCTGTGGCCAGGTATAGATGGCTACACGTACAGCCTGTGGACAGACACAGATGTCTACACGTACAGCCTGTGGACAGACACAGATGGTTACACGTACAGCCTGTGGACAGGTACAGATGGCTACACGTACAGCCTGTGGCCAGGTACAGATGGCTACACGTACAGCCTGTGGCCAGGTACAGATGGCTACACGTACAGCCTGTGGCCAGGTACAGATGGCTACACGTACAGCCTGTGGCCAGGTACAGATGGCTGCACGTACAGCCTGTGGCCAGGCACAGATGGCTACACGTACAGCCTGTGGACAGGTATAGATGGCTACACGTACAGCCTGTGGCCAGGTACAGATGGCTACACGTACAGCCTGTGGCCAGGTACAGATGGCTACACGTACAGCCTGTGGCCAGGTACAGATGGCTGCACGTACAGCCTGTGGCCAGGTACAGATGGCTACACGTGCAGCCTGTGGCCATACATAGATGGCTACACGTACAGCCTGTGGACAGGTACAGATGGCTACACGTACAGCCTGTGGCCAGGTACAGATGGCTACACGTACAGCCTGTGGACAGGTACAGATGGCTACACGTACAGCCTGTGGTCAGGTACAGATGGATACACGTACAGCCTGTGGCCAGACACAGATGGCTACACGTACAGTCTGTGGACAGGTAGAGATGGCTACACGTACAGCCTGTACATGTAGACAGACACAGATAGCTACACGTACAGCTTGTGGACAGGTACAGATGGCTACACGTACAGATGGCTACAGTAACACGTACAGCCTGTGGCCAGGTACAGATGGCTGCACGTACAGCCTGTAGCCAGGTAGAGATGGCTACACGTACAGCCTGTGGCCAGGTATAGATGGCTACACGTACAGCCTGTGGACAGGTACAGATGGCTACATGTACAGCCTGTGGCCAGGTACAGATGGCTGCACGTACATCCTGTGGCCAGGTATAGATGGCTACACGTACATCCTGTGGACAGACACAGATGGCTACATGTACATCCTGTGAACAGGTACAGATGGCTACACGTACAGCCTGTGGCCAGGTACAGATGGCTACACGTACAGCCTGTGGACAGACACAGATGGCTACACGTACAGCCTGTGGACAGACACAGATGGCTACACGTACAGCCTGTGGCCAGGTACAGATGGCTACACGTACAGCCTGTGGACAGACACAGATGGCTACACGTACAGCCTGTGGACAGACACAGATGGCTACACGTACAGCCTGTGGACAGACACGGCGATCTGTAGCTGTCTGTAGCTAGCTGTCCACACTGATACCAGCGGACTTCTTTTTGTATTTTTATGTTAGCTCTGCTGATAGAGACGTGGACTCGAGTTCTATCCTAGTCCGCAACCAGAACTGACCTGTTTGCTGCTGACCTTAATTCCATCATCATTATTGTTAATCACCACACAGCCACAATGAACAAAGTGGTGTTGCAGGGGCCTAATGGTTAAAATCACCTGCAAAAAATGTGAACAATGTCAAGTGTGACGTTGGACAGGAAAGTTTATGTCGCCTCCACCAGACATCGACACCAAGCGATGGTCTGACTGGAGCAGACGACAAACTGAAATCTAATGTGCGGCACGCACGTTAAAGAACTCAAGGCAACAAAGGGATTGTCCTTGACAAAATTAGGTAGAGAAATAACAAGATGGCCAAGCAATTCTAAAAATACCCTTTTTATACAAACATTAGAGAAAGTCCAGATTTTGTACTTTTCAAGGTTACTGTGACCTTGAAGCATCAGATGAATGCACAATAACACTTGACGTGAAGTGAGAACAGCGGCAGACAGTCACAACAGGGAAAACACTAAATATTGTGAACAGTTCCTGAGAAAGTGCTGTTCACACAGCTTCCTCGAAAAGTGACCCTGACCTTGGCTCTGTGACTTCCAAACGTATGTACTGGCGACCTCTTCAATAGCCTGTAGTTTTTGCCGGGATTTAAGAAAGATCCATCCACAAACAGCTGAGAAAATCCTGCTACCGAGTAACACATTTTGTCCCAGCCACACACCTCTCTCTATCTATATCATGGAAAAAAAGGAGTGTGGGGGGGGGGGGGGGGGGGGGAGAGGGGGGAGAATTCAAAAACGTGGTTGCCAACATTCAGTACTCACGGAAGACAGTGTGCAGGCTGTTCAGCAATGTCTGGACCATGTGAACTAAACAAACACGCCAACATGCATACACTCACTCAAGATCAAGGAAGGACATCAGGGAAAACACAGTGAAATTTATTAGCAATTTATGCCAAAATAAAAACGAAATAAAGAAAAAAAACCCAACAACACATACATATACACACAGATGTATATATATATTAACAGAATCCAAACGTACCTGAACACAATCAAATGGCATCATAATTCGACGAAAACATGCGACAAAAACACATGAAAAGATCAGAAAGACCACAAATATTGAGACTGAAAAAATATCCAACATATGTGTACATATGTATACATTTATATATATATATAGGTGTGGAAACTTACAAAACATATGCTTCACTTTACAAATGAACACGACAAATGTAAAGGAAAGGATCGTAAAATTGTGAGGGTAAAGAAAGTTTGTAGAAGTTACATGGCGGATTCCCTTCTGATCGCAATTCTCTTTTATGTATGTGTGAATCGCCGGATAGATGTACGAACACGTGTGTATGTGTGTGTGTGTGTGTGTGTGTGTGTGTGTGTGTGTGTGTGTGTGTGTGTGTGTGTGTGTGTGTGTGTGTGTGTATGTGTGTGTGTGTGTGTGTGTGTGTGTGTGTGTGTGTGTGTGTGATATGTGTGTGTATATGTATGGGTTGGTATGTGTCTGTGTGTGTATGCATGTGTGTATATGTGTGTGTATGTATGTGTGTGCGTGTGTATATGTGTGTGAATGTGTGTGTGAGACTCGAGAGAGAGAGAGAGAGAGAGAGAGAGAGAGAGAGAGAGAGAGAGTGTGTGTGTGTGTGTGTGTGTGTGTGTGTGTGTGTGTGTGTCTGCGTGTGTAGATGGATCTAGGGCTATGTACATCCTCGTCATTATGTGACCTGGATGGATGAGGGATGGCTCAATGTCATTATATGCGTGTGTACGTGCGTGACTGTGTGTGTGTGTGTGTGTGTGTGTGTGTGTTTCTCTCTCCGTGTATGTGTGTGTCTGTGTGTGTGTGTGTGTGTTGTGTGTGTGTGTGTGTGTGTGTGTGTGTGTGTCTCTCTCTCTTCGTGTATGTGTGTGCGTGTGCGTGTGTGTGTGTGTGTGTGTGTGTGTGTGTGTGTGTGTGTGTGTGTGTGTGTAACATTTCACAACACTGACATAGGCACAGCAGTCACCAGCCCAGACAGGTAGTGGTCCTGATCAGGTTCCCTTACGGCCACAACGGACAGAAGTACAGACATTGCTTGAAGTGTAACTTAGCAAGGACCAGGTGTAAGACAGGTCCAGTAAAACCTAACAGTGCGATCCCTCAGTTATATAAAATATTTACATTCATCGTGAACTGCAGGCTCCAACTGGCACCTTGACCAACCTGTCCCTGTAGTGAAGACAACACGACAGTAGTTATGTCACCTCTGTCATGTGGAGTGACAGGCAAGAACCTTACTGACACCAACATCAATGGCAGACTGCAGAAGACGAGGAAAAAAACAAACCCGACCACATGCATCACCAGACGTGACCTGACCATATAAAGAGCGGTGTGAAGAAGATGACACTGACATAGCTGCCTGCCCATTGTCCTTATTGTCTTATAAAGCACAAATTATACAAATCATGAGTATTGACAGTACACGACCAACATAAAACGACTCATTGTAAGGCAAGGGATAAGTGGACACAGTTGAACACAATATGGTGGGAGCACCCAATCCTACAGCACCATTATTCGCCACAATATGGCTAAGGCAATAAAGTCAGAACAGTCACAAAAACTGGTGGCCAACCATGTTAACACAGGTGATGGTCAACCCATGTTAACAAAGGTGGTGGCCAGCCCATGTTAACAAAGGTGGTGACCAACCCATGTTAACAAAGGTGATGGCCAACCATGTTAACACAGGTGATGGTCAACCCATGTTAAAAAAGGTGGTGGCCAGCCCATGTTAACAAAGGTGGTGACCAACCCATGTTAACAAAGGTGATGGCCAACCCATGTTAACAAATATGATGGCCAACCCATGTTAACAAAGGTGATGGCCAACCCATGTTAACAAAGGTGATGGTCAACCCATGTTAACAAATATGATGGCCAACCCATGTTAACAAAGGTGGTGACCAGCTCATGTTAACAAAGGTGGTACCAACCCATGTTAACAAAGGTGATGGCCAACCCATGTTAACAAAGGTGATGGTCAACCCATGTTAACAAAGGTGGTGACCAGCCCACGTTAACAAAGGTGGTGACCAACCCATGTTAACAAAGGCGATGGCCAACCCATGTTAACAAAGGTGGTGACCAACCCATGTTAACAAAGATGGTGACCAACCCATGTCAACAAAGACGGTAGCCAACCCATTTCCAGAACACTGGGGGCCAACCTATTTCAACAAAAGCGCTGGTCATCAAAAATATGTTAACAAAGATGACGCCATACTAATGATCAAGCCATTCTAATAATCCTCCTTTCCTGTCTCCATAAGACATGTCGTGTGCTAACCAAAAGACACATAAAGAAAGGTGGTGGTCCCACAGCCCTAAGCTGTATTACAGATGGGTGAGGTAACACAGGCTGCACTACTATCGGGTCACTAGCTGGTGGTAAGTTCTAGTCCTCTTTCTCGTTGCTTTACCTTCCCCAACCCGAACAGGGTCAGGTTCCCACTCACAGCTGGGTGGACTTGGAGCTGCAGGCACCAATCTTCCCGAGCTAGGCTTGAACTCAGACAGTCAGAGTGCAAGGGAAAAGATCTGCATGTACGCCAATCCACACCTCATGTGTTACTTCAATAATCACATTATGGTTTCGTGGTTTGTGTAAAACTGTACTCCATTTTGTGTTGGATGTTGTAGCAAAGATTTTTGTTTATACCTTTCTGCTGGCGCTGTGGACGGGGGGGAGAGGGGTACAGCAGAAGGGGGACAAAGGAGATATACTGGTAGACGTCACTTAGCTAATCATAACAATACATACATCAATTTACATCTGTATCCATTTCTTTGTTAGCAATCCTTTTTTTGCCAGTTCTGTACGAATTATTTCGTTGGGAAGACTGGGATCACACAATCCAGTCTTATCCTCTTTACGACAGCGTAACCGAGGGTGTTGCCAAACTTTCCTGATCACCACCACAGGTGTCTGTATCTCCCGGGCCTGGTTGACGCGGGGTTATATTACGAAAGTAAGCGTTGAGTACAGTCCTGTTATGCAGTTTCAATCCGATGTGGAAATGACTGTCATTCTCATCATCATACAGTAGCACTGTGCAGAACTGTCCCAGATTCTGTGGCCATTTACGTCCCGTTTTCATGCTGACCTCTGCTTCAGTGGGTTCGCACCATGATGACCGATTACAGTTTATTCCACAAAAATATCTGTCAGTTAAATCAGTACTCTCATTGTGTAACTATTCTGGAAGGGAAAAAAGATCAACTGAAAGTAACAAGATATATCAGATGTTCTAAAACTGTATTGTCGTCTTCTGAACAGCTGACACTTGAGCATCTCATCGTAAGACAACTTCAAGTGTACTTGTTCTTTCTGGTTATAAATTCTTTCTGCTAATGTGATATATAAATCCCGTTGAATTTTCATTTATTTGCCGTCATCCGCCATTCCCCAATCGGGATTAAAGGATCCGCTAACATTTGAATACTGAAGTGTGTTGCAGACCTGAAATAAGCGGCGTGTGGATGTCGACACATAAAATGGGACAGCAACCACCACCACCACCATCACCAACAACAACAACAACCCCCTCAAAAAACAACAACAAACAAACCCCAAAACAAACAAGATGGCCATGCCCGGTCAAACGTCTACACATGGGGACTATGAGACAGAACAGATCTCAGACAACATTTATAAACACAAAACTACACGGCCATGGAAATCTTTTGCAAACATGTTGCAAATTAGAAACATCATAAGTCTGAGTCCTTGGTGGACTGACCACATGCTGTCTGTCGAACTTACAAGGTCAAACTATGTAACACGCTGAACATGCAAACCAAATATGGTAAATTAGGAGAGAGAACTCGCGAACTTTGATCTCAGACTTAAAAGGTTTTTCTCAGTTTAGAGAGTGTCATGCAATCAGTTTATCCTGTTTATCTTGAACGACAGCAGAACGACCAATTTTATCCCATTTCTGTTAAGAGATAGTAAATGAGTTGGCAGACAGAAACCCATATTCTTTCGACTTGTTTCTTTCATATCGCACACTAACCCTACCCCTAATCTGAACTCTAACCCTCGGAAAGATCCCTGCTGGCGGAAATCCAAGAATCCAGATCTTTTCACTGAACACGAAGACGATTAATTGTTTTGATAAAGCTGACCTAAAAGTAGGCAATTCCTATGTAAACTTGCAGTCCATTTGAAGCTTCTTGTGTTTGATGTATTAACAAACAAACAAAAACTCCTGAGGTACCTTGCTGTATTCGAGGATAACTCTGAAAACGGGTCATGTGTACATCACCGTTTGGCATTGGTAAGGGGCAAACAGCCAGAGGGGTCTGGGAGTCAGTGGACACACACGAAATATGACAACGTTACACAGGTATGGGAGTTAGGTGGGTAAACGTAAGACTGCCAGTCACAAGGTCCTGAGTTCGATCCACCAAGATACCTCCGTCTGGTGGATAGACGGTAAAGATTTTTCCCATCACCCAGATCAACATGTGTGAAGACCTGCCAGTACCTAAACCCTCATCGTGTTTAAACGCATGCAGAATATCAGATAATCATGCCCGTTAAAGATCCTGTAAGTCATGTCAGTGTCCGGTGACTTAAGGTAACACATGAGAACACCCGGTATACACGCCCACCGAAGATGCAGACTGTGCAACAAACAAAATAGTGGAGTGTGGTCAGCTGGTCTAACAACTCAAGTTCTCCATACTCCACTGAAAGGTACAATCATACGTAATGCTTGGTGAGTCCAAATGGGTTAAGAGGATAGCGATTTACAAAAATGATATTTTTTTTTATTATAACAATAAACAATAATAAATGATATCTTCTCTTCGTTTGGGATCAAACTTAAAGTTCAACATCACAAAATATATCAGTTCAACATCACAAAATATATCAGTTCAACATCACAAAATATATCAGTTCAACATCACAAAATATATCAGAACAAAGTGCTCTATACATTTGCACAATCAGATAAAAAGCATACGGGAGTAAGAAAGAATGATATCGCATGTAAATCAAAAACGTGTTGACTGCATATGTACAGTGTTTCAGTCAGTTCTAACTGGAAGAGCCACCACTGACCCAAAACCATCTTACAATAGACCATCACTGTGTGCTTCCCTCTTCATCTCTAGCGCGCGCACACACACACACACACACACACACACACACACACACACACACACACACACACAAACACACATACTCACAAACACACGCCGGCAAACACACACAAATGCTGGAATCCTGGTTTGTTCTGTTTTCTTATCACACCCATATTTGTACGACAAGCCCAGGACACAGACAAGTTTACACTTAGCTCCCTTCGCAACAGCATCGAACTGCTCAAAATCACAAACAGTAAATACTCGATCCTAAAAAACAAAAAACAAAAAGCAAAGTCAGGTCATGTAGTGTTTTCGTATTTTTCATTCGTGACGTCAGCATGACTTGCGCGACCCCTGGCGGTGGGAGAGTGCAGAACACGTGGCGAACGTGGTGATGTTATGGGAGACAACTTGGAGTGCTCTTTATTGAAGGAGTCGAAGAACTTTTTGCTGGTTGGCGAAGTTGGCGTCAGTTCCCCATCGGACAAATTTCTGGAGGAAACAATGACAAGGTTAAAACACCAATAATCATAGCAAATCACCATATATAACAAAATTGGCGAAATACACGTTGCTTATCTTTGTCTACCACAGAGCGCCCCCCATCCCCACCCCCGTCCTCTCCCCATTACCACCACGCTCTGTGATGTGATGTCAATGTGAATTTGTCTGGCTCCAACAGACCGGTTTCTATCCAGAGCTGAGGGCGCCTTGATGCTCAATGGGAAGACTTAGACCACACGGACCTGTCTCAGTTATTCATAGATATGTCACTGCGGGTGTTGTCCACATTTCCGGATCAACACCACGAGTGTTTGCATCTCTCAAGCCTGGTCGACGCCGTGACAGTTTGTGGAAGGGAGCGTGGAGTGCAGTTTGAATGAAAATGGAACTCGCATCATGATAATTATAGAACAACATCATGACGTTGTGAAAGGTCGTCCGTGAGTCCATGACCTTTATGTCCTTGATCTTACGGTGACCTTGTTTCCTGTGTCCTCTGCTGCCTCCATGCATGAGATACGTTTATGTCAGCTTCTGTGGTGGTGTTGGTTTGTGGGACTATTAATAATTATACGGTGACTATGACGTTGATGACGACGACGATGATGTTGACAATGATTATGACGACAGATGATGATTATTATCATTATCACTATCATCACTATCATTATTTAAAGTCCAGCTGACTGTGCAGAGCCATATCAGGGGTATAACATCTCAAAACACGCACAACACATCGTTGACCATGAAATGAAAATGAAGTACATTTATCAATGCATTCACGCACATAATTTAAGGACATGGCTTGGGGTCTATAATTACCCCGATACATCTTCAGGAGGAGAACACAAACGTGAATACATATGTGACCTGTTCTCACGAATGGGGTCACAACTTAATTTTGGGGGGTATAGAGATATATATATCACCGGAAAGCAGAAAAAATGCTCTTTCCAATGATGTATAATTCAACTGTCTAACTGGACAATCGAGCGAGTTACAGTAATTTAAAGGGAGTGGGTGATGGGACGGCCATTTTGAGAAAAGCAGAGTTAAAGAAGGACAACAAAATTCTCTGCTTTTTCCTTAGCAACCAGTATTCTATCTTCATCAAACTTAGTGAAGTGATAGATAAAGTGGTTCTGCACTACATACTAGCTATTTCGCGAGCTGATTCCAACGGTATGCGATATGCTGAGGCCCTGTACGGTTTCATGGCCTAAATTAAAGCTCAAACACACGCATTTTCACGGAAAAAATCTGCACATTCTCGATGGGTTATCACTTTAAAATGTTATTTTAACACTCTTTCAGCCCAAATTTCACTTTAATCTTTGCCATAATTAATAGATTAATGGTCAGACAATGTGTAGGAACAAAAATCTCAAATCACCCAGATCGACCCTCACCACCTTTTCAGGCCCGTATCTCAGTTCACACGTTGCGACTTGTAACCCCGTTCGCAAGAACCAGTCACATATGTATAAACAGGATTAAGTGCACTGAAACATACATGACTGGCCTACATGTCCTAAAGTTGCTTCTGCACATCAGAGCTGAATGTACATGTATACCCAATTAACAACTGAACAGAAACTGCGTAAGGCTTTACAGAACAGGTGCATGGACCAGCCAAACAGAAAATGACAAAATGAGATGACAGAAAGCAAAGGGAGAAACAAAGTGACAGAGAAGGATCAAGGGAGAAACAAAGTGACAGAGAAGGATCAAGGGAGAAACAAAGTGACAGAGAAGGATCAAGGGAGAAACAAAGTGACAGAGAAGAATCAAGGGAGAAACAAAGTGACACAGAAGGATCAAGGGAGAAACAAAGTGACAGAGAAGGATCAAGGGAGAAACAAAGTGGCAGAGAAGGATCAAGAGAGAAACAAAGTGACACAGAAGGATCAAGGAAGAAACAAAGTGGCAGAGAAGGATCAAGGGAGAAACAAAGTGACACAGAAGGATCAAGGGAGAAACAAAGTGACAGAGAAGGATCAAGGGAGAAACAAAGTGACAGAGAAGGATCAAGGGAGAAACAAAGTGACAGAGAAGTATCAAGGGAGAAACAAAGTGACAGAGAAGGATCAAGGGAGAAACAAAGTGACAGAGAAGGATCAAAGGAGAAACAAAGTGACAGAGAAGGATCAAAGGAGAAACAAAGTGACAGAAGGATCAAAGGAGAAACAAAGTGACAGAAGGATCAAAGGAGAAACAAAGTGACAGAGAAGGATCAAGGGAGAAACAAAGTGACAGAAGGATCAAAGGAGAAACAAAGTGACAGAAGGATCAAAGGAGAAACAAAGTGACAGAAGGATCAAAGGAGAAACAAAGTGACAGAGAAGGATCAAGGGAGAAACAAAGTGACAGAAGGATCAAAGGAGAAACAAAGTGACACAGAAGGATCAAGGGAGAAACAAAGTGACAGAGAAGGATCAAGGGAGAAACAAAGTGACAGAGAAGGATCAAGGGAGAAACAAAGTGACACAGAAGGATCAAGGGAGAAACAAAGTGACACAGAAGGATCAAGGGAGAAACAAAGTGACAGAGAAGGATCAAGGGAAAAACAAAGTGACAGAGAAGGATCAAGGGAGAAACAAAGTGACACAGAAGGATCAAGGGAGAAACAAAGTGACACAGAAGGATCAAGGGAGAAACAAAGTGACACAGAAGGATCAAGGGAGAAACAAAGTGACACAGAAGGATCAAGGGAGAAACAAAGTGACAGGAAGGATCAAGGAAGAAACAAAGTGACAGAGAAGGATCAAGGGAGAAACAAAGTGACAGAGAAGAGGAAATTTCTAGCACAAAATTCCCAAAGGGTGGGGGTTTCTATTTCTACTGAAAGAGCCCCGGCATCCCCACGTGGGAGTTGTCCTTGCGGGGATACGGGGTTGTCTCCTCATCACCCGGCCTGGCTCTACAACTGAATGATAGTGTCGTTAGTAGGGGGCTAAGTAGGCAGCATCCTCAATAGGCTGGGTCAAAACAGGGGCTCGTTTCTTACAAGCTAACATGCTAGCTGGCAAGAGGCGATATAGCATGTGGCAAAAGCGAGAAAAAAGTGTTCTATGAAACGGACGCGAGGCGGAAGTAGATTTTAGCCAATGTACAGTGTTTACTTCACACTAGATGACGGTGGCGTCATACAACACAAACGTGATTTGCACGGCCGCCATCTTACCTCGCACACAAGATGCTCTCGATGCAACCTAGACTTACCTAGCCAATACCTAGCCATACCTGCTGCTAGGTGGAAGAAAGAAACGCTCCTACCTAACGTACCTTCAGAAAACCTCGCCAGCCTAGCATGTAAGGAATGGGCCTCAGGTATGGCTGAACTCCATAAAAGTATTCCAGCGTCAGTATATACCTCCTCTAGTTGGTGGCCTCATTGGGGACTCCATATCGCTGGCTCCTATGGACTTCCTGGCACTCAGACTGGGCTGAACGAACTTAGGACTGGTGGGTCTGTCTGTCTGTCTGTCTCTTTTGAACGTATCAGACGGGGATGGTAGTCAAAAGAAACCAGAGTAGTCAAGTAATATTTTAGATCCTGGCCCTGACTTTCAACGCTTTATACAAGTAAACAGCCAGCTGTTAAACACGATCATGTCTGGTGGGTGCAGTTCCTGGCACAAGCAAGCTCTGTCTAAATAACGAAAAGTTGTTTATAACAGACTGGGGAATACGACAAACAGACTAACACAGACAGAAACAAAGAAAGAAACGTACACACAATCCATACATACATGTCCAACGTGGGAGTGTTGGGGGCTCTGCTAAAATAAGTAGTATCTCCACCTGGAAATTCTGCGCTAGAATGTCCTCTTGTCTGTCATTGTCTTTTGTTTCTTCCTTGCTGCTTTACTTTCTATCGTCTCTACCATTTTCTGCCATGCTGGGCCATTCACTTGTATGTTTTCCGAAAAGCCTTCGATACTGTCTCTTAGGATTGATAACTGGGCACTTACATTAACTCATTTTTGGCTCCAATGAAATGCAAGAGGAGAAACGATTTCAGGTAATTTAGACAAGTTTTTACGTACATCTTACTGTACTTAGTTGTATTTGTTTGTAGTCAGGTTTTTTTCTAAACCACTGGTGACAAATAGGACGGAATGATCAACGCCAGCGGCATATCCTTAGATTATATGCGCAAATACACTGATAGGTATACCTAATGTTTTTCCTTTTTTTCTGATTCGCAGAGATGTTGAGATGGTTGTAGCTCTGATACGGCTCTGTGCAATCCGCTGGGCTTTATACAATGATAATAATGATATTACATACAGAGGTATAAAATTCTCACAATTCACTGAAAGCTTTGCGGGCAGGGCACTCTCCATACGTGAATTTTCCCTGCCGTTTGCTGGGGGCGGAGGGGGAACGAGAGGTGTACGAGGGCGAGGCTCGCACTGGTGACGACAACAGATCCTGTGTACCCGAAGATGTGACGCTACAGTGAGGTGACCAAGGTGGAGTGACAAGATGGCTGCCACTTTCCTCGATCTCTGTGTTTGCTTTGTCTCCATCACCCTGAAATATGTAGTCCCAAAATCCATTAGAATCTGGAAGAGATACTGCATCGATTTATGATTTCATGCAGACGTTAAATTCTGAAGAGAAAGAAACAGCGATATTGTTTGGAATTATTAAATAGTCAAAATCAACACATGTCCTCCGGGACTGTGACAGCTGAGGGAAGAGATCTGGTCGATGCACTTAAGCCTGCAGGCCAAGCGGCACAGGTCTGTGGATGCGCTATACAAGACGATCTATGTCATTCTCCACACTAACTCAAACGTGATGGCGAAGAAGACGAAGAAAATAAAATGTACACACAACCAATTCAAACAATTTTTTCGCAGAAATTTTTTAAATGGTCACACCATCAGGAAATACTTTGAACAATCCGTTATGGTCTAGACTGCGTCTGGAGCTCAAGATGCTCCGACAGAACTGATAGTGTAGTCGTCTTTTATGAGTTTGTTCAAGTCATAATGAGTGTTGTAGGCACATAGAGCTAAGGGACATCTGTGAGCAAGAAGACCTGAAGAGACATTGTAGCAAATTATTTCTGAGTCAATGTAAGATGACAAATTATGCCATCAGAAATGAATAAACGACTAAAGAAATAAAACACTGTCCCATCTGGTGTGCCAATAATTAATCAAAACTACATGTTTACACATCTACAGTAATATAGCGGTACAGAACTACATGTTTACACATCAACAGTAATATAGCGGTACAGATACATGACCAGAAGAAAAAGAAGACTGACGGACATCACTCACCTTGTCTTTATAACCCCTGCACATGGACATGGACTTTCTGGGACTTGATTCTGGAGTCTCTTCAACAAGATGGGCTCCTGTTGACATGACAAGCTGCTATCAGATACATTGTATCTGTCTGTCTGTCTGTCTGTCTGTCTATCTGTCTGTCTGTCTATCTATCTATCTATCTATCTATCTATCTATCATCATCATCATCACCAGGTGCCCTGCCGCATGGCGTTGGCGATCATGGACTTCCATCTGTCTCTATCTCTTGTTGCCCCAAGCATCTCCCCCACCCTCCTCGTCTTCAGCTACTCTGCAAGTCCATCTAGCATTTTCTCCCTGGGTCTACCTGGTGCTATCTTTCCCTCCAGCTTTCCCGTTGTGACCAGGTGCTCCAAAGCACCTTCCTCATAAAATGGCCTATAAATGTTGCCTGTCTTTTTCTAATCTTCCTTATGAATGATCTATTTGTGTCTGCCTCCATCAAGACTGTCTCGTTTGTTTTCTTTGCCGTCCATGGAACTCTCAACATTCTTCTTAGAAACCACATCTCGGCTGCCTCAATCTTGTTCTGGCTTTCCTTGTTGACTGTCCACGCCTCACATCCGTACAACAGTATTGGTTCTATATAACATTCAAGAACTCTCTTCCTGATGTTAACTAATAGGCATTTGTTGGTAAGAATGCTTGTCATCTTCTTGAATGCTGTTCTGGCTTGGCCGATTCTGCTGGCTATTTCCGATGTGCATCTGCCGTCTGATGAAATGATGATCATTCCCAGGTATTTAAATTTATCAACCTGTGTCAAGGTTGTGCTATTTGCTGTTATTTTGTATGAGGGGATTTCATGTTTTTTTTTTACTGATCACAATGACTTCAGTCTTCCTGCTGTTTACTTCCAACCCCTTACCTTTGCTTTCTATTTCTAGTATATTTACAAGGTTTTGTAGGTTCCTTTCATTTTCTGCAATTAGCACGGTGTCATCTGCGTATCGAATGTTGTTTATCATTTTCCCTCCAACCTTTAATCCAGGGTCTTCTTCTAGGTTTCTCATGATGTTTTCGCTGTAAAGTGAAAACAGATCTGGTGACAAAACACAACCCTGTCTGACTCCTCTTTTGATGTTTTGGCAAGAGCTTATATTGTTTTCTATTCTCATTGCAGCTGTTTGTTCTCAGTACATATTTCTGATTATTTGTAGATCTTTTCAATCAACATTGAGTCTTTCTAGTTGGTTGATCAATTCTTCATGTCTTACCCGATCGAAAGCCTTGGTATAGTCAACAAAGCATAAATACAAATCCTTATTCATCTCAACTGACCTCTCTGTGATAGTTCTTAGGATGTATATGGCATTAATAGTTCCTTTCCCTTCCACAAATCCACACTGTTCATCTGCTATTTCTCTTTTGATTCTATTCCTTGTCCTCATCATGATTATTCTTAATAGGATTTTTGTTAACATGACTCATCAAACTGATTGTGCGATGGAGTTCGCATTCTATAGCCCCTGTCTTCTTTGGAAGTGCAATGAAAATTGATTTTGACATATCTTTGGGGATTTTTCCAGTGTCGTAAATTTCATTAAGGAGGACTTATTTTTTCTATGCCAAATTCCTCCAGGGCTTCAATCATCTCTGTAGTAATGTTGTCTGGTCCTGGGCCTTTTCCTGGTTTCATCTTTTTCAGGGCTGCTCTAAGTTCATCTTTCATTATGGGTGGTCCTTCAAAATTCTTTCTTATAATATGTTCTTCGTTTCTGTCATCTTCAAAAAGGTCTTTAATGTACTCTCCCCATCTGTCTAACATTTTGTCTTTTTCCATAATAAGCGTACCATCTTTCGATTTTAAGCAACCAGTTGATATGCATGTATTTTTCCTGTGGACAATTTCTTCAATTCGTCTGTACATACCCTGAGGATCCGTTTTGTGTCGGTCTTCTATTTGTTTGCATTTTGTTTTCAGCCAAGCTTCTTTAGCTTCATTGCACCTATTCCCGATTTCTTTGTTTAACTTCCTGTATATCTCCTCATTTCTCTTTGCCTTCCTCCGTTCCTTAATCAAGCCTATGATATAAAAAGATGGCTAGGTAGGATCGCAGGACCTGGCCAGCTCATGGGTTTATGTGCAGGCACCATCACGTGGCAGCTCTGATGTTAGTGCATATGGAATTCATTCCAAACACGGAGACGTCATCTTGAGAAACTGAAACTGGATCTCAAGCACACATACACACACAAAGACGTACACACATACTGGGCAGATATACATACAAAACATACGCACCGATTCGTGAACAAACACAACAACCATTGTTTCACTTTCTTCCAAACAAAGAATCAAAAAAAAAAAAAAAAAAAAGGAAGAAATGTACCACACTGACCGAGTTCCTCCAGGCACGTGCTATACTGCAGGTAACACATCGACACCTTCAGTTCCACATCCCTTAAGCCTGTCAACTTCATCATGTTCTCCCCGCCAAATATGCTGTCCACCACACTCTGCAAAACGCCGCTGTCAAACTTCTCCCACAGGTCAAGGACGCCCAACAAAGTCGAACAGTTGACCTTGATGACGACACTTCCTGTCATGACGTCATACACGCTTCGGTTATGCTCGCTAAGAGTTTCGATCACCTGGGACGCCTCCTGTGTCAGTCGCTCGATTTCGTCGGCTCGGGCCATCCAGAGATCCATGTCGGCTTGCGAGTTGCTGCAGGGACGGATCTGGAGATGGTTTTGCAGGATCTGCTGGATGTAGGTCTCGATCTTCATGCGAAGGATTTCTGGATGTTGTGCTGATCTGGCAGCGTCGTTGTAATACTGGTGGTACGTTGAGGCAGGGCTGGCCTGGCTACATTCCACAGTCACGTCAATGTCGCCTGTAAGATGAGACGACAGACAATGGTACAGGGCACGACACAATAATGATTTATCACAACACAACACAACACAACACAACACAGCCCTTATCTGATGCCATGGCTCTACATTGTTACGATCATCACAAATATGACTACAGAACTGTCAACAAGTGTTTTTCCTCTGTTCATAGTGGCTTTCACACATGTATTGAGGATGTGTTGTCCTGAATGAACGACAACAAACTAAAGATGAAAACCATCTTTTTGTGTTTGTTGTTTGTCATTTGTTAATTGTCGTCTTACGTTTACGCTTGACGAAGGCCAGATGGCCATTTCCTGTTAGATGCGTGTTCTGATTCTGTTTTCAAAACAAAATAGACATGATGCCTTTTGACACAACCCTTCAATTAAAACTAGTTGGCAGACAGCTTACAAACGTAGGTGGTACTGAAATTTTTTATTCCAAACATCCGTGTAACACCTAGGGATCATGACTGACTGAAATGCTTTAAGTGAGACCACGTCATCAATATCTGCAATGGTTTTTATCTACAGCTTAGATGATCACTTTCACCATTTCTCTAAAACAGTATACAAACACCATTGTCTGTACTGTCATCATTCTTCAGTTAGAGGAATGTAATTCTGTGCTGGCCGG
Organism: Monoplex corrugatus; assembly: GCA_030674185.1. Lineage (NCBI taxonomy): Eukaryota > Metazoa > Mollusca > Gastropoda > Littorinimorpha > Ranellidae > Monoplex > Monoplex corrugatus. The sequence goes on along the minus strand of JAPXFY010000031.1, from coordinate 12,630,052 downwards.
CTTGCCATTAGAACAAATGAGTTCACTGTGGAAGGTTCACAGCAATGCAGCACGTCTAGTCACGAGGGGAAGAAAGCATGATTATGTTAACACTATTGTTCAGATAACTCCAATGATTTCCAATCAAGTATGGCTTTGAATACAAAATTAAAAGCCTTGTATACCACTATCGTAACGGATCTTTACTACCCCACCTTTCAGATCGCCTCCTGTATATCAACCATCATCCCTAGTGAAGGATTGTGTACGTTTTCAGACGGTTATAGCCCTGACATGGCTCTGCGCAGTCGGCTGGGCTTTAAACAAAAATAATAACAATAACAAGACACATGGCGACTCAAACAAAACCTTCTAATAGTACCAAAACCCCACCTTAACCAGCTGTAGAAATTTGCTTCCAGTAAAGAAGAAATACCTGGCTGTCGTGGCCTTGTCACACCACTGAACGTAGCGCTGTCTCGGTCACGTATCGATGACAAGGAACGTCGAAGGTCACGTGCGGAGTTGACACTCTGACGACGTGCTAACGGCGGGGGGTAAGTGTAACAGCCTTGCTGCTGCCATTCCGCCGTGTCACAGCCTCCCGCTGCCATCTCGTCTATGACAGAAAGAATGTAAACATGAATGTGAAACTAATTAAAAGATATGCTGGATACAACTAAAATCAGCTGAATATAACTTCAGCTGCGTTTAGTGTTATTGGCCATGTGCATGATCATGAAATTGTACATCTAGGTTTATGTGTTTGCTAAGATGGACAAGAAAGACAGGAAGAAAAGACGAAAAACAGACATATAGACGGCAGAAACTCAAGATGGTCAAGCCCTTCTAGCAGTCTCTCTTTCTATACAAAAATCAGGACAGAAAATCCAGATTTGTTTTACTTCTCATGATTATTGTCACCAAGAAGAAGCAATCGATGAAATAAAACTTTTCGTGAAGCGAGGACAATGGTAGACTGTCACAACAGTCAGAACAAGATGGATATAAAATGTGTCAAGTTTGGGGTCCGTGTGACCCGTTACTCTATGACTTCCAGTTTCAAGCATTCGCAACTCCTCAACGGTCTACTGTATGCCTTTGATATTAATTTGGTATAGCTCTGTCCAGACACAGCTGAAAAAAAATCTTTCTCACACGTTTTGCGACAGACACACTGACAGACGCACAAATCTCTCCAGTCGAACTACATGTAAAATAATCTTTAAAATAAAAAGAAGAGAGAGAGAGAGAGAGAGAGAGAGAGAGAGAGAGAGAGAGGAGGAGAGAGAGAGAGAGAGAGAGAGGAGAGAGAGAGAGGAGAGAGAGAGTGAAAAAGTCACCGGGGAAAATGATACAGACCAATGTGTACAAGTTTGTGAACGGTGTACATGTGTGATTCACTTACAGACTGCTGGTTGAAACAAAGGATGGCTGAGTGATGACTGATGACTTTGCGATAAGGCGCCAACGTCTGGTTTGATCCTGTGTACACCTCTGTGATCTGGCGAAGGTACGACACGTCCTTTCCGTATACATATATATCATTATACCTGGTCACAACGGGAAAGCTGGAGGGAAAGAGAGCACCGGGTAGACCCAGGGAGAAGATGCTAGACGGACTTGCAGAGTGGCTGGGGACAAGGAGGGTGGAAGAGATGCTTCAGGCAACAAGAGATTGAGACAGATGGGAAGTCCATAATCGCCAACGCCATGCGGCAGGGCACCTGATGATAATGATGATGATACCGTTTTTCCATCACTTCTCTTGTTCTCTCCTCTCCACATCCACCGTTACTGACATGGTGACCTCCATGCTGACTGTTGTTGTATCATTTCATTGTCTTCCTCTTGGCGGTAGAGTGGTTTTCACTGCGCCCGAGGGCTGTTCTTATTTGTTTGAATACTTCTTCACTGGTGTTGTCATTTCAGTAGATGTGACATACACGAAACGTGTTATATATATATATATATATATATATATATATATATATATATATATATATATTATATATATATATATATATGTATATATCTATCTATCTATATACATATATATATATACAATATGTGTGTATGTATACACACACACACACACATATATATATAATAATAATAATTACAATATTTATATAGCGCAAAATCTTGATAAAATCAAATCTAAGCGCTGAAGCAGACACACACGCAAGCATGCACGCACGCACGCACGCACACACACGCACGCACACACCCACACACACGCATGGCTATAAATGGGGAGAAAGAATAAAAGCAATAAAGCAAGAATAAAAGCAATGGAAAATTATAGAGAGCATAGCATATACAATTATATATTATAACCATGTGATTCCCTCCGAGCGGAGACAGGCTTCTAAGTGTTTAAACCAATATCGAGACAGAAAGTTTTCTTACCTTGAAATAGGATTCTTCTGGCACCTTTGTATCGATCGCTCCAACTAACAGGTCTTTCCTAAAACAAAGAAAGAAAATGTGTTCAGGACATTATAACACTTTATATCAGTTCGTCTTGTTTGGGCAGTAACCATAGTTATGTCATAACACGTGTGGTGATGTACCTGTTTAAAACACGTGTGGTGATGGAGGCCTACCTGTTAAAACACGTGTGGTGATGTACCTGTTAAAACACGTGTGGTGATGTACCTGTTGTAAAACACGTGTGGTGATGTACCTGTTAAAACACGTGTGGTGATGTACCTGTTAAAACACGTGTGGTGATGTACCTGTTAAAACACGTGTGGTGATGTACCTGTTGTAAAACACGTGTGGTGATGTACCTGTTATAAAACACGTGTGGTGATTACCTGTTAAAACACGTGTGGTGATGTACCTGTTGTAAAACACGTGTGGTGATGTACTTGTTGTAAAACACGTGTGGTGATGTACTTGTTGTAAAACACGTGTGGTGATTTTACTTGTTGTAAAACACGTGTGGTGATGTACCTGTTGTAAAACACGTGTGGTGATGTACTTGTTGTAAAACCGTGTGGTGATGTACCTGTTAAAACACATGTGGTGATGTACCTGTTGTAAAACACGTGTGGTGATGTACCTGTTGTAAAACACGTGTGGTGATGTACCTGTTAAAACATGTGTGGTGATGTACCTGTTAAAAACATGTGGTGATGTACCTGTTGTAAAACACGTGTGGTGATGTACCTGTTGTAAAACACGTGTGGTGATGTACCTGTTAAAACATGTGTGGTGATGTACCTGTTACAACACGTGTGTGGTGATGTACCTGTTGTAAAAACACGTGTGGTGATGTACCTGTTGTAAAACACGTGTGGTGATGTTTCTGTTAAACTTCAGCTTAATGACGACAAGACAGAAGCTATCCTCATTGGCACCCGTCAGAAACTTTCTCAGCTGCCTCCTCTTTCTCTCCCATTATGTAACACATCAGTCCCAATTTCTGATTCAGCTAAAAACCTTGGTGTCTGCATTGACTCTACCCTCTCCATGAACAACTTTGTTTCTCAAACTGCCAGATCTTGCTACTATCATCTCCATCGTATAAGCCTGATCAGGAAGTATCTCTCTGTCGAAACAACTGCAAAACTCGTTCTCTCCTTCATAATGTCTCGCATTGACTATTGCAATTCACTCCTGTCTGGTCTTCCTGCCTCCACCATTCACATCCTACAGCGCATTCAAAACAATGCTGTACGCCTTGTACTCAAAAAGAAAAAAGCTGACCACATATCTCCTCTCCTGGCACAACTTCACTGGCTCCCTGTATCAAAGCGCATACAGTACAAACTAGACACCATGTGCTACAAAAGCCTCAATAACGCAGCCCCCGATTACCTGTCAAGCCTACTTGAGATCTATCTTCCCTCACGTACCCTCCGCTCTGCCTCCGATCCTCTGACTTTTCGCTTTCCACGCACTAAGCTCAATACCTATGGTCCACGAGCCTTCTCTGTTTCTGGTCCACTCTCCTGGAACAAACTTCCTCTCTCAGTCCGTCAGCAACCTACTTTTGTCTCCTTCAAGTCCGCTCTCAAAACTCACCTTTTCTTCTCTGCATAAAATCCTAACCTCACTCAACCCCCCTCTGCAGCCTGTCTCCGCTCGGAGGGGAATCACTTTGTTTTAATATATAATTGTATATGATATGCTCTCTATAATTTTCCATTGCTTTTATTCTTGCTTTTATTGCTTTTATTCTTTCTCCCCATTTATAGCCATGCGTGTGTGTGTGTGTGTGTGTGTGTGTGTGTGTGTGTGTGTGTGTGTGTGTGTGTGTGTGTGTGTGTGTGTGTGTGCGTGCGTGCGTGCGTGTGTGTCTGTTTCAGCGCTTAGATTTGATTTTGTCGAGATTTTGCGCTATATAAATATTGTAATTATTATTATTAATTATTGTTAAAACACGTGTGGTGATGTACCTGTTGTAAAACACGTGTGGTGATGTACCTGTTGTAAAACACGTGTGGTGATGTACCTGTTGTAAAACACGTGTGGTGATGTACCTGTTAAAACACGTGTGGTGATATACCTGTTAAAACACGTGTGGTGATGTACCTGTTGTAAAACATGTGTGGTGATGTACCTGTTAAAACACGTGTGGTGATGTACCTGTTAAAACACGTGTGGTGATGTACCTGTTGTAAAACATGTGTGGTGATGTACCTGTTGTAAAACATGTGTGGTGATGTACCTGTTGTAAAACATGTGTGGTGATGTACCTGTTGTAAAACACGTGTGGTGATGTACCTGTTATAAAACATGTGTGGTGATGTACCTGTTAAAACATGTGTGGTGATGTACCTGTTGTAAAACATGTGTGGTGATGTACCTGTTGTAAAACATGTGTGGTGATGTACCTGTTAAAACATGTGTGGTGATGTACCTGTTAAAACATGTGTGGTGATGTACCTGTTAAAACATGTGTGGTGATGTACCTGTTAAAACACGTGTGGTGATGTACCTGTTAAAACACGTGTGGTGATGTACCTGTTGTAAAACATGTGTGGTGATGTACCTGTTGTAAAACATGTGTGGTGATGTACCTGTTAAAACATGTGTGGTGATGTACCTGTTGTAAAACATGTGTGGTGATGTACCTGTTGTAAAACATGTGTGGTGATGTACCTGTTAAAACATGTGTGGTGATGTACCTGTTAAAACATGTGTGGTGATGTACCTGTTAAAACACGTGTGGTGATGTACCTGTTGTAAAACATGTGTGGTGATGTACCTGTTGTAAAACACGTGTGGTGATGTACCTGTTAAAACACGTGTGGTGATGTACCTGTTAAAACATGTGTATGTTGGCAATACACGTCAGTACTGTGTACCACAATATCACCAGGTACAGTGTGTTTTGGCTATGTCTGTACTGTGTACTACAGTATCACCATGTACAGTACACTGTGTGTTATTTGCTATGTCTGTACTGTGTACTACATTATCATCAGGTACACTGTGTTATTGGCTATGTCTGTACTGTGTACTACATTATCGCCAGGTACAGTGTGTTATTGGCTATGTCTGTACTGTGTACTACATTATCACCATGTACAGTGTGTTATTGGCTATGTCTGTACTGTGTACTACATTATCGCCAGGTACAGTGTGTTATTGGCTGTGTCTGTACTGTGTACTACATTATCACCATGTACAGTGTGTTATTGGCTATGTCTGTACTGTGTAGTGTGTGTTGGCTATGTCTGTACTGTGTACTACATTATCACCAGGTACAGCGTGTTATTGGCTATGTCTGTACTGTGTACTACATTATCGTCATGTACACTGTGTGTTATTGGCTTTGTCTGTACTGTGTACTACATTATCACCAGGTACACTGTGTTATTGGCTATGTCTGTACTGTGTACTACATTATCACCAGGTACAGTGTGTTATTGGCT